>CM022300.1:165788495-166388495 GCA_011799875.1 Thinopyrum elongatum | reverse complement strand
GCGAAGGTAAGGCCAGGCGACCCCGAAGAAGAGCGGGGCGGCACCCCCTCCTCAGGGCGACGCCTCCGCCTCGCCAAGCATCGGCGCCGCATCGAGGCTGGCCGAATAGCGCCCCGCCAACCCCCCAAGCGCGACAAAGCCTGCGCCCAGGAAGAGCGGAGGTGCCCCAGCCCCGGCCAAGAAGAGGGTGTACATCGACCCCGATGAGTAAGTACCTTACCTTGCTTTTTGTTTGGCGCTCATTAGTATCGTGCCCACAGCACTCCACTCCTGATGACCAGGACGGGCGTCGCGGTGAAGAAGAGGAAGGAAGGAGCCGAGACTCCGGAAGCGCCACCTCTCGCTACAGCCGTAGCGACTCCAGCACAGTTGGAGGTGGCCGCCTCTTGTCCTCTCGCTGCGGAGCAGACCCTCCAGGAAGTGGCGGCGCAGCCTCGGGAGAAGCCTGCTCCTGCAGGCCAGCAGGCCGCGGGAACGTCCATCCCCGTCGCGCCTGTGGGGGCCTCAGAGCCTCCGGTGCCCCAAGCTGTCCTCACTACTACCTCCCTGGCGATGACGCCAGCCGACGTGTCGGTGCCCCCTTCTCCCCAGGCCCTTGCGCTAGCGGACTACGGCCCCCTCATCAGGCCCTTGCTGCGCTCGTGGCGATGACCGAGGCACCCGTCTCGGATTGGCTTGAGCTCCTGGCAGTCACTGGTGTTGTGGTTGTAGATGTTGTGGAAGACGCAGGACGGGCTGTTGCCCCAGGGAGGCTCATCGTGGTCATGACAACGCTTCATCTCGGGCTCGGCGGCCAGCACGGCGGGGCCCTTACACTTTGCCTCCTTGCCCTTGGCCCTCTTGTCTTCAGGGTCGGCCTTCAGAAGCTCAAGGAGGGAGAGGCGGCCTTCCTCGGGCCTTGCGCACCTGGTCGCCAGGTTGAACATCTCCAGGGCTGAACACAGGTCCTCGTGGATGGCGAGCTCCTCCTTCATCTTGACATCCCGAACGCCATCAGTGAACACCGAGATGATGGCCTCGTCCGACACCTTCGTGATCTTGAGGTGAACGCTCGTGAAGCGCTGGATGTATTTGTGCAAAGTTTTGCCCGGCTGCTGCTTCACGCACCGCAGGTCGGCCACTGCGGGAGCACGGTCGTGGGTGCCCTGGAAGTTGGTGATGAAGCGCTCGTGAAGCTCGTCCCAGGAGGAAATCGACCCCTCCGGGAGGTTGAGGAGCCAGGAGCGCGCACCGTCCTTGAGGGCCATGGGGAACCAGTTGGCCATAACCTTCTCGTCTCCGTTTGCCACTCCGATGCTCAGCGCGTAGAGCTGGAGGAATTCCGCAGGGTTGGGGGTGCCATCTTAGTGCGGAGGTAGATCCGGCTTGAACTTGCCGGGCTAGACGACACGGCATAGCTTCGGGGTGAAAGCACGGCAGCCCGCCGCACTCACAGGTGTAGCGCGCACGGGGGGAGCTCGGTCTTGTCTCCCACGCGCCACAGCCTCTGGCGGCCACTGCACCACCTTGCAGCTTGCTTCATCCCTTGCCGACGCCACATGCCATGGGTCGTGCAGGGGCACGTCGCGCCTGTGCTCCGGGTCCACGTCGCGCCGAGGAGGAGGAGGAGGCGCACCGTGAACCACATCGCCCACCTGGGATGGCGAGGGAGGCAGCGAGCGGGACGGCACAGGGGCCTCACCGCAGCGTTGACAAGCTCAGCGATGCGGCCGAGCCAGTCATTGGCGGGGCGATAACACAGGAGCTCACGCGCCATCAGCAGCGCAGCCTGCGCGTTCGCCGGCCCACGGCGAGCATGGGAGGATGACGCCGTGGCAGGAGTAGGCGACGGAGTGGCAGTGCGGCCATCACGCCACACGGAAGGCAGCAGCGACGAGTCCTGCTGCTCACGAGTAGCATGGTCAGTGGCAGCGTTATCCATGGGGGAGGCAGAGCGGCGAGGAGCGCTGTTGCCCGTGGGTGCCGTCTGGGCGACACGAGCGGCCCGACGCTCGGCCCGGACGCGACGAGCGTCGGCCATGGGAGCGACAGAACGGAGGCGAAGCAAACGGTGGAAGAAGGACTTCGACACGCCCCTACCTGGCATGCCAAATGTCGGATTCAGGGCTCCGTAGACCCATGAAGGTTCGAACTCTGGGGCGTGTGCAAAGAACTCAACCTCTCAAGCCTACCAACTCGTCACCCCACAGCGTAGCTCGATTCGCGTGAGCATGGAAGAAGATGAACACGGAAGTTTACCCATGTTCAGGCCACCTTGCGGTGTAAGACCCTACTCCTGCTTTGTGGTGGATTGGCCTCACTAGGGGCTGAGGATGAACTAGTACAGTGGATGAACAGCCTCACGAGGCCTTTGTTGGTGAGGGTGGAAAGGATCTGATCCCTCTCTACGGTGGTGGCTAACCTATATTTATTGTGGCCTCGGTCCTCTTCCCCCAAAATGTAGGGGGGAAGGGATCCCACAGTGGCCAATTTGAAAGGGGACAAGTAGTACACCTTATTCTGATGAAAGGTGGTCTTCGCCTGCAAAGCTTCTGATCATGATGCAGCGGTGGGCTCGGCGATGACATCCATCCTACCAAGCATGGTCTTGGTCTTGTAGCACCGGAAAGGAAACCTTTGGTAGATTCCTCAGGAACACACGCCTGTCTTTGCCTCCTTAGCACCAAAGACGAAACTGCCTGCTCTGCACCCGCTGGCACCCGCCTGGCCTTGGTCGTCATGGCTTGCACCATCGCAGCCTCATGAGGCTAGTACCTGCATAAGAATTTCCGCTCCTCAGGAGGCAGCCTGGGGAGGCCGCCCCCTCCAGAGATCTTGGTGTCGTCCACCTCCCGAGGCCAGGGGGCCTTCACGAGGGTCTTGTCTTGGCGGTCTGGTAGATGGGCCGTACCAGGCCGTCGAAGGCGCCACGCCGTGGGCTGTAGGCAGGCAAGTCTGGGTACCCTGGTTCCCAGAACGCCGACACCTGTGTAAACCTTTCTCTGTAAAATTTTCTTTTCTTACCCATAATAAACACCTCGGCAGTTCAAATTGTACGGGTAGACGTCCTGAGTTTATGGAAAATAAAAACACCTTTTACAGTGTTCGGGCATTTTTATTGTCCGGTCTTTCTTCTTCCTTTTTCCGCTCTACGAATAGCTTGGCATGCACACATTGTGTAGCAAATACAAATCGGTTAATTGACCAAGGGCTTGATCTTTTCATCAGCTCTACGTACTAATTCGGGCACCACTTTCCGTTGTGTGTTCGGCGTCTCGGATATTGCACTATATGCATTAGTTCTGAACTATGTCTTGGGTCAACAGTTGGGTTGCCCGGCTCCTGTGTTTGCCTTCTTAGGTTCTGCATGTTCGGCTAAGAAGGTAAAGGGAGAACCCCTTCGATTGTACTTCTGGCTAGCTCAGTTGAGCACCTCAGGGGAGAAAGCCGAAAACTAACTGTCATAGTAAGCATGAACTGGTCGGCGATCCGATGACAAGTGTTAAACCTAAAAATTGTTGGTGATTTATCTGTGTCATACGCAGGGTTTGTCCTAGTACAAACCACATGATTACAAAGGCATGCCTCGGCTTCCCTGAACATCACAAAGCACTGGGGGCTAGTCATTAGCTCCCGCAGTCAAGCTCATATGGCTAAGTGAGAGTAATAAAGTCGCATAGTACGATTGCCTAGTCTCTCTCACGCACTACCGCCTTTCGGGCACCAAGATGTCGGCTAAGGGTAACAGTGCGGAGATGAAACACCCCTCGTATTATTCACTTGGGGGCTGAAGCCGACGACTGGCAACTTTCAGAATAACAAACAACCACACATGAGTCAAAATAAAAACACCATAGTATATAACATACAAACGGGCCGCATTATAAAGCAAAAAGGTCCAATTGACAACTTAATACAATCACTCAATGATTACATCTTTGGAACACTGGCCCTCTATCGCCCGAGCACCATCCATAATTTGTACGAAGTATAGTTCGGGGTGGCGATGCTCTTTTCCAGCTGGCGGGGGACTAGTGGATATGTCCATGGGTTTGGTCTTAGGCCAACGAACCATGGTCTTCGCAAAGGCCAGTGTAGCTCCCCCGAGGCATGCAGAACGCATCACAACATCAATCCGGGGCGACGCTTCATGCAGCTTCTGCACCAGGTCAAAGTCGCTGCTCGGAATCAGCTCTAAGGGCCACAGGCGGACACAAAGGTCCTTCATGGCCGGGCAAGCCATCCGATGTAGCTCCATAAGCTACTTCATCTATTTGCTGAGGAGGGGAGGGTGCTTGGGTGCCTGGAACTACGCCTAGAATAGCCACTGCTCGGTGTCCCCTTCCTGCTTGGCGTAGTGCTCCGTCGCATCCGCCACACTCCTTGGAAGCTCGGCGAAAATGCCTGCAGAGTACCAGACCCGCGTCAGCAATGCGAATCTATTGCCGCCAAAAACAGTTTGCAGTAAGTATTGCTTACCATCTGCGATGTGCCTCACTTGGCGGAGCACTTCGCGGGCACCCCGCACTTCGATCCTGGTCTCCCGGAGCTCTTTTTTCACCTTGGATAGCTCAGAGGCCTGCTCTTTCTATTTCTGATCAAGGTCCTCACATTTCGTGACGGCATCCTTGAGCTCCAGTTGCACTTTGGCCACTCGAGCCTCGTGCTTCTCACCGGCGGTCTTCACCATCTCGAGTTCGGCCACCGCCTTTTTAGCAGCCGCTTTCTTCTCGGCCGCCTTGGCCTCGGCCTTCTTAGCGCGACCTTGAGGCCCTCGACCTCCGCGGCAGCAACTGCAGTCACCAAACACCGTATGCTCAGCATACAATCCGGAACATGATAATATGATGATATTAACTATGCCTTTCATTAGGGGCTTACCTTGCGCCTCATCAAGCGGTTTGTTGACAAGGTCAAGCTCTGCATCGGAGTGTATAAGCTTCTGATCCATCTCCTCCGGCGCGGCGGCATTAGCAGCCACCACCAAGGAAGATGCCTGCAGTATCAAATCAATTATGACACCTCAACTACCGCCCTTTGGATATTTGACCCTCTACAAGGTTTCTTGCAACCCTCACAGAGTCTTGGGGGCTGTTATGTACAAGGCCTACTAAAACTCTAGCAAAAGCTACATCTATTTTGCGGGAAAAGAGCATTACTTGACTCACCTCGAAGCCTGTTAAAAGGCCTTGAACAACATCATTTAGTCCAGTGCTGATGGACCGAACACTTCATAGAACCGCACCCATAAGTGTGCGGTGTTCGGCGATGATGACGGAGATCTTCACCAACTCCTCCATCATGTCCGGCCAGCATGCCACCGCCCGATGGCTGATGTTCGGCGCAGGCGGTGGGACTTCGGGCCCCCCTACATTGGAAGGTGGGATCGGCACCTCCGAGGGCCTTGGGGGCTCCAGCGCGGCTGGTTGGGAGGGTTCGGATGGTCCGAACTCCACTCCCGTGTTCGCAAGGAGGGATGCATCCTCCTCGTCTTTAGCGACCGAGGCATCGGCCCCGGTCATGATCGCGTCACCGCCCTCCCCCGTGTTCGGATGGGGAGGGTTCCTTCGGGACAGCACCTCCCCGTGCTCTTTGGGGGCAAGGGGAGGTGCAGAGCGCGACGCAGATCCGCTGTCTGCTAACTCGGCAGGCGGAGAAGTCCCCTCCGAGACTGGCTCGGTAGGGAGGCCGCGCGGTGGGCTGTGTTATCACACAACCAGTCTCTGTCAGTAAGGGACTGGTGAAAATGAAAGCAAGAAATTTTAAGGTTCATACCTCATGGCGGGGGCTTGACCCTGGGGTCCTTCTCCGGGACCTCTTCGGATGCCATGGACTCCTTGTCGGAGCCCAAACTGTCGGGGAAGACCAAGTTGGGCATGCACTGCCTCTTCGAGGCCCGAGGAGTCTGCTCCTCCTCGACATCTTTGGACGCCGCCCTCTTCGTGCAGTGGGATGAGGCGCTTTCCTCCTCATCTTCTTCCTCCTCCCCGTCCTAAGCAAACAGGGCCACAGCATCTCCGGCCTTGGTGTCCGGACGAGCTCTTCGATGGAGGCCTTTCGTGGCCTCCGGCTGATCTTTCTTCTTCTTCCCCTTCCTCTTTGGTGCCTCGTAAGGCGCCACGATCAATAGCTCCTCCATTTGAGTTGCCTAGGGCTCTTCGGGGAGCGGACCCAGACTGTTGATCTTCTTGGCCTTCTCAAGCTAGCGCTATAGAGGCAACGAAAAGAAACTTAGACCAAACTTTGTGCGGTATGACCACCCGAATATAAATCGGGTGAAAGACCAATTACCTTCTTTGGGGGATTTGCGGCGTCGAGACCAATGTCTTCATTCTCGGCTGGCCACTCCTCCTGGGGCTTGAACAGCAGCTTCCACACCTTGTCGTGGGTGGTGTCAAAGAAGTACTGCACGATGGCCGGATCCCCAGACTTGTAAGACCACATTGGGGTGGCCCTCTGCTGGCAAGGAAGGAGGCGGCGACCGAGCATTATCTGGACCACATTGGTCAGCTTGGCGCCGGTCTCCATCACGTTGGTGATGCATTTTTGTAGCATCTTCTCCTCGTCGGCGGATCCCCAGTTAAGGACTTTCTTGGTCCAAGAGGTCAATCTCGCTGGGGGTCCAGATCTGAATTCGGGAGCCGCCGTCCAGGCCGAATCCCATGGTTCCATAATATAGAACCACTCCTTCTGCCACACCTTGACGGTGTCGGTGAATGTGCCCTCTAGCCATTGAACTCGGGTGAGCTTGCTGATCATCGCTCCACCGCAGTCCGCCTGGGCGCCACCGACTACCTTTGGCTTGATGTTGAACACCTTTAGACACAGGCCGAAATGCGGCTGGACTCGCAGAAGGGCCTCACAGATGGCGATGAAGGCCGAGATGTAGAGAAGGCAGTTGGGGGCTAGATCAAGGAAGTCCAGCCCATAAAAGAACATCAAACCCCGAACAAAGAGGTGCAGAGGAAATCCCAGCCCTCGGATAAGGGGAGGAACACTACCCTCTCGCCTGGCTTGGGCGTGGGGATGAGCTAACCCTCCTCAGGGGCCCGGTGGGCGATGTTGGCTGATAAGTAGCTAGCTCCCTTCGGCTCCTCGATGTCATTGTTGGTGACAAAGGAGGCGTCCCACTTGCCGTTGGCGCCAGATCTGGCCATGGCTGAAGCTAGGGAAGAGCTGAGAAGGGATTCACCGTAGAGGAGTAAGGCAGGGCGCTGGAGCTCAAGAGGTTGGAAAGGCAACAACATGAGGTGGAAGAAGGCGTAAGATGGTAATTGCAGCTATTGTCCTTTTATGGGCCGCGGAGAGGCCAAGGCTTCCTCTATCCACGCCGCGGACCTCTCCACTTCTCGATATACTCGTGACGCTATCCGCGGGTGAGTTGATCAAAATCATTGATCATATCCCCTAAAAGGCAGGGCACAATCTCCACCTCGATGAGACATGCCAATGGAGGGGCGGCCTCGAACCACGCATCAAGAACTTCCAACCGTTCGGTATTATGACCGGACGTGACCCTTCGTGAAAAAGTTGTCAAACGAGGGCGCTATTCACATTGGAACACTTTGGCCTTTAGCGCTAAGCAAAGCCGATGCTCTAGATGCCGGACACTACTCGACTCCGAACATGCACAGGACAGAATGGAGAACTCGCCTCGCAAGCCGAAGACTACGGGATATGCGGATTATCACAAACCCTGGCATTGGAGGCTAGTTCGGGGGCTACTGAGGGAGTCTGGATTAAGGGGTCCTCGGGCCGCCGGCCCATTGACTATGGGCCAGACTGATGGGCTACTGTGGAGCCAAGCTAGGGCGCGGACCTATGACCGGATAAAAGATCTTTGGAGCCGTGGTGTGCCCTCCAAGTCAAGATTTAGCGTGATCTTTTCCTTTGTGCTAACCGAGCATATGTAACCCTAACCCTACTGGTGTATATATAAACCAGAAGGTTTTTGTCTTTAGGGCTAGGGCAACATCCAATACCCCATTAACCTAGGGTTTAGCTCGCCTGATCTCAAGGTAGATTGACTCTGTAATCATACCATACACATCAAATACAATCAAGCAGGACATAGGGTTTTACCTCTTAGAGAGGGCCCGAACCTGGGTAAACACCATGTTCTTCATCCATTGTTCCCCATCGATCCTAGAACCACAGCTCGGGACCCCCTACCCAAGATACGCTGGTTTTGACACTAACAGCTGCTGTTGTCGCTCCCTCGGGGCTCGCTCTAGCTGGCTCCTGAGGCCTCATCGCGGGGCCTGCCGAAGCCCCCTCTCGGGACCTCAGCGAGTGCTTCCTTCTCGTGAGGTGCATCCCCTCCCCCAGTTGAGGGTCTCCTCATCCTCCGGAGGTACAACCTGAGAGGGCGCGACCCGGAACTCCACGAGGCCGTAGGCGTCATCATCGCTGATTTCAACCAATAGCTGGCGCCGGTCAAGCAGGGGCACCACCTCCTTGCTCTCCTCATCGGCGCCTGCCATCGCCCCGAAATCTTTGCTGCCCCCGTGCCAGGCAGCACCTAGAATTGGTTGTCGCGAGTCCCTTCGTGGCCCTCAGGCACCAACCCCCCACTAGTCGAACTGTGGCATGCCCGCTCGCACATCCTCTCGGTTCTTGTAGCTGTAGATCAGGGGTGCGTCGCGTAGTGGATACGTTGTCTACGCGGTGAAAATAATGCCCGACAGCCCGTCCAGCACCTCTAGCATGAGGCGGTCAGCACTCACCCTCATCGGGTCCTTGAGGCTGGAGTGGGTCCACAACAGACGCGTGCGCTTCCGAAGAGGAGCGATGCACTTGCGCACAAACTCCTTGGCTACCATGCCCACGTGAGCCCGCCGGCTACAGCTCCAACATCCTCGCCATGACCGGCTCCAGTGCTGGGGCTTCGAGAAGGGGGTTGTAACGGCGCGCACCCATGAAGATTCAGTTCTACTGAAAGACCTCCACCTTCTTGTGTATCCGCATGTCGATGATATGCTCGCACATGCCGTCGGCCATGAGGAACACCACGTAGGCCGAGCACTAATCCGCTGCGGTCAGTTGGAGCCTATAGAACTTCCGGAAGAATTCTACCGAGGGCATCACTCCCAGAAAGGCCTCCTTGTGGTTGCAAAGATGGAAAGGAGGAGGACAGAGTTTGGGTGCAGGTGTAGCGTGTAGATTTGGTAGTGGCTGAGGATGGCGTTGACGAAGTCAAAGAAGACATAATGGTAGAAGAACAGAAAGGTTGTGCCCTCTCGTAGGGTGGCAGGGCGCGACGCCGGCCAAATCTTCGTCGCCCCGTGCTCGTTGTGGGCGTTCGCTGTCATCGGCCACACCTTGTCCAAGCCCTCATCGTTGAGGACGATGGAGTTCAGCTGCTCCGGCCCCGGCGAGGCCGCCTTCCCCTTTCCCTTCCTGCTCTTGGGAGCCATGCCTACTTTATGACCCGTGAGACCTGCCACTTGTCGCTCCCTGGGCCCGGCAGTTTGATGGGCCCCGTGTAGTTTCATTTTTAATGGGCGGAACACGCGCGCCGCATGCGCGGGGGCTACTATAGTCCCAGTGGGAACCAGGGTACCATGGCCCGTCTGCCTGCGGCCTAGGAGGCGACCCTTGGGCGGCCCACAAGAGACGGCCTTGCCTCGTGCTCTCCGGAACAAGTCACCTCGTGAGGAGCCAGCCTCGCGAGGCCCCTTCACCGCCAGGCAGAACTGCAGAAACCAACAACTGGCAGGTAGCCTCGTGAGGCCACATAGCGAGGGAGGCTGCGCGACGCCAGTCGCGTGACGCGAGCCCATCACGTGGGTGCCGTCTTGCTATTAGGATAAGGATGGCAGGGCGCAACCAAGACCAGTTTCCTCTTTGGTGCTAAGGGAGCAGCGGTGCATGGCTCCCCCCAAATGAAGTCCCAGAGCCTTCCGCTTTGGTGAATGAAGACCAGGACAACTTGGCTCCCTAGACGCACGTCATGCTGAGCCCACTCTTATGTCAGGATAACGCTTTAGCAGGCGAAGACCGCCTTTGGGCAGGATGGGCCTGAGCCCTTGTCCCCTTCGAATTTGCCACCCTGTGGCTACCCTTTCCTGCTCATATTTTTGGGGGAAGAGAACCAAGGCATTGTAAGAAGGGTGGGGCTATCATTGTAAGGGAGGTCGATCCTTTCTCCCTCCACATGCCTTGTACATCCAAGCACTCTATTGCGCACAACAATCCCATCCAAGCAGGAGTAGGGTTTTACACTACACGGTGGCCCGAACCTAGGTAACTCTTGCGTCCTTGTCATGCTTTGTGTGAGCATGCACACCGCATCGTCGTCGTAGTCCCCGTAGGGTTGTAGGTTGCCAAGCAAAGCCCCCAGAGTTCGAACCTCAAAGTTTTGGTGAGTCTTGTGGACGGATGTCCCTGTACTTCGACAGTGAGAGTAGTTTGGCGCCACCCAGTTCTGGGGAGAGCAATCAGATGTATTGCCACGGCTAGTATAGCTGTTGTTTTTTGAAGGTCTGAGGTACACGAACTTCCAAGGTTCTTGGTTATGTGTTGAGGAGGCAGTACATTTGCAGCGTAGAATTCTGCTAGGAGTTGTGTGATGATATTTTGCTCCTTATACTTGTTATACCAGATTGCATAACCAAAAATTTCCAGAGTTCCTAGGTCGGAATTCAAGTAGTTACCTAGGCTATCTTTCCGACAAATGCATGATATGAGATTGAGGTTCGACATCTAGTGGTCCACTTGTTCACAGTCTTTCTTACAGAGTACAGTCTCGATATGGTTCATCAAGCCCTGTAGTTTACAACGCCCAGGGAGCATATTCGAGCGTCATTTCAATATGACAATCCAATGTAAGATCGAGCCCGTGCTGGTCCCACCATGAAAGTTTCGAACAAAGCTGTCATGGTTTGTTTCCGGCTTATTCTGCAAGCCAAATCCTTTGTTTTGTTTTGGTTGTCGTGTTTGAGTTGCTTCGATGTCAAGTGTTGATTCCATACCTTTCCTAAGCGGCGTTCTCATATTCCTATGGGAATGCTAGTTCCTTCTTGGTCGTTCGAGATTGTCATGCCAATTCTTTTGAACCGGTGTGCTTTCTTCGAGTTAATCTGATCCTTTCAACATTGGCAATATCAATTCTCAGTTCTTCTCCATGGTGTCCGTTCCATTCATCCCAAGTTGCCTCTGTTTTTTCCACCTCCCACCTTTTTATTCAAGGAATCAGAGATTTCAAATCTGGTATCCATTTTATTGCTGAGAAGCCTCTAAATTCTTTTCCTTCAATGTTCTTATCTGGTGTTTCCTCATGAAGATGCTTAGGAGTTACAAGGTCATCACTCCTCATTCTTGTTTTCTTCTCCGGTGGACTAAATTCAAGCTTCGGTGTTGGTCATATCGATCTCTTCCTTTTGTTTCACTTGTTTTCGCATGTTGGAATTTCTTATCCAAGGCTCTCTTTTTTATTCACCTCCCTCTATTTCTTTTCCGGAGTGCTAAAGATATCTTAAAAGATTTATATTTCCATTCAAGATCAAGTCTTTCAAATCATCCCGGTGCATTCCAACAATGTTTCTTTTGAGTGGGCCCTAACCCACAGGTCTTTTCCAGGATCTTACCTGGCTCTTTTAATTTTTCTGGAGTTATTCCCAAACTCATTTCAAAGTTTGCCCTAAGAATGAATTTTCATCAGTCAGATGCCTCCTCCAAGATCGCTTTCAAATTATTTTCATCTTTGGATCAACCTTTCGTCTTTTCATTCTTCCGGAGTGTCCCCCCAATTCATGGTGGTATTCTTTGTTCCCTTTGTTAGCGTTAAAGACCGAAGAAGAGTTTTCCTCTTAAATCTTGTCCATTCTATCGAAGATTCATTGTTCTAGCTTGATGCCATCCTCCAAATCATCATAAATTATTTTGACGACCGTCCCAAATCCTTCTCATGAGTTGTTTTTGTTTCGATCCTCCGAAGGCCATCATTTCTGAAGTTTTCCTCGCTCTCAGTTTCCACCTCTCGTTCTCCAATTCTTCTAGTGTTGCATTCAAGATTTCTCTCCCTTCTCATTTCACTTCATTCATTGGATGATTTCCTCGTGCACTTTTTCCCAATTCTTTTGGTGCTTTGTTCAAGTAATCTCTAGTCAGCTCATGATCTCTTTTTTCTCTCGTATCTAAATTCCATCAAGCATCTTCATTTGTTTTCTATTTATTTTCGGTGATTCGTTCTCTTTTCTTCGTTCCTGCAGAATCCCACCGGTGGTTCGTTGAAGATTTTCCCAAATTTGAGATATATCTCTCTTTAATCCTTTTCAATGATAATAAGTAGTATGCCAAATCCATTGCTTAACATCACGTTAATTGGTGAAGGATACACATAACATAATTCTTATTTTTTGTTTCATCCAAGTGATTAACCCCTTCCTTCGGAGTTGTTCTTGATGAAGTAATTCTCGGTTTCAAGTTGTTCATCCTTCTTTTCTAGAGTTCAAAGTTTCCTCATTATATCATCACGAGGTCCAATCTAAATCATGGCAAGGCTTCAATCTTGTTCGCTTCAACCTTCAATTCTTTTCTGTTATCCTCTTCTACCCGGAGTTCTTCATGGAGAATCTACATGGTTGTTCATTAAAGATTCCTTTCATTTTCGGAGTGTTCGTCACGGTTCTTGTTGGAGGAGCTCAAGCATTCTTTATCATGCATTCCGAAGTGCAATTATCTCTCCCTTATCCTTTGAGATGGTGCTATAGCATTCTAGATTCATGAGGAGTCTCGAAGAGAATTTGTCAAGAATGAGATATTTAAACCAATATTTTTTTATTCCTCGGAGCTATCTTGTATTGGATTTCACCTGAAGCTTTCCTTAAGGATTGTTGCTATTAGGGTGCTTATCAATGATCCAAGGTCTCAATGTATTCTCTGGGTGAAAGAAGTTTTGCATCTCTTGTTCCTCCCAAGCAATCAATTGCTTCCGTTAGTGGCTGGTTGTGATCTCATAATTTTGAGATGTTTTTATAAGCCCATGTGAAGCATGTCTTTTGTTGGTTGATTCCTTCAACAACTCCGTTGAAGCCTTCCTTGTAAGGTTGACATCCAATTATTCTTTTGTGTAAGATGTTGTTCTTTTCTCCTTTCTTTTCATTTCATTCTTTCATTTGTTCCGGAAGCATTGTGTTCTTGCTCTCTTCAAAGTACCATCCCATCTTGTCAAGTTCATGCTAATTCCTTCCTTTTTCAACTGGAGTAATGTCCAAATTCTTTCGTTCTTATTCCTTATCTATCATGTTTTAACCGAAGTGGTTTCAAATTCTATCTTGTTCCTTGAGCTCTTGGTTCTCGGCGTATTCCTTGTCCCTCTTGTCTAACAGAGTGTTTTCAGTTTCGTTCATCTCCGTTGTTGTCATTTCTTCATATCTTTGCAACCTTCAAGGTTCTCCTTGTATTCCTTGATTCTATTCTCTACCAATGCCTTCAACTTCGTTCATCTCTGTTGTGCTCTTTATTTTGAGTTTTAACCCCTAAGGTTCTTTGGTCACACACAGTTGTTAGAGAAGTAACTTTGTTTTACCTCTTTCTCTTCATCTACCACTTTTCATTCCTAGATCCCGAGGCGAGATCTCTTGTAAGTGGGGGAGAGTTGTAACAGCCTGAGACCGATGCTCCAGATGCCTTCCATGTTTTTCGTGATAGTCGTGTTAATTATTTGTTTGTGGTATTCATCATAGCGCCATTTGTCGGATTCAGGGCCCCGCAGACCCAAAGAAGGTTTGAACTCTGGGGCGTGTGCGAAGAACTCAACCTATCCTGCCAACTGAACACGCAGCCCTACAGCCTAGCTCGAAGAACAGGGAAGAAGATGGACATGGCAGTTTAGCCAGGTTCAGGCCACCTTGCGGTGTAATACCCTACTCCTGCTTTGTGGTGGATTAGCCTCACGAGGGGCTAAGGATAAACTAGTACAGAGGATGAACAAGCTCGCAAGGCTTGCTCTGGTGAGAGTGAGTTGTTCCGGGTCCGATTGCATCTCCCGTTCCATGGTGGTGGCTAACCTATATATAGTGGCCTCGGTCCTCTTCCCCGAAAACGAAGGCGGGAAGGGATTCCACAACGGCCAATTTGAAAGGGGACAAGTAGTACATCTTATCCTGACGAAAGGTGGTCTTCGCCTGCGGTAAAGCTTCTGGCCATGACGCTGCGGTGGGCTCGGTGATGACATCCGTCCTGCCGTCCTGGCGGTCTTGGTCTTGTTTCACGGGAATGGAAACCTTTGGGTGATTCCTCGGGACCCCGCGCCTGCGCTTGCATCCTTACCCCCAAAAAGGAAACATGCTGCTCTGTGCCCGCTGGCGCTCGCCTGGCCTTGGTCGTCATGGCTTGCGTCACCTCGAGCTCATGAGGTGGGCATCTGCATAGAAATCTCCGCTCCTCAGGAGCTAGCCTAAGGAGGCCGCTCATTTCGGATGTCTTGACGTCGCCCGCCTCGCGAGGGTCTTGTCTTGAAGGTGTTGTAGATGGGCCGTACCAGGCCATCGATGGCGTCACGCCGTGGGCCGCAGGCAGGCAAGTCTGGGTACCCTGGTTCCCAGAATGCCGACACCATTCACATCACACCAGCACTTCGTTGTCGTAAATTTTTCAAAACTTGCATCCTTCGTAGTTGCCGCTTCTCCCCGTTACCTCGGTTGTCTGTTCTCAGACCAACCACACATGCACGCGCCTGCGACACCATTAAAATATTATTTTATAAGTGGGATAAAAACATTCTCGGAATGGGTTGAAAGTTGACGTGCGGTCTTTTTATATTGTAGGTAGACCGCCTGTCAAATTTCATCACATTCGGAGGTCGTTTGATACCCCAACCGTTAAACTACAGCGGCACTATAGCCGGTTTATTCGTTAGATGTTTTTCGGAATAAAACTTGTGCTGGGCCGCACCACTTTCCTCTCTCTCAGCTCAAGGCCTCTACAAAACCCACTAAACACATCCATCAGCCTACCTAGGCCCCCTCCAATCGAAACCGTCCGATCACGATCGGAGGGCTCCAAAAACACCCCCAAACCCTCCATCTAGATCCCATGCTATAAATGGACAGCCTCCCCCTTTCATTTCTATCAAACCCTAGCCTCCCTCGTTTTCTGCGCCGCCCAACCACCAGCTGCCACCTCGCCCGTAGCCTCCCACCTCCAGCCGCCGTGGCCCGCCAGGCCCATCACAGGCCCACGCGAGCCCGCCGCTGCCCGTACGTCGCCCTCACCCTCTAGCGCTCCAGATCGGGAGAGGAGCTCCCGATCCACTTTGCTGCCTCCCATGGCACTGTGCAGCCGGCCACCGGAGCAAGCCACCACCAGCAACGACCGCGCCACCTGCTCGCTGCCAGCAACTAGCACGCCCATGCCCCGTGTCCCGCACCCTTCCTCTGCTCCTCCCTCTCCCGCTTTCTCTCTCTCTCTCTCTCTGTCATGTACCTCTCTCTCTCTCAGGTACACCTGAGCACACCATGGAGAGCCCCCGCCTCGACCCATGAAGCACCCCGACCTCCAGCTCTGGTCAGATCCGGTTGCCCCATCATCGTACCATCCCAAGCACGCCTTTCCTGCCCGGATCCGCCCCTTCCCCGCCTCCTCGCACCAGCGCCGCCACCAAGGCCTCATGCTCGTGCAAGAGCATGAGGATGATGACCTGTTGCTCCGCTCTGCGACTTGCCTGGGCCGTGTGACGCCTAGCCGGCCCGCGTCCGACCTCCCCAGCCAGCCTCCTCCACCAAAGGGCCGAAGCCCATGGGTGAGCTGCCCCCCAGCGCCTGCTCCTATTAGGCTCGTGTTCAGATTTGGCCCGATGTATTTTTTCCTGCCTGGACGATTTTTCCTATTATCCAGAGAACTTCAGTTTTACAGAAAAACCCCTAGAGTTCACGCATTTAATATCTCACAAGCTGTGCATCGGAATTAAACAACTTCTATTTGTTAAATGATCATAATTTTGTGTAGGTTAATAATATCCAACTTTTATCCACGTTAAAAATGTTTAAACTGTTGTTTGCATCACATTCTCATAAATGCCTTGTTAAAGTGGTTTATTTCATTATTAAATAACCTTAGCTTCAAATTAAATAAACTTTATATGTAAATGGGGTGAAAATGTGTAGATTAAGATGGTGCACTTTATTTTCCTGTTTAACAATATTAAAATTATGCTTTAGGCAGAACAATACCAAATTTGAAAATTACATATGGGGATTTTTTGGAATTATTGTTTATGTATCCGGCCTCATTTAAACTAGCCGAGATAGGTAGTTTACTCATGCTCACCATCTTGCCATGTTTAACAACATTTAATATTGATGAGTACATAAATGAGAGTGAACTAAATGATTGAACGTGGAGTTTTATCAATATGCAACTCGTTGCATATTGAGCGTCACTTAATGTGTATGATTTGCTTGTTGCATCTTGACACGCCATGCCATGCATCTTTAATCTTGTCATGCATCATATTTGGTTGTGCATCATGCCATGTTTATGCTTGTGTGTTCACTGTGTTTTTTGCTTCTTTTTGGTTGTGTTTGTTCTCGATAGATCCTGTAACGTTGCGATTGTGAGGATTTGTTTGACTATGCCCGTTCGTCTACTTCATGGACTCGGTCTTCTTCCTAGCGGGATTTCAACAAGATGACCATTACCTAGGATATGACTACTATCTTTGCTTTGCTAGTTGTCTCGATGCTATCACTATGTCTCGCTACCTACCACTTGTTTGTCAGCCTCCCAAATTGCCATGATACAACCTATAACCTTCCTCCATCACAACAAACCGTTGTTTGGCTATGTTACCGCGTTGCTCAGTCCCTCTTATAGCATTGCTAGTTGCAGGTTGTTCCATGTTGGGACATGGATATCATGGGATATCACAATATCTCTTACTTAATTAATGCATCTATATACTTGGTAAAGAGTGGAAGGCTGGACCTTTTGCTTCATGTTTTGTTCCACTCTTGCCACCCTAGTTTCTGTCATACCGGTGTTACATTCCTTGATGAGCGCTCATAACACATGTTGGGTATTATGGGCCCCCCTGACCAATCGCTTAGGATAGCACTACAAAAAAAACACTTCCGTGATGATACGTGTTTGTCATAGTAGGTCATGTTTTCTGTCATGCATGTACATCCATGATGTTTTTATGACAGAATCAAGATAGTCATACCTGTGCTTTCATAGAAGTGTTTCATGACAATACTCAAATTATCATCATGGAAGTGTCCACTTCCATGACGAAGTGCTTTCATCAAGGGTAACCGACAAGTGGCATCAACCATAACGGGTCGCCATTAAGCTATCGGGTTCCGGTTTGGATCCGATAAGCCGTTAATAGCCCGGACCAATGGGGATTTTCCACATGTAAAATTCTTATTGGCCGTAGCAACCACTTGCCAGCTCCGCGTTGGGACAGATGTCAACCGCCCAATGGACAGGAGGCGCCTATGATATGTCGACACGTGGCAAGGTCCAACAGCTGCCCATTTAGGTTAAAAAGGCTGGCCCAGTCAAAATTAGTGGGCTGGCCCATTAACGGCATGCTTGTAGACAGCCCATTCACAATAAAGGCTAGTAGGAATAGTGTTAAATTAGCCCGTCAACAGTCCTTTCTAGATTTCTCATCATTGTGGCGCATGGTCACTTCTGGACCATTAACAGTCCGCTAAGTATTTGGGTCGAATTACGGCCCGGTGTGATTCTGGCCTGTTAAAGGTCCTGCTACATTTGGGCCCAATTATTGCTCGATGAAACTTTTGGCCCATAAAAGACCATGAAGGAATTGGGTCATATTGGGCCATGTCTAACATTCGGCCTGTAGTGGCCCACTGTAGATTTGGGCCACATCCAGCCTGTTGTGTTTTTCGGCCTGTTAACGTCGGACGAAATCCGTGTGTCGTGGGAAACCACGGCCACCTATGGGGCCATGGGCCCCTTTTGGTTCAGCAGGGGGACTGAGCACGTTGCACAAAGAGCGGAGGAGTGCAGCGCAGCACGGCAGAGATCACACGGGCAGTTTTACCCAGGTTCGGGCCGCCACGAGGCGTAAAACCATACTCCTGCTTTGGTGGATTGATGGTGGATGGTGGTGGAAATGCAGTGCTCTTGCCCGGCAGGGTTGTCTCGAGGCGAGAGCAGCTACGCGCGTACGAGTGTACAAGGGTCCAAATCCTTTCTATGGTTGCCATGGGCCTCCTTTTATAGATCAAGGGGTCACCACAGTGGCAAATCAGTCATTATGCACTGATTAGATAGCAAACAGTGCTATCATATCTACTCTGCATACAGAGCAGAATGCATTAATTGCGCCGCTTAGCGTCACATCATGGCCTGCCCGGCACGCCTTGCCGGGCTGTTTGGCCACCTTCTCTTCTATCTGCATGACACGTCGCTGGACAGGTGTCACTTGGAGACAATTCCTGTAGGAAATGGCTGCCATGTGGCAAAAGACAGCCACTTAGTCACTTTGGGGTGTGACACCGCACCGATCGATGACTTGCGTCGCTATGAGGTGGAGCGGTGAAGCCTTGGCGGGGTGTTTTTCCTTCGTTGGACCCGGTAGGCCTGCCGGGGCAGTCTTGAGGCTTGCTTCTGGGCCAACCTTGACCTCGCCAGGCTCTCCTGCCCGGCAAGGGAGGTTTTCCCTTAGCGGTGACTTGCTCCTTGGCTTGACTTGGTCTTCTCAACCTGCCCTTTGATTCCTCTAAGAGCCTATCTCTTCATCTTGGCCTTGTCTTGGATGTTGCAATCTTGATCTCGGGCCTGTGCACGGTCTGGGCAACAGACCCAGGGTTTGTTGCACCGACAGGACCCTCGGGCCTGGCCCGAAAGTAGTGCCGGGCGTCGTCGGGGTAGGCCCTAACTTGTGCATAGGCGAGGGGGAAATAGTTGCATGTCCCTTGAGATCTTCTTTGCTTCTTCATTAATCTGAGCCCAAGTCGGTTTCTGATTCTCCCGTGCGTCACGTAATGCCGACCGCAGTGATGGAGATATTGGGCCACGATCTGTGGAGTTACCCACGTCCCTTGTTCACGGGGTGGTAACTGCCACCCCACTCTCCCTCCCTGCTCCAAGTGCTTCTGCCACGTGTATTGCATGCATTGCGCAAGATTGGTGGCGGATGCGGAGCGTGCGGGAATGAGTGCCATGGCAGAAAGCCAGGGATTGTGGATTGGCGCAGGGGGTCGGCCTTGATTCTTCGAGCCGTTAATGGCAAGGAGGAGCCGGACTGGCCGAGCGGGGCAGCCACCTCCATGAAGAAAACCGAGCCCCTGCCACGCCCGCCTATAAAAAGGGGGGCGTGGTGCGAGATGTTCCTCCACACCTCCTTCCTTCTCCATTTCTATAGTTTCCCACGTCTGTCATGGTGAGAGGTCGGGGGTCCGGTCCTCCCCAAGTGGCGACGAGAACTTCTGCTCGACAGCATCTCCCTCCACACCTGCCCTCCGGTTTCTTCCTCCCAGCCCGGCAACGGCGCCATCCTGATCCTGGGGAGGCATCGAATCCTAGCCAGGCCTTCCCTCCATCTTCTTTGTCTCCCCCTGTAGTTTCGAAGAAGGGGAGGACAGAGTAAAAAGGCATCATGAGCATTTATCTTTTTTCAACCTAAAATATGTAGGCACTTGCCAAACTTTAGCTCAAATTATGTAATCCCTTTTACCCATGTTTGTGTTCTGTAAGGTTTGTAATTGTTGATTAGCATATTAATGAAAAAGATAAACCTTGCCGGGCACTTGTGCATGTAACATGTCCATGCAGAGGGAGAATGCCTCTATACGCTCAAGTAAACAAGTTTTTCCCCGGTAGGCTATCTTGCCAGTACCCTCAGTTTGTTGTCGCGGGGCGGGCCTGCCGGGCACAAATCGTAAAGAGGGACCAGCCCCCCGCCAACTTTCTCGCCAAAGGCCACTACAACCACCAAGATCGAAGCAACGTTTGAGTCAAGGGACGGGAGCACCTAAGTTTTGAAAGCAGCGAGGTTTTCCTATGCACAAGTTTTTACTTACAGAACGCGTATGGATAAGAGAGAGAACTTATCTGTTTGGGCTTGGCCGGGATCGCAATGTAGGCTTGTCTTCTCTTCTCCTTTTTCGGGACCGAATCCACGGTAGGAGCCTGCAGTTTGATGCAGATGAAAATGATGGCTCATGCAATCTTATCTACATGAAAATGCAATGCTCATGATATGCTTATGCATGCATGCAATTTGTCGGGGGCCCCCAGCGCTTCATTTATTTCTTTGTTGCTCAGGGTCTGCGCCTGGCTTTGTACAAGGGGTTACATGTAACAGAGGCAAGGCCTATACAAAAGGGTGGCTGTCGGGCAGGGCCCGACAGCCGCGCCTTACGGGTAGAACTTGAGGAGATGCTCAATGTTCCATGAGTTTTGCAACTGAATGCCATATCCGGTCTCCAGACGGACTGCGCCAGGTCTGGTGACTCATACTACCCGGTAAGGGCCTTCCCACTTTGGCGTCAACTTGTTTGCACCCTTGGCGGACTGAACGCACCTAAGGACAAGGTCACCTTCCTCAAAACACCGAGCATGAACCCTGCAGCTGTGATAGTGACGCAGGGCTTGCTGATAGCGTGCGGCACGCGTAGCAGCCCGGAGACGGTTCTCCTCGAGTAGCACAGCATCGTCATGTTGTTGCTGATCTTGTGCTACTTCATCATAGGCAAGCACTCGAGGTGACCCATAAATGAGTTCCGTGGGGATAACTGCTTCTGCCCCATTGACTAGGGAGAAGGGAGTCTGCCCAGTAGCTCGATTTGGTGTTGTTCTGAGGGACCAAAGAACCACCGGCAGCTCATCGATCCACCGCCTGCCACACTTTTGCAGCCTATCAAATGTTCTCATCTTGAGTCCTCGCAAAACTTTAGCGTTCGCCCTCTCAGCTTGCCCATTGCTACTTGGATGGGCCATAGAGGCGAACAAGATTTTGCTCCCGAGGGCATGAACGTATTGCATGAAGGCGCGACTCGTGAACAGGGTGCCGTTGTCAGTGATGATCTGGGCAGGAACTCCGAAGCGGCATACCAATCCTTTCAAGAACTTGATAGCTGACTGAGCAGTCACCTTTCTCACAGGATCTACTTCCGGCCACTTTGTAAACTTGTCGATTGCACTGAACAACAATTCAAAGCCCCCGGCAGCACGGGGGAAAGGGCCGAGGATATCGAGCCCCCAGACCAAAAACGGACATTATAAAGGGATTTTCTAGGAGCTTGGGTAGGCAGGTGGATATTCTTGGAATGGAACTGGCAGGCTTCACACTTGGTGACAAGCTCGACCGCATCTTGGTGGGCTGTGGGCTAGTAGAATCCTTGCCGGAAAGCTTTCCCAACCAACGCCCTTGATCCAATGTGGGAGCCGCACATACCCTTGTGTATCTCCGCCAGCAGTTCCTTTCCTCCTTCCCGGCAAATGCACTTCAATTTCACACCATTGGGCCTATTTCTGTTCAGCGTGTCATCAATGAACTAATACATACTGGCCCTCCGGGCTACTCTTTCAGCTTCTTCTTGCTCTTCGGGAAGTTCTTAAGTTTGGAGGAAATGGACTATGTGCCATGCCCAAGGCGGATCCTGTGGCTCGGCAACGAGGACTAATGGCACCTCCTCATTTGTGAGAGTGCAATCCTCGACCGTGGGGACCGGTGGCCTAGCGGGAGGATGCAGCTCAGCGACCGAAGGGGAGTTGTGCCTGACAAGCTTTCTGCCAGGATCCTTGGAAGGTTCTACCGTGAGAGGCTTGCCGGAGTTCAGTTTCCTCCTCTTTCTGGCCATTGTTGCCAGGGATACGGAGGGCTGAGTCAGATGGAGAACAAAAGTTCCTGGTTCCACAGGGAGCTTTTGCACAGCGCACTTCGACAGATGATCAGCAATGCTGTTTTCCGCATGGGGTACGTGCTCTGTTTGCAATCCGTCAAAGCGCTCCTCCAACTTTCTAACTTCCTCAACGTATGCCTCCATCAATGGACTTTGGTAATCCATGTTGACTTGTCTCACCACAAGTTGTGAGTTCTCTGTAGATGATCAGCTTCTTGATCCCCAGTTCTGTTGGAACTCTGAGCCTGGCAAGGAGCCCTTCATACTCTGTTGTATTGTTGGTAGCCTCCTCCCGGGGAAAATGTATCTGGACAACGTACTTCAGGTGCTCTCTAGTGGGAGCAATGAGAAGCACGCCAACCCATGCACCTTGTAGGGAGGAGGTACCATCAAAATACATGATGCATTCTTGGGGTGCTTCCTTGCCGGGAATAACTGTCTCCAACACCTCTTCGTCAGGAGTTGGCGTCCATTCTCCAATAAACTCTGCCAACGCTCTGCTCTAAATAGTTGATGTGCTCTCAAACTTCAAACCAAAGATGGATAACTCCAAAGCCCACTCCACTATCCTGCCTGTAGCCTTAGGGTTTCAGAGTATCCGTTGCAAAGGGAAACGGGTGACAACTGTGATCTCGTGGGCTTGGAAGTAGTGGCGCAGTTTCCTTGAGGCCATGACAAGGCCAAAAATCAATTTTTGCACGCCAGAGTACTTGGATCTAGCCCCCTGCAACAGGGAGCTAACGAAGTATACTGGGCGCTGCACCACTTTCTTCTTTGCCGTGACCAGAGAACTGCTTCCGCTGCTTCGCTCTTCTCCATCTTGATCTGCATCTGACCTTGCCGGGGTGTGCTCACTTTCATCCCCAGAAGGGACACCAGCTATGTCTGCTACTCCATCCACTTCCCGTTGTGCCACCAATGCTGCGCTAACCACTTGATTAGTTGCCACCAAGTATAGAAGCAACGGCTCTTGAGGTTTTGGAGCAACCAAAGTGGGCACAGAGGAAAGGTAGGCCTTCAAATCTTGTAGTGCAGCGTCTTCCTCTGGGGTCCACTCCACGGGCCCTGCCTTTTTCAAAATCTTGAAGAATGGCAAGGCACGCTCGGCAGACTTGGAAATGAATCTGCTAAGCGCGGCAACACACCCAGTCAGATGCCTCACGTCCTTGACTATCTTGGGTGATTGAATCTGCTTGATAGCCTTGATCTTGTCGGGGTTGGCCTCTATCCCCCTATGGGACACAAAGAAGCCAAGTAGCTTGCTGGAAGGAACGCCAAATACACACTTCTCCGGGTTTAGCTTCAAGCTCATCTTGCGCAGATTAGCAAATGTCTCTTTCTAAATCCTGAATGAGGGTTGGTCTATCCTTGGTCTTAACCAAAATATCATCCATATAAGCGTCAACGTTTCTGTGCAACTGTGACTCAAAACCAATCTGGACTGCTCTTGCGAAAGTGGACCCGGTGCTCTTCAACCCGAAAGGCATCCGCACGAAGTAGTATGTGCCACATGGGGTGATGAACGCGGTCTTCTCTTCGTCTTCCTTCGACATGAAGATCTGATGGTATCTAGAGTAGGCATCCAGGAAGGAAAGCAGGTCACACCCGGAGGTGGAATCCACAATCTGGTCGATGCGTGGCAAGGGAAATGGGTCCTTCGGGCATGCCTTGTTCATCCGTAAAATCTATGCACAGCCTCCACTTCCCATTAGCTTTGCGTACCACCACAGGATTTGCTAACCATGTTGGATGCAACACTCCTCTAACCAGACCGGCTGCCTCAAGTTTCTTGATCTCCTTGGCAATAAACTATTGCTGCTCCAAAGCTTGCTTCCGGTCCTTCTGCTTGACGGGCCGGGCATGTGGGCAGACAACAAGGTGGTGCTCGATTACCTACCTCGGAACACTGGGGATGTCAAATGGTTGCCAGGCAAACACATCGACATTCGCCCACAGGAAGGCAACAAGCGCGCTTTCCTATTTGTCATCGAGGTGGCACTGATAGTGAAAGTACCATCAGCGCCAGCGAGCCCTGCCGGGACCTTTTTTCATTGCGGGTGCAGAAGCCTTGGATCCCTTGCTATTGGATCTCTCCGGCAAGTCATCAACAGGCGCAGCATACCTCGAAGAGGTACGCTTCCCGGATTCCTTACCGGCATCCCTGTTAGCCTTCTTCTTTCCATTACTTTCCTTGGCGGGGGTTGCAGCTTCAGTGGCCTCTGCCGTGACTGCTTCCCGGTACATGTTGTCCACGCAAATAATTGCGTCCTTCTCGTCTGATGGAATGGAAATGACGCCCACCGGCCCTGGCATCTTCAAGGTGTTGTAGGCATAGTGGGATGCCGCCATGAACTTGGCCAGAGCTGGGCAACCAAGGATTCCATTGTATGGCAGGGGGAGG
The DNA here is from genome assembly GCA_011799875.1 of Thinopyrum elongatum. Classification (NCBI taxonomy): domain Eukaryota; kingdom Viridiplantae; phylum Streptophyta; class Magnoliopsida; order Poales; family Poaceae; genus Thinopyrum; species Thinopyrum elongatum. The sequence goes on along the minus strand of CM022300.1, from coordinate 166,364,288 downwards.
TCAACCACATCAAACCCGATCTTCTCAGTCCGGTAATTCAACTCTCCCCCAAATGTCACCGGCAACGTGATTTTCCCCTTAGGACGACTCCTGCCGGGATTGATTCCTTGAAACATACCAGTAACCTTGAGCTCTTCTTCTGCTATCTGGAGTTTGCTGATGACCTTTGAAGAAATCAAATTCAACCTGGCCGCGCCGTCAACCAACATCTTTATGACTTTGAGGTTGCAGATTGTTGGTGATACCAACAATGGCAAGCAGCCTACCGCGGTGGTGTGGTCAGGGTGGTCCTCTTCGTCGAAGATGATGGGCGTGTGATACGTCTCCAACGTATCTATAATTTATGAAGTATTCATTCCATGTTTACAACAATTTTATATGATTTTGGTATGATTTGATTAGAACTAACCCGGACTGACGCTGTTTTCAGTAGAACTACCGTGGTGTCATTTTTTGTGCAGAAATAAAAGTTCTCGGAATGGGCTGAAAATTTATGGTGATTTTTTATGGACCAAAAGAGACCCCCGAGGCACAAGAGTTGGGCCAGAAGAGTCCCGAGGCAACCACAAGGGTGGAGGGCATGCCCACCCCCTAGGGCGCGCCCCCTACCTTGCCGCCGCCTTGTGGACCCCCTTGACATGAGACCAACGCCAAAAATTCCTATAAATCACGAAACCCCCAGAAAGAAACCTAGATCGGGAGTTCCGCCGCCGCAAGCCTCTGTAGCCATGAAAAACCAATTAGGAGCCCGTTCCGGCACCCTGCCGGAGGGGGAAACCATCACCGGAGGCCATCTTCATCATCCCGGCGGTCCCCATGACAAGGAGGGAGTAGTTCACCCTCGGGGCTGAGGGTATGTACCAGTAGCTCTGTGTTTGATCTCTCTCTCTCTCTCTCGTGTTCTTGATTTGGCATGATCTTGATGTACCGCGAGCTTTGTTATTATAGTTGGATCATATGGTGTTTCTTCCCTCTCTATCTCTTGTTGTGATGAATTGAGTCTTGCTCTTTGAGGTTCCGTTATGTTGGATTGAGTATTGGAATTGAGAACACTTGATGTATGTCTTGCGATGGGATATCTGTGGTGACAATGGGATGTTCTATCGATTCACTTGATGTATGTTTTGGCACTCAACTCACGGATTCCCGAGGTGACATTGGGGTAATCTATGCATAGGGGTTGATGCACATTTTCGTCCTACGTTCTCCGATAGGAACTTTGGGGTGATTCTTTGTTGCACGTTGAGGGATTGTTATGTGATCCAATTAAGTTATCATTGTTGAGAGAACTTGCACTAGTGAAAGTATGAACCCTAGGCCTTGTTTCCAAGCATTGCAATACCATTTTTGCTCACTTTTGTTACTAGTTACCTTGCTGTTTTTATATTTTCAGATTACAAAAACCTATATCTACCATCCATATTACACTTGTATCACCATATCTTCGCTGAACTAGTGCACCTATACAATTTACCATTGTATTGGGTGTGTTAGGGACACAAGAGACTCTTTGTTATTTGGTTGCAGGGTTGTTTGAGACAGACCATCTTCATCCTATGCCTCCCACGGATTGATAAACCTTAGGTCATCCACTTGAGGGAAAATTGCTATTGTCCTACAAAACTCTGCGCTTGGAGGCCCAACACGAGTCTACAAGAAGAAGGTTGCGTAGTAGACATCAAGCTCTTTTCTGGCGCTGTTGCCGAGGAGGTGAGTGCTTGAAGGTATATCTTTAGATCTTGCAATTGAATCTTTTAGTTTCTTGTTTTATCACTAGTTTAGTCTATAAAAGAAAACTACAAAAAAATGGAATTGAGGTTGCCTCATATTATTCATCTTTATCATGTCTTTCTTGAAAATGATGTGTCCGTGCAACAAACCCTGGGTTTGTTGCCCAGACTGTGCACCGGCCCAAGATCAAGATTGCAACATCCAAGATAAGGCCAAGGAAAAGAGATAGGCTCTTTGAGGAATCAAATGGCAAGTTGAGAAGACCAAGTCAAGCCAAGAAGCAAGACACCGCTAAGGGAAAACATCCCTTGCCAGGCAGGAGAGCCTGGCGAGGTCAAGGTTGCCCCGGAAGCAAGCCTCAAGGCCACCCTGGCAGGTTTGCCGAGGCATACGAAGGCAAAAAGCCCCGCCAAAACTTCACCGCCCCACCTCACGGCGACGCAAGTCACCGATCGGTGCGGTGTCAATCCTCGAGATGACTAAGTGGATGCCTTTTGCCACATGGCAGCCATTTCCTACAAGAATCACCTCTAGATGACACCCGTCCTGCGACGTGTCATGCAGACAGGAGAGAAGGTGGCCAAACAGCCCGGCAAGGCGTGCCGCGCAGGCCATGATGTGACACTGAGCGGCGCATTTAACGCGTACTGCTCTATTTACAGAGGAGATATGATAGCACTGTTCGCTATCTAATCAGTACACAATGACTGATTTGCCACTGTGGTGACCCTTTAATCTATAAAAGGAGGCCCATGGCAACCATAGAAAGTATTCCCTTGTACACCCATATGCGCGTAGCTGCTCTCACCCCGAGGCAACCCTACTGGGCAAGAGCGCTTCGTTTCCACCACCATCCACCATCAATCCACCAAAGCAGAAGTAGGGTTTTACGCCTCACGGCGGGCCGAACCTGGGTAAAAACTGCTCGTGTGATCTCTGCCGCGCTACGCTACGCACCTCCGCTCTTTATGCAATGCGCTCAGTGTAACACCGCAAAAATATTTCTTTTGGATTTCCAAAATCTTTCCCTTAAAATAAAATATTTTTGAATTATTCTTGTCATTATTCTCTTTATAGTTCTTTTATTCTGGAAATTATTTTCAATTTTAATGGGATTTCAAAATTTCTTAGTAGTTCTGTTTTGTGAGGTTTAAAAAAATTATTTGGATATTTAATTTGGAGGTTTTCAAACAATTTTCATCCAGAAAAGTTTTGGGAATCATTAAGTTTTCAAAGGAAATAACCTTTTCACTTCCTTTTAGCCCATCTAAAATCCATCCAACAATTTCTTCCATTCCAACTTTATCCCACAAGTCACTCACATCATCTAGGACAGAATCCAACTCTCTCCTACCCCACAAAAATATTTTTCACAATTCAAATAAATTCCAAAGTTGGGATTCATTTTATCCATCATTCCTTTGTTTACAAAGGAACCACAATTTCTACAAGGATTCCACCTGCACCACAATTATCCCATCAAATATATGGTACCCAAAACCCATTTCTCAAAAAATATGGGGTACCACAGTTAAAAAAATTCAAATTCCACTCAATTCAAATTTGGACCAGATTCAATATTTCTGATCCAAACATATTTTTAATTGATCCAAAAATTCCCAAACTCTGCCAAAATCCTTTTCGAGCATCCACACATTACCACAAAAATCTCTACCACCTTCTGTCATTTTATCAAACAGCTAATGTGCACAATGTTCATCGCTGTCCAAAATTCAGTTAACTGAATTTGGTTCAGTGGCAAAAACGACGGCGCCGTGCACTCCACTCCATCCCCACTCCTTCTCGTCCACGCCTCCTCCCTCGTAACTGCGCCGCCCTGGACCCCTCCTCGTCAGTGCCTCACCGCCGACAGCACAGAAGGAGGCCGGTGCACCTGCCTCCGTCCTCGGCGGCGGCAAGCCGAACTGATCCACGCGGCGCTCGCCATATTCACTCCCTCGCTGACCTACCCCACCTAACTACTCACCACGCGGCACCTCCTCCACACGCTCTCCACGCTAATCACGCCGCCCTTGGCCCCCTGTCAGTCACCGGAGATGGACGATGTCCGTCGCACCCGTACACCGACCTCGCCGTGGATAAATCCACCGAGCCCGAGCTCATCCGCGCTGGCGCTTCGGGCAGCTTCCTCCACCCTCACTGACACTCCCCGACCACGGCCACCGCCCAAACCAACCTCGCCGACCACCATAACTCCGGCGTGATCCGAACCTCGCCAGACCGCCTCGGGATCGCCTATATAAAGGCCGCCGAGCCCCGTTCTTCTCACCCATCGCCTCCACCATGTCCCAATCACCCTCCAGAACTCCTCCCCGACCTCGAGGAGGTCTTCTTCCCCCTCTTCGATCACCGCCCCGCCGCCACTGTCCCCAACCCGTTCATCATCATCACTCCACCAGAACTGCCCAAATCTTGCCAGTAGTCATATACTCCACCAAATCATCGATTTCCCACTTCAATTTCACTCCCCGAGCTCTCTCCGGCAAGATCCCGCACCACCCGAGGCACCGTCCGCCATCGTCGACCTCGCCGGCGTTCATAAAAAGAAGAAGGAAACTTTACCGAGAATTTTGACGGGTTTTCACCTGACTACTTTGGACAAGGCAAGCATTATTGAACTTGGGATATGGTGATTGCATTTTGCATTTGCATGTTTGCATCGGTTGATATTGCACTATATGTGTAGTATGTCACTAGCACTTGCATGCATGGTCATATCTCTTTTGCTCATAGCTTGCACATCACTCAAGTAAGAGATTCTTCTGACATGGTAAAGTTGTGGAAATACGGGAGAGTGTCTCCTGCCTTGGACATGCTGGTGGGCACGGGCCATTATTTGACAGGGTGGTGTCATGTGGCTTGAGTGGAATATTCCGGTGATCTTAATTAACCCCTCCTGAGTCGGCCTAGATCGAGTCTTGTTCCGTTACACCTAACTGGATACCGTGCTGCCACGGGTCCTTCCGCAAGGAAGGTGCGGCTGAGTAAGTTGTTAGCCCCTGTCCAGGTACACACCGTACAGAGGGCCACGATGAGGGTTTCCAAAGGCCTTGGACTAAATCCTGTCATCGGGTCTAGGGGCATGGGTGTTTCCGGTTGTGATTGAGAGGGGGGCACCCCTTGGAATCCGCGCGTATTAATAGTGATCCCATGCTACTCGAGATTGTTATCTCCCTGACTTAGAGTTTTTTTGTAACGATGCTTTGGGTGATTCCTGGCATCCGACGGTTAATCTGGTGTGTACGGGTCAGGTGTGTTTTCAACCCAAAGACCGTAGTGGGAATTAGCCAGTGCCACGGTGCTGACTAAAGGAACCCCATGCACGTGGGCAAAGAGTACACCCTCTGCAGAGTTAAACCTATTCGAATAGCCCTGTCCGCGGTCAAAGGGCGTAGCTAGGTGGGTCAAGTGTCGGTCTCGGTGTCGGTCTCCGGAGGAAATAATTAAAATGTGTCTGACTTATTTTTGCAGGATAATTATTGATACCCTGTTGAATATATTTTGCTTGTTAAATAGTATTATGGCTATCCATAATATTGAGGACTAACCCGTTTCTCTCATTTTATATTCTTCCTGAGTGTCTCAGGGGCTGGCTAGACTACCCCGGGCACTCAATTTTTATTTTCAAGACCTCTTCTGGCGTCTCTCGAGTTAACAGGCGGTTTATCTCGCCACTACTCTTGTAGACACCCGATTGGCATTTCTCTTCAAGTCCAACTGTGGCGTCACTTGATGCCCGACAGGCATTTCTTTTCAAGACCTCTCGTGGCGTCTCTCGAGTTAACAGGCGGTTTATCTCGCCACTACTCTTGTAGACACCCGACTGGCATTTCCCTTATTTTTCTGAATGTCACTTGGGCTGGCTAGACTACCCGTGGCATTCACTTGCTTTTACTTTCAAAAGACTGGTTATAGCTAACATGTTTTATTTACTTCCGCATCATTTTATAATTATGTCATGACCAGGATTTTAGTCAGCATGAGCATGTCTTTATTTTCCTACATGAGCATGTGCATCCATTATATCTTTTGTTCATAATGTTTGCGGGTACATTCCAACGTACTCACTGGCTTGTCCCTGGCTATTTACTTGGCCAGACTTGGAGGGGGACGAGCCTGTGGAGGAGGATTGCGCTAGCGAACCCGACGCTTAGAGGAGTCCCAGTCAGTCAACCTGTGAGATAGGAGTCTACCACATGTATCATCCGCCGAGCTTCCGCTACACCAATAAAATAGTCAAGCCTCACTCTGACGCTTGGCTTTACGTTATTGTATCAGAGATGTATCACCACCACACCACTGTCATATTTCGCCACTACCATATATTGGCGAGTTTGTAATAATATTGTTGAGCTCTCAGACTCAACCCTGTGTAATATTATATTGTACTGGTTATCTGTATCAAGGAAGTCCACCAGTTGTGTTGATCTTGGGGCTGGTGTGACTTAGCGCATTTTTTCTGTGATTTATCCCAGAAAGGGGCCCGACACTCAGTCCCCCTGCCAAACCAAAAGGGGCCCTTTGTCCCATAGGAGGCCATGGTTTCCCATGACATCTTTGGCGCGCCAGGTAGGGGGCTGCGCTTGTGCGAACCCAAGAAGTGTACGAAGCGCGTCATCTTCACCGCCATCTTCTTCATCAACGGCTCCATCGTCCATGGTGCCCAAGAAGAAGCCCAGCGCTGCAGCTCATCCATCCACCTCGAGGGCCCAGCCACACGCGCCCGCTGATGCCGCAGGGGCTACAGGGACGCCTGGAAGTGCGGACGCTGCGGGGGACGTGGTCTGCGCGGGTGGCGTCGTTACCACCTCCCCTGCGGCCGAAGCAGGAGCAGGACGCACCAGAGAAGGGCAGCACCAACTACATTCCAGCGGCCATGTCCCACGAGGTATGGGAGGAGAGATCATTCCATCTTCGCTTCCTCGTCCGGCCGAAGGGCACAGCCGCAGCGGGGGTACTCGCTCTGGGGGGAATAGCAACTCCCTAACCACTCCCGCCACAGGAGCGGCCGTAGAACATGCGCCACCACCGGAATGAGCTGACCCAGCCGCTATGTCAAACAGAGCCGCTGGCCCTCAAGCGCCTCCACCTCATCCACATGCCATCCAGGCGGCTGGCTCACGACGATGAGAGCACGGCGCGACCGCTACCGGCACCTTTAGGAGCCAGGCAATGTTACGGTCTTCATCGACATCCATGCCAAACACCGCTTTGGAGGCCATGGCGCGAGCTCAGCTACTGTTGAAATACATGCAGAGATTCAGCAGAGTCCACAGGAATATTCCAGACATCCACCCGACAGCTGTGATAGCTGCCTTCCGGTCCAACGTGCGCAATCGTCGGATACGTTCCAAGATGAGCATTCGATTGCCCAAGACTGTGAAGGAGCTTTACACTCTGGTGAATAAGTGTGCTCGGATAGAGGAGGGGTTGAAGCTCCCCGGAGAAGAAGATGGCGTCGACATCGATTTAGAGGATGATGACGAGGCCACCAGTTAAAAGAAGAAGAACAAGAAGCGCAACAAAAGGTGCAAGGATAAGGCAGTGATGACCGTTGAGGGATTGGGCCTACCTAGTACCAGCAAGAAAGCCAAGGCTGACATACCCGGCAAGGAGGTTGCCGCATGCACTGACTACCGGGAAGCCGCGGCTACCGAGAAGGCTGGGAAAGATGATGGCCCGTATTGCAAGATCCATCGGACCAAGGGCCACGATCTCCAGGAGTGTCATCAGGTTGAGCAGCTTGTCAAGAAGTAGAGGGCTGAATATGAGAAGTGAGATAAAGAGAAAGGTCAGAATGTCCCTGGCGGAAAGGGCTGAGGTGGCGGAGCAAGCCGCCCCGGCAAGGCTCCTCAAAACCAAGGGAAACCCGCCAGAGGCTGTGAGAAGGAGGATTGCAACAATGAGAGTGATGGAGGAGATGAAGAGGAGACCAGCGAGTAGGAATTCCAGAAGGCCACTGACACCCTTTGCATTGACGGGGGCGCATCTTTGCACTCCTCTCACCGCCAACTTAAATGGTTGGCACATGAAGTCAATGCCGTGGAGCCAGCGGCAGACTCTCGAAGGCCGCTCAAGTGGTCCTGCACGCCCATCAACTTCAATGAAGAGGACCACCCTGACCGCACCACCGTGGTATGGTGCTTGCCGTTGTTGGTATCACCAACAATCCGCTACCTCAAAGTCACAAAGATGCTGGTTGACGGTGGGGCCGGGTTGAATATAATTTCTTCAAAGGTCATCAGCAAACTCTAGATAGCAGAAGAAGAGCTCAAAGTTACTGGTACGTTTCAAGGGATCAACCCCGGCAGGAGTCGTCCTAAGGGGAAAATCACATTACCAGTGACATTTGGGGGAGAGTTGAACTACCGGACTGAGAAGATCATGTTTGATGTGGTTGACCTCCCCCTGCCATACAATGGAATCCTTGGTCGCCCAGCTTTGGCCAAGTTCATGGCGGCATCCCACTATGCCTACAACACCTTGAAGATGCCAGGGCCAGTGGGCATCATTTCCATTCCATCAGACAAGAAGGATGCAATTATTTGCGTGGACAAGATGTACCGGGATGCAGTCGCGGCAGAGGCCACTGAAGCTGCAATCCCCGCCAAGGAGAGTAATGGAAAGAAGAAGGCTAACAGGGACGCCGACAAGGAATCCGAGAAGCGCACCTCTCCGGGGTATGCTGCACCTGTTGATGACTCGCCGGAGGGTTCCAATAGCAAGAGATCCAAGGCCTCTGCACCTGCTATGAAACACGTCCCGACAGCGCTGGATGGTGTTGGTGGTACTTTCACCATCAGCGCCACCCTCGATGACAAATAGGAAAGCGCGCTCGTTGCCTTCCTGCGGGCGAATGTCGATGTGTTTGCCTAGCAACCATCTGACATCCCCGGTGTTCCCAGGAAGGTAATCGAGCACCACCTTGCTGTCTGCCCACATGCCCAACCCGTCAAGCAGAAGGTCCGAAAGCAAGCTTTGGAGTGGCAGTAGTTTATTGCCGAGGAGATCAAGAAACTTGAGGTAGCTGGTCTAGTTAGAGGAGTGTTACATCCAACGTGGTTAGCAAATCCAGTGGTGGTAAGCAAGGCCAATGGGAAGTGGAGGCTGCGCATAGATTTTACGAATCTGAACAAGGCATGCCCGAAGGACCCATTCCCCATGCCGCACATCAACCAGATTGTGGATTCCACCTCCGGGTGCGACCTGCTTTCCTTCCTGGATGCCTACTCTAGATATCATCAGATCTTCATGTCCAAGGAAGACGAAGAGAAGACCGCGTTCATTACGCCATGTGGCACGTACTGCTTCGTGTGGATGCCTTTCGGGTTGAAGAGCGCCAGGTCTACTTTCGCGAGAGCAGTCCAGATTGGTTTTGAGTCACAGTTGCACAGGAACGTTGAGGCCTACATGGACGATATTGTGGTCAAGACCAAGGACAGATCAACCCTCATCCAGGATTTGGAAGAGACATTCGCTAATCTGTGCAAGATCATCTTGAAGCTAAATCCAGAGAAGTGTGTGTTTGGCGTTCCTTCCGGCAAGCTACTTGGCTTCTTTGTGTCCACCAAGGGATAGAGGCCCTCCCCGACAAGATCAAGGCTATCGAGCTGATTCAAGCACCCAAGACAGTCAAGGACGTGAGGCGTTTGACTGGATGTGTTGCCGCCCTTAGCAAGTTCATTTCCAAGTCTGCCGAGCGTGCCTTGCCATTCTTCAAGGTTTTGAAAAAGGCAGGGCCCATGGAGTAGACCCCCGAGGCAGACGCCGCACTACAAGATTTGAAGACCTACCTTTCCTCTGTGCCCACTTTGGTTGCTCCAAAACCTCAAGAGCCGTTGTTGCTATATTTTGCGGCAACTAATCAGGTGGTTAGTGCAGCACTGGTGGCGCAGAGGGAAGTGGATGAAGCAGCAGACGCAGCTGGTGTCCCTCCGGGGAGGAAAGCGAACACACCTCGGAAGGGTCAGATGCGGATCAAGGTAGAGAAGAGCAGAACAGCGGAAGCAGTTCTCTTGTCATGGCCAAGAAGAAAGTGGTGCAGCGCCCAGTATACTTCGTCAGCTCCCTATTGCAGGGGGCTAGATCCAGGTACTCTGGCGTGCAAAAATTGATCTTTGGCCTTGTCATGGCCTCAAGGAAACTGCGCCACTACTTCCAAGCCCATGAGATCACAGTTGTCAACCATTTCCCTTTGCAACGGATACTCCGAAACCCTAAGGCTACCGACAGGATAGTGGAGTGGTCTTTGGAGTTATCCAGCTTTGGTTTGAAGTTTGAGAGCACATCAACCATTCAGAGTAGAGCATTGGCAGAGTTTATTGCAGAATGGACGCCAACTCCTGATGAAGAGGTATTGGAGACAATTATCCCGGCAAGGAAGCACCCCAAGAATGGATCATGTATTTCGATGGTGCCTTCTCCCTACAAGGTGCAGGGGCTGGTGTGCTTCTCGTTGCTCCCACCGGAGAGCACCTGAAGTACGTTGTCTAGATGCATTTTCCCCGGGAGGAAGATACCAACAATACAACAGAGTATGAAGGGCTCCTTGCCGGGCTCAGGATTGCAACAGAACTGGGGATCAAGAAGCTGATCATCCATGGAGATTCACAACTTGTGGTGAGAAAAGTCAACAAGGATTACCAAAGTTCATTGATGGAGGCATACGTTGAGGAAGTGAGAAAGTTGGAGGAGCGCTTTGACGGATTGCAAACAGAGCACATACCCCATGCGGAAAATAGCATCGCTGATCATCTGTCAAAGTGCGTTGCGCAGAAGCTCCCTGTGGAACCAGGAACTTTTGTTCTCCATCTGACTCAGCCCTCCGTATCCCCGGCAACAATAGCCAGAAAGAGGAGGAAACTGGACTCCGGCAAGCCTCTCCCGGTAGAACCCATCGAGGATCCAGGCAGAAAGCTTGTTGGGCACAACTCCCCTTCGGTCGCTGAGCTACATCCTCCCGCCAGGCCATCGGTCCCCACGGTCGAGGATTACACTCTCATGAATGGGGAGGTGCCGTTAGTCCTTGTTGCCGAGCCACAGGCTCCGCCTTGGGCACGGCACATAGTCCATTTCCTCCAAACTGGAGAACTTCCCGAAGAGTAAGAAGAAGCTGAAAGAGTAGCTCGGAGGGCCAGTATGTATCAGTTCGTTGATGACATGCTGTACAGAAGGAGGCCCAACGGTGTGAAATTGAAGTGCATTTGCCGGGAAGGAGGAAAGGAACTGCTGGCGGAGATACACAATGGTACATGTGGCTCCCACATTGGATGAAGGGCATTGGTTGGGAAAGCTTTCCGGCAAGGATTCTACTGGCCCATAGCCCTCCAAGATACGGTCGAGCTTGTCACCAAGCGTGAAGCCTGCCAGTTCCATTCCAAGAACATCCACCTGCCTGCCCAAGCTCTTCAGACAATCCCTTTGTCACGGCCTTTTTTGGTCTGGGGGCTCGATATCCTCGGCCCTTTCCGCCGTGCTGCCGGGGGCTTTGAATTCTTGTTCGTTACAATCGACAAGTTTACAAAGTGGCCGAAAGTAGAGCCCGTGAGAAAGGTGACTGCTCAGTCAGCTATCAAGTTCTTGAAAGGATTGGAGTGCCGCTTCGGAGGTCCTGCCCGGATCATCACTGACAATGGCACCCAGTTCACGAGTCGCACCTTCATGCAATATGTTCATGCCCTCGGAAGCAAAATCTCGTTCGCCTCTATGGCCCATCCAAAGAGCAACGGGCAAGCTGAGTGGGCGAACACTGAAGTGTTGCGAGGACTCAAGATGAGAACTCTTGATAGGATGCAGAAGTGCGGCAGGTGGTGGATCAATGAGCTGCCAGTGGTTCTTTGGTCCCTCAGAACGACACCAAATCGAGCTACCGGGCAGACTCCCTTCGCCCTAGTCTATGGGGCAGAAGCAGTTATCCCCACGGAACTCATTTACGGGTCAGCTCGAGTGCTTGCCTACGATGAAGTAGCGCAAGATCAGCACCGGCGTGACAACAATGTGCTACTCGAGGAGAACTGTCTCCAGGCTGCTACGCATGCCACACGCTATCAGCAGGCCCTACGTCGCTATCACAGCCACAGGGTTCATGCCCGGTGTTTTGAGGAAGGCGACCTTGTCCTTAGGCGCGTTCAGTCCGCCAAGGGTGCAAACAAGTTGACGCCAAAGTGGGAAGGCCCTTACCGGGTAGTACGAGTCACCAGACCTGGCGCAGTCCATCTGGAGACCGAAGATGGCATTCAGTTGCAAAACTCATGGAACATTGAGCATCTCCGCAAGTTCTACCAGTAAGGCGCGGCTGCCGGGCCCTGCCTGGCAGCCACCCTTTTGTACAGGCCTTGTGTCGGTGTCAAAACCGGCCGATCTCGGGTAGGGGGTCCCGAACTGCGCGTCCGAGGATCGAAGGTAACAAGGGACAAAGGGAACATGATGTTTACCCAGGTTCGGGCCCTCTTAATGGAGGTAAAACCCTACGTCCTGCTTGATTGTATTTGATGAGTATAGGGGTTACAAGAGTTGATCTACCTCGAGATCGTAATGGCTAAACCCTAGCTGTCTAGCCTATGAAAAATCTAATCTCCTCCACGGGCCAAACCCTCTGGTTTATATAGGCACCAGAGGGGGCTAGGGTTGTACAGAGTCAGTTTACAGAGGAAGGAAACTATACATCCGGACGCCAAACTTGCCATCCACGCAAAGGAGAGTCCCACCTGGACACGAGGAAAGGTCTTCTGCCTTGTATCTTCATGGCCCATCAGTCCGGCCCATGTCACATAGCCCGGCCACCCGAGGACCCCGTAATCCAGGACTCCCTCAATAGCCCCTGAACCAGTCTTCAATGACGACATGTTCAGCGAGCAGATTGTCTTCGGCATTGCAAGGCGGGTTCCTCCTCTGAATACTCCAAAGTGATCTTCTGAATGAAAGAACTGTATCTGGCTCTGCATGACAGTCACAACCCTCAACCATGAAGGTAAAATACTCAATCAAAGTAATGTCCATCAACTGACAACTTTTTCGGTGAAATGTCACATCTAGCCTCTTTATCATTTCGAACCGTTCTTTGGCCTCCCGCTTCGCGCTTCGAGACACAGCCTCTATTGACACGCCTCGTCAAAGCGGAGATCGTGTCCACTTATTGCGGGATCCTCATCAATACGGGTTTGGGTAATCCAACCGTGCCATTCACACGACCCCTTGGGAACAGGCGAGTTTTAAGGCTTGAGGGGTGGGTGCTCGATATTCATTGCCTATATAAACGGATAAAGATCCCTTTTTTCTCCCCACGCCTTCTTCCTTCTCCTGTTTTCCCATCCTCAAGCTCCAGCGCCCAAGCTTCAATCTTTCCCACCGCTGCCAACCTCTGCAGTCATGTCCGGATCTGGCTCGAAGGGCAAGTGGGAGGCCTCCTCCGTCACGGAGAAGGACATCAAGGAGCTCCGGGGGGCGGGATATCTGTCCGCGGAGATCGCGCACAAGCTCCCTGCCAAGGATCAAGTCATACCCACTCCGGAGCCCGGCGAAAGGGTTGTATTTATCCCCCATTTCCTCCGCGGACTAGAGTTTCCCCTCCACCCCTTTGTCCGCGGCCTCATGTTCTACTACGGGCTAGATTTCCACGATCTAGCCCCAAATTCTTTCCTCCACATCTCGGCGTTTATCGTCATGTGCGAGGCGCTACTCCGCATCCCCCCACACTTCGGCCTATGGCTAAAAGTCTTCAATGTGAAGCCGAAGGTGGTCGACGGGCAACATGCGGAGTGCGGCGGCGCCATGGTGAGCAAGCTCCCCAACACCACCTGTCCTAAAGGGGCCTTCGTGGAGACCGTCAAGGTGTGGCAGCAGGAGTGGTTCTATATCACCGAACCTCGCGGCTCCAGGTGGGCGGCCACTCCTGAGTTCCGATCCGGACCCCCTATGCGGCTCGCGTCATGGACCAACAAGGGTCTGGACTGGGGGTCGACCGCGGATGTGATGACGTTACAAAAGCGCATCAAAAACATGATAAACAAGAATACTAGTCTCACTGATGTGATTCAGGTGATGCTCTGCCGCCGGATCCTCCCCTGCCAACTTGGCCTCTCCATATGTGGGAGTTCAATCCGGAAGGTCCACGGACCCTGAAGCGTTTCTTCGGCACAACGCACGAAGAGATCTGGAAGCTGCTCTTTAAGACCCAGAAGACGTGGCCGAAGAAGACCGAAGACATCGGTCTTGACATTGAGAATCCAGCCACACCGGTAAGTATTTTAGTTCCGAACACAATTTTCTGTAAATAAATCAAACATTATACTGAGATTTCCATTCTCTCATTCAGGGCTGGACAGCGAAGGCGGAGCGGATCAAGTGTCCGGCTCCACTACCTGAAGACCCAGCCAATCCTCTGCTAACGAGGATGCTGATTCCGGCGCCGTATCAGGCACCGGAGAAGAAGGGCAAGGAGGCCAATGGCGGCCTCCGCCATAAGGGTACTTCGGACGCAATGTCCAGAGAAACCGAAGCCCACTCCTCCCACAAGGGGGATGAAGATGAAGAGGAGGAGGAGACGGAAAGTGGTTCTCCCTTCAAGGGGGGAAAGAAGAAAAGGGCCGCCTTCGCAGACCTGGAGGAGGGGGCGTCCAAGAGGGAGAAGATAACCCTCTCGGACGGTTCGGATATGGACGCCGAACACACCCCCAAGAGGCGCCACAGGGAAAAACCCCTGGCCAAATCGTAAGTATCGAAAAGGATACTTTAGCAAATATTCGGTCTGTTATGGTTGTAATATAACATATCACATTGTGTGTTTCAGCCCAGCACGCGACCTCCCCCAACCATCACCGTCTGAAGGGAGTTCTCTACCGCCCGAGATGGCAGAGAGCGAGACGCCATCGCGAGCCCCTTCACCAATCACCGTGGATGACACTAAGGTGTTGTCCTGAAGGACCTCTCCTAGCCACGGAGGGGCGAGCGGGGCTGCCGAGAAGGCGCCCGAGGATAATACCTCGGTTGCCGAAGACATGGAGGGGCCGACCCCCATGGAGACCGACGGCGGGGGTCCTGAGCAATCTGGCCCCCAGCCAGACATCGTTCCGGAGACCAATGTGGCCCCGGAGTTAGGCGAGCAGCCCCCTTCGAAGGAGGGGGGAGCATCAGCTCCGACAACGGCCTCCACTAATCCGGAGGCGCCGAATACCTTGGTGGAAGCACTACGACGTGCTACCAGCGTGGAGGAGCACCGCACCCTGATGGGTGTGGTGGTTGAGAAGATTCAGTCCGCCAAGAGCGAGCTAAACGAAGCCTTCACTAGCCTGCTAACAGGCTTCGAGGTATGCGACATAATGCTCTAGACGCTTTTTATAAAGGGACAGACCTGTGCATAGATAGTAGCCCCTGAGACTCTGTCTGGTTTTTATAAAGGGTGACGTACTTTTATATTGTATAACAGGCTTCCATGTTGGCGGCAACCACCCAGGCCGCTGAAGTTTACGATCTGAAGCGGAGGCTACAGCTGGCTGATGATGATATCGATCGTATGAACAAACGGTTCGATGAGGCGCAAGGTATGTTTGAAATATCTCGCACATGCCTGAATTGATATGCAAATTCTGAGTTTAAACTCATGCGCTGCTATGTGTATGATTGTAGGAAGCGCGGCAGAGGTCGAGACCCTCAAGAGTGCACTTGCCCAAGCCAAGGAGGAGGCGAAGGTGAGCAAAGCGGCCGCAGACAAAGCGGCTGTAGATTTAAAGTTCGAATAGGTCGCCCGCCGCCAGTACGAGGAGAGGGTGACCGAAGTGGAGCAAGAGCTCAAGGACGCCGCCGGCAAGTGCGAGTCCTTGGAGGAGAAGAATAAGGCCTAGGCGGCCGAACTCGCCAAGGCCCTCCAAGAGGCCAAGGAGGCGAGGACCGAGTCCCGGGAAGCTCGTGAGGAAATCCGGCAGTCCGAACAGATAGCGGCTGGTAAGCCCTTTCTTTTGCAGACTATATTTGACGGTCAAAGATATACCTTGCTCACTCGACTGTGGAATTCTCTAGACGCATTTGCAGATCTTTCGAAGAGTGCCGCCGATGCCGCGCAGTTCTTCCGAGCTCAGGAGGGGCACATGACAGAGAAGCTCTTCTGGTCACAGTTCGCGGCGTCGGAGCATCCGGCGTTGTTGAACAACCACATGATGCAACTGGCAGAGCTGCACAGGATGTCTACATTGGCCATGAAGGACGTCATAGTCTGGTTGTGGCCATCCGAACCCATTCCTAGCAGCTACTTCGGCCTGGTGCAGCGACTGGCTGACGCACTGCCCCGGATTGAAGCTGTCAAGTGCTCGGCGTGCATAGAAGGTGCACGGATGGCCTTTGGCCGTGTCAAGATGCACTGGGCAAAGATGAAGGCTGCCGCCATGGTGGTTGAGGGCCCACCCGAAGGCAAGGACCACCGCAAGCCAGAGCGGTATTTTGAAGACGTCCTTGAGGGTGCCTGATTAATAGAGGGCCAATGCTCAATGGATATCATATTTGAGTGAATGTATCCGAGCTACCCAGACGTTGTTTTAGAAACCAAGGCTTTGTAATATATTATGTCTTTATCTGGAATTGCTTGCCTCCTGTGCGGCCGTATTTTGTTATCTTGAAAGTTTGCCAGTCGTCGGCTTCAGCCCCCACGTAGATACTACGGGGGTGTTCGGAATAACGCATGATCACTCTTGACCCAACGTCTTGGTCCATGAAGGAGGTGTCTGCTTAGGCGAACCAGGCAATCAGACTATGCGGCTTTATCACTTTCATTTAGCCATAGGAGTTTGACGGTGGAGCTAAGTACTAGCCCCTGGTGCGTATGCGGCTATCCGAACTGGGATGCCTTAAGCACATGACCGGACAGAGGCCAGTCCTTCGCATAATACGGAAGAAATCGCAAAAAATTTATAGCAAATCACCGAATAGCTGACCAGCTCTCGCCGCACCATGACGGTCACTTTTCGGCTTTCTCTACTGAGGTGTTTGACTGGACGAACCAGAAACACAATCGTAGTAGTTCTCCCTTTACTACCCTAGCCGAACGAGCGGAACGTAAGGAAGTAACCACAGGAGCCGGGCAACCCAACTATTGACCAAAGACATGATTCGGAACTGATGCATATAATGCAATATTCGGGACGCCGAAGTGCACTCTAAAAGCGTTCGAACTTTTTTTTTTAAATATAGGTGGCCGAATAGAGCCCCGGGCATTTTAAGCTATGCCGAAGTGTATATGCCAATCTAACATGAAGAGGGAATACAGATTATGAAATAAACCAATACCGAATAGGGTTGGTAAAAACTGTTTCCATTATAGTCTGATTGATACGTCAAAATGTGCTTTTACAGATAATGCTATAAGCATCAGGGCTATTTTACATGCCGAGAA
This sequence comes from Thinopyrum elongatum, assembly GCA_011799875.1. Lineage (NCBI taxonomy): Eukaryota > Viridiplantae > Streptophyta > Magnoliopsida > Poales > Poaceae > Thinopyrum > Thinopyrum elongatum. The sequence goes on along the minus strand of CM022300.1, from coordinate 166,347,157 downwards.
TTTGAGAACAAGGGAAAGCTGTATATAGGTCCTAAAAAAGAAAAGGTATCGTGAAGATCCTTTGGACACCCTGCCGCACGTCTGCGCCGCTTTTCGCCTTGGTGGAGGATCCCTTGAAAGGATCAACGATCATGTATATAGAAGGGGCATGGGGAAGGGCCCTGCGCCACCGTAAAGTGACTTTAGGTTTTAAAGAACCTGTAATATGAGAGAAAAAAGAAAAAATAAGAAGGAGATTAAGGTCCGAATAGGGTCGAGCCGTATTATGGGCCTCGTCCGTGGAGTGCCTCCGTCGTCGCCCAGGGTATTTTGAGTGCATAGTTATGCACACGCGGTACATATGCCACGATTAGATGGGGCGGTGGACGGAGGCAAAACTGCTAGTCCAGTGCCGAATTGACCGAGTTGTTGTTCTGCAGAGTAGACTGGACTCATTTAATAGTGTCCGGAGGCTTGATGGCCGATGAAGTGTTCGGCTTGATAAGGCCGCTCTGTACCTCGGCTGCAAGGGCCGCGGTGTGCTCCTCGGTACGGAGGGAGCATTCCATGTTTCCATTGACTATGATAACGCCGCGAGGTCCAGGCATCTTGAGCTTTAAGTAAGCATAATGCGGGACTACATTGAAGCGGGCGAAGGCAGAACATCCGAGCAGTGCGTGATAACCACTGCTAAAGGGGACGATGTCGAAGATCAAGTCTTTGCTTCGGAAATTGTCCGGTGAACCGAAGACTACTTCCAATGTTAATGAGCCCGTACAGCAGGCCTCAGTGCCGGGTATCACTCCTTTAAAGGTGGTGTTACTAGGCTTGATTCTTGACGGGTCAATACCCATTTTGCGGACAATGTCTTGATAGATCAAGTTGAGACTGCTGCCGCCATCCATGAGGGCTCGAGTCAGATGATATCCGTCAATAATTGGATCGAGGACCAGGGCCGCCGAACCTCCGTGACGGATACTGGTCGGGTGGTCCCTGCGATCGAAGGTGATCGGACAAGCTGACCATGGGTTGAATTTGGGGGCGACGGGCTCTACGGCGTTGACGTCCCTTAGTGCGCGCTTGCGCTCCCTTTTGGGGATGTGCGTGACATATATCATGTTCACTGTTTTCACCTCAGGGGGGAATTTCTTTTGTCCCCTGTGTTCGGTGGGCGGGGCTCGTCATCATCCTCGCTTGGTGGCCCTTTCCCCTTATGTTCGGTATTTAACTTACCGTCCTGTTTGAAGACCAAACAATTTCTGTTGGAGTGGTTGGCAAGCTTGTCGGGGGTGCCATGAATCTGGCAAGGCCGATCGAGTATTTTGTCCAAATTAGATGGACCGTCCTTATTTCCTTTGAATGGCTTCTTCCGCTGACCGGATTTAGAGCCACTGAATCCGGCGTTAACTGTTGTGTCTTCAGTTTCTTCGTTGTTGTTTCGACGCTTGTGTTTGTTGCGTCGTGGCCTGCCATTGCCGTCCCTGACTTCGGAAGTGCCAGGGTCGCTGGTACTATTGCTTCTACGAGCCAACCAGCTATCCTCTCCCGCGCAAAAGCGGGTCATGAGTGCAGTAAGAGCTGCCATAGACTTCGGCTTTTCCTGACCAAGGTGTCGGGTGAGCCATTCTTCGCGAACGCTATGTTTAAAGGCCGCGAGGGCTTCGGCGTCCGGACAGTCGACGATTTGGTTCTTTTTAATTAAGAACCTAGTCCAGAGTTTGCGGGCTGACTCACTGGGTTGCTGGACTATATGACTAAGGTCATCGGCATCCGGAGGCCGGACATAGGTACCTTGGAAGTTGTCTCTAAAGGCATCCTCCAACTCTTCCCAGCTACCGATAGAGTTCGCTGGTAGGCTGTTTAACTAGTGTCGCGCTGGTCCTTTCAGCTTTAGGGGGGGTATTTGATGGCATGGAGACTGTCACCGCGGGCCATGTTAATATGGAGAAGAAAATCCTCAATCCATACCGCGGGATCTGTCGTTCCATCGTATGATTCGATGTTTACGGGTTTAAACCCTTCTGGAAATTGGTGCTGCATTACCTCATCGGTAAAGCACAAGGGGTGTGTGGCGCCTCTGTATCGGGCAATGTCATGACGGAGTTCGGATGACATCCGTGTTCGGTTTTTGGCCCGAGTTCGGTTATGCTACTCGCGCCAAGCTTGAAGGCCGTCGTCTCTCTTCGGAGCATGCCCCCTTGATCCGTATATAGATCTGGTCTTGCCGGCTCTATTGTCCAGGTCCTGACGTAAGTCGTAGGTGTAGCCCTGAGTTGCTACCTCTTTGCCTCGAAGGCGAGGTGGCGCGGGTTGCTGTTCGGCATGAGTAGCCGCTTTGTCTCGTCCACGTGGTGGTCGGTCTGGTTGATCAGCATGATTATGTCTGGACGGTATTGGCTCTAGGGCCTCGTCATCGAATTGTGGCAGTAGCCGACACTTCGGATAGCTCTTTATTGGGCGTTCGAGGCCATACTCCTCGGCAGCTAGGACCTGGGTCCATCTGTCGTTGAGCGTATCCTGTTCGGCTTGAAGCTGTTGTTGTTTCTCTTTTAGGCTCCTCGCAGTTGCGATGAGCTGTCGCTTAAAGCGCTCTTGCTCAAGGGGTTCCTCTGGCACGATGAAGTCTTCGTTGCCGAGGCTGACATCCTCCTCGGAGATCGGTAGATAGTTACTATCCTCCGAATCCTCATTCCCGACTGGCTCGTCGGGGTTAACTTGTCCCTCTTCCCAATTATCTTGCTCTACGGCAGGCTCATTGGGTTGGTCAGAGTCTTCGGCATTCTCCGGAGTGTCAATGTCTCCGGTGCCGGTATTACTTTATTTTTATCGCCGCGATCGTGAACGGCGCCGCTGACATCGATGCTTCGGTGGTACCTCGACGGGCTTGTCCTCGATCTGATATTGATTGCCATCATCGTCCTCTTTGGGTGTATCCACCATGTACACGTCGTATGTAGAAGTGGCAGTCCAACATCCGGTGATGGGCGGGTTTTGGCCTGGTTTGGCTCCGGCATCGTCGTCCATATCATCGATGTCTTCGGAGGCGTAGTCGAGCATGTCGGTTAAGTCTTCGACAGTGGCTACCAAGTGGGTGGTGGGTGGGACGCAAAATTCCCCGCACTCAGCCCCTAGTTCGGGCTGGGCGTAATTCAGAGCTGATACCTCCATGATGGCGAGAGACCGTATTAAGTCCAAGGCCTCGCTTAAGAGCGAAGGCCGGACAGGGAACCGAGGACCTGCGGAGCTGGGCATGGCAGACTTTGCCAGGTTGTCTTCACCAGCCGCAGACCTTAAGAGTTTGGAGTTGGCCTCCAGAGGCGAGTTCGGCTCTCCGATGACAAGGAGGGTCCTGCTTGATTCCAGGCTCGCCGAACATACAGTTGCTTCTGGGTCTTCGGCAAAGGGCTCCATGGGAGGAGAGGGTCCGGTGGGTTTTAAGATCCCATCTTCGGATGAGGTGGCCTGCCCAGGATCTATGGCCAGGGCAGGGATAGTAGTTGGTCTTTGAGCGGCGCCTGATGATGGATCCGATGGGTTGCCTTCTTGAAGATGAGGAATAGTGGTCGAGGCCGTGAACCCTTCGAAGATAAAGTCTCCTCGGACATCAGCGACGTAATTTAGGCTCCCAAATCTGATCTGATGACCAGGGGCATAGCTGTAGATCTGCTCAAGGTGACCAACTAAATTGGCGCGCAGAGCGAAGCCGCCGAATACAAAAAGTTGACCGGGGAGGAAGATCTCCCCAAAAACAGCATCGTTGTTGATGATCAAATGAGCCATCGATCCTTCTGCCGATGACGCAGTGGAACTCTCAATGAAAGCACCAATGTCGGTGTCAAAACCGGCCGATCTTGGGTAGGGGGTCCCGAAATGTGCGTCTAAGGATCGAAGGTAACAAGGGACAAAGCGAACACGATGTTTACCCAGGTTCGGGCCCTCTTAATGGAGGTAAAACCCTACGTCCTGCTTGATAGTATTTGATGAGTATGGGGGTTACAAGAGTTGATCTACTACGAGATCATAATGGCTAAACCCTAGCTGTCTAGCCTATGAAAAATCTGATCTCCTCCACGGGCCAAACCCTCCGGTTTATATAGGCACCGGAGGGGGCTAGGGTTGTACAGAGTCGGTTTACAGAGGAAGGAAACTATACATCCGGACGCCAAACTTGCCATCCACGCAAAGGAGAGTCCCACCCGGACACGAGGAAAGTTCTTCTGCCTTGTATCTTCACGGCCCATCAGTCTGGCCCATGTCACATAGCCCGTCCACCCGAGGACCCCGTAATCCAGGACTCCTTCACCTTGCCTCTGTTGCATGTAACCCCTTGTACAAAGCCAGGCATAGACCCTGAGCAACAGAGAAATAAATGAAGCGCTGGGGGCCCCCCGACAGATTGCATGCATGCATAAGCATATCATGAGCATTGCATGTTCATGTAGATAAGATCGCATGGGGCATCATTTTCATCTGCATCATACCGCAGGCTCCTACCATGGATTCGGTCCCGAAAAAGGAGAAGAGAAGACAAGCCTACATCGCGATCCCCAGCAAGCCCAAACAAATAAGTTCTCTTTCTTATCCATACGAGTTCTGTAAGTAAAGCTTGTGCATAGGAAAACCTCGCCGCTTTCAAGACTTAGGTACTCCCGTCCCTTGACTTGAATGCTGCTTTGGTCAGGGAGGTTGTAATGGCCTTTGGTGAGAAAGTTGGTGGGGGGCTGGTCCCTCTTCATGATTTATGCCCGGCAGGCCTAGCCCTGCGGCAACAACTTGAGGGTACCGGCAGGATAGCCTACCGGGAAAAAAACTTGTTTACTTGAGCGTAAAGAGGCATTCTCCCTCTGCATGTACATGTTCCATGCACAAGTGCCCGGCAAGGTTTATCTTTTTCATTAATATGCAGATCAACAAGTACAGACCTTACAGAACACAAACATGGATAAAAGAGATTACATAATTTGAACTAAAGTTTGGCAAGTGCCTACATATTTTAGATTAAAAAAAGATAAGTGCCCCATAATCCCTTTCTTGTCCACCTCCTCCTAGGCACTGCGGTGGAAGAGAGGAGGGCAAAAGGGGTGCCTGAGCAAGATGACCTACTTGACCCCGCTAGGACCTGCCGGGCACAGCCTGGCAAGATTGAGAGTGGCGAGGCTGGGAAGGAGGGAAACGGAAGGAGGAGCTCGACGGTGCCTCGGTCACCACCTCCAGGGCCAACCAGAAGTTCCAGTAAAAAGCACCAGCAGGGAGAACCACTGAGGCCCAGCCGGAAGACTACTGGAGGAGGCAAAGGCACCAAGAGAGCGGCCCTCCCCCCGGCAACCAAGAGGCTGGTGATGATGGTGCCGGGGAGGGAGGGGAAGAGCGAAAAGACGAGGCAGCAGGTCGGCAATATGAGATGAAGGCGTCGGTGCCATCGTACTCTGACCTGATGCCCTGCCACCCGCCTTCTTTGTCTTCCCTCGATCTTTCTCCATCACCACCGCTCCAGAGGGACGCCAGCTCCGTGAGCCGTTGCCTCCGCTGGAGAAGCTGCGGACGATAGCGACGTCCGAGGCGCGCGAGGGGCATCGCTCCCCACCTTGGCGGGCAGGAAGATGCCACCGTCTTCAGCATTTTCCCTGACTTCACGAAGGGGGGTGGTACCAGGATTACCAAGGAACCCGAGCTCTACACCCCTGACGAACACCGGAGCCGCCAAGAACTTTAGCACCCAGGAGGAGGGGACAAACACGCCCTCGCAAGAAAAAGGCTCGGCGCCTCCCGCGCCGTGGGTGGCATATCCGCCGCGCCCCTTTTTACTCCAGACCAGGCTCACTCCCCGAGCCCCTTCACAAGTTTTCGACGTCGCCAGCTTCAAGCTCGAGTCCGGGGCTTGGCCCCGGTCTCTTTCTCTCGGCATTGCGAGAAGAAAGAAGAAGAGCATGGATGAACACTCCCGCTTACCCCTGCCCCTCTTTTTTATAGGCAAGCTAGGGGCTGGGGACTGATTCATCGATGGGTAACCACCATCCTCCTCCACCAATCCATAAGGACCAGGCCCCTGCCTTAAGGCTCCCACGCACCACGCGCCTCCGTTACCTACCTCGGTCGATGCATCCAACATACATGGCCGGGGATAAGGGCGTGGTGGGAAGAGTGAATTGGCAGTTACTCGCCCGTGCGTTAAAGTCATTCTCGGGCCATTACAATAGTGGCCCCACTGCGGTTGGCGTTACGCGATGGGCGGAAGAACCAAAAACTGGTCCGAGCTCTGATTAATGAAGAAACAAAGAAGATCCCAAAGGGCGAGCGGCTATTTCCCCCTCGCCTGTGCACAAGTTAGGGCCTACCCCGACGACGCCTGGCAGCTCGTTCGGGCCAGGCCCGGGGGCTCCTGTCGGCGCAACAAACCCTGGGTCTGTTGCCCAGACTGTGCACAAGACCAAGATCAAGATTGCATCATCCAAGACAAGGCCAAGGAAAAGAGATAGGCTTTTGAGGAATCAAAGGGCAAGTTGAGAAGACCAAGTCAAGCCAAGAAGCAAGGCACCGCTAAGGGAAAACCTCCCTTGCCGGGCAGGAGAGCCTGGCGAGGTCAAGGTTGCCCCGGAAGCAAACCTCAAGGTCGCCCCGGCAGGTCTGCCGGGGCATACGAAGGCAAAACGCCCCGCCAAGACTTCACCGCCCCACCTCACAGCGACGCAAGTCACCGATCGGTGCGGTGTCAAGCCCCGAGATGACTAAGTGGCTGCCTTTTGCCACATGGCAGCCATTTCCTACAGGAATCACCTCCAGATGACACCCGTCCTGTGACATGTCATGCAGACAGGAGAGAGGGTGGCCAAACAGCCCGGCAAGGCGTGCCGGGCAGGCCATGATGTGACGCCGAGCGGCGCATTTAATGTGTACTACTCTGTCTGCAGAGGAGATATGATAGCACTATTCGCTATCTAATGAGTACACAATGACTGATTTGCCACTGTGGTGACCCCTTAATCTATAAAAGGAGGCCCATGGCAACCATAGAAAGGATTCGGACCCCTGTACACCCATACGCGCATAGCTGCTCTTGCCCCGAGGCAACCCTGCCGGGCAAGAGCGCTGTGTTTCCACCACCATCCACCATCAATCCACCAAAGTAGGAGTAGGGTTTTATGCCTCGCGGCGGCCTGAACCTGGGTAAAAACTGCTCGTGTGATCTCTGCCGCACTACGCTGCCCTCCTCCGCTCTTTGTGCAATGCGCTTAGTTCCCCTACCGAACCAAAAGGGGCCCTTGGTCCCATAGGTGGCCATGGTTTCCCATGACATGATGGATCAGAAAATTATGCTCAATTGATAGAAGAAGAATGCAATAAAATGATTGGCACAAAATATTTGAATGATGAGCATGATTGAATGTTGTTAGTGTGAATTCTTTGAATATCCATGATGCTAATGATATGCAAATCCTTAAGCTTGGGGATGCTATGTTTGATGAAGATGATATATTTATTTCCCCAAGTCTTGATGAGAAAATTTATTATGATGATAGCATGCCTCCTGTTTATGATGATTATATTGATGAAAGTGGGTTTGGAAGAGTGTCAACTCTAGGTAGTATTGATCCCACTATTTTGGAGGTTATTCCAATTGATTATGGGAACACATTTTCTATCTATGATGATTATTGTGATGACATGTATGCTATAAATAATAATGATAACCATGAAACTTGTCATCATGATTTTAATTTTCAATTGGATTATGCCTCACATGATAGTTATTTTGTTGAGTTTGCTCCCACTACTATTCATGAGAATAAATTTGCTTATGTGGAGAGTAATAAAATTTCTATGCTTGCGGATCATGAAAAGAATGCTTTGTGTGATAGCTATATTGTTGAATTCATTCATGATGCTACTGAAAATTATTATGAGGGAGGAATATATGCTTATAGGAATTGCAATAATATCAAGTTTCCTCTCTATGTATTGAAAATCTTGAAGTTTTGTTTGTTTTGTCTTCCTATGAAAGTTGATTCTTGTTCCCATAAGTTGTTTGCTCACAAAATACCTATGCATAGGAAGTGGGTTAGACTTAAATGTGCTAGTTATATGCTTCATGATGCTCCCGTTATGTTTCAATTCTTATCCTTTATGTGAGCATCAGGGAAATCATCATGCCTAGCTAAAAAGGCATTAAAGAAAAGCGCTTGTTGGGAGACAACCCAATATTTACCCCTACTGTTTTTGTGTGTTCACATGATTAAGATACTGTAGTAATCATGTTTTATAGCTTTTGTTTGAATAAAATGCCAAGTAAAGCCTTTGGGATAGTGTGGTTGATAGTTGATTTGATTCTGTGCAAAAACAGAAACTTTTGCATCCAGTACAGAAATTCGTATCTTTTACGGGACGTGGAAAAATTCTGAATTTTTGCAGTAACAGAAGTATGAGCTTAATTCAGATCTTTACAGACTATTCTGTTTTTGACAGATTCTGTTTTTGATAGCATAGTTTGCTTGTTTCCTAGTTTCTATGGCTTATATTGCTCAATATAAATTGTAGATATGATAGGGTACAGTAGGTATCATGTGATAAAAACTTTGAATCTTGTCTTGACAGTACCAAAGTGAATGATTTGTTTTATCATACTAACCCATCTCACGAAGTTCCGTTAAGTTTTGTGTGATTGAAGTTTTCAAGTTTTGGGTGAGATATCGATATGAGGAGAATATGGAGTGACAAAACCCTACTCTTGGGGATGCCCAAGGCATCCCAAGGTAATATTCAAGGAAGATTCAAGCAACTAAGCTTGGGGATGCCCCGGAAGGCATCCCCTCTTTCGTCTTCAACATTATCGGTAACCTCACTTGGAGCTATATTTTTATTCGTCACATGATATGTGTTTTGCTTGGAGCGTCATTTTATTTTATTAGTATTTGCTTGCTTTTATTTAGATTAACTTTTTTCATCTTTTATTTCAATAAAAGTGTCAAGTTTAGCCTTTACCATGCTTATTTTGCAAGTCAATATGTTGCTGTTTTGACAACAGAAAGTTTTCTATCGTTGTCTTAATTCTTCTGGAAAGTCAGAACACGATAAAATCTTGAAATTTTTACACCATGAGTAACAACAAATTTTCTACAGTGTGGTAATTTTTCAGAAGTTTTGGAGTTAGGTAAGTATGAGTACAATTGCACTCTTTACGGACTGTCCTGTTTAGACAGATTGCTGTTATGTTTGCATTGTTTGCATATATTTGCTTGTTTAATGATTCTATTTGAGGATAGGAGTATTAAATATGCAGAGGCATTTAGTATGCAATGTCAAATAATAATTTTAGTGATTTGCTACAGTAGAGAATGATAAGGTTTTGCATTTGATTTATACTAACTTTTCTCACGAGTTCTTGTTGAGTTTTGTGTGGATGAAGTTTTTAAGATTTAGGGAAACCGTGATATAAAAGGAATTAAGGAGACACAAAAGCTCAAGCTTGGGGATGCCCAAGGCATCCCAATATAATATTTCAAGAAGTCTCAAGCATATAAGCTTGGGGATGCCCCGGTAGGCATCCCACCTTTCTTCATCAAGAATTATCGGTTAGTATCAGTTGAGCCTAAGTTTTTGCTTCTTCACATGATATGTTCTATCCTTGAAATGTCATTTTATTTTGTTTTGCTTGCTGTTTGAATAAAATATTTAAGATCAGAAATTTTTAGATGAGAGAGAATCTTCTTATAGCTACATAATTATTCATCTACTCATTGATCTTGACTTATATTTTTTTTGGAGTAGTTTGTCCGTTGCAAGAGGGATATAGTAAAAACTTTCATATAAAGAGCATTGAATACTATGAGAAGTGTGATTCCTTGCATTTGTTTTGAGATATAAAGATGGTGATATTAGAGTCATGCTAGTGAGTAATTGTGGATTGGTATAAATACTTGTGTTAAAGTTTGTGATTCCCGTAACATGCACGTATGGTGAACCGTTATGTGATGAAGTCGGAGCATGATTTATTTATTGATTGTCTTCCTTATGTGTCGGTGTTCTGGGAAAGGGGGTACCCAGACTTGCCTGCCTGCGGCCCACAACGTGGCTCCATCAACGGCCTGGTACGACCCAGCTTCAGCAACAACAACTCAAGACCCTTGCGATGGGCCAAGCCTCGCGAGGCGGATGACACCAAGACCTCCAGGAGGAGCGGCCTCCTCAGGCTGGCTCCCGATGAGCGGAGATCTCTATGCAAGCCCTCACCTCGTGAGGTCCGGGTGACGCAAGCCATGACGACCAAGGCTAGGCGGGCGCCAGCGGGCGCAGTGTACCAGTTTCCTCTTTGGTGTTAAAGAGGCAAGCGCAGGCGCGGAGTCTCGAGGAATCATCCAAAGGTTTCCATTCCCGTGCAACAAGACCAAGACCGCCAGGACGGCAGGACGGAGGTCATCACCGAGCCAACCACGGCATCACGACCAGAGGCTTTTGCAGGCGAAGACTACTTTTGTCAGGATAGCATGTACTAGTTGTCCCCCTTTGAATTTGGCCGTTGTGGGATCCCTTCCCGCCTTTCATTTGGGAAGAGGACCAAGGACACTATAAATAGGACTTAGCCACCACCATAGAGAGGGATCGGATCAGACCCCCGGACGGATCATTCAGATCACCCTCACTCCACCAGCTCACTCGAGCTCAAGAACACCTCTCCTCCTGAGGTTGTTCGCCACTGTACTAGTTCATCCTCAGCCCCTCGAGGCCAATCCACCACAAAGCAGGAGTAGGGTTTTACACCGCAAGGTGGCCCGAACCTGGGTAAACTGTTGTGTCTCTTTTCCTTACAGTTCGTCGAGCTATGCTATGAGATTAGCGAGTAGGCAGTCTGGGGAGGACGAGTTCTTCGCACGCACCCCAGAGTTCGAACCTCACAAGGGTTTGCGGAACCCGAAATCCGACATTTGGCACGCCAGGTAGGGGTGCGTCGGAACCTCTCCCCCACCGGTCAATCCACCACCGCTCCACCGCTTCCATGGCTGACGCTCATCGAGCTCGTGCTGAGCGCTGGGCCGCCCTCGCCGCCCGCATCGCTCAGACAGCGCCTGCGGGTGACGGCTGCCCTCGCCGTCCCCCGTCTCCAGTGGCGAACGCCGCCACCGGCCCCGTGGGGTATGAGCAGCAAGCTTCATTGCTGCACCCTTCTGTGCGGCGGGATGGGCGCACCGCCACCCCGTCGCTGACTGCGACTGGTTCATCGTCTCATGCTCGTCGCGAGCCGGCGAACGCGTAGGCTGCGTTGCTCATGGCGCGCGAGCTCCTACGCTACCGCCCCGTCGACGACCTCTACGAAGACTGGCTGGACCGCATCGCCAAGCTTGTCAGCGCCACTGGGGACTCTCCCGCATCGTCTCGCTCGCTGCCTCACCCGGAACCTGCTACGGGTGACGTAGCCCACGGAGCACCTCCTCCACCTCCCCATCAAGACATTGCCCTCGGGCCAAGGCGCGAGGCCCCGCGGAGCGACCCGCCGCGCAGGGTGCCGGCGCGCGAAGAGGAAAGCTGCCAGGTGGTGCAGCGGCCCCAAGAAGATGCTCATGCACTCCCAGCACCGCCATGTCAAGACCGCACGCCACCTGTAGCGGTGGCGCGCGAGCGCCAAGACCAGGCTCCACCTCCACGACAGGCTCCCGTGACCATAGCGGGTTGCCGCGCATTCACTCCGGAGCTACGCAGCGTAGTCTGGCCGGGGAAGTTCAAGCCCGACCTACCTCCGCGCTACGATGGCACCCCCGACCCTGCCAAGTTCCTGCAGCTCTACGAGCTGAGCATCGAGGCAGCCAACGGCGATGAGAAGGTTATGGCGAACTGGTTTCCCATGGCCCTCAAGGATGGTGCGCGCTCGTGGCTCCTGAACCTGCCCGCGGGATCGATCTCCTCCTGGGACGAAATGCGAGAGCGTTTCATCGCCAACTTCCAGGGCACTCGCGACTGTCCACCGGCTACGGGTGACCTGCGGCGCATCAACCAGCAGCCAGGAGAGACCTTGCAGAAGTACATCTAGCGCTTCAACAACGTCCGCCTCAAGATCCCCGAGGTGTCGGACGAGGCCATCATCTCGGCGTTCACTGATGGCGTCCGCGACGTCAAGATGAAGGAGGAGCTCGCCATACATGAGGACCTGTGCATGGCTCTGGAGATGTTCAACATGGCAACCAAGTGTGCGAGAGCTGAGGAAGGTCGCCTCTCTCTCCTGGAGCTCCCAGGGGCTGACCCAGAAGACAAGAAGGCCAAAGCCAAGGACGTGAAGCGCAAGGCACCGGCCGTGCTCGCGGCCGAACCAGAGATGAAGCGCGGATGCGACCACCCAGAGTCATCCAAGGGCAGCCGCCTGTTCTGCGTCTTCCACAACGTGCACATCCACAACACCAACGACAGCCAGGAGCTCAGGGCCATCCGCGACGGGCGCCTCGGTCGACGCCCCGAGCACAGTGACGGAGGCTACGGCCGTGGAGGAGGCCGAGGTGGAGGACGGTCGGACGGCCGCGACCCCCGCCAAGAATGGCACGATCAGCCTCATGAGGACCGCTGGCAGGGCCAGCCTCGCGAGGGCCGCTGGAGGGGCCAGTCTCGTGAGGACCGTCCTCAGGGCAATGCTGGCCTTCCTCCGCTGCCGCCACCACCAAGAAGGAATGACGACCACCACCAGGACGAGGGGGCTGGGGGCTTCCAGGAGCCTCGTGCCATCGCCTGCATCCTGGGCGGCGCTCAGGCCCCTGCCTCTCATCGCATCTTCAAGCAGTTTGCCCGTGAGGTGAACACGGCCCTCCCCAAGCTCGAGGCAACATGTCCGCTCAGGTGGTCCAAGTGCACCATCACCTTTAGCCCATCCAATCAGCTCAAGTGCGCGACAACTGCTGGCGCTCTCCCGATGCTCTGCTCGCCCACCATCAGCAACGTGCTCGTCACCAAGACTCTCATCAATGGCGGTGCGGGGCTCAACGTTCTCTCCATCAAGACATTCGACCGACTCCAGGTGCCCTATGACTAGTTGCAGCCTACCAAGCCTTTCTTAGGAGTGACTGATGGCTCTGCCACCCCGATAGGGCAGATCCGCCTCCCTGTCACCTTCGGCAAGCGTGACAACTACCGCACTAAGCTCATCGACTTCGACGTCGCCCACATTCGCCTTCCATACAATGCCATCCTTGGGTATCCGGCCCTGGCCAAGTTCATGGCAGTGACTCATCAGGGTTACAATGTCCTCAAGATGACAGGGAGCTGCGGCGTCATCATGGTCGCCTGCGAGGAGAAGGACACGGTGTGCTCTCTCGAGCGCGCCTACCAGGCTGCGGCGGTCGAGAACCCAGACGATGAAGGCGCCGTCTACCCTCCTGAGGCTGTCCCCAAGAAGAAGAAGCAGCTGCTCCGCCAAGGACCTCAGGAGAGCGGGGTGTCCAGCGGCACCACCTCAGGCCGTGCGCCCACTGACGGGGCGCCTCCCTCTCTCGCATAGGAAGGCGTGCCCGGCGCCCCTCTCAGGTTGGGCTCGGGGGCTCTCCTTTGGAGGGCCTCTGACCTAGCCAACGTCACGAGGGAGGTGCTCGGGCACCATGTGGAGGCGAGCTTCAGCGCGCGCTTCATCGCCCACCACCCGGCGCACGGTGCCAGGTGCTCAGGAGTTCATCACCAAGGCAATCGAGGAGCTTCAGGAGGCAAGAGCTATGCGAGGCGACCATCGCCCACCACCCGGCACGGCTCCTTGTCCCGGCGAGGACAGCGAGTTGCGCGTCTGCGTCAACATCCCAGGGCTCAACAGGGCCGCATCTCAGGAGCGCTTCTGGCCGTCCCGCGCTGGCCGGTGCGAGGGTACCCCTCACAGCTATGTTCGCATGCCTTTGGGCTTGTCGAGCGCAGCTGCTGCACTCTAGCGCCTCATGCAGGGCGTCCTGGCGGCTCATGAGGCCAGAAGCCAGGCGATCCTGTCAGAGGAGGAGATGGATCCTCGCGAGCTCCCCGGGCCCCCAAAGCCTCCCGAGGTTCAGGGCCTGGGTGGCTCATGTGGAGCGACATCTGCAGCACGCGTCTTCAGCTACTCCAACATCTCTTCAGCAACGGTGTCAGGTGACATTTTCTGGTTTGTTCAGTTGGGGGCGCCCCTCGGGCTGCATTATCCCCAAGCCGCGTGGGTCCGTCCCTGTGGCATGTATCATTCTGCATCTATCAGAACTAACTCTACCTTACCTATGGGTTGATTTATGTTATCACCTGCTTGCCTGGTGTTCTATCGCCTCTGCAGCCTCCCGCATTGCTGACCAGCCTCTTGATCATCCCATAACAGGGGCTACACATGTTGGCATGGCGCTTGTGCTTAGGTCCGTCCCTGCAACGCTGAAAAATCTGAGAGATCGAGCTCTGGCTCGCGGCCTGCCCCGCGCACGTCACCTCACCAGATCCTCAGTGCCTTCATCTTCTTGCGGAAAGACTAGCAGTAGGACAGCAAGCGCGATTATGAGTTATACTCTCCTCTCAGACTAACCCACAGGAATCCATGGAGTTTAGCCATGGGTGGTCCCGCCGGCCGTCCCTTTTTCACGCAATTCGCTTGCACGTTAAAGGGGGGCTCCTGAGCATCGCGCCTTAGGAGCTCTTACTGACTCTCTAGCCCTCACCCCCTGGCCTTGACCACGGCATCGCGACCTGGCATACCAGCGGCGGCTGAGCCTCGCTCGAGGGTCGGGACCCAAGGACGTAGAGCACCTAGATGAGCGGGGAGAAGGGTAGGTCGGCGTGAGCCCTACCTGGAAGCATCACTGCCAAGGCACAATCAGGCGCTGCGCAAAGGAATCACTTCAAGCCTACTAAGATAAGTCACCCATGCATATCAGAGTGAACCTCATCGTCCAGTTTGATTCTATTTTGATTCTCACAATCTCGCTTCGACAATGCCGCTTCCCTTTTCGGCCTCCAGGGAGCTGCTTGCACACCAAAGGGGACCTCTTGAGCATCGTGACTTAGGAGCTCTTACCGGACCTCAGGCCGCTCACCTCCTGGCCTTGACCACGGCATCGCGACCTGGCATACCAGCGACGACTGAAGCCTGCCTAGGGACTGGGACCTGCCAGTGTAGAGCACTAAGCTACTGCGAGAATGAAAAGTGGAAACCATGCCAAAGCAAGATGCACGGCTGCAACATCATGCTAGGAATAATAAACATTAAAGCAAAAGCATTACAGTTTTTTACATACCCCCGCGGGGTTTGTCACAATTCTGCGTAGGGAAACAAAAGAAGGAAACGTCAAGGGACCCCGGCTGATGGGCATCACTGACGATGCCGAGCGGACGCCGCTGCCGCGCTCCGGGCACGGCGAGAGCTCGGCGGCACGTAGCTGTCGTCACTGGACTACGGAGAATCGCTGGGATCGGGAGAGTCGCTGGATTCCCAGGAGTCATCGCTGCTGCTGGAGGAGCTACCGCCTAGGCCGGAGGCGGGCTCGATGTCCGCGGCCGCGCCACATGGACTACTTCCCCCGGGGCAGCACTCCAGACGCCGGCCCTCCTCATCGAAGACCTTGAAGAACAACATAGAGGCGCCATAGGACCCAAAGTGGATGACGAGGGCCCCCTCTGGACGGCAGGCACGGGCGACCTCACCCCATCCTCGGGTCATGATGATGTCTCCCGGGGGGACGACCTCAACTTCCGCCCCCGTGGCTAGGACACAGCACCCGGAGTGCTGCAGCCATAGCTCAAGTGGCCCCCTCGGCGGCATGTCCTCGACGAAGAACCTCGGGAGCCGGATCCACGTGCGCGGCGAAATTGCCGCCCACACCACGAAATCATGCGAGGTCCCCTCGCCATGGGTTCGCCGGCCTGCTGGCAGCGCAGCCTCGGTCAGTCCACCGAGACCCTGGCCCTCATGGCGCTGGGCATTACCGCCCTATCCGAAGCCCTGCGCACGGGCGTACGGAGCAAGCGGGAAGCCAGGCGGAGGCTGCTCGTACCAAGGTCGCGTCACCTCTTGCCTTTCACCGGCGTCGTAAGGGCGGCCGAGCCTCTTCTTCGGCGGAAGTGGCCCCGGCTCCTCCCGAGGGGTTTTCCCTTCTCCGCTGCAGAGAATCTCCTGATCGGCGCCATGGATGCTGCTGCAAGACGGCGAGACAAAGAAGAAGAAGAAGGAGCGGGCATCGAGAAGATGGAGATGAGTGAGGGGGGTTCTGCCCCTCCCCTCATTTATAGCCGGAGGGAGTCCAACCGCCGGCCTCCATGATCCCGCGCAATAATGGTTTTTCTCTGCATGCAGCAGAGTCTCGCCAAGTCGAACGGTTGCTGAGGCAGCGTGGGGAAGCGGAGACGCCCACGTCCCATCAATCGCCATGCGTCGACCAAGGCCACAGGCGGTTAGGGCCCGCGGCGCTCCGCACTTGCCCCTTGGCTTCGCCTCGAAGCCAAGTTCGAGCGCGCCTTGGGCCCGGAGGCTACTGTCGGCGTTCTGGGAATGGGGGTACCTAGACTTGCCTGCCTGCAGCCCACGGCGTGGCTCCATCGATGGCCTGGTACGGCCCAGATTCAGCAACAACAACTCAAGACCCTCGCGAGGGGCCAAGCCTCGCGAGGCGGACGACACCAAGACCTCCACGAGGAGCGGCCTCCTCAGGCTGGCTCCTGAGGAGCGGAGATCTCTATGCAAACCCTCACATCGTGAGGTCCGGGTGACGCAAGCCATGACGACCAAGGCCGGGCGGGCGCCAGCGGGTGCAGTGTACCAGTTTCCTCTTTGGTGTTAAAGAGGCAAGCGCAGGCGCGGAGTCCCGAGGAATTAGCCAAAGGTTTCCATTCCCGTGCAACAAGACCAAGACCGCCAGGATGGCAGGATGGAGGTCATCACCGAGCCCACCATGGCGTCACGACCAGAGGCTTTTGCAAGCAAAGACTACTTTTGTCAGGATAGCATGTACTAGTTGTCCCCCTTTGAAGTTGGCCGTTGTGGGATCCCTTCCCGCCTTTCATTTGGGAAGAGGACCAAGGCCACTATAAATAGGACTTAGCCACCACGGTAGAGAGGGATCGGATCGGACCCACGGACGGATCATTTAGATCACCCTCACTCCACTAGCTCACTCGAGCTCAAGAACACCTTTCCTCCTGAGGCTATTCGCCACTGTACTAATTCATCCTCAGCCCCTCGAGGCCAATCCACCACAAAGTAGGAGTAGGGTTTTACACCGCAAGGTGGCCCGAACCTAGGTAAACTGCTGTGTCTCTTTTCCTTACAGTTCGTCGAGCTTGGCCGTGTCTCTTCACACCCACCCCAGAGTTCGAACCTCTCAAGGGTTTGCGGAACCCGAAATCCGACATTATGAGTGGCGGTCTATCATGGGAAACAACGACCACCTATGGGGCAATGAGCCCCTTTTTGGTTCGGCAGGGGGGGGGGGTGGGCACGTTGCACAAAGAGCGGAGAAGCGTCACACAGCGCGGCAGAGATCACACGGGCAGTTTTTACCCAGGTTCGGGCTACTGTGAGGCGTAAAACCCTACTCCTGCTTTGGTGGATTGATGGTGGAAAAATGGTGGATGAACGCAGCGCTCTTGCCTGGCTCGGTCGCCTCGGGGTGAGAGCAGCTACGTGCGTATGAGTGTGTAAGGGTCCGGATCAGTCTACCCTTTCTACGGTCGCCATGGGCCTCCTTTTATAGATCAAGGGGTCACCACAGTGGCAAATCAGTCATTACATACTGATTAGATAGCAAACAATGCTATCATACCTAACTCTGCAGGCTCACAAAGCGCATTAAATGCGCCGCTCAACGTCACATCTCAGCTTGCCCGGCAGGCCCTGCCGGGCTATTTTGCCAGCTTCGCGCCTGCTTGCTTGACACGTCTCAGGACGGGTGTTGCCTGGGGGTATTTTCTGTAGGAAGCGGCTGCCATGTGGCAAATAGCAGCCACTTAGTCACTTTGGAGCTTGACACTGCACTGATCGACGACATGCGTCGTGATGAGGTGGTGCGATGGAGTGGTTTGCCTCCGTAAGCCCCGGCAGGCCTGCCGGGACGATCTGGAGACTTGCTTCCGGGGCAAACCCAACCATGCCAGGCTCACCTATCCGGCAAGGGAGGTTCTTTCCTTAGTGATATCTTGCTTCTTTGGCTCATCTTGGTCTTCTTGATCTGCACTTTGGTCCTGCCAAAGAATTGATCCCTCGTGCTTTGATCTGACCTTGGTGATGTAATCTTGTCCTTGGGCCTGTGGAAATTTCCGTCGGTAGCCGATCAGATGGATGAGTGGAGAGCCACCATTCAGAGTCTGATTGGCTTCGCCGAGGCGCTAGGATCACAGCGGGATGTCCCGCCACGGCCTCCCAGGCAGCGACAACAGCCCACGCTACTGGCCATGCGGATGGGGCCACTCCAACAGTGCAGTACCCCCATGGCAGTCGGCGCGGGAGCCGCGCAACCAAGAACCCGATGACGTCTCGATGGCTTCGTCCGACCCTCGAGCACGTCAAGACCAACGGCGAGTCCTGGAGGACAAGTAGAGGGGAGGCGCGCGTGTCACCATCGAGTGACACCGCGGCGCCCACCTCCAGTCCGACAGGCGCGATGGCCCCGACGTCGACGAGCCCGCACTCGCTGAAGGTGGGTACCTGCCTTTCGAGGCTGGGTGCCCTACCTTCACCCGCGAGCTACGGCAAGTCCGTTGGCCGTCCACTCGCATGTTCAAGCCGGAGATACCAGAGAAGTATGACGGGAGACTGAACTCGGCAGAGTTCTTGAGCATCTACACCATCGTTGTTCAAGCTGCCAGGGGAAGAGATGAGAAGGTATTCGCCAACTACTTCCCTTTGGCCCTCAAGCCAAATGAGTTCGTTGGCGCCTTCACGGGCGGCCATCAAGAACCAGGGCGGCCCAGCGACTTGCAGCTTCTCCTGCAGAAGGAAGGCGAGAGCCTGCGGAAATACATGCAGAGATTTAGCCGAGTCCATAGGAATATTCCAGACATCCACCCGGCAGCTGTGATAGCTGCGTTCCAGTCCAACATGCGCAATCGTCGGATACGTTCCAAGATGAATGTTCGATTGCCCAAGATTGTGAAGGAGCTTTACACTCTGGTGGATAAGTGTGCTCGAATAGAGGAGGGGAGGAAGCTACCTGGAGAAGAGGATGGCGTCGACATCGATTCGGAGGATGATGACGAGGCCACCAGTCAAAAGAAGAAGAACAAGAAGCGCAACAAAAGGCGCAAGGATAAAGTAGTGATGACAATTGAGGGATCGGGCACGCCTAGTACCGGCAAGAAAGCCAGGGCTGAGATACCCAGCAAGGAAGTGGCCGCGTGCACTGAATACTGGGACGCCGCGGCTGCCGAGAAGCCTGGGAAAGGCGATGGCCCGTACTGCAAGATCCATCGGATCAAGGGCCACGATCTCCAGGAGTGTCATCAGGTTGAGCAGCTTGTCAAGAAGCAGAGGGCTGAATATGAGAAGCGAGATAAAGAGAAAGGTCAGAATGGCGCTGGCGGAAAGGGCCGGGGTGGCGGAGCAAGCCGCCCCGGCAAGGCTCCTCAGAATCAAGGGAAACCGCCAGAGGCCGTGAGAAGGAGGATTGCAATGATGATAGTGATGGAGCAGATGAAGAGGAGACCAGTGAGTAGGAATTCCAGAAAGCCATTGACGCCCTGTGCATTGACGGGGGTGCATCTTTGCACTCCTCCCACCGCCAACATAAACGGTGGGCACGTGAAGTCAATGCCGTGGAGCCAGCGGCAGACTCTCGAAGGCCGCTCAAGTGGTCCCGCATGCCCATCATCTTCGATGAAGAGGACCACCCTGACCGCACCACCGCGGTAGGGTGCTTGCCGTTGTTGGTATCACCAACAATCCGGAACCTCGAAGTTACAAAGATGTTGGTTGACGGCGGGGCCGGGTTGAATCTGATTTCTTCAAAGGTCATCAGCAAACTCTAGATAGCAGAAGAAGAGCTCAAGGTTACTGGTCCGTTTCAAGGAATCAATCCCGGCAGGAGTCGTCCTAAGGGGAAAATCACGTTGCCGGTGACATTTGGGGGAGAGTTGAATTACCGGACTAAGAAGTTCGTGTTTGATGTGGTTGACCTCCCCCTGCCATAAAGTGGAATCCTTGGTTGCCCAGCTCTGGCCAAGTTCATGGCGGCATCCCACTATGCCTACAACACCATGAAGATGTCAGGGCTAGTGGGCGTTATTTCCATTCCATCAAACGAGAAGGACGCAATTATTTGCGTGGACAAGATGTACCGGGAAGCACTCGCAGCAGAGGCCACTGAAGCTGTAATCCCCGCCAAGGAAAGTAATGGAAAGAAGAAGGCTAACAGGGACACCGACAAGGAATCCGGAAGCGTACCTCTTCAGGGTATGCTGCGCCTGTTGATGACTCGCCGGAGAGTTCCAATAGCAAGAGATCCAAGGCTTCTGCACCCACTGTGAAAAAGGTCCCGGCGGGGCTGGCTGGCGCTGATGGTACTTTCACGATCAGTGCCACCCTCGATGACAAATAGGAAAGCGCGCTCGTTGCCTTCTTGTGGGCGAATGTTGATGTGTTTGCCTGGCAACCATCTGACATCCTCGGTGTTCCCAGGAAGGTAATCGAGCACCACCTTGCTGTCTGCCCACATGTTGGCCCGTCAAGCAGAAGGTCTAGAAGCAAGCTTTGGAGCAGCAACAGTTTATTGCCAAGGAGATCAAGAAACTTGAGGTAGCTGCTCTGGTTAGAGGAGTGTTGCATCCAACGTGGTTAGCAAAACCCATGGTGGTACGCAAGGCTAATGGGAAGTGGAGGCTGCGCATAGATTTTACGGATCTGAACAAGGCATGCCCGAAGGACCCATTTCCCTTGTCGCACATCGACCAGATTGTGGATTCCACCTCTGGGTGTGTCCTGCTTTCCTTCCTAGATGCCTACTCTGGATATCATCAGATCTTCATGTCCAAGGAAGACGAAGAGAAGACCATGTTCATCACCCCATGTGGCACATACTGCTTCATGCGGATGCCTTTCGGTTTGAAGAGCGCCGGGTCCACTTTCGCAAGAGCAGTCTAGATTGGTTTTGAGTCACAGTTGCACAGAAACGTTGAGGCTTATATGGATGATATTGTGGTCAAGACCAAGGACAGATCAACCCTCATTCTGGATTTATAAAAGACGTTTGCTAATCTGTGCAAGATCAACTTGAAGCTAAACCCAGAGAAGTGTGTGTTTGGCGTTCCTTCCGGCAAGCTACTTGGCTTCTTTGTGTCCCACCGGGGGATAGAGGCCAACCCCGACAAGATCAAGGCTATTGAGCAGATTCAAGCACCCAAGACAGTCACGGACATGAGGCATTTGATTAGGTGTGTTGCCACGCTTAGTAGATTCATTTCCAAGTCTGCCAAGCATGCCTTGCCGTTCTTCAATATTTTGAAAAAGGCAGGACCCATGGAGTGGACCCCAGAGGCAGACGCTGCACCACAAGATTTGAAGACCTACATTTCCTCTGTGCCCACTTTTGTCGCTCCAAAACCTTAAGAGCCGTTGCTGCTATACTTGGCGGCAACTAATCAAGTGGTTAGCGCAGCACTGGTGGCACAGAGGGAAGTGGATGGAGCAGCAGACATAGCTGGTGTCCCTTTCGGGGAGGAAAGTAAGCACACCCCGGCAAGGTCAGAAGCAGATCAAGATGCAGAAGAGCAAAGCAGCGGAAGCAGTTCTCTGGTCACGGCAAAGAAGAAAGTGGTGCAGCGCCCAGTATACTTCGTCAGCTCCCTGTTGCAGGGGGCTAGATCCAGGTACTCTGGCATGCAAAATTTGATTTTTGGCATTGTCATGGCCTCAAGGAAACTGCGCCACTACTTCCAAACCCATGAGATCACAGTTGTCACCCGTTTCCCTTTGCAACGGATACTCCGAAACCCTGAGACTACCGGCAGGATAGTGGAGTTTGCTTTGGAGTTATCTAGCTTTGGTTTGAAGTTTGAGAGCACATCAACCATTCAGAGCAGAGCGTTTGCAGAGTTTATTGCAGAATGGACGCCAACTCCTGATGAAGAGGTGTTGGAGGTAGTTATTCCCGGCAAGGAAGCGCCCTAAGAATGGATCATGTATTTCGATGGTGCCTTCTCCTTACAAGGTGCAGGGGCTAGCGTGCTTCTCGTTGCTCCCACTGTAGAGCACCTGAAGTATGTCGTCCAGATGCATTTTCCCCGAGAGGAGGCTACCAACAATACAGCAGAGTATGAAGGGCTCCTTGCCGGGCTCAGAGTTGCAACAGAACTGGGGATCAAGAAGCTGATCATCCATGGAGACTCACAACTTGTGGTGAGACAAGTCAACAAGGATTACCAAAGTCCATTGATGGAGGCATACGTTGAGGAAGTGAGAAAGTTGGAGGAGCGCTTTGACGGATTGCAAACAGAGCACGTACCAAGTGTGGAAAATAACATTGCTGATCATCTGTCGAAGTGCGCTGCGTAAAAGCTCCCTGTGGAACCAGGAACTTTTGTTCTCCATCTAACTCAGCCCTCCGTATCCCCAGCAACAATGGCCAGAAAGAGGAGGAAACTGGACTCCGGCAAGCCTTTCCCGGTAGAACCTTCCAAGGATCCCGGCAGAAAGCTTGTCGGGCGCAACTCCCATTCGGTCGCTGAGCTGCATCCTCCCGCCAGGCCACCGGTCTCCGCGGTCGAGGGTAGCACTGTCACGAATGAGGAGGTGTCGTTAGTACTCGTTGCCGAGCCACAGGCTCTGCCTTGGGCACGGCACATAGTCCATTTCCTCCAAACTGGAGAACTTCCCGAAGAGCAAGAAGAAGCTAAAAGAGTAGCCCAGAGAGCCAGTATGTATTAGTTTGTTGACGACATGCTGTACAAAAGGAGGCCCAACTGTGTGAAATTGAAGTGCATTTGCCGGGAAGGAGGAAAGGAACTGCTCGCGGAGATACACAAGGGTATGTGTGGCTCCCACATTGGATCATGGGCGTTGGTTGGGAAAGCTTTCCGGCAAGGATTCTACTAGCCCACAACCCTCCAAGATGCGATCGAGCTTGTCACCAAGTGTGAAGCCTGCCAGTTCCATTCCAAGAATATCCACCTGCCTGACCAAGCTCTTCAGACAATCCCTTTGTCATGGTTGTTTTCGGTCTAGGGGCTCGATATCCTAAGCCCTTTCCCCCGTGCTTCTGGGGGCTTTGAATTCTTATTCGTTGCAATCGACAAGTTTACAAAGTGGCCGGAATTAGAGCCCGTGAGAAAGGTGACTGCTCAGTCAGCTATCAAGTTCTTGAAAGGATTGGTGTGCCGCTTCGGAGTTCCTGCCCGGATCATCACTGACAACGGAACCCAGTTCACGAGTCGCGCCTTCATGCAATATGTTCATGCCCACGGGAGCAAAATCTCGTTCGCCTCTATGGCCCATCCAAGGAGCAATGGGCAAACTGAGAGGGCGAACGCTGAAGTGCTCTGAGGACTCAAGACGAGAACATTTGATAGGCTGCAGAAGTGTGGCAGGTGGTGGATCGATGTGCTGCCGGTGGTTCTTTGGTCCCTCAGAACGACACCAAATCGAGCTACCGGGCAGACTCCCTTCTCCCTAGTCTATGGGGCAGAAGCAGTTATCCCCACGGAACTCATTTACAAGTCACCTCGAGTGCTTGCCTACGATGAAGTAGCGCAAGATCAGCACCAGTGTGACGATGCTGTGCTACTCGAGGAGAACCGTCTCCGGGCTGCTACGCGTGCCGCATGCTATCAGCAAGCCCTACGTCACTATCACAGCCGCAGGGTTCATGCCCGGTGTTTTGAGGAAGGCGACCTTGTCCTTAGGCGCGTTTAGTCCACCAAGGGTGCAAACAAGTTGACACTGGAGTGGGAAGGTCCTTACCGGGTAGTACGAGTCACCAGACCTGGCGCAGTCCATCTGGAGACCGGAGATGGCATTCAGTTGCAAAACTCATGGAACATTGAGCATCTCGGCAAGTTCTACCCGTAAGGCGCGGCTGTCGGGCCCTTGCCCGGCAACCACCCTTTTGTACAGGCCTTGCCTCTGTTGCATGTAACCCCTTGTACAAAGCCAGGCGCAGACCCTGAGGAACAGAGAAATAAATGAAGTGCTGGGGCCCCCCCGATAAATTGCATGCATGCATAAGCATATCATGAGCATTGCATGTTCATGTAGATAAGATCGCCTGAGGCATCATTTTCATCTGCATCAAACTGCAGGCTCCTACCGTGGATTCGGTCCCAAAAAAGGAGAAGAGAAGACAAGCCTACATTGTGATCCACGGCAAGCCCAAACAGATAAGTTCTCTCTCTTATCCATACGCGTTCTGTAAGTAAAAACTTGTGCATAGGAAAACCTCGCCGCTTTCAAAACTTAGGTGCTCCCATCCCTTGACTCGAACGTTGCTTCGGTCAGGGAGGTTGTAGTGGCCTTTGGCGAGAAAGTTGGCTGGGGGCTGGTCCCTCTTTATGATTTGTGCCCAGCAAGCCCGGCCCCGCGGCAGCAAACTGAGGGTAACGGCAGGATAGCCTACCAGGGAAAAACTTGTTTACTTGAGCGTATAGAGGCATTCTCCCTCTGCATGGACATGTTACATGCACAAGTGCCCGGCAAGGTTTATCTTTTTCATTAATATGCTGATCAACAAGTACAAACCTTACAGAACACAAACATGGATAAAAGGGAATACATAATTTGAACTAAAGTTTGGCAAATGCCTACATATTTTAGGTTGAAAAAAAAGATAAATGCTCATGATGCCTTTTTACTCTGTCCTCCCCTTCTTCGAAACTACAGGGGGAGACGAAGAAGACGGAGGGAAGGCCTGGCTGGGATTCGGCGCCTCCCCAGGATCAGGATGATGCTGTTCCCGGGCGGGAGGAAGAA
The DNA here is from genome assembly GCA_011799875.1 of Thinopyrum elongatum. NCBI lineage: Eukaryota > Viridiplantae > Streptophyta > Magnoliopsida > Poales > Poaceae > Thinopyrum > Thinopyrum elongatum. The sequence goes on along the minus strand of CM022300.1, from coordinate 166,322,328 downwards.
ACCAAAGGGCAGGTGTGGATGGTGACGCTGCCAGAAGCCCATTCGGTGGTGATGGTGCTGCCAACAAGCACGCCTCGTCGGAGCGGTCGCCCCCGCTCTTGACGTGTCGTGGGTTGCCGCCACCTTCCTTACCACTGCTGCTGAAAGCTCCCGCCACGCCAACCAGGGCGAGCACCAGGCGCTCTGGGTAGCTCCACAGAGAGCATGGTCGTCTCCAACGACCCGAAGACGAGGGGCCGCTGCCCTTTAAAGAAGCACACATGGGGACAAGGAGCTCGCCCATATGCCGGACAAGCAGTACCCTGAGAGGAGGAATCCTCCATTACCAATACTGAACCACCTTTGCAGCCTCCCTTCGGCATCACAGGAAAAGGAGGAATAGGCCATGATCAACTACCACGGCTCGTGTCCATTATGGGCCTCGGTGTGGTGTCACTTGCACCACGCCTCACTAAGATTAGAGCTACAAGCGGCCCGGCAACGAGTGCACCAAAATTGCTACCTTCGATGCTACCACCGCGCCGCCCACACACCCCCCTGAGGCCTGCGCGAAGACAAGAAGAGGATCCTGCCCCAGCACTCGACACCATCGACCCCAATCTAGGGCCCGGGGCTTGGCCCCGAGCTCTCGTCTTCGGCATACCCCAGGAGGAAGCAGAGAATGAAGGAGAAAAGGTGAGTGGATGAATACTCCCACTCCTCTCCCGTCCCTCCTTTTATAGATGGGCCCGGGGGGGAGCCACTCCCTCAGCGGGTGACCACCGTCCTCCTCCACCAATCCATGAAGACCAGGCCCCTGCCTTAACGCTCTCCCGCTCCACATGCTTCCGTTACCTACGCCACTCAATACTTGCAACATACGTGGCTGGGGATAAGGGCGTGGTGGGAAGAGTCAATTGGCAGTTACTCGCCCATGCGTTAAAGTCATTCACGGGCCATTACAAGAATGGCCCCACCACAATTGGCATTACGCGACGGGTGGAAGAACCGAAAACTGACCTGGGCTCAGATTAATGAAGAAGCAAAGAAGATCTCAAAGGACAAGCAGCTATTTCCTCCTTGCCTATGCACAAGTTAGGGCCTACCCCGATGATGCCAGGCAGCGCGTTCGAGCCAGGCCCAGGGGTTCCTGTCGGTGTAACAAACCCTGGGTCTGTTGCCCAGACCGTGCATAGGCCCGAGATCAAGATTGCAACATCCAGGACCAGACCAAGCATGAGAGGTCTGCTCTTTGGTAAACCAGGGTGCAGAGCAAGGTAACCAAGTCAAGCCAAGGAGCAAGACACCGCTAAGGGAAAACCTCCCTTGCCGGGCAGGAGAGCCTGGTGAGGTCAAGGTTGCCTCGGAAGCAAGCTTCAAGACCGCCCTGGCAGGCCTGCCGGGTATTACGAAGGCAAAACACCTCACCAATGCTTCACCGCCCCACCTCACATCGACGCAAGTCATCGATCGGTGCGGTGTCAAGCCCCAAAGTGACTAAGTGGCTGCCTTTTGCCACATGGCAGCCATTTCCTACCGGAATCACCTCCAAATGACACCCGTCCAGCGATGTGTCATGCAGACAGGAGAGAAGGTGGCCAAACAGCCCGGCAAGGCGTGCCAGGCAGGCCATGATGTGATGCTGAGCGGCGCATTTAATGCGTTTTGCTCTGTCTGTAGAGTAGATATGATAGCACTATTTGCTATCAAATCAGTGCACAATGACTAATTTGCCACTGTGGTAGCCCCTTGATCTATAAAAGGAGGCCCATGGCAACCATAGAAAGGATTCGGATCCTTGTACACTCGTACACGCGTAGCTGCTCTTGCCCTGAGGCAACCCTGCCGGGTAAGAGCGCTGCATTTCCACCACCATCCACCATCAATCCACCAAAGTAGGAGTAGGGATTTACGCCTTGTGGCGGCCCGAACCTGGGTAAAACTGCCCGTGTGATCCCTGTCGCGCTACGCTGCGCTCCTCCGCTCTTTGTGCAATGTGCTCAGTCCCCCTGCCGAACCAAAAGGGGCTCGTGGCCCCGTAGATGGCTGTGGTTTCCAATGACAGTTTGAAAACGTATAGTGCTATGCGGCACTCTAGGCATGATCTTCAAGAACTCCCAAAGGGGTCTTCTGGCTTGTCGCTCTGGTGTGCGTAGATGGCATGGAGAGGAGGGCATCTGCAAAAGCTTCTGAGGAAGTCTGTGAAGCTGGAGGGGTTGACACTGGAGGTACAACTGTGGCAGTTGCTGCAGGTGCTGAAGTAGTAGTCCTGGTGTCTGTGACAATCGGCACTGCTGATGACCTTTGTGCCCTTGGCACTCTCTGGAAAGTATCTATAGTAGGTCTATCCTCCCTGTCCTCAGCTTCTTCTTGGAGCTTCTCCACAATGGTCTGTATCTCAATGACCTTCACATCTAGATCATGAAATTTAGTCTCAATGATCCTCTCAAGACTTTCTTGATTTTGAGTCAGGGTGGCCAATCCCTTATCAATTCTCACTGTAGTCTCAAGCAGATAACTGAGTTGATCTTGCTTGGTCTTGAGCATCACTATGGAGGCATCTGGTGTACTGGCTGCCTTTGCTGCTTTTGCAGCTTTTGCTTTCTCTCTCTTCTCCTCGGCTTCTGCACTAGTAGGATGGGAAGCATCCATGACAACCTCGTTGTCCTCAAATTCTGGCCTTAGGGGACGATGCTCTCTATCAAGAAGATATGTCCTGGTTCCCATCTTGGAATTGATCAACCTTTGAATGTGAGGGGCATATCCACAAGATCTCTTTTGATCAGCAGCTGTTCTCTTCACAGTCTCAACAATCAAGCTCATCACCTTTAATTTCTGAGGTACATCAAATATGTGAAGAAAATTGATTGAGTGACCACAGATCATTCTATGATCTCCTGACTTGGGCAAAAGAGTGTGCCTCAATATAGTGTTGATAGTGGTCAAACCAGACAGCAGATAGTATATTGATCCAAGCTTGTGTGTCTCCAGGGCATCATCAGGAATAGTCTTGTACATGTTGGCCATGGAGTTGTGATCCTTCCTAGGCTTGGCATATACATCAGTGTCATTCTCCTCTTCCTTTGGGGCATTGATCAGCTTGGCCCATTCTGAGATTGTTGATTGATACCTTGTACCTTCAGTCATCAAGACAATCTTTCCATTAGGGTAGAAGTGAGCAATGGAATAGAATTGCATGATCATCTCATCGTTCCACTTAGTCAACTTTTGACCAACAAACTTGTGCACACCATTCGTTGTAAAGCTCTCATGCACACTTGGGAAATAGTCTTCATTTTCATCAATGTATTTCCAGTCAACCCACTTCATGTCACATACTATGGGCTTCTTGTCCAAAAGGACAGTCTCATAGAAATCTTGCTGTTCCTTGGTGTCAAAGCGGTAGTCTGCAGTAGTTTTGCTCCTAGTGGCATAGGGATTAGTCTGTCTCCGAAGTCTCAGACCTGCATCCTTTCTCAGCTTCATATTTTCTGCCACGGGATGATCATCACTATGATCTGGAATCTTGGGCATCAACTTTTTGAGCACTAGAGACTCTTCTTCCACTTGAGCTTCAGGTACTGGGGCCTTATTCTTTTCAGCGGCAAGGATGTTCCTAGTAGATCTCTTGGGTGCAGATGGTTTTGGAGCTTGAGCTTTAGCTGGAGGCTTGGGGGCAGACTTGGGCTTAGATGAAGCAGCCCCAGTCCTTATGGCGCCCCCCATAAGCTTCTGAGTTTTTGCAGGAGGTGCAACATGCTCTTCCTCCTCCTCATCTTCTTCATCAGAATCTCTCATCATAGAAGGTTTGCCAATGACTCTGGCAATGGTCTTTTTGACTCTCTCCTTCCTCTTCTTCTCTTTTCCAGCACCACTTGCTGCTGGCTGTGCTTGCTCTTGAGCAACAGAGGATTGCCTAGCTTTAGACATTGGAGCTCTCTTAGCAGAAGCTTTCTTGGGCATTCCAGGCTTGGTTGCAGTAGTAGCATACTCTTTCTTGAGTACTTTCTTCTTGGAAGTCACCTCCTCCTCAACAACAAAGTCCTCATCCTCAGATTCAGATATTCTCTTCTTCCTAGTCCTGGTTGCTGCCTTAGGCAAGTTGCTGGGAGTGCTTCTGCTCCCCTCATCATAGCTGCTTGAGGGACTAGTGCCCTCACTGAGGTTGACCTGCTCTTCAGACTTATTCTGACTATCACTGCCCTCTGACATTGCTGAAACTGACCCTGTGAATAGTTGGGTATAGATAGAGTGGATGAGCATCACAAAGTGCAGCTTATTTTGCAAAAATATTGAGACAAAAACTTAATTTTAGTTTTCTGCAAAAAGCATTTTGGAGCTACCGATTTGACAAACTTGGTGACACCGAAGCACTAATAGAGTCTAAACACACAGTTTCGGTCGGACCGAAATGTAGTTCGGTGACTCTGAGATGCTAGGGTTTCACAGAGAAAGTGATTTTGGTCACATCGATCAGTACACTTCGGTCAGACCGAGTTGTACTTGTGCAATGGCCAGGGCCAATCGGTGTGACCGAGATCCTCAGATCGGACAGTCCGAGATGAGTTCGGCGGAAACCTAACCCTAAGTTTTTGCATCAAATCTATTCTAAGGAATTCTTTCGGTGGATAGATCAATCTCATGCGTGGGAAGAACATAGGCATTATACTTTGTGCAAGAATCGGAGTTATGGAAAGCACAAAGGGTCAAATCCGTACCCTAACTTGGCGACGGATTTGCTACGGCGGCAACGGCGGTGAGAATTCTGTTGATGGCGGCGGAGACCAACGGCAGGAGGTCACTGGCGACGACGGCGACGATCCGGAGACCAAGGGGGCGGCAGAGCTGGGAGGCACGATCGAGTGTTTTGAAGAAATTTCCAAAATTTCAACCCGCGGTATATATACCCAGTCACTGTCGGTGTGACCGAGTGGAACGACTCGGTGGCACCAAGATGCAAAACTGCTAGCAGTTGCTGCAACTCGGTGTGACCGAATTGTTCAAATCGGTTGCACCGAGATTGAAAACCTAGATCAACTTAATGATTTCGGTGAGACCAAATAGGAGTGAGTTGGTCTAACCAAAGGGCATTAAGAGGTTTTGGAAGTTAAGCCCTTGAAAGATCGGTGGCTCCGAGTGCTCCTCACCCAATGGGTCCGAATTTGACTTGTTCAAACTTTGTGCTGTAGCATGACTAGAGTTTGAGACAAGAAAAAGCATAGATAGCTATAGGGAGTACTTAGGAATTCTTGTCCATCCATTTGGCTAAAAGAAAAACCAAACAATCAACGCAACAAATGGATGTCCTCGAATGTTGAAAATTATGCAACCAACATGCTCACACAATAAGATGGCAAATAAAACATGTGGCAAAGCATGCACAAACACTCTAGCATCTATCAAGCAATTTGCGATGACTAGGTCATCTATATATGAGTATATTGACTTATGAGTCAAATGAGAACATTTGATCATAAGTCATACTCATCGTTTAAGCACAAGTGGGGTTACCACTTTTACATAAAGCATTGTTGGGTTCACACCATTATACTTGCTTTAGCTCAATTCTTAGAGCAAAGCTCCCCCTAGATGTGATATCCCCCTTAGAGGGATGAACTAACCTTGGGTTTTGTCGATGATGACTTCATGTATGTGTTGAAGATGTGGATGCTTAATGTTGATGTAGATCATTTGGAGCAATCCATTGGAGTAAGTTGCACTTTCAATACCTACACGGGTTAGTCCCACAAGGAACATACAAGGATATCCATAGACATAGAGTGAAGAACACATATGATGATGTCCATGAAAGCATTAGGTTACCTTGTCCCTTGTCTTACCAACAAGAGGGTTTGTGACTCCTTGCACTAGTGCAAGATATGGAAGTTGGTTGCATTTGTCCTTGCCAAAATGAATATGAGTGAAGTATGTTGGCGGGGTCACCCTCAAGAACTCTCTAGTTCTTCTTCTTTGGAATCCACATCAACTTGATGGGAATCCTTGGAGTTGCAGTCATAGTTGATGAAGTAGAACTTGATGTAGTCTTGAGAACCCACTTGACCATGGCCTTAGGAGCTTCTTCAAGTGCATCAATCTCCTAATGAAGCTTGTCCTTGCCTTTTAGCTTGTGATCTTGTGCTGGAAGATCATCTTGAGCTTGTGTTCCATTGAAAGAAGTGGGATCATACTTCTCTTGTTGAGGAACAAACTTCGTCATAGCGTATTGATCTTCTTCCCACTCAACTCCATTGGCATTGAACTTTTGTTCAAAACCAACACCTTGATTCTTCCGGTGCCTTTCTTGCTTGCGTACAATTTCCTCAATTGCTTACTTCCGGCAAGGCTTTTGTAAACACCTTTCTCTATAATTCCCTTCAATAAGCTATTTTCTTGCTCAAGTGTAACTTGGCTAAGAGAATCATTAGTGGAATCAAGAGAACTACTAGAAGCAACAATATTGGATTTAACATTGTTATTGTTACTACTAGAAGAAGAATCTTTCTTGCTCTTGTTGCTAGATTTTACTTGTGGCATATAAGTAGACAAGAGTAAACACTTGGCAATGTAAGAAGAACTCTTCTTTCTAAGATCATCATTGATTGCTTTTAAGAACCCATGCTCTTGCTCTAAGTTGAGCTTCTCGAAGCGTAGCTTCTCATGAGTCTTTAAAAGCTCTCAATGATCCTCTAAAGTAGTTTCATGAGCTAACTTAAGAGTGTTTAGTTATTTAGTTAGATGCTCAATATCCTTCTTATCATTGTCATTCGTTTTATCTTGATTAGCATGATTAATAGCAATTTCGTCATAGTTTTCATCACTAGTGTTGTCAACAAGTAAATCATCATCACCTAGCAAATCACCTTCATCACTATTGAAATCAACATACTCGGGGTGTGATACCTTAGGGCCTTTAGCCATGAAGCATCTTCCAATTCCTTCATTTGGTGAGTCAAATATGTCGTAGGAGTTGGATGACACAAGTGCAAGACCGGCAACACCTTCATCTTGAGTATATTCGGAGTCGGAGTGATAACTTCTCTCAGAGTAGTTGTCGGAGTCGGAACCGGATACCCATTCACCAACATGAGCTTGATGTCTTCGTCTTGTGTAGCTCTTTGATGACTTGTCCTTCCTTTCCGAATCCTTGCTTCTACGAGAGGGTCTTCGTTCATAACGATCATCTCTACTCCTTCTCTCTCTTGGTGGTGATTCATCTCTTTTACTTCTCCTTTTAGGTGAATCTTCTCTTTTCTTGTAGGGAGCCGTACACTCATTGTAGTAGTGTCCGGGTCTTCCACAATTGTAGCAATTGCGATCACGACTAGAAGATCTTTTGTCATTGTAGGACCTTGAGTTGGAACTTCTCTCTTTGCTTCTATTATTGTAGAATTTGTTGAAGTTCTTCACCATTAAGCTCAATTCTTCATTGAAGACTTGTTTCTCACTTGATGTTGTAGGAGCATCACATGAAGCTTTGTAAGCACCACTTGACTTGTTGTGGAGCTCTTCCTTATCCTTGAGCGACGCCTCATGAGCAACAATTCTACCAATGACTTCCATTGGCTTGATATCTTTGTAGTTGGGCATCATTTGGATCAAGGTGCACACGGTATCATATTTTCCATCCAAGGCTCTTAGGATCTTCTTGATGATGAATTTGTCGGTCATCTCTTCGCTTCCTAAGCCGGCAATCTCATTTGTGATGAGAGCAAGCCTAGAGTACATCCTAGCGACTCCTTCACCATCCTTCATTTTAAACTTGTCAAGTTGACTTTGAAGCACATCCAGTTTGGATTCCTTGACAGACTCGGTACCTTCGTGCATATCAACCAAAGTATCCCAAATTTCCTTTGCATTCTCAAGACGGCTGATTTTCTTGAATTCTTCGGGGCACAATCCGTTGAAGAGAATATCGCAAGCTTGAGCATTGTATTGCAGCATCTTCATTTCTTCCGCTGTCGCTTCACGATCCGGTTCTTTTCCATCCTCGAAGAAATCACCTTGCAAGACAATACGCACAACAGCCCAAACGGCGGAGTTATGACCAAGGATATGCATTTTCATTTTATGCTTCCAACTAGCAAAAATTGTACCATCAAAATAAGGACCTCTACGGTGGTAATTTCCCTCGCTAGATGCCATACTCTCCTAGGTTGTGAAACCAAGGCTATGATCACCATTGCTATGGAAATCAAGGCAAATGGAGACCAAAGTTCTGATACCACTTGTAGGATCGAAACTAGGTCTAGAGGGGGGTGATTAGACTACTTCACCAAATAAAAATCTAGCCTTTTCCCAATTTTAATTGTTGGCAGATTTTAGCAACTAGTACAAGTCAAGCAATCAACCTACACATGCAATTCTAAGAGTATAGCAGCGGAAAGTATACATTGCATATGAAGGTAAAGGGAATGATTTGGAGAAGGCAAACGCAAGGTAGACACGGAGATTTTTCTCGTGGTTCCGATAGGTGGTGCTATCGTACATCCACGTTGATGTAGACTTCAACCCACGAAGGGTAACGGCTGCATGAGTCCACGGAGGTCACCACCCATGAAGGGTCCACGAAGAAGCAACCTTGTCTATCCCACCATGACCATCGCCCATGAAGGACTTGCCTCACTCAGGACGAAGTAGGCGATCTCCTTGCCCTTACAAACTTCTTGGTTCAACTCCACAATCTTGTCAAAGGCTCCCAAGCGACACCTAACCAATCTAGGAGACACCACTCTCCAAAAGGTAATAAATGGTGTGTTGATCATGAACTCCTTGCTCTTGTGCTTCAAATGATAGTCTCCCCAACACTCAACTCTCTCTCACAGATTTGGCTATGGTGGAAAGATGATTTGAGTGGAAAGCAACTTGGGAAGGCTAGAGATCAAGATTCTTGTGGTAGGATTGGAATATCTTGGTCTCAACACATGAGTAGGTGGTTCTCTCTCAGAAAATGAATAGTGGAAGTGTAGGCACGTTCTGATGGCTCTCTCTTGAATGGAGAAGGGGGTGGAGGGGTATATATAATCTCCACACAAAATCCAACCGTTACACACATTTGACCCAACTAGGTCAGACCGAATAGAAGAACTCGGTGAGACCGATTCAGTACAAAATGTGAACGTTAGGAATCTCGGTGGGACCGACTGGAATAACTCGGTGGGACCGATGTGCAAGGGCTAGGGCAAAACCTCATCTTGGTGAAGCCAATTGCATGAACTCAGTGAGACCAATTTTAGCAAAGAGCAAACAAAGAGTTGGTCAAGCAAACTCGGTGGGACCGATCGCTCATTTCGGTGAGACCGAAATGTTACAAAGGGAAACAGAGAGTTTGTAGGGCCATCTCGGTGAGACCGAGATCCGTATCGGTGTGACAAAATCGTTTAGGGTTTATGGCAGTGGCTATGTCAACTAAACTCGGTGGTGCCGGATAGATCAAATCGGTAGGGCCGAGTTTGACTTGGAGTTTTGGACATATGTTGAAATGAGAAAGTGGCTGAGGGTTTTGGAGCAATATCACTAAGCACATTAAGCAAGTAGACCATTAAGCAACACCTCATCCCCTTTTAATAGTATTGGCTTTCCTATGGACTCAATGTGATCTTGGATCACTAAAATATAAATGAAGAGTCTTGAGCTTTTGCCAATATGTGTCCTTAGCATTTTGAGGGGTCCACATCTCTAGTCCATGCCATGCCAATCATTGAACTTTCTGAAATATTCAACTTGAATGGATATTAGTTCAATGAGCTATGTGTTGTTATGAATTACCAAAACCACCCGGGGATTAGTTGCTCTTTCACTAGCGCAATGGCTAGCACCCTTGGTTTTCAAGTGAGAGGTCAAGGGATCGAGTCCCAGGAGCCCCATTTATTTTGCTTCCTCTATTTTTTTTCTACAAACGAGCACATCCAGCCGCTTGGGCAAATTCCACTTCTAGGCTTTGCACAGTGAGCTTCTATCGGCCCGTAACCTCTTTTTTTCCTTCTCCGTGATTTTATCATTTTTCCAGTGCATGCATATTTACATAAATGCCATTAATTTGCATTGCTCATAATTAAATAACCGTGCATCGGATTTAATCAAGTCATATATGTAAAAAGTTTAGAATTTCATGTAGTTTCACAATATCCAAGTTTCCTCCATGTTAAAAATGTTTAAAATTGCTAGTTGCATTTATTTCGCTTCCTCTGTTTCTTTTTTGTTTCAAACGAGCACAAGTGAGGAAGGCGTTGCATTGATGAGTTGCTGGTGGTTCTTTGGTCATTCAGAACGACACCAAATCAAGCTACTGGCCAAACACCCTTCTCCCTACTCTATGGTGCAGAAGCAGTGCTCCACACGGAACTCACATATGGGTCACCTCGAGTGATTGCCTATGATGAGGCTGTCGGAGTCATGGGCTCCGGGGACCCAAGAATGGTTCAAACACTGGGGTGTGCTCACAGAACCTCGCTAAGCCCGGCCTTGCTACTCCCTCCCTCATGGCGATCTCCGGTGTGCTCGAGCGAGAGGGGAGAAGAACAAATGAAGCATCAGTTTACCCAGGTTCAGGCCACCTTGTGGTGTAAGACCCTACTCCTGCTTTGTGGATGGATTGCCTCACGAGGAAGGTTGGGTAAGAGAGTACAACGGAAGGTGTGCAGCCTCCGGAGAGTCTCGGATCTGACCCCCCTCTATGGTGGCGCCCTACCTATACTTATATTGGCCTTGGTCCTCTTCCCCCCAAAACACTAGGCGGGAAGGGTTGCCACAATGGCTAATTTTGAAGGGGGACAACAGTACAGCTTATCCCGACTAAAGGTCTTCACCCCCTGCTAAAGCTTCCTGCCATGACGTGCCGGTGGGCTCGGTGATGACCTCCATCCTGGTGAGTCCGCCATCCTAGTCTTCTTGCACCCAAGTGGCAACCTTTGGGGATTGCTTCGGGAACCGGTGCAATGTCCTTGCTCCCTTAGCAAGAAAGAGGAAAACATCCTTATCCATGCCTACTGACGCCCTTCTGTCTTCGCCCGTCGCCACGCGCGTCACCCGCGTGGAGACGCAGGGCCGCATGACTCCTCCATCTGATCCTTGCTTCATATGCCTCCATGAAGGGCCTCGTGAGGAAGCCTCAGGAAGCTGCCTTGCGAGGCTACTGGGGATGCCTACTGGCGTGCGCCTCGCGAGGAGGGGGCCTCGCAAGGGCCTTGCTCGTGAAGTCCGAAGGTGGGCCATGCTGGGCCCACGGCATGAGCCGCGTCTTGGGCTGCAGGTAGACGGGCCTGGGTACCCCCACTCCCACGGGCCCGACTGTAGCCCCCGGGCCCGCAGCATGCACGACTCCGCCTATTGGGGGGCAAAACAGCGCGGGCCCTAACCACATGCGGGCCAGGCTTGACGCGTGGCGCTCGACGGGGTGCGGCATGCCCCCACTTCTCCACGGCACCTCGGCAACCGCCTAGGCTGATATAAAGCCTGGCGGGCGCTGTGTGGGGGCATCATTGCTCTCCTGCCTCGCCTCCATCTCATATCTGCCTTGTAGCACCCCCCTTTCCCTCGGGCGAGGCTTCTCCCGATCCAATCTCGAGCGCGGTTCATTCTTCGCCTTGCTCGCGGTCGCGACACGTGAATGTCACCCGCCGGGAAGAAGGCGAAGCCCGCGGTCCCAGCCGCAAGCCCCCTGTCATCGGGCCAGCATTATTCACCTCCTCCGTCGCCGAGGAGGAGGACTTAGAGCTGGTGCTCCTGCTAGTGGCCGGCGACCAGAACGAGGGGCAAGCGACCCAAATCTGGCCAAGCTTGGCAGCACAGAGCGGCCTGGGGGACTCTGTCTACCCTTTCTTCCTCCACAACATTTACGCTGGGTTTATCCCACCATTCTCTGATTTTTTTCTACGACATCCTCTCCCATTACCAGATCCACGCTCTCCACCTTCAGCCTAACTCCATTCTCCTCCTGGCCATCTTCGCCTTCTACTGCGAGGCGTTCATAGGCGTGAGGCCCTCGATGGCAATTTTCCGCCACTTCTTTAGCCTGTGGTTCACTGCCGTGGACCAGTGCTTCGCATGCGTCTCCTTCATCGACGTCAAAGGCGGAGGCGGCCGCCTGAAGGCCAGGAAGAAGGCAGAGGCTACCGACAGTGTTGGGTCTTCATGGACGCGTGCTGGGTCAGTCGACTTTTGCAGAACCTAGCGGCCCCGCCCATGCAGAATCCCGGGTGGGGCCATAAGAAGCTTGTCGACCCCAGGGCAAAGCCCGTCCTAGAGAGGATAGCCGAGCATGGGGCCATGAAGTTGTCAGGGCCGATGATCATGAAGGAGTTTCTGGGGCAGCACATGACGCCGCTCCAGGCTCACTCACGGCCCACGTGGGAGTACACCGGTGCTGGGGACGCGATGAGGCTATACACTGCCGGCCTGACGACCGAGGAGCTAGAAGGGGCCCTGGGGGCCCTGCTTGGCTACCTCCCCGATGACCCCGCTGAGGCTGGGTCCCCGCTATACAGCTGCAAGGACAAGGATGAGCTGGTCGCAGAGATGGATGCCTTCGACGAGTGGGGGCTCATGCCGAGCGACCGCGCCAGCTCGCCCGTGGTGCTGTCCTCTAGCGAAAACGACAATGCCAATGACTCGAAGGGGACGGAGGACGATATCGACTAGGCGCCGTCGCCCCACCCCCACCAATCTCTTCGCGCCTTCCTGGACATCGACGACAACGCAAACGAGCGGCCCTAGGCGGCGTCTCTTTGGCCCGCTGAAGTGGTGAGGGAGGCAAGGCCCAGCCCCACGGTCACCCAGCCACCGGTGGTGGGGGCCCACACTGTCGGGGCGGCAGCCGCACCCATGGCGGCCATGCCTCTCCGGGGGACTCCCCAGGTCCTCAGGAAGAGTGGAGACCCGACTGGTCTTGGCGGGGACCGCGCCGAGCGCTCCTCGAGCAGCCCCAGGGCAGCGCACGAGGGCAGCGACGATGCGCTGTCTGCCGTCGAGAGGAAGAGGAAATGGGCCCCCAGGATGATTAAGTTCCCCAGTCCATTCTCGCGTCGCGCGTGTGTGATTTGTCTGCCCCTGCTAACCCCTCGCCCGTGCAGGAGCTAGGGCGGCGATGAGAAGATGAAGAAGAAGAAGATAGTTGCCGGGGCGAAGGTGACGTTCGCGCTCGGCTATGGCTTTGGCGGGCGCGGGGGCGCCTTGCATCGCCCCAGCACTATGCTTGGGTGCATGGGCGCCGCCACGCCTGGGCGTGTGGACGCCGCAGCAGCCCCCAGCGCCTCTCTAATACTGCAAGAGGGGCCGAACACTGACACCTCGATGGCCTAGCCCCAACACTGCCTGTCAAGGCCGCGACGGCTCAGCCCGCGGCTAAGGAGGGGGCACCCTAGCCTCTGTCGGCTATCCTTACCCCCGCCACCGAGCGCGACGCAGGGTGCACCATGGTGCAGCCTCAGGCTGCGTTCACTCCCGTGGCCCAGTGGGCTGGCTTGGCAATTCCCCCAAGCACGCTGCAGGAGCCGAGCGCGGGGAAGGATCTGGGCCTCCCGTGCCGCAGGCGGAGGATGCCAAGGCCTCTTCGGCTGCGATGACAACAAGTGCAGAGGCGCTGCGCCCTCGGCAGGCTCTCGTGCCTGTGAACTGCGACACTTTGATCAGGAGCGGGGCCTTCGCTGACGCTCGGGTCGCACTCAACCGGCTCGAGGCGGACCTCCAGGATGCCGAAGGGCGCCTCACCAATGAGCGCCCCAAGCTCGCCTCAGGGTGGCGCCAGCTTGACACATCCACCAAGGAGGCCTAGGGCCGGTGAGGGAGTCATGGAGTAAGTGGTCCTCGGGGCGACGACCCATTATACATGGGCCGGACTGGTGGAGCTGTATAGTGACAGGAGATCTATGAAGCCGTGGTGTGCCCTCCAAGTCAAGAAGGCGCAGGATCTCTTTAAACCCTTATTGTAATCTATCTTCGGTAACCCGAACCCTACCGGTGTCTATATAAACCGAGGGTTTTTAGTCTTAGGGCTAGAGCTACATTCATCACCTCATCTCCTTCGGGTTTAGCTCATGCTGATCTCGAGGTAGATCTACTCTGTAAACCACATTATACATCCTATACAATCAAGCAGGACATAGGGTATTACCTATTCGAGAGGGCCTGAACCTGGGTAAACACTGTTCGTCGTCCCTTGTTCCCCATCGATCCTAGATCCACAGCTTGGGACCCCCTACCCCAAGGTCTGCTGGTTTTGACACCGACATTGGTGCTTTCATTGAGAGTTTCGCTGTAGGGTCACCCAAAGGATCGATTGCTTGCCTGATCATAGGAGAGGGCATCGGAACCGGGGACTTCTTCGTCCCCGGACAACTCTTCGCGTTTGGCCGCATCGTGCTGCACGCAGACCCGACTGGTCATCTGGGTCAGGTCGACGCCTTCGCCCCCAGACATCGGATTCGATTAGGTGGTCTGGAATGTGTTGCGGACGCACGGGGCGATCTGATTTTCACCGGATTTACTTCCCCTTCCCGCGCCCTCGTCACGCCCGCTCTGGAGTTCCTTTCCGATCCAATCGGCGTCGCCAGCTTCAAGCCAGGAGAGCTCCGCTTTGAGCATGGGCCAAACTCTGCCTCCATCCGAACACGTCATGACTGCGGAAGACCTATACTCGATGTTCGAGGTAGAATCAGGAGGCATAGGCCAAGAGTCAATCTCGGCCGAACCTTCCTTTCTTAATGCTCGCCTGGCCTTGAGCCCTTACAACAAAGTGGCAGCTAACGGCCAGGGGTCACCCCCAGCCCAAAGCAGCTCGATCTCGAACCTCGACGGGGAAGCCACAAGCAAGGACCAAAGCCCGTCCTTGACCTCCAGTGAAGACCCAGACCCCTTCAAGGATCCGGCCTCGCATCCCGAGCTCAGCACGGCCAGCGGAATCCAAGGACCGGCCAGGGCATTGATCGCCCCCCACGCCGTTACAACAGAATTCGGCTTAGAGCCCTTGAGCTCGGCGACCCTCGCAATGTTAAACGAGGTTCTGGACCGAATTCAGAACATGATCATCCAGGAGGACCTGCCCTCCGCCTTCAATCATCAACCTTTCAAGGCGTACCATAGGGAATTTTGCATCCCACCCACCACCCACTTGGTAGCCACTATCGACGATTTAACCGATATGCTAGACTACAATTCGGAAAATACCAAATACATGGACAAGGAGGGCGGACCCACGGTCAATACTGATGTCGCCCCCCCCCCCACCCCCGTCACTGGCCACTGGTCGGCCACATCCACCTATGATATTTACATGGTGGACACCACCCAGGATGGCGATGGCATTCCTGATCAGGACCGGGGCAAGCCTAGAGACAAGCCGCCCAAACGCCGAAAATAGCGCCATCGATCAAAGCCACATCATAGCCAAGCGACCAACATGGACTTTGCGGAGACCGGCACCGTAAATAATACGGATGACCTCGTCGAAGACGTAGCCCTCGAACATCATCAGGATGACCCCGCGGGGCAGGAGGACCTGCTCAATTCAGAAAACCCCGACGACTCCAAGGATAGCAACTACTTCCCACTCTCTGAAGAGGAGGTCAGTCTTGGGGAGGATGATTTCATCGTCCCTGAAGACCCTCTGGAGCAGGAACGGTTCAAGCGGAGGCTTTTAGCCACCGCCCATAGCCTAAAGAAACAAAAAGGCAAAATCAAAGCCGAACAGGACACCCTCAACGACCGATGGACTAAAGTCCTAAATGCCGAAGAAGGGTATGGCCATGAACAGCCAACCAAAAGTTATCCCAAGCAAAGACTCCTGGCGCAATTCAACGATAAGGCCGTAGAGCCCACACGCCCGATATACACAAGCACCGAACAGCTGGACCGCCACCCTAGAGGGCGGGACAGGGAAGCTGATGAGGCCGAACACCGAGCCGCCTCACCTCGCCGTCACGGCAAGGATCAAGTGCGGCCCACTTATGAGTACGACCTCCACCATGACCTAGATGCTCGAGGAGGTCATATCAGGTTCATCTACGGACCTAGAGAAGACCCGCCCACTTACCGGGAAGGATACTATGATCGCCTAAACCGAAAAAATAGAATCCGGGAGCAGCAGCAGATTCGGAGGGCCAAAGACCTCCGACGCGATGTAGCCCGAGTTCGGGGCGCCACACATCCTTTGTGCTTCACTGAGAGGGTAATGCAACACCAATTCCCGGAAGGCTTCAAGCCTATGAACATCAAATCATATGACGGAACCATAGATCTAGCTGTATGGATAAAGTATTTCCTCCACCACATCCACATGGCACGAGGAGATGACCTCCACGCCATCAAATATTTGCTGATAAAGCTTAAAGGTCCAGCTCGACACTGGTTGAACAGCCTTCCTGAAGACTCTATAGGCTATTGGGAAGAGCTCGAGGATGCTTGTCGAGCAAACTTTCAGGGCACCTATGTCCGGCCTCCAGATGCTGACGACCTAAATTGCATCACACAACAACTCAGAGAATCTGCCCGACAATTTTGGAACCGATTCCTGACCAAGAAAAACCGAATCGTCGACTGTCCGGATGCCGAAGCCCTGGCTGCCTTCAAGCATAGTGTCAAGGACGAATGGCTTGTACGGCAGCTCGGCCAGGACAAACCAAGAACTATGGCAGCCCTTACTTCCCTCATGACCCGCTTTTGCGCAGGCAAAGACAGTTGGCTTGCTCGCAAAAACACCAACCCAAACACACCCGGTACCTCTGAGGTTTGGGACGGAAATGGAAAGCCCCGACGCAGCAAGCATAAACATCGCCACAATGACGGCGAGGGCGAGGATACGACAGTAAATGCTGGATTCCGAAACCAGAAGTCCGGACCCCGAAAGAAAGCACCTAAAGGCAACAGTGACGGCCCGTACAGACTGGATACAATTCTGGACAGGCCCTGTCAGATCCACGGCACGTCGGAGAAGCCTGCCAACCACTCCAACCGAAATTGTTGGGTGATCAAACAGGCCGGCAAGCTCACAGCCAATGACTCGGGCAAAAGCCCACGAAGCAAGGACGATGATGAGCCCCGCAGGCCAAACAGTGGAGGCCAGAAACCCTTCCCTTCCGAGGTCAAGACGGTAAACATGATCTATGCAACCCACATACCGAAGAAGGAGAGGAAGCGAGCGCTATGGGACATATATTCCGTCGAGCCAGTAGCGCCGAAGTTCAATCCATGGTCAGCCTGTCTGATCATGTTCGATCGCAGGGACCATCCGACCAGCATACGCCACGGATGGTCTGCAGCCTTAGTGCTCAACCCTATCATCGATGGATTCCACCTCACTAGAGTCCTCATGGATGGAGGTAGCAGCCTCAATCTGATATACGAAGATACAGTGAGGAAAATGGGAATCAATCCATCAAGGATCAAACCAAGTGACACCACTTTTAAGGGAGTCATTCCGGGAGTGGAGGCCCTCTGCAAAGGCACCGTGACGCTTGAAGTAGTGTTCGGATCTCCGGATAACTTCCGAAGCGAGGACTTGATCTTCAACATAGGACCTTTTCGCAGCGGCTATCACGCCCTACTCGGCCAAAGAGCATTCGCCAAATTCAATGTTGTCCCACATTACATGTACCTCAAGTTGAAGATGCCTGGTCACTCAGGCGTCATAACTATCAACGGCAACACAGAACACTCACTTCAAACCGAAGAGCGCACTACAGCCCTAGCGGCCGAAGACTATAGTGGCCCATATAGGCCCAGATGCCGACCCGCCGTAAAGGCCGGTGAAAATAGTAAATGGGTTCGAACCCGTTCCCCGTCATGGGAACCCGCATGCGTTCGCTGCAAATAGGGATACACGCCCCATGGCACGCCCATAATCTTCATGCTCCACGTGCCTCGTCAGCACAACTTCACACTCAAAATACCATGGGCAGCCATGAGGCATACATTAATAAATCCAAGGTGCATGTTCGGTTAAACCAAACTTCGGAATTACTTCGTCTTCAGACGACCCGGGGACAAATTCTGGATAACCCCAATTATAAAGCTTCATCGGCAGGGTCCTCGCCCATCAAGGTCTCATTGAAGGTCCCAACCCCCACCTATCAGAAGCAAAGGCGCAGGCGTGCAGCAGGGCACAGTGAAGGCTTCAAATCACGCATCAAGGCCCTGCGTCAACCTTTACTCTGTAAACTTTCTTTTTCTTTCACAAGTATTGCCTTCACAGTTTGAATTGTACGGATAGATGTCCCGAGCTTACGAGGAATAATAAAAATACCCTTTATGGTGTTCAAATATCCGCATCCTGCAATTTGTCTATTCCCTTTCCGATTCTCCCCTCGCTCTTCGAACAGCCCGACATGAAAATACATTAACTAGTCAAGAGTTTAATTTATATATCAGCTCAATATCTTCAAGTCCGGCATCGCTTTCCGCTAGGTGTTCGGCGTCTCAGATATTGCATTATATGCATAAAGTTCTGAACC
Source organism: Thinopyrum elongatum (assembly GCA_011799875.1). Lineage (NCBI taxonomy): Eukaryota > Viridiplantae > Streptophyta > Magnoliopsida > Poales > Poaceae > Thinopyrum > Thinopyrum elongatum. The sequence goes on along the minus strand of CM022300.1, from coordinate 166,303,909 downwards.
ATGTCTTAGGTCAATAGTTGGGTTGCCCAGCTCCTGTGCTTGCCCCTTATGTTCCGCACATTCGGCTAAGAGGGCAAATGGAGAACCCCTGCGATTGTACTTCTGGCTTGCCTGGTCAAGTACCTCAGGAGGAGAAAGCTGAAAACTGACCGTCATGGTAAGCGTGAACTGATCAGCGATCCGACGATGAGGTTCGACTCCAAAAATCATTGGCGATTTCGCCGTGTCACACGAAGGGTTCGTCTTAACACAAACCACGTTATCGGAAAGGGCAGGTTTTGATCCCCAAGTACATCCCAATACACCTAGGGCTAGTCCCTAGTCCCCACCGTCAAGCTCCTACAGCTAAGTGAAAGCAATAAAACTGAATAGCCTGACTGCCTGGTTTCGCTCCCGCACTACCGCCTCTGGGTACCAAGATGTCGGCTATGGGTAATAGTGCAGAGATGAAACACCCCTCATGCACTTGGGGGCTGAAGCCGACGACTGGTAGCTTTCAGAATAAACATACGGCCGCACAGGAGTCAAAATTAAATCATGACAATATAAAGCAAGTCAGGCAGATTCTTTATAAAGCATGAGTCCACTTAATACAAAATTAATACAATTACTCAAGCACTACATCTTTCGAACACTGGCCCTCTATCGCTTGTGCGCCATTCATCACCTGTGCAAAGTACTGCTCAGGGCGGCGATGCTCCTTTCCCTGGGGCGGAGGACCAGTGGCCATGTCCATCGGATTAATCCTCGGCCAATGCACCATGGTCTTCATGAATGCAAGCCTCGCCCCCTCAAGGCACGTTGACCGCTTTACGGCGTCAATCCAGAGCGGCACCTCCCGCAGCTTCTACACAAAGCCGAAGTAGGTGTCCACAAGGAGCTCGACAGGCCACAGACTGACACAGAGGTCCTTCACGGCCAGCTCAGACATCTGATGCATCTCCATCAGCTGCTTCATTTGATCACTTAGGAGGGGAGGACGCTCGGAATCCAAACTCTGTGACCAGAAGAGCCGCTGCATGGAGTCCTCCTCGAGGGTGGCATAGTGCCTCGTTGCGGCCGCCACATTCTTCGGAAGTTCGGCGAAGACGCCTGCGGAGTGCCAGACCCGCGTCAGCAGGGCGAACCTGTTGCCTCCGAACACACTCTGCAGTAAGTATTTCTTACCATTTGCAATTTGCGCGGCTTGGCGGGGCTCCTCCCGGACACCTCGTGCATCACTCCTCGCCTCCTGGAGCTCCTTTTCCGCCTTGGATAGACAGGAGGACTGCTCCTCCTGGCCCTTCTCAAGGGCCTCCAGCTTCTCGGTGGCATTCTGGAGCTCTACTTGGACTTTGGTCACTCGAGCCTCGTGCTACTCAGCAGCAAGCTTGGCCTTCTCAAGCTCGGCCATCGCCTTCTCAACGGCCGTCTTCTTCGTGGCTGCGTCAGCCTCAACTTTCTTTAGGGCCTCCCTCAAGCCCTTGACCTCGGCGGCAGCAGCTGCAGGATCGTCAAGATAAAGGATTAGCATACAGTCCAGATCATCAATATCCAGCGTCAAGCAAAGTACACATCTTCTCACAGGACTTACCATGCGCCTCGTCAAGCCATTTGTTGACAAGGTCAAGCTCTTCATCGAAAAGCTTGAGCTTTCGATCCATCTCCTCTAACGCAGCGGCGTTAGCAGCCGCGGCCACAGAAGATTCCTACTTCGGCAAAAGAAATGTCGACATCATTAATCGGCCTACCGAATTTGATCCTCTGCAGTTTTCTTTGAAGTCCTTGCAGAGTCTTGGGGGTTGCTATGTATACGGCCTACCCAAACTAACAATTACAACTGCATTATGAGGAAAGAACATTACTTGCCTTACCTTAAAGCTTGTTAGAAGGCCTTGGACATCGTCGTTCAGTCCGGATTGGATGGACCGAACACCCTGCATAACTGCACTCATAAGACTGCGGCACTCATAAGAGTGCGGTGCCCGTCAATGATGGCGGAGTTGTCCACCAGCTCCTCCAGCACATCTCGCCAGCCAGCTGCCACCCGTGTGGAGGTGTTCGTCGCTGACGTTGGCTCCCCGGCCCCTTCCCCACTGGCTCGTGTGGGAAAAATGCTAGCATTGGCCAGGTCGCCCCCTGAGGAGAACCTGTACACCAGAAGTTCTGTCCTGGACGACACGCACTCGCTAGCTTGCACCTGAGTGTTACGCGAGGAGTCCAGACACCAAGGGCCTTGGTGGGGTGACGTTGCACGGGAGCAGGCCCACGAGCCAGAGCCCGGTCCTTTGGGTTTTTCAGCGCTGCTGGGACTGACCCGAGCACAGGCACCGTGTCAAGCCCCTGCTCGCATGAGGCTCGAGAGGGAGGTGTGAGTACATGTTGCAGAAAAGTTGAGCGGCAGCCGTGACAGGCACGGGTCATCCTGAGGTTAATGCGGCCCATGGGGCGCCCTCAGTTGATTATCCACCAGCGCGGAGCATGGGGCTTCCACTTGGTTGTGGGTATGATCATAATTTGATAGTTCTGCCAGCGCAGGTATGGGGCTCCCACTGGGCGTGGGCATGGTCATAGTTCGACCGTTCTGCCAGCGCTGGGCATGGGGCTTCCACTAGGCGTGGGCATGGTCGTAGTTCGACCGTTCTGCCAGTGATAGGCATGGGGCTTCCACTGGGCATGGGTGGGAGCTCTATTCCGGAGTCTCCAGGGCGTGTACAGCCCTATTTCGTTCGTACGCGTGGCAGGCACGGCAGAACTGGCGGAGGTGTCTAACGCTCATGATCCAGCGCGGGGCTCAGGAGGTCCTTCCTCAGTCCTTGTGCGGTTTGTGCCAAACTCTTGATGAAGCCGCGTGCTCATGTAACCTGAGACATAGGGGCGACCCATGCCAGATGGCCATCCCGAGGCCATTGCATGAGAAGGTTAGACAGGAATGACCCAAACAAGGTGACGTGTATGGGTCTGGCCCTCCAGACAGAGCTCGGTCACTTGGATTTAGCGACACTGTAGGGACGGACCCAAGCATAGACGTCGTGCCAAGCTTTCCCATGGAATGTGAAAGTGCAACTAATCCCCGGGTGGTTTTGGTAATTCATAACAACATATAGCTCATTGAACTAATATCCATTCAAGTTTAATATTTCAGAAAGTTCAATGAATGGCATGGCATGGACTAGAGATGTGGACCCCTCAAAATGCTAAGGACACATATTGGCAAAAGCTGAAGACTCTTCACTTTACTTTTAATGATCCAAGATCACATTGAGTCCATAGGAAACCCAAAACTATTAAAAGGGGATGAGGTATTGCTTAATGGCTTGCATGCTCAAAGTGCTTAGTGATATTGCTCCAAAGCCCTCAACCACTTTCTCATTCCAAATATGTCCAAAACCCAAAGTAAAACTCGGCCCGACGGAATAATCCTATCCGGAGCCACCGAGTTCATATGACATAGCCACTGCCAGAAACCCTAATAGTTCGGTCACACCGATATGGATCTCGGTCCCACCGAGATGGCCTTGCAAACTCTCTGTTGCCTGTTGCCATTGTTTCGGTCTCACCAAAATTGCGATCGGTCACACCAAGTTGGCTTGACATGTTCTCTGTTGCGTTATTGCTTCACTTTGGTCTCACTGAGTTGATGTTTGCCCTAAGCCCTAGCACATCGGTCCCACCGAGTTGTTCCAGTCGGTCCCACCGAGATACCTAACGTTCACATTTTGAACTAAATCGGTCTCACCGAGTTCTTCTATTCGGTCTGACCGAGTTGGGTCAAATGTGTGTAATGGTTGGATTTTGTGTGGAGGCTATATATACCCCTCCACCCCATTCTCCATACGTGAAAGAGCCATCAGAACGTGCCTACACATCCAGCATACATTTTCTGAGAGAGAACCACCTACTCATGTGTTGAGATCAAGATATACCAATCCTACCACAAGAATCTTGATTTCTAGCCTTCCCCAAGTTGCTTTCCACTCAAATCATCTTTCCACCATATCCAAATCTGTGAGAGAGAGAGTTGAGTGTTGGGGAGACTATCATTTGAAGCACAAGAGCAAGGAGTTCATCATCAACACACCATTTATTACCTTTTGGAGAGTGGTGTCTCCTAGATTGGTTAGGTGTTGCTTGGGAGCCTCTGACAAGATTGTGGAGTAGAACCAAGAAGTTTGTAAGGGCAAGGAGATCGCCTACTTCATGAAGATCTACCCGAGTGAGGCAAGTCCATCATGGGCGATGGCCATGGTGGGATAGACAAGGATGCTTCTTCGTGGACCTTCATGGGTGGAGCCCTCCGTGGAATCGCGCAACCGTTACCCTTCGTGGGTTGAAGTCTCCATCAACGTGGATGTGCGATAGCGCCACCTATCGCAACCATGCCAAAAATCTCCGTGTCAACATTGCGTTTGCACTCTCCAAACCCTTCCCTTTACCTTCATATGCAATGTTTTACTTTCCGCTGCTACACTATTAGAATTGCATGTGTAGGTTGATTGCTTGACTTGTGCTAATTTGCTAAAATTTGCCCACAACTAAAATTGGGAAAAGGTTAGATTTTTATTTGGTCAAGTAGTCTAATCACCCCCCTCTAGACCTACTTTCGATCCTACAAGTTGTATTAGAGCTTTGGTCTCCATTTGCCTTGATTTCCATAGCTTTAGTGATCATAGCCTTGGTTTCACGACCTAGGAGAGTATGGCGTCTAGCGAGGGAAATTACCTCCGTAGAGGTCCTTACATTGATAGTACAAATTTTGCTAGTTGGAAGCATAAGATGAAAATGCATATTCTTGGTCATAACCTTGCCGTTTGGGCTATTGTGTGCATTGGCTTGCAAGGTGATTTCTTCGAGGATGGAAAAGAACTGGATCGTGAAGCGTCCGCGGAAGAAATGAAGATGTTACAATACAATGCTCAAGCTTGCGATATTCTCTTCAATGGATTGTGCCTCGAAGAATTCAACAAAATCAGCCGCCTTGAGAATGCGAAGGAAATTTGGGATACTTTGGTTGATATGCATGAAGGTACCGAGTCCGTCAAGGAATCCAAATTGGATGTGCTTCAAAGTCAACTTGACAAGTTTAAGATGAAGGATGGTGAAGGAGTCGCTGAGATGTACTCTAGGCCTGCTCTCATCACAAATGAGATTGCCGGATTAGGAAGGAAAGAGATGACCGACAAATTCATCATCAAGAAGATCCTAAGAGCCTTGGATGGAAAATATGATACCGTGTGCACATTGATCCAAATGATGCCCAATTACAAAGATCTCAAACCCACGGAAGTCATCGGTAGAATTGTTGCTCATGAGATGTCACTCAAGGATAAGTAAGAGCTCCACAACAAGTCAAGTGGTGCTTACAAAGCTTCAAGTGATGCCCCTACAACATCAAGTGATAAGCAAGTCTCCAATGAAGAATTGAGCTTAATGGTGAAGAACTTCAACAAGTTCTACAAGAATAGAAGCAAAGAGAGAAGCTCCAAGTCAAGATCCTACAATGACAAAAGATCTTCTAGTTGTGATCGTAATTGCTACAATTGTGGAAGACCCGGACACTACTCCATTGAGTGTACGGCTCCCTACAAGAAAAGAGAAGGTTCACCAAAAAGGAGGAGTAAAAGAGATGAATCACCTCCAAGAGAGATAAGGAGTAGAGATGATCGTTATGTACGAAGATCCTCTCGTAGAAGCAAGGATTCGGAAAGGAACGACAAGTCATCAAAGACCTATACAAGACGAAGACATCAAGCTCATGTTGGTGAATGGGTATCCGGTTCCGACTCCGACAACTACTCCGAGAGAAGCAATCACTCCGACTCCGAAGGTACTCAAGATGAAGGTGTTGCCGGTCTTGCACTTGTGTCGACCAACTCCTACGACATATTTGACTCACCAAATGAAGGAATTGGAAGATGCTTCATGGCTAAAGGCCCTAAGGTATCACACTGCGAGTATGTTGATTTCAATAGTGATGAAGATGATTTCCTTGGTGATGATGATTTACTTGTTGACAAGACTAGTGATGAAAACTATGATGAACTTGCTAGTAATCATGGCAATTAAGATGAAATGAATGACAATGATAAGAAGGAGATTGAGCGTCTAACAAAAGGACTAAACAATCTTAAGTTAGCTCATGAAACAACTCTAGGGGATCATAGAGAGCTCCTAAGGACTCATGAGAAGCTACGCTTCGAGAAGCTAAATTTAGAACAAGAACATGAGTTCCTAAAAGCTACCAATGATGATCTTCGAAAGAAGAGTTCTTCTTACATTGCTAAACATCTCTGCTTGTCTAATTATATGCCACAAGTAAAATCTAGCAATACGAGCAAGAAAGATTCTTCTTCTAGTAGTAACAATAACAATGTTAAATTCAATATTGTTGCTTCGAGTAGTTCTCTTGATTCCACTAATGATTCTCTTAGCCAAGTTACACTTGAGCAAGAAAATATCTTATTGAAGGGAATTATAGAGAAAGGTGTTTACAAGAGCCTTGCCAGGAGTAAGCAATTTGAGGAAATTGTACGCAAGCAAGGAAGGCACCGGAAGAATCAAGGTGTTGGTTTTGAACGAAAGTTCAATGCCAATGGAGTTGAGTGGGAAGAAGATCAATACCCCAAGACGAAGTTTGTTCCTCAACAAGAGAAGTATGACCCCACTTCTTTTAAGGGAATACAAGCTCAAGATGATCTTCCACCACAAGACCACAAGCTAAAAGGCAAGGACAAGCTTCAAGAAGAGATTGATTCATTTGAGGAAGCTCCTAAGGCCATGGTCAAGTGGGTTCCCAAGACTATGTAAGTTCTACTTCATCAAGTACAACTACAACTCCGAGGATTCCCATCAAGTTGATGTGGATCCCAAAGAAGAGGAACTAGAGAGTTCTTGAGGGTGACTCTGCCAACACACTTCACTCATATTCATTTTGGCAAGGACTTGTGCAATCAACTTCCATATCTTGCACTAGTTCATGGAGTCTTGCACTAGTTCATGGAGTCACAAACCCTCTTATTGGTAAGATAAGGGACAAGGTAACCTAATGCTTTCATGGACATCATCATATTTGTGTTTCACTCTATGTCTATGGATATCCTTGCATGTTCCTTGTGGGACTAACCCATGTAGGTATTGAAAGTGCAACACACTCCAATGGATTACTCCAAATGATCTACATCAACATTGAGCATCCACATCTTCACTATCTACATGAAGTCATCATCAACAAAACCCAAGGTTAGTTCATCCCTCTCAGGGGGGATATCACATCTGGGGGGAGCTTTGCTCTAAAAATTGAGCTAAAGCAACTCTAATCATGTGAACACATTAATGCTTTATGTAAAAGTGGTAACCCCACTTGTCCTTAAACGATGAGTATGACCTATGATCAAGTGTTCTCATTTGACTCCTAAGTCAATATACTCATATATAGATGACCTAGTCATCGCCAATTGCTTGATAGATGCTAGAGTGTTTGTGCATGCATTGTCAGATGTTTCATTTGCTATCTTATTGTGTGAGCATGTTGGTTGCATAATTTTCTTCATTCGAGGACATCCATTTGTAGTTTTGATTGTTGGGTTTTTATTGGCCAAATGGATGGACAAGAATGCCTAAGAACCTCCTCTAGCTATCTATGCTTTTTCTCTTCTCAAATTCTATTCATGCTACATCACAAAATTTGAACAAGTCTTTTTCGGACCCTCCGGGTGAGGAGCACTCGGAGCCACCGATCCATCAAGGGCAAACTTCCAAAACCTCTTAGTGAATTTTGGTCAGACAAACTCATTCATATTCTGTCCCACCAAAACCACTAGGTTGATCTAGGTTTTTATCTCGGTGCCACCGATTAGAACAATTCGGTCTCACCGAGTTGCAGCAACTGCAAGCAGTTTTAAATCTCGGTGCCACCAAACCATTCCACTCGGCGCCACTGATAGCTAATGGGTATATATACCGCGACCCGACATTTTTGGAAATTCTTTCAAACACTCGAGCCCACGCCTCCCCATTGCTGCCGCTCTTGGTCTCCAGATCGTCGTTGTCTCCACCCGTGCGCCATCGTTGCAGGTCTCCGCCGGCGTCAACGGGAATCACCTCCGCCGTTGCTGCCGTAGTGAACCACCACCAAGTTAGGGTATGGTTCGACCCCTTTGTGTAATTTCCATTCTCCGATTCAATGCACAAAGTTAATGCATGTATTCTTGCCATGATTGAAAACTTCCTATCCACACAAAAGTTCCATTATATTAGATTTGATGCAAAATCTTAGGGTTAGGTTTCCACCGAACGCATCTCGGACCGACCAAAATGAAGTTTTCGGTCCCATCGATTGGCCCTGGCCATTGCACTAGTACAACTTGGTCTGACCGAAACATACTGATCGGTGAGATCGAAAGCAATTTCTCAGTGAAACCCTAGCATCTCAGAGTCACCGAACTGCAACTCGGACTGACCGAAACTGCATGTTTAGACTCTCTTAGTGATTCGGTGTCACCGAGATTACCAAATCGGTTGCTCCGAAATGCTTTCTACAAAAAACTAAAGTAAAGGTTTTGAATCATTTTTTGCAAAAACCAGCTGTCCTTTGTGATGCTCATCCACTCTAACTACATCCATCTATTCATAGGGTCAGTTGCAGAGATGTCAGAGGCCAGTGACAGCCAGTACAAGTCAGAAGAGCAAGTCAACCTCAGTGAGGGCACTGAGCCCAATAGCAGCTATGATGAGGGAAGCAGAAGCACCCCTAGCAACTTGCCAAAGGCTGCTACCAGACAGAGAAGAAAGAGGAATACTAACAATGAAGATGAGGACTTTGTGATTGAGGAGGAAGTGACCTCAAAGAAGAAAGTGGTGAAGAAGGAATATGTTGGTCCTGCTGCTGCCACCAAGTCAGGCCTTCACAAGAAAGCTCCTGCCAAGAGAACTCCAATGTCCAAAGCCAGAGCTTCAACTCAGGAAACTATGCAGTTCACACTTGAGCCTAGAGAGGAAGCTGATGCTGCTGGTGGGAAGAAGAAAAGGAAGGAAAGGGTCAGGAAGACCATTGCCAGAGTGATTGGAAGACAATCCATGATGAGGGATGAGGATGAAGATGAGGAGGAGGAAGAGCCTGTTGCACCTCCTGCCAAGTCACAAAAGTTGATGGTAGATGCCATCAAGACTGGTGCTGCTCCTTCCAAGCCCAAGTCTACTCCCAAACCTGCTGCACCCAAGTCAACTACTCCAAAGAGATCCACTAGTAACATCTCAGCTGCAGAGAAGAACAAGGCCCAGTGCCTGAGGTCCAAGAGGATGATGAGCCACTAGTGGTCAGGAAATTGAAGCCCAAGATCCCAAATCATAATGATGATCATCCAGTGGCTGAAAACATGAAGTTGAGGAAGGATCATGGTCTGAGATTGTGGAGGAAGACATATCCATATGCCACAAGGAGAAGGACTGCTGTGGACTATCGATTTCATACCATAGAACATCATGACTTCTATGAAACTGTGCTCCTGGACAAGAAGCCCATAGTCTGTGACATGAAATGGGTTGATTGGGAATACATTAATGACAATGAAGACTATTTTCCCCATGTTCATGAGAGCTTCAGGCTGAATGGAGTTGATGCATTTGTTAGACAAGAACTGACAAAATGAAATGATTATGCAGTTCTACTCCACTGCCCACTTTTACCCTGATGGGAAGATTGTCTGGATGACTGAGGGCACCCATGGAAGAAGAAAATGACATTGATGTTTATGGAAAACCCAGGAAGGATCACAACTCAATGGCTAACATGTACAAGCCTATACTTGATGCAGCTCTGGAGACACACAAGTTTGGATCTATATATTACCTGCTTGCTGGATTAAACAGAATGAACACCATCTTGAGGCATACTTTGTGGCCCAAGTCTGGAGATCACAGGATGATACATGGTCACTCCATCAACTTGCTACATTTGTTTGATGTTCCCCAAAAGTTCAAAGTTATGAGCTTGATAGTTGAGACAGTGAAGAGGACAACAGCTGACCAAAAGAGACCTTGTGGATATGCCCCACACATTCAGATGTTGATCAACTCCAATGTTGGAACTAGGACATATCTGCTTGACAAAGAGCATCTACCTCTTAGGCATGATTGTGAGGACAACGAGGTTGTCATGGATGCATCACATCCTACATGTGTTGAGGCCCAGGAGAAGATCGAGAAAGCAAAGGCTGCAAAAGCAGCAAAGGCAGCAAGTGCTCCAGATGCTTCAATAGTGAATCTCAAGACCAAGCAAGATGAGTTCACTTATCTGCTTGAGGGTACCGTGAGGATTGAGAAGAGCTTGGCCACCTTGACTCAGAATCAGGAGAGTCTTGAAAGGATTGTTGAGAGCAAGATATATGACCTAGATGTGATGGTCACAAAGATTCAGACCATAGTGGAGAAGCTGAGGGATGATGCTGAGGACAATGATGATAGACCCACTACAAATAGATTTCAGTCAGTGCCAAGGGCACAGAGGTCTTCTGCTGAGCCAGTTGCAGACTTGAGACCTGCTCATTCTGCTCCTGCCACCACAACCACAGTTGCCCCTCCAGTATCCACTCCTCCAGCTCCACAGACTTCAGCAGAAGCATTTGCAGACGCAGTCATCTCAATGCTGTGTACGCACAACGGAGCTACAAGCCAGAAGACCCCTTCAGGAGCTCCTGAAGATTGTGCCTAGAGTGCCGCATAGCACTATACATTTTCAAACTTTTTGGTAACTTGTTGCTAAAGTGGGAGAAATTGTATAGATCATAGGCTTCGAGAGAGAGTGTCATTTGCTTTTGTTGGTTTTATTTGCCTTGCTACTTGCTACTTTGGTTGGTTGGTGCTACTTGTGCTACTACTTGTGTTATGCTCGTGAGATACTTATATGATCATGTGTTTGATCATATTTCGCTTAATGTGTGCTTACATGATTATATCTATGAATGCTTGTGTATGATCAACCACTTGTATCCTTGGTGATGAGTGCATGTTATCCTATTCTTATCATTTTGAGTGCTCCACCAAGATGTATGTGACATGGAAGAGTGCCCCATGATCCTAATCGATTGTGCATTTGCATTCAAACGCAAATTTAAATAATGCACAAATTTAGGGGGAGCTCTTGCTTATAACATACTTCTCAAAGCGATGATGTATTTCATTCATATTATCATTTGTCGAAGCTTTGATCTATATGTTTTCATCAATTACCAAAGAGGGGGAGATTGAAAGTGCAACTAATCCCCGGGTGGTTTTGGTAATTCATAACAACATATAGCTCATTGAACTAATATCCATTCAAGTTTAATATTTTAGAAAGTTCAAAGAATGTCATGGCATTGACTAGAGATGTGGACCCCTCAAAATGCTAAGGACACATATTGGCAAAAGCTCAAGACTCTTCATTTTACTATTAGTGATCCAAGATCACATTGAGTACATAGGAAAGCCAATACTATTAAAATGGGATGAGGTGTTGCTTAATGGCTTGCTTGCTCAAAGTGCTTAGTGATATTGCTCCAAAGCCCTCAACCACTTTCTCATTCCAAATATGTCCAAAACCCAAAGTCAAACTCGGCTTTCACCAAGTTGGCTTGACATTTTCTTTGTTGCCTTATTTCTTCACTTTGGTCTCACCGAGTTGACGCAATTGGTGCCACCGAGTTCATGTTTGCCCTAAGCCCTAGCACATCGGTCCCACCGACTTGTTCCAGTCGGTCCCACCGAGATTCCTAATGTTCACATTTTGAACTAAATCTGTCTCAACGAGTTCTTCTATTCGGTCTGACCGAGTTTGGTCAAATGTGTGTAACGGTTGGATTTTGTGTGGAGGCTATATATACCCCTCCACCCCCTTCTCCATACGTGACAGAGCCAACATAATGTGCCTACACTTCCAGCATACATTTTCTGAGAGAGAACCACCTATTCATGTGTTGAGATCAAGATATACCAATCCTACCACAAGAATCTTGATTTCTAGCCTTCCCCAAGTTGCTTTGCACTCAAATCATCTTTCCACCGTATCCAAATCTGTGAGAGAGAGTTGAGTGTTGGGGAGACTATCATTTGAAGCACAAGAGCAATGAGTTCATCATCAACACACCATTTATTACTTGTTGGAGAGTGGTGTCTCCTAGATTGGTTAGGTGTTGCTTGGGAGCCTCCGACAAGATTGTGGAGTTGAACCAAGAAGTTTGTAAGGGAAAGGAGATCGCCTATTTTGTGAAGATCTACCGGAGTGAGGCAAGTCCTTCGTGGGCGATGGCCATGGTGGGATAGACAAGGTTGCTTCTTCGTGGACCCTTCGTGGGTGGAGCCATCCGTGGACTAACGCAACCGTTACCCTTCGTGGGTTGAAGACTCCATCAACGTGGATATACGATAGCACCACCTATCGCAACCATGCCAAAAATCTCCGTGTCATCATTGCGTTTGCACACTCCAAACCCTCCCTTTTACCTTCATATGCAATGTTTTACTTTCCGCTGCTACACTCTTAGAATTGCATGTGTAGGTTGATTACTTGACTTGTGCTAATTTGCTAAATTCTTCCCACAACTAAAATTGGGAAAAGGTTAGATTTTTATTTGGTTAAGTAGTCTAATCACCCCCCACTAGACCTACCTTCGATCCTACAGAATGATCTGAGGAAGAGCCACCCAACGCGCGGCACCCGTTGTGGTGAAGTACCAAAATTGTAGTCATACAGCCTGGGCCGCGCCCTTACTTGCCTGCTCGTGATGGTCCCATGAGTGGATGAGACACCAAGGACCTCTAGAGGTGACATGCACGGGAGCTGGCCCGCGAGACAGAGCTCGGTCGCTTGGGTTTATCAATGCTGCAGGGATGGACCCGAGCACAGACGTCGTGTCCAGCCCCAAGTCATGGAACAGTAAAGAGCAAGGTCGCGAGGTTGTGGCGACTTCCATGGTGTCGAGGCACCAATCACACAATTCAAGCCAGTGAGAAAACTTCATGAAAGCATAACTAAATCCAGTACATGACCAAAAATGACATGGCTATAGGGACGAACCCTGACCAGCATGAGGATGATGCAGCCCGAGGGGCGCCCTCAATTGAACAAACCAAAAAGTCACCTGGCAATCATGCTACTACGGAAGCATCGGGGTGGTCGGCGAAGCATGCCATGAAGGGTTGCCCCTCAGGGGCCATGCGGCTCCTGAGGCCTTGGGGGCTCACGAGGGGCAGAAGCCTCATGAGACACCAACTTGAGCTGCGTGAAGCGCAGGTAGGTGGCGCCCACCTTTAACTGACCGAAGGGCATGCAGACATAGTTGGTGGCGATGTCCCTACTCCGGCCAACACATGATGGCCAGAAGATGTCCTGGGAGCTGGCCCTGTTGAGGCACGCGATGTTGACACACACGCGCAGCTCACTGCCCATGCCGAGGGCTGCAGCTAAGCCGACGGGGCATGCGAGGCCCTTACCTCCTGCAGCTTGTGGATCTCCTGGGTGATGAACTCCTGCACTCCTGGCCCCTGGCATCGTACTCCTTGCTTGTGGGGGCGCGCATTGAAGCATGCCTTCAAATGGTGCCCGCGCACCTTCCTTGTCATACTGGTCAGGTCAGGCACTCTCCAAGTGGAAGCCCCCTAACCTGCCCTGAGGGGGCATCAGGCATGCCTTCCTATGCAGGAGGGAGGCAAGCCCCGGGAGCAGGGGCGGGGTCCTGGGTACCGTCACTTGCCAACTGTTTCTTTGCTTTAGGACAACTCTTGGGGAGGAGCCACTTCTTCTTTGCAAGGGCTACATCAAGAGGCGTAGCACCGCCTTCAATGTTGGAGTTTTAAGCCATAGCGGCCCGGTAGGGATGCTCGAGGGAGCAGACCACATCCTTCTTGTCACAAGCGACAGTGATGACGCCGCTGCAGCCAGGCATCTTGAGGACATTGTAGCCGTGGTGGGTTGCTGTCATGAACTTGGCGAGCACAGGGTATCCCAGGATGGCATTGTACAGGGGCCGATGTGGGCCATGTCAAAGTCGATCAGCTCGGTGTGGTAGTTGTCACGGGTGGAGAAGGTGACCGGAAGGCGCACTTGCCCCAGGTGAGTGGTCGATCCATCTGTCACCCCGGAGAAGGGCCTGGTGGGCATCAGCTTGTCGTAGGGCACCTGGAGCATTTCGAAGGTCGCGATGGAGATCACGTTGAGGCCAGCACCCCCGTCGATGAGGATCTTGGTGACCGAGACATTGCTGATGGTGGGAGTGCACAGCATGGGGAGCGCGCTGGCGGGGGCCGAGCACCTAAGGTGGTCCTTGGAGTCGAAGGTGATGGCGTACTACGACCACTTGAGGGGCCGCACTTCTTCAAGCCTCGGGAGGGCATCATTCACCTCATGAGAGAACTGCTTTAAGAGGCGGTTGGACGTGGGAGTCTGAGCTCCGCCAAGGATGCAGGCTATCGTGCGAGGCTCCTGGTAGCCCCCCCGTCATCTTGCTGGTTGTTGTCATTCCTCCTAGGGGCAGCGACAGCGGCAGATGGCCTGCGTTGTCCTAAGGGCATGCCTCACGAGGCTGATCGTGCCAGGTGGCATCGCGAGGCTTGTCGCACCAACCTTCGCGGGGGTTGCCGGTGCGGTTGTCCCATCGGCTGCCTCCACGGCCAAAGCCATGGTCGTTGCAGTCGGGGCAACGGCCCAAGCGCTCGTCGCGGAGCGACTTGAGCTCCTGACAGTCGTTGGTGTTGTGGGTGCGCATGTTGTGGTAGACGCAAAATAGGCGCCTGCTCCCTTCGGGCTTATCACGGTCGCAGCCGCGCTTCTGCTCGGGTTCTACTGCTAGCACGGCAGGGCCCTTGTGCTTGACCTCCTTGTCCTTGGCTTTGCCATCATCGAGTGCCGTGTCGGGGACATTGTGGAGGAAGAGGCGGCCTTCTTTGGCCTTGGCACACTTGTCGGCAAGGTTGAACAGTTTCAGCGCTGTGCTCAAGTTGTCGTTAATGGTGAGCTTTCCGCACATGCAAACATCCTTGACGCCGTTGGTGAATGCGACGATGATGGCTTCGTCTGAGGTGCGCGGAATCTTCTGGTGCACCTGGCTGAAGCACTGAATGTACTTGCGGAGGGTCTCGTCAGTGCGCTGCTTCATGCGTTGCAGGTCATTCACGTCGAGCGCATGGTCTTGGGTGCCCTTGAAGTTGGCAAAAAATAGCTCATAGAGCTCGCCCCACGAAGAGATGGACTCCTCGGGCAGGTTCATGAACCAGGAGCGTGCACCATCCTTGAGGGCCATGGGGAACCAGTTTGCTATGACCTTGTCATCTCCGTTCACCGCCTCGATGCTCAGCGTGAAGAGCTAGAGGAATTCCGTGGGGTCAAGGATGCCATCGTAGCGTGGGGGCAGGTCTGGCTTGAACTTGGCTGGCAAAACCACCCGACGCAACTCGCGAGTGAAGGCGCGGCAGCTGGTGGTGCTCATGGGCGCGCCTCATGCGTGGGCGGCGCGGTTCTGGCGTCCTGCCACCGTGACCTCCTCGACAGCTTGGTCCTGGTCCTGCTGCCACTGCTCGAGGAGCACGCATGCATCCGGCAGCGTGCGGTGGACGATCTGGCAGCTGGCCTCCTCTCGGACCGGCGCAGGCGCTCCATGCGGTGGCTCGCATGGCCGCGTGTCGTGTCGGGGTTCGGAGTTGTCACCGCACAGAGGAGGAGGCGGAGGCGCGTCGTGCGCCACGTCCCCAGGGCGAGACGGCGGAGGACGAAGCGAGTGGGAGGTTGTAGGATCGGAAGTAGGTCTAGAGGGGGGCGATTAGACTACTTGACCAAATAAAAATCTAACCTTTTCTCAATTTTTGTTGTGGGCAGATTTTAGCAATTAACACAAGTCAAGCAATCAACTTACACATGCAATTCTAAGAGTGTAGTAGCGGAAAGTAAAACAATGCATATGAAGGTAAGGGAAGGGTTTGGAGAGTGCAAACGCAATGATGACACAGAGATTTTTGGCGTGGTTCCGATAGGTGGTGCTATCGTACATCCACGTTGATGGAGAATTCAACCCACGAAGGGTAACGGTTGCGCGAGTCCACAGAGGGCTCCACCCATGAAGGGTCCACGAAGAAGCAACCTTGTCTATCTCACCATGGCCATCACCCATGAAGGACTTGCCTCACTCGGGTAGATCTTCACGAAGTAGGCGATCTCCATGCCCTTACAAACTTCTTGGTTCAACTCCCCAATCTTGTCGGAGGCTACCAAGCAACACCTAACCAATCTAGGAGACACCACTCTCCAAAAGGTAATAGATGTTGTGTTGATGATGAACTTCTTGCTCTTGTGCTTCAAATGATAGTCTCCCCAACACTCAACTCTCTCTCACATATTTGGATATGGTGGAAAAATGATTTGAGTGGAAAGCAACTTGGGAAGGCTAGAAATCATGATTCTTGTGGTTGGATTGGAATATCTTGATCTCAACGCATGAGTAGGTGGTTCTCTCTCAGAAAATGTAGGCTGGAAGTGTAGGCACGTTCTGATGGCTCTCTCACATATGGAGAAGGGGGTGGAGGGGTATATATAGCCTCCACACAAAATCCAACCGTTAGACACATTTGACCCAACTCGGTCAGACCGAATATAAGAACTCGGTGTGACCGATTCAGTTCAAAATGTGAATGTTAGGAATCTCGGTGGGACCGTCTGGAACAACTCGGTGGGACCGATGTGCTAGGGCTAGGGCAAAACCTCATCTTGGTGAAGCCTATTGCATGAACTCGATGAGACCGATTTCAGAATGAGCAAACAGAGAGTTGGTCAAGCAAACTCGGTGAGACCGAAATGTTACAAAAGGGAATCAGAGAGTTTGCAGGGCCATCTCGGTGAGACCGAGATCCGTATCGGTGTGACCGAGGTGTTAGGGTTTCTAGTAGTGCCTATGTCAAATGAACTCGGTGGCGCCGGATAGAAGATTTCGGTGGGGCCGAGCTTGACTTTGGGTTTTGGACATATTTGGAAATGAGAAAGTGGTTGAGGGCTTTGGAGTAATATAACTAATCATTTTGAGCTAGTAGACCATTAAGCAACACCTCATCCCCTTTTAATATTATTGGCTTTCCTATGGACTCAATGTGATCTTGGATTACTAAAATTGAAATGAAGAGTCTTGAGCTTTTGCCAATATGTGTCCTTAGCATTTTGAGGGCTCCACATCTCTAGTCCATGCCATGCCATCCATTAAACTTTCTGAAATATTAGACTCGAATGGATATTAGTTCAATGAGCTATATGTTGTTATGAATTACCAAAACCACCCGGGGATTAGTTACACTTTCAATCTCCCCCTTTTTGGTAATTGATGACAACATATAGATCAAAGCTTTGACAAATGATAATATGACTGAAATAGATCGTCGCTCTGAGAAGTATGTGATAAGCAAGAGCTCCCCCTAAATTTGTGCATTATTTAAAATTTGCTTTTGAATGCAAATGCACAATCGATTAGGATCATGGGTCACTCTTCCATGTCACATACATCTTGGTGGAGCGCTCAAAATGATAAGAATTAAGTAACATGCACTCATCACCAAGGATACAAGTCATTGATCATACACAAACATTCATGAATATAATCATGCAAGCACACATTAAGCATAATATGTTCAAACACATGATCACATAAGTATCTCACGAGCATAACACAAATTGTAGCATAGGAAGACAACTAGACCACCAAAGTAGCAAGAGTAGCAAATGAAACCAACAAAAAGCAAGAGGCACTCTCTCTCTCTTGAAGCCAATGATCTATACACTTTCTCCCCCTTTGGCAACAAGTTACCAAATAGTTCAAAAATGTATAGTGCTATACGACACTCTAAGCATGATCTCCGGGAGCTCCTAAAGTGGTCTTCTGGCTTGTTGCTCCGGTGTGCGTAGACGGCCTAGAAAGGAGGGCATCTCCAAATGCCTCGACAAAAGTCTGTGGAGCTGGAGGAGTTGATACTGGAGGGGCAACTATGGCAGTGGCTGCAGGTGCTGAAGTGGTAGTCCTGGAGTCTCTGGCAACTGGCATAGCTGATGATCTTTGTGCCCTTGGCACTCTCTGAATTGTGTCTATTATGGGTCTATCATCCCTGTCCTCAGCATCCTCTTGAAGCTTCTCCACAATGGTCTGGATCTAAGTGACCTTCACATCTAAGTCATGGAACTTTGTATTAATAATCCTCTCAAGACTTTCCTAATTTTGAGACAAGGTGGCCAAGCTCTTCTCAATTCTCACGGTAGCCTCAAGCACATAACTGAGTTGATCTTGCTTGGTCTTGAGATTCACAACTGAAGCATCTGGGGCATTTGCTTCCTTTGCTTCTTTTGCAGCTTTAGCTCTCTCTATCTTCTCCTGGGCATCTGCACAAGTAGGATGTGAAGCATCCTTGACAACCTCGTTGTCCTCAAAGTCTGGCCTCAGGGGAAGATGCTCTCTGTCTAGTAGATATGTCCCAGTTCCCACCTTGGAATTGATCAATGTCTGAATGTGTGGGGCATATCCACACGACCTCTTCTAGTCTGCTGCTGTCATCTTCACTGTCTCTACAATCAAGCTCATGACCTTGAATTTTTGTGGGACATCAAACAAATGGAGCAAATTGATGGAATGACCACGTATCATCCTATGATGTCCTGACTTGGGCAATAGAGTGTGCCTCAAGATAGTTTTCATGGTGGTTAGACCAGCAAGCAGATAGTATATAGAACCAAGCTTGTGTGTCTCCAATGCTTTGTCAGGGATTGGCTTGTACATATTAGCCATGGAGTTGTGATCCTTCCTAGGCTTGCTGTACACATCAAGATCATCTTCAGCTTCTTCAAGAGCATTGATTAGCTTGGCCCATTCAGAGATTGTTGATTGATATCTGGTTCCTTCTGTCATCCACGCTATCTTACCATTATGGTAGAGGTGGGCAGTGGAGTAGAATTGCATTATCATCTCATCGTTCCACTTTGTCAGTTTCTGACCAACAAACTTGTCAACTCCATTCATTCTGAAGCTCTCATGCACATGAGGAAAGTAATCTTCATTCTCATCAATATATTCCCAGTCCACCCATTTCATGTCACAAACAATGGGTTTCTTGTCCAATAGGACAGTCTCATAGAAGTCCTGCTGCTCTATGGTGTGAAAGCAGTAGTCCACAACAGTCATTCATAGCTGCTATTGGGACTAGTGCCCTCACTGAGGTTTAGCCGCTCCTCAGATTTGTTCTGACTGTCACTGCCTTCTAACATTACTGCAACTGACCCTATGAATAGTTCGGTGTGGATAGAGTAGATGAGCATCACAAAATACAGCTTGTTTTTTCAAAAAATTGAGACAAAAACTTAACTTTAGTTTTCTACAGAAAGCATTTCGGAGATACCGATTTGACAAACTCGGTGACACCGAAGCACTAATAGAGTCTAAACATGCAGTTTCGGTCAGACTGATATGCAGTTCGGTGACTCCGAGATGCTAGGGTTTCACAGAGAAACTGATTTCGGTCTCACCGATCAGTACACTTCGGTCAGACCGAGTTGTACTTGTGCAATGGACAGGGCCAATCAGTGTGACCAAAATCCACAGATCGGTCGGTCCGAGATGGGTTCGGCGGAAACCTAACCCTAAGTTTTTCCATCAAATCTATTCTAAGGAATTTATTTGCTGGATAGATTGATCTCATCCGTGGGAAGAACAAAGGCATTATACTTTGTGCAAGAATCGGAGTAATGGATAGCACAAAGGGTCGAATCCGTACCCTAACTCGATGATGGATCGCTACGGTGGCAACAGCGGTGAAGAAACCCGTTGACGGCAGTGGAGACCAGCGGCGGAGGGTCACTGGCGAAGACGGCAATGATCCGGAGACCAAGGGGTGGTAGTGCTGGGGAACGAGCTCGTGCGGTTTGAAGTAATATTCAACCGTACGGGTACGCAAGATATATATACCCAGGCGCTGTCGGTGGCACCGAGTGGAATGTTTCGGTGGCACCGAGATGCAAAACTGCTAGCAGTTGCTGCAACTCAGTGTGACCGAATCATTCTAATCGGTGGCACCAAGATGAAAACCTAGATCAACTTACTGATTTCGGTGAGACCGGGTTGGATAAGTTGGTCTGACCAAAAATCATTAAGAGGTTTTGGAAGTTAAGCCTTTGACGGATCGGTGGCTTCGAGAGCTCCGCACCCGGAGGGTCTGAAAGTGACTTGTTCAAACTTTGTGATGTAGCATGAATAGAGTTTGAGACGAGAAAAAGCACAGATAGCTAGAGGAAGTACTTACGCATTCTTGTCCATCCATTTGGCAAAAGAAAAAAACCAAACAATCAAAACAACAAATGGATGTCCTCGAATGGAGAAAATTATGCAACCAACATGCTGACAAAATAAGATAGCAAATAAAACATGTGGCAAAGCATGCACATACACTCTAGCATCTATCAGGCAATTGGCGATGACTAGGTCATCTATATATGAGTATATTCACTTAGGAGTCAAATGAGAACATTTAATCATAGGTCATACTCATCGTTTAAGCACAAGTGCGGTTACCACTTTTACATAAAGCATTGTTGTGTTCACACCGTTAGAGTTGCTTTAGCTCAATTTTTAGAGCAAATCTCCCCCTAGATGTGATATCCCCCCTAAGAGGGATGAACTAACCTTGGGTTTTGTCGATGGTGACTTCATGTAGATGTTGAAGATGTGGTTGCTCAATGTTGATGTAGATCATTTGGAGCAATCCATTGCAGTGAGTTGCACTTTCAATACCTACATGGGTTAGTCCCACAAGGAACATACAAGGATATCCATAGACATAGAGTGAAACACACATATGATGATGTCCATGAAAGCATTAGGTTACCTTGTCCCTTGTATTACCAACAAGAGGGTTTGTGACTCCATGAACTAGTGCAAGATATGAAAGTTGGTTGCACTTGTCCTTGCCAAAATGAATCTGAGTGAAGTATGTTGGCGGAGTCAGGCTCAAGAACACTCTAGTTCTTCTTCTTTGGGATCCACATCAACTTGATGGGAACCTTGGAGTTGTAGTCGTACTTGATGAAGTCTTGGGAACCAACTTGACCATGGCCTTAGGAGCTTCTTCAAATGAATCAATCTCTTCTTGAAGCTTGTCCTTGCCTTTTAGCTTGTGGTCTAGTGGTGGAAGATCATCTTGAGCTTGTGTTCCCTTGAAAGAAGTGGGGTCATACTTCTCTTGTTGAGGAACAAACTTCGTCTTGGGCTATTAATCTTCTTCCCACTCAACTCCATTGGCATTGAACTTTCGTTCAAAACCAACACCTTGATTCTTCCGGTGCCTTCCTTGCTTGCGTACAATTTCCTCAAATTGCTTACTTCCGGCAAGGCTCTTGTAAACACCTTTCTCTATAATTCCCTTCAATAAGCTATTTTCTTTCTCATGTGTAACTTGGCTAAGAGAATCATCAGTGGAATCAAGTGAACTGCTAGAAGCAACAATATTGGATTTAACATTTTTATTGTTACTACTAGAGGAAGAATCATTCTTGTTCTGATTGCTAGATTTTACTTGTGGCATATAAGTAGACAAGAGTAAACATTTGGCAATGTAAGAAGAACTCTTCTTTCGAAGATCATCAATGATTGATTTTAGGAACCCATGCTCTTTCTCTAAATTTAGCTTCTCGAAGCGTAGCTTCTCATGAGTCCTTAGGAGCTCTCTATGATCCTCTAGAGTTGTTTCATGAGCTAAGTTAAGAGTGTTTAGTTCTTTAGTTAGACGCTCAATCTCCTTCTTATCATTGTCATTCCTTTCATCTCAATTAGCATGATTAATAGCAATTTCATCATAGTTTTCATCACTAGTGTTGTCAATAAGTAAATCATCATCACTATTGAAATCAACATACTCGGGTTGTGATACCTTAGGGCCTTTAGCCATGAAGCATCTTCCAATTCCTTCATTTGGTGAGTCAAATATGTCGTAGGAGTTGGATGACACAAGTGCAAGTCTGGCAACACCTTCATCTTGAGTATATTCGGAGTCGGAGTGATAGCTTCTCTCGGAGTAGTTGTCGGAGTCAGAACCGGATACCCATTCACCAACATGAGCTTGATGTCTTCGTCTTGTGTAGCTCTTTGATGACTTGTCCTTCCTTTCCGAATCCTTGCTTCTACGAGAGGGCCTTCATTCATAACGATCATCTGTACTCCTCTCTCTTGGTGGTGATTCATCTCTTTTACTTCTCCTTCCTGGTGAATCTTCTCTTTTCTTGTAGGGAGCCGTACACTCATTGGAGTCGTGTCCGGGTCTTCCACAATTGTAGCAATTAGGATCATGACTAGAAGATCTTTTGTCATTGTAGGATCTTGACTTGGAGCTTCTCTCTTTGCTTCTATTCTTGTAGAACTTGTTGAAGTTCTTCACCATTAAGCTCAATTATTCATTGAAGACTTGTTTCTCACTTGATGTTGTAGGAGTATCACTTGAAGCTTTGTAAGCACCACTAGACTTGTTGTGTAGCTCTTCCTTATCCTTGAGTGACATCTCATGAGCAACAATTCTACCAATGACTTCCGTGGGCTTGAGATCTTTGTAATTGGGCATCATTTGGATCAAGGTGCACACGGTATCATATTTTCCATCCAAGGCTCTTAGGATCTTCTTGATGATGAATTTGTCGGTCATTTCTTCGCTTCCTAAGCTGCCGATCTCATTTGTGATGAGAGCAAGCCTAGAGTACATCTCAGCAACTCCTTCACCATCCTTCATCTTGAACTTGTCAAGTTGACATTGAAGCACATCCAATTTGGATTCCCTGACGGACTCGGTACCTTCGTGCATATCAACCAAAGTATCCCAAATTTCCTTTGCATTCTCAAGGCGGCTGATTTTGTTGAATTCTTCGGGGCACAATCCATTGAAGAGAATTTCGCAAGATTGAGCATTGTATTGCAACATCTTCATTTCTTCCGTGGATGCTTCACGATCCGGTTCTTTTCCATCCTCGAAGAAATCACCTTGCAAGCCAATGCGCACAATAGCCCAAACGGTGGGGTTATGACCAAGAATATGCATTTTCATCTTATGCTTCCAACTAGCAAAATTAGTACCATCAAAGTAAGCACCTGTACGGTGATAATTTCCCTCGCTAGACGCCATACTCTCCTAGGTTGTGAAACCAAGGCTATGATCACCAAAGCTATAGAAATGAAGGCAAATGGAGACCAAAACTCTGATACCACTTGTAGGATGAAAAGTAGGTCTAAAGGGGTGGTGATTAGACTACTTGTCCAAATAAATATCTAACCTTTTCCCAATTTTAGTTGTGGGCAGATTTTAGCAATTAACACAAGTCAAGCAATCAACCTACACATGCAATTCTAAGAATGTAGCAGCGGAAAGTAAAACATTGCATATGAAGGTAAAGGGAAGGGTTTGGAGAGCGCAAACTAAATGATGACACGGAGATTTTTGGCATGGTTCCGATAGGTGGTGCTATCGTACATCCACGTTGATGGAGACTTCAACCCACGAAGGGTAACGGTTGCGCAAGTCCACGGAGGGCTCCACCCACGAAGGGTCCACGAAGAAGCAACCTTGTCTATCCCACCATGACCATCGCCCACGAAGGACTTGCCTCTCTTGGGTAGATCTTCACGAAGTAGGCGATCTTCTTGCCCTTACAAACTTGTTGGTTCGACTCCACAATCTTGTCGGAGGCTCCCAATCGACACCTAACCAATCTAGGAAACACCACTCTCCAAAAGGTAATAGATGTTGTGTTGATGATGAACTCCTTGCTCTTCTACTTCAAATGATAGTCTCCCCAACACTCAACTCTCTCTCACAGATTTGGATATGGTGGAAAGATGATTTTAGTGGAAAGCAACTTGGCAAGGCTAGAAATCAAGGTTCTTGTGGTTGGATTGGAATATCTTGATCTCAACACATGAGTAGGTGGTTCTCTCTCAGAAAATGTGGGCTGGAAGTGTAGGCACGTTTTGATGGCTCTCTCACATATGGAGAAGGGGGTGGAGCGGTATATATAGGCTCCACACAAAATCCAACCGTTACACACATTTGACCCAACTCAGTCAGACCGAATATAAGAACTCGGTGAGACCGATTCAGTTCAAAATGTGAATGTTAGGAATCTCGGTGGGACCGATGTGCTAGGGCTAGGGAAAAACCTCATCTCGGTGAAGTTGATTGCGTGAACTCAGTAAGACCGGTTTCAGCAAAGAGCAAACAGAGAGTTGGCCAAGCAAACTCGGTGTGACTGATCGCTCATTTCGGTGACACCGAAATGTTACAAAAGGAAAACAGAGAGTTTGCAGGGCCATCTCGGTGAGATTGAGATCCGTATCGGTGTGACTGAGGTGTTAGGGTTTCAGGCAGTGGCTATGTCAAATAAACTCGGTGGCGCCGGATTGAAGATTTTGGTGGGGCCGGGTTTGACTTTGGGTTTTGGACTTATTTGGAAATGAGAAAGTGGTTGAGGGCTTTGGAGTAATATCACTAAGCATTTTGAGCAAGTAGACCATAAAGCAACACCTCATCCCCTTTTAATAGTATTGTCGTTCCTATGGACTCAATGTGATCTTGGATCACTAAAATTGAAATGAAGACTCTTGAGCTTTTGCCAATATGTGTCCTTAGCATTTTGAGGGGTCCACATCTCTAGTCCATGCCATACCATCCATTGAACTTTCTGAAATATTAGACTCGAATGGATATTAGTTCAATGAGCTATATGTTGTTATGAATTACCAAAACCACCTGGGGAGTAGTTGCACTTTCAGAGGGTGTTGGGGCCTCACTCGCGGCGTTGAGGAGCTCGATGATGCGGCCAAGCCAGGCGTCGTAGCCTCCGTCGGCTGGCTAGTAGCGCAGCAGCTCACGCGCCATGAGTAGCGCAGCCTGCACATTCAACAGCCCACGGCGGGGGTGGGAGGATGAGGCCGTGGCTGAGGTGAGTGAAGGCGTGGCGGTGCGCCCGTCCGGCTGCATGGAAGGGTGCATGGAGGAATTCTGCTACTCATGGGCGGCAGGGTCAGTGGTGCCGTTAGCGACGGCCGAGGTGGAGTGGCGGCGGTTGCCATGGCCTGCAGGCTCCGTCTGGGTGGTGTGAGCTGCCCGGGGCTCAGCACGGACACGCAAGTGTCGGCCATGGAGAAGGCGGAGCAGGAACCGGAGCGAAGCAGAAGAACTCGGGCACACCCCTACCTGGCGCGCCAAATGTCAGAGTCGTGGGCTCCGGGGACCCAAGAAACGTTCGAACTCT
Source organism: Thinopyrum elongatum (assembly GCA_011799875.1). Classification (NCBI taxonomy): domain Eukaryota; kingdom Viridiplantae; phylum Streptophyta; class Magnoliopsida; order Poales; family Poaceae; genus Thinopyrum; species Thinopyrum elongatum. The sequence goes on along the minus strand of CM022300.1, from coordinate 166,278,654 downwards.
GGGGTGTGCTCATAGAACCTCGCTAAGCCGGGCATTGCTACTCGCTATCTCATGGTGATGCTCGGCATGCTTGAGCGAGAGGGGGAAGAACAACAGACGCAATAGTTTACCTAGGTTCGGGCCACCTTGCAGTGTAAGACCCTACTCTGGCTTTGTGGATGGATTGCCTCGCGAAGGAGGTTGAGTAAGAGTGTACAAGGGAAGGTGTGCGGCCTCCGGAGAGTCTTGAATCTGATCCCCCTCCGTAAGGTGGCGCCCTAGCTATACTTATACTGGCCTTGGTCCTCTTCCCTCCAAAACACTAGGTGGGAAGGTGTCACAGGCTAGCATTAGCCTTGGCTTGTCTTTGCATCTCATCATGTTATCATCATGTTAAGTTCATGAAAGTTGAATTGAGGTTAGTTGAAACCCTCAGAAATCAGTTCATAAATAATCAACATTAAAATCTCATCAAAGAAGCCCAAGAAAATGTTCATGTTAAACATTGAAAAATATTGGCAAGAATAAAATTCAAACCAATATTTTTGGAGGCTTTAAAATATTTATTTTGGGCCTTTGATTTAAAGCATAAAGTATTTGAATTGGATTTATTTCTTTTATAAAAGAGATACATGTCCAATAATCCTGAAACTTTATGAGTGGTTCTGGTATTATATCTACAGACCACATGAATATTTTCAGGAGCAACAAAAATGATTTAGTATTTCTACTAAATCCAAAACTACAGAAAAAAATAGAAAACAGAAACAAAAATGAGAGAGAGAGAACTACACCTGGGCCACTTACCTGGCCTGGCACTGTGCCGGCCCAGCTCACTGGCCCTGCCAGTCATCATCTTCACGGCGCCAGGAGGACAGCGCGCGCGTGGTCGACGCGTGCGAGCACGCTCCACGCTACCTCCTGCTTGCCGACGAGCCCCTGGACGCATGGCCGACTTACTCGGTGTCGTCCCAATCCCTGCAGCTCACTCACTCTTCCCCCTGCTCTCTCCCTCGCCGTTCCCCACCTCACCGAACACGCCCGCCGCCGCCGACGAGCACCACCGCGGCCATCGCCTCTCCCTTGTTCTCTCGAGCAGTCCAAAAGCTCTGCCTCGACATCCTAGAACTACTCACCAAGTCAAGCATCATCAGATGCCCTGCATCGCCGGCTACCTCGTCTTCTTCTTCCTTCGGCCACTGAGATCGCCGATGACCTTGCGCCCTCTCTGATGCCACCCCGTGCCCGCTGAGCAGCTCCTCGCAACCGCCGTGAGCTCCTCCCCCTAACCCCCCCCTCTCCTTTGCCCTGTTTGCACGCCGTAGCCATCATCTCACCCATGACCGATCGCGCCGCCACCTGAGCTCCTCGCCACCGTGGCCACTTCCACTGGAGCTCGAAACCGAGCGCATCACCACGCTCAGCGCGTCACCAAGGGCCCGTAGCAACCACCCGTTGCTCCTGCCGTGCCCTGCGGCGTCGAATCCGTCGATGTCCAAACTCCAGCGCCGCCCCACTCGTCGGTGCCGGCGACTCCAGCCAGCCCGCCCCCTCTCGTGTGCTTCCCTAGATGCGGTGCACGCCCAGCTCCACGTAGAGCCTTTCCGCGTGTTGTTTGGCCGCCCGTAGCTCAAATCCGAGCTGCTCTGCCGTCGTTTTGGTCGCCGCGGGCCAGGCTCCGACGACTGTCGATGTGGCCATCATTAGCGCTAACCCCCACCAGCTAAACACCCCCTAATAGCCACTGACGGCGGGCCCAGCCACAGGGTCAAACCCCTGTCAGCATCAGGTTTGACCGAGATTAACCATGTGTCACTGACCAGTGGGACCCACTGGTCAGGTTTGACCTGGACCAGGTCAGTTGACCTGCTGACCTCAGCCTGACGTAATGCTGACGCAGTAAATGTTTTCTGGAGTTTTAAATAAATCAGAAATGATTTATTTATTTCAGAAAATGCCTAAAACTTCTAAAAATCATAGAAAATCAACCGTAACTCCAAATGAAATAATTTATATATGAAAAATTATCAGAAAAATCCAAAGAATCTATTTATGGCACTTCCATCCATGTTTGAACAACTTATGCCTACTAATCAGGTCAAAACAAATAAATGGCATTTGAATTTTCACATATGGAGTTTGAATTTGAATCTAGTGTTCAAACCAACTCCATTTAAATCGTTGCTAGCTACATTAGCTCAAATCACAGCATATTGCCATGTCACATTCATGCATCATATTGTTGCGTTGCATTGATTGTGCTTCCTCTCTGTTGCCGGTAATTGTCCCCCCTCAGTAGACGTTGTTCCGGCGATGAGTTCGATGACACCGATGAAGAGCTATACTATCTTCAAAGTGCCAGGGAAGCAAACCCCACCTTGGGCATTTCGATACAATCCCACTCTCTCACTCCTGCTCTCTTTTACTGCATTAGGACAACAACGATTCAACTGTTACATGCTGCGGTAGTTGAACCCCTTTCCTCTGCATGACCTGTCTTTGCCACAGTAAATAGTTGAAACCCACTAGCATGAGTAGGAGTTGTTTGAGCCATGATGTGCCTACTCATTTTTGCTTGCTTGTCATGCCTGCTATTGCTTAGAGTTGTGTCAGGTCTGATTCATCGGGGATGAATTGGAATGTGGTCATCATGTCCTACTGATGAGAGCTAAGTGTGCGAACATGATTTGGTAAAGGTAGCGGTGAGAGGCCATGTAGGAGTACATGGTGGGTTGTCTCATTGAAACCATCCTCAGGAACTGAGTTCTGTATTTGTGATCTAAGAACAGCTACTACCACACATTGGGCCCTGAAATATGACACCGCTCGACTTATTAACCCCCCTGTCCTCTGTCGAGGTGTTGCAAGTAGTTTCTGGTGTTTGTAGTGTGCTGGAGGCCGTGCGTAGCGCTGACCAGAGGGGTGGGCTATGATGCGGTAGGCAAGTGGCACGGTGTACCGGATCGCCCGTTTGGTGCCTCGGGAACCCTGCACACATCATTCGGGGCCGTAGTGGAAACCTCGGACGGACTCCCTGCAGATGGAACCTGAATAGGCGATCAACCTAGACTAGAGACTTGTGTGGTTAGTCAGGTCGTGGTCTACACCCACGTCGGCTTTCGCTTGAAGTCTACCGAGCACATGTCGTGTGCAGACGCTAAGTGGTGGAAACATGTGTGAAGAAGTACACCCCTGCAGGGTTATAAATTATCTATTCGAATAGCCGCGTCCGCGGTAATGCACTATTGGGTTGCTTATGCAGTTCATATTCAAGTGAATGTGGATACTCTAAAATGCGCAAGATAAGCGTGAGTGCTATGGATGGCCTTCTTGTAGGGAGACGGGAGCGGATCCATAGTGGTGTATTGATATGGTGAATATGTGGACTCGTGTGCGCCACCTCAAAAGAGTTACTTGCAGACGTAGTATAGGATAGCCACCGAGTCAAAGCTGGCTTGCTGCAGTTAAACTCCACCACCCCTTTGTTGATACTGATGCATATGTAGCTAGTTCTGATGTAAGTCTTGCTGGGTACATTTGTAGTCACGTTTGCTTAATTTATGTTTTGCAGAGAGACTTCAGTGTCACTAGTAGTTCCGCGTGGACTTCGACGTTTAGCTTGTTACCTCAGCTATGATCTTGTACCCTTGGGAGGGACTTGTAGATAGTCAGGCTTCTCAGTCTTTTCCATTTGTAATTGTCTGTACTCAGACATGTTATGCTTCCGTTGCTTGTATGCTCTGTATGTTGGGTCATGTGACCCCTGTTTGTAATAAATGCTATGTGGCTCTTCTGGGCCTTTATGTATATGAGTTGTTGAGTTATGTTGTGATGCCATGTTGTACATCGCATACTTGCATGTTATGCATACGTGTAACACGTATTGCTATGTGTGGGATCCGACAACCTAGTTGTTTATTCTTGGTAGCCTCTCTTATGGGGAAATGTTTCCGAGTGCTTCCACTGAGCCATGTTAGCTTGCTACTGCTCCGCAACACATGGGATGATCGGCATGTGTCCTTCTTTGCTCCTGTGTCTGTCCCTTCGGGGAAATGTCACGCGTTGTTCCTTTAAGTCCTTGTAGCTTGCTACGACTTGGGTTCATACGTTGATGACCGACACGTGCATTGCTGGGTCATGTATGCCTGTCCCTGTAAGTTAGTGTCACCTTGGGTTTACGACTAGTCATGTCGGCCCGGGTTCTCTATCATATGGATGCTAGCGACACTATCATATACGTGAGCCAAAATGCGCAAACGGTCCCGGGCCAGGTAAGGTGGCACCCGTGGGAATACCGTGCGTGAGGCCGCAAAGTGATATGATGTGTTACATGCTAGATCGGTGTGACTTAGGATCGGGGTCCTGACAGCTTTGGTATCAGAGCCTGACTGCCTGTAGGATTACCAAGCCAAATTGGTCGAAGTTGAGTCTAGTAATTCTTTAGTTATATAAGGGAATTGATTGTGGAAGGGAACGTAAGGCTCTTTTTACTCCTTTACCTTATGTCCTTCTGATCTGAGTCATCCTCTTCTTCTCTACAGGGATTAAGAACTAGGCTTCTCATCTTTATATCAGGATCACGTGTTACTAATCCGTAGACTTATAGGATTGATGGTTTCAAGCCTCAGTTCAGTTCCTACTACTTCCGTATGTTGATAATTGATCTCGGAACCTTGATATTGTGATGTTGAGTGGTTATGCCACCATTTTTGCAGGATGTCTCAAAATCATTTTGAGCATTTACAGCCGTTATGCTCTCCGAGTCATCCCAGGTTTCTAAATAGTCTGATGCATTTGCAAATCCCTTCTTCTCGTTCCCGATGTTACTTTGGGCCAGATTAACCACACTAATCAGTGTGTTGAGGTACTTCATTGCCTCGACATATATGTTGAAGCTATTATTATGACATTAGGGTATCCTAGAGAACCACCTAGTAATCTAGCTATGTTTTGTATTCCCAATGTGATAATTCTAGCAATCATTCTCGAAAGCATCCCGTGATGTTATTAGTTAGTAGGTATTCTTTTCCTGGGTTCTTGAACCCAAGATTCACCCTACCTACCTCGTGTTGATAGTGTTTGCTAGTTCCTTTAGGATATTAGTAACCTTTGTGATAGTCTTCGAGGTCCGTGGTATATCGTTCTTCCAATACCATGAACCATTAAGGCAGAAGTTCTTTTGGACCAAAAGATCACAACTAGGGTGCTCTTGATGAGTTCTCCATTACATTTGTGACTCTGCCAGTCCTACCTTCTGCATGGGTTATCCGGAAGAAACATGTTGAGCCTTGTTTGACATGTTAATCTATTCGTCCACAACTCAGAAAAATCATATGTTCCTTGAGTTGTCCCTCTTCAGTTGTATTCTAACCTCTGTCTATCAATTGATAGTCAAGAGTATGTGTGCATTCATGTTCATCGTTGTCTTTTACTCTTGAGGTCCGTCAAGCCATTCTATTCCGGAATGACTAGGAGAAACAAACTCCAGTACCTTATCCATTTCTAGGATTGGGTCAAAGCAGTTGTATTCCGCAGATCAAAATGTCACTCCAGCTTTTGTTCTGCTCTACCCTGGAGTATTACCCCCTTTATATCAGGACTGTCATGAGAATTGCACCACCTCTTATGAATTCTTGACACAGTGATACTTCTCGCCATCATTATTCCTTCCTCGTTCCCCGTGTTGTTGCAACCGGAATACTGACAAGGGAACCATGATGTGTAAAATCAATACTCCTAGCAACCCTGTTGCTTGGTAGTTAATGGATGATAAATTTCATTCTCAGCATGTTGGTTATTGAATCACCATACTACGATTGATCATGCTACCTAGTCCATTTTTCCTGGTGCACTCCTCGATCGATGAGTTAGGATTGTGCAAATTCCTTGCTTATTTGATCACATCATCTTGCCTTGAAAGCAAGATTGCTCCCGAGCTTAATAACATATCGGTGGTTCATGATTTTCCGGATATCTTCTCGGAAGTATTACCAGGTTGTTCCCTGACTGTTATGTTGAATCCGTGATCAAGTTGGTTTTCTTGTAACCACCCTTTTCTCCAAGAATCTGTGTTGGATACCTCTGAACTAAATGGTTAAGCTAAACAACAACTTGGAGAGTTGGGAGATAAAAGCTTAATCGACTTAGTTCATCACTAAGGGATATCTTTTTGTGTGTGTGTTGAAGAAAGATGATTTCCTCATTGATTGATCCTCGTGATCAGTTGCCGGCGCTATTGTCTTATCCAATCTTTGATTTGAGCATGGGCTATCGTCAAATCAAATCAGAACCAACGATGTTCGTGATGTTGTCTTACTCATGGTTGTCTCGTCGAGCATACACCATTATATCTTTTGGGTCTGACCAATGCTATCACCTTGTTCACATAATTGTGGAATTCCATTTTTATGGAAACCTGGAGGAATTGTTGTTGAGCCCATCGACAACATACTTATCTTCTCCAAGGTTTTGTTGAACATTAAGTTAGTGTTGGAAACTATTATAAGCATTATCTTTATGTCCCGTTCATGAAGCATATGTTCGGATGAAAGAAGTGACTTCCTCTAATACATGTGCATTTGATGCAAGTTACCGCAGTGAATTCGAGAAAGTCAATGTTGCTTCCTCTGGAATCATCCCAAGTTAGTCATGCATGTGTGAAGTATACATTGGTTTGTGAGATTAGCTACCTTCATTCCATATGTATCCCTAGCACACCAAGCCACTGATTGATTTGTTCTAGGAGAAGAAGTTCCTTCTTAAGATCCGGACTTATGCAAGGACTTCGATATCCTCGATGATGGTTCCCCACCTGAACTCGGTAGTATTTTATTGCAAGACTACTATGTGGTCATGCTTGTCTGGGACAGCGTGTTCACATGTGTGTAGCAGAACCAGCTCATGTTTTGGACCTTGCCTCCATAGTTCATTTCCCGAGAATCTCGCAACATCATCTCGTCGGTTTGTGTTGCCAACTTTATTTTCCAGACATGTAGTCTAAAGTATCCTGTCACCAATCGGATCTGAATCTCAGGGAGATATGATGGTTGGAACATTCCCAGCATTTGCATTTTGTTCCCAGCTTGCACCGCCATTGTGCCAAATTCCCATGGGCTGCCCTTCTCAGTAAATGTTGTTCAGGATCATCTTCAAAAGTGGTCCTACCATGGGTCCCATCCATTTTCGATGATAAGAAAAAATCATCCATTGCGGTGTCTTCAACAAGGTAGTCCATATCATCCATTCCAGTCCGGGTATGCCATTCCTTTGAACTCTGCCAAATGATCCTTTGCGAATTGCCTTAGGCTGGCATGGAGAGTTTCAATGATCTATTTATCAAAAGTAATTCTTTTTGCCACTTAAAGGAACATTCTACGAGTCACCTCTTCTAGGGTGCCCTGTTATGGAATCATGGCAATTTATCTCCTCGCTAGATTCAAACTCATTCACCATCTTTTTAATCATGGAATTGTTGTCTACCAAACTGAACCTTCGTCATCTGTTATCTTTCATCCCTCGCAATGTATGCTTTGTGCCTCAGCTTAAGAGATGTTTCAATGTCTCATTCCGTGAGTTGATCTTGAGTTACTCAATCTACTAGAAGATCGATTCATGTAGAGTTTCTTCCTGTCGTCATCGTGTTGAACAAAGATCTCGAAAGCAGAGACGTCAAGATCAATATGATGCAATGGATCAACATCTTCGAGAAGTGTAATCCGGATCATGAAGATTGTGTGGCCTTGTGTCCCCTCTGTCTTTTTACCTCATGTCTTGAATCTCGGGATGAGATTCTTGTTTAGTGGGGGTGAGTTGTCACAACCTAGCATTAGCCTTGGCTTGTCTTTGCATCTCATCATGTTATCATCATGTTAAGTTCATGAAAGTTGAATTGAGGTTAGTTGAAACCCTCAGAAATCAGTTCAGAAATAATCAACATTAAAATCTCATCGAAGAAGCCCAAGAAAATGTTCCTGTTAAACATTGAAAAATATTGGCAAGAATAAAATTCAAACCAATATTTTTGGAGTCTTTAAAATATTTATTTTGGGCCTTTGATTTAAAGCATAAACTATTTGAATTGGATTTATTTATTTTATAAAATAGATACATGTCCAATAATCCTGAAACTTTATGAGTGGCTATGGTATTATATCTACAGACCACATGAATATTTTCAGGAGCAACAAAAATGATTTAGTATTTCTACTAAATCCAAAACTACAGGAAAAAAATAGAAAACAGAAACGAAAATGAGAGAGAGAGAACAGCACCTGGGCCACTTACTTGGCCTGGCACTGTGTCGGCCCAGCTCACTGGCCCTGCCAGCCATCTTCTTCACGGTGCCAGGAGGACAGCGCACGTGTGGCCGACGCATGCGAGCACGCTCCGCGCCACCTCCTGCTTGCCGACGAGCCCCTGGACGCGTGGCCGACTTCCTCGGTGTCGTCCCAATCCCTGCAGCTCACTCATTCTTCCCCCTGCTCTCTCCCTCGCCGTTTCCCACCTCACCGAACATGCCCACCGCCGCCGACGAGCACCACCACGACCATCGCCTCTCCCTCGTTCCCTCGAGCAGTCCAGAAGCTCCGCCTCGATGTCCTAGACCTACTCGCCAAGTCAAGCATCGTCGGATGCCCTGCATCGTCGGCTACCTCATCTTCTTCTTCCTTCGGTCGCTGAGAACACCGACGACCTTGCGCCCTCTCCGACACCTCCCCGAGCCCGCTGAGCAGCTCCTCGCAACCGCCGTGAGCTCCTCCCCCTAACCCCCCTCTCCTTGGCCATGTTTGCACGTCGTAGCCATTGTCTCACCCGTGACCGATCGCGCCTCCACCTAAGCTCCTCGCCGCCATGGCCACTTCCACTAGAGCTCGAAACCGAGCGCATCACCATGCTCAGCGCGTCACCACGGGCCTGTAGCGACCACCCGTTGCTCCTGCCGTGCCCTGCGGCGTCGAATCCATCGACGTTCGAACTCCGGTGCCGCCCCACTCGTCGGTGCCGTCGACTCCAGCCACCCCGCCCCCTCTCGTGTGCTTCCCTAGATGCGGCGCACGCCCAGCTCCACGTAGAGCCTTTCCGCGTGTTGTTTGGCCGCCCGTAGCTCAAATCCGAGCCGCTCTGCCGTCGTTTTGGTCGCAGCGGGCCAGGCTCCGGCGACTACCGACGTGGCCATCATTCGCACTAACCCCCACCAGCTAAACACCCCCTAATAGCCACTAACGGCGGGCCCAGCGATAGGGTCAAACCCCTGTCAGCATCGGTTTTGACCGGGATTAACCCTATGTCACTGACCAGTGGGACCCACTGGTCAGGTTTGACCTGGACCAGGTCAGTTGACCTGCTGACCTTAGCCTGACGTAATGCTGACACAGTAAATGTTTTCTGGAGTTTTAAATAAATCAGAAATGATTTATTTATTTCAAAAAATGCCTAAAACTTCTAAAAATCATAGAAAATCTACCGTAACTCCAAATGAAATAATTTATATATGAAAAATTATCAGAAAAATCCAAAGAATCTGTTATGGCATTTCCATGCATGTTTGAGCAACTTATGCCTGCTGATCAGGTCAAAACAAATAAATGGCATTTGAATTTTCACATATGGAGTTCGAATTTGAATCTAGTGTTCAAACCAACTCCATTTAAACCGTTGCTAGCTGCATTAGCTCAAATCACAGCATATTGCCATGTCACATTCATGCATCATATTGTTGCATTGCATTGATTGTGTTTCCTCTCTGTTGCCGGTAATTGTCCCCTCAGTAGACGTTGTTCCATCGATGAGTTCGATGACACCGATGAAGAGCTATACTATCTTCAGAAGTGCCAGCCAAGCAAACCCCCCTTGAGCATTCTAATACAATCCCACTCTCTCGTTCCTGCTCTCTTTTACTGCATTAGGACAACAACGATTCAACTGTTACATGCTGCGGTAGTTGAACCCCTTTCCTCTACATGACCTGTCTTTGCCACAGTAAATATTTGAAACCCACTAGCATGAGGAGGAGTTGTTTGAGCCATGATGTGCCTACTCATTTTTGCTTGCTTGTCATGCCTGCTATTGCTTAGAGTTGTGTCAGGTCTGATTCATCGGGGATGAATTGGAATGTGGTCTTCATGTTCTACTAATGAGAGCTAAGTGTGTGAACACGATTTGGTAAAGGTAGCGGTGGGAGGCCATGTAGGAGTACATGGTGGGTTGTCTCATTGAAACCGTCCTCAGGAACTGAGTTCTGTGTTTGTGATCCAAGAGCAGCTACTACCACACATTGGGCCCTGAAATATGACCCCGCTCGACTTATTAACCCCCCTGTCCTCTGTCCAAGAGTTGCAAGTAGTTTCTGGTGTTTGTAGTGTGCTGGAGGCCATGCGTAGCGCTGACCGGAGGGGTGGGCTATGATGCGGTAGGCAAGTGGCACGGTGTACCGGGTCGCCCGTTTGGTGCCTCGGGAACCCTGCACACATCGTTCGGGGCCGTAGTGGAAACCTCAGCTGGACTCCCTGCGGATGGAACCTGAATAGGCGATAAACCTGGACTAGAGACTTGTGTGGTTAGTCAGGTCGTGGTCTACACCCATGTCGGCTTTTGCTTGAAGTCTGCCGAGCACATGTCGTGTGCAGACGCTAAGTGGTGGAAACATGTGTGAAGAAGTACACCCCTGCAGGGTTATAAATGATCTATTCGAATAGTCGCGTCCGCGGTAATGGACTACTGGGTTGCTTATGCAGTTCATAGACAAGTGAAAATGGATACTCTAAAATGCGCAAGATAAGCGTGAGTGCTATGGATGGCCTTCTCGTAGGAAGACGGGAGCAGATCCATAGTGGTGTAGTGATATGGTGAATATGTGGACTCGTGTGCGCCACCTCAAAAGAGTTACTTGCAGACGTAGTATAGGATAGCCACCGAGTCAAAGCTGGCTTGCTGTAGTTAAACTCCACCACCCCTTTGTTGATACTGATGCATATGTAGCTAGTTCTGATGTAAGTCTTGCTGGGTACATTTGTACTCATGTTTGCTTAATTTATGTTTTGTAGAGAGACTTCAGTCTCACTAGTAGTTCTGCTTGGACTTCGACACTTAGCTTGTTACCTCAACTATGATCTTGTACCCTTGGGAGGGTCTTGCAGATAGTCAGGCCTCTTAGTCTTTTCCATTTGTAGTTGTCTGTACTCAGACATGTTATGCTTCCATTGCTTGTATGCTCTGTATGTTGGGTCATGTGACCCCTGTTTGTAATAAATGCTATGTGGCTCTTCTGGGCCTTTATCTATATGAGTTGTTGAGTTATCTTGTGATGCCATGTTGTACATCGCATACTTGCATGTTATGTGTAACATGTATTGCTATGTGTGGGATCCGACAACCTAGTTGTTTATTCTTGGTAGCCTCTCTTACGGGGAAATGTCTCCTAGTGCTTCCACTGAGCCATGGTAGCTTGCTACTGCTCCGGAACACACGGGATGATCGGCATGTGTCCTTCTTTGCTCCTGTGTCTGTCCCTTCAGGGAAATGTCATGCGTTATTCCTATAAGTCCTTGTAGCTTGCTACGACTTGGGTTCATACGTTGATGACCGACACGTGCATTGCTGGGTCATGTATGCCTGTCCCTGTAAGTTAGTGCCACCTTGGGTTTACGACTAGTCATGTCGGCCCGGGTTCTCTGTCATATGGATGCTAGCGACACTATCATATACGTGAGCCAAAAGGCGCAAACGGTGCCGGGCCAGGTAAGGTGGCACCCGTGGGAATACCATGCATGAGGCCGCAAAGTGATATGATGTGTTACATGCTAGATCGGTGTGACTTAGGATCGGGGTCCTGACAGAAGGCTTGCCACAACGGCCAATTTCGAAGGGGGACAGTAGTATAGCTTATCCTGACTAAAGGTGGCCTCCGCCTGCTAAAGCTTCCTGCCATGACGTGCCGGCGGGCTCGATGATGACCTCCGTCCTGGTGAGCCCGCCGTCCTGGCCTTCTTGCACCCAAGTGGCAACCTTTGGGGATTGCTTCAGGAACCGGCACGCTGTCCTTGCTCCCTTAGCATGAAAGAGGAAAACCTCCTTATCCGCGCCTGCTGACACCCTTCTGGCTCCGCCCGTCGCCACACGCATCACCCATGTGGAGACGTAGGGCCGCATGACTCCTCCATCTAATCCTTGCTTCGTATGCCTCTGCGAAGAGCCTCGGGAGGAAGCCTCGGGAAGCCACCTCGTGAGAGGGCCTCGCGAGGCTACTGGTGATGCCTGCTGTCGTGCGGCTCGCGAGGAGGGGGCCTTGCTCGTGAAGTCTGAAGGTGGGCCATGCTAGGCCCACGGCATGCGCCGCGCCTTGGGCCGCAGGTAGACGGGCCTGGTGTCGGTGCAAGAAACATTCACGATTGCTGCCCGGACTTGTGCGCAGGCGTGATGTCGATCATACATCCAGTACCTGTGCATAACACAAAGATAAGCCAGAGAAACCGCTCTTCGTGAGATCAAGGAGATCATTAAGAAGATCAGGTTGACAGGAGGTCACCTCAGGAAAGCCTACCTTGACGGCTAGGAGAGCCTGGCCGGGTCGAGGCTAGACCTAAGAGACAAGATCAGTTCGCCCCGGCAAGGCTTTCAGGGCCGCCAAGCTCAGAACCCACCAGGCTCCTCGCTGACAGACCTTCACCAAGAAGCCACCGCTCCACCTCATCACACGCCGACCGCCAATTAATGTGGTGTCAAGCCCTCAAGTAACTGGGTGGATCCTGTCAAGCACGTGGTAGCATGGTGAAGAGGCGTTAGCTTTATTGACACCCATCTAGAAGGCATGTCACACTAATAAGGAGAAGATGGATAAGCAGCGCGGCAGGCTTACCGGGCTTCAACCTCAGCATGACACCTAGCAGGTGCATTTAATGCACTTTGTCCTAGCTGCCAGAGTTAGGTATGATAGCACTGTTAGCTATCTAATCATACTCAAATGACTGTTTTGCCACTTTGGTCGCCCCTTAAACTATAAAAGGAGGTCAGAGGCAACCTAGCAAAGGGTTTGAACTTTAGATCCCATAGCACTCATACACACGCGCTGCTCTCCCTGAGGCATCCTTGCTAGGCTTGAGCTCGCCGTGTCTTCGTGTTCCTCCGAATCAATCCACCACAGCAGGTGTAGGGTTTTATGCTGCAAAGCGGCCCGAACCTGCGTAAAACAGAGTTGTCATCGCCGCGCTGTCTTTGTCGTTTCTGCTGTTTGTACAATGTGACCGTCCCCTTGCCGAACCACAAAGGGGCACCCATGCCCCATAGGTGATCGTGCTTCCACGCCGACATCTTTGGCGCGTGAGGTAGGGGACGTCTCTTGTGTGAACCCGAAGCAACAGCGGGCGTGTCGATCTTCATCATCTTCTGCATCGTCCATGGCTCCCAAGAAGAGAAGTGGTGCGGCGACACATCGTTATGCTTCGAAGGCTTCGTCACCTGCAGCTGCGGGTGCTGCGGGCACGACAGCTGCGGCAGGTGGAGCAGGCACCATGGGCAGTGATGCTAACACTCCCACCACGACTGGAGCAGGGATCGGGGCCGCGGGAGCGGCCCAACTTCCTCAACATGCTGGTGATCATGCTCCTGCCGGTGTGGGTCATGGAGACGCCCAGCTTCCTCCTCCTCACCACACCAGCAAGCTCAACCAACGCGACATCGACGACCGCTCCGGTGCGAGCCAAGATCCACTGGCCACACCATCTAGAGGGGCGGCAATGGGACGCACGTTTCATCCCACGCAGGACGAACATGACAAGGCTCCGAGCGGCACTGTCGATCCTCAACGACCACGCCCGCATGGGAATGGCCCAGCTGATCAAGAGTCTAGCCATCAAGAATAGCTTCAGCCGCGCTAGACTACCCTGGTGGTCAGTCCAAGACGGCAGGAGCAGAACACCACCCCTTCTGGCTCGTCCAGGAGTCGAGCGGTGTCGCGCTCTGCCTCCCACACCATGCCAGGAATGGTGGCGGAAGCAATGGCCAGAGCCCAACTGTCCATAAAGGCCCCTTTGATAGATCGGGAGGTGTCGTCAGTCCCCTTATACTCGCACAACAAGCGCCGAACCCACCGGAGAGGTTGGATTCTTTGTTCTATGGCAATGATGGTAAGGCCAGTGCTTGATAGGTGCTTCACCTTGGCCGCCAGACTGGTGACGGCTTCATCTTCCTCTTGCGCCAAGCACTATGGCCTCTAGCTCTAACGCTTCTTCAGTGGATCTAAGGAGAACGGCGGGAGCCAAGTCCGAGCTGGCTCGTACAAAGGGATGTCATCAATATTGATCCATTCACAGGGCCAGTAATCCGCATCATCCTGAGGTGTGCCCGCTGGATTGCTAGTCTTGTCAATTCGGCAGACTTCAGTTCCTCTGACATTGAATAATTTGTCAACTATGGAGCACAGCACAATATAGAAATACTTCCGCCATAATCTGAAGTGCGCCTGGCAGCCAAGGTGTAGCTCGTAGAGTGCATCAAACCCCGTGACATGTAATATTGAGTTCGGGGAAAGGTGGTGTAGGTACAACCCATAAAACTCTAGCAAGCCGCGAAGAAAATGATGGATTAGAAATCCGATGCCGCAGAGGAGGAAGGGCACGAAGCATACCCGCTCATCTCCTTGTGGTGAGGGGTAACTCTCTACATGGGCTTAACCATCGATGGACGTTATTCCTGGATGGGTGGAAGCCAGATCTGCATCCGGCAGGTAACCTTGCATTGCCAGGAACTCTAATTGAAGGCGCGCGACAGAGCAGCTCCCCCAATCACCTCTCTCAGGGCCGTAAGGGTGCTTGGATGATCCTTCACCACTCACCATTGTTCGGACTCTCGAGCTTGGATTTGGGATGGGGAGGATTTTTTGGTGCTCTTCCGGTCGAGATGCGTATTGCCACAAGCCAGGACCATGCATTGATTAAATAGAGCGGAGGGGGACGATGCTTTGATGTTTTTGTCATAAAGTGGTATGATTCCCCAGAGGGCACGATCCTCAAAGATGGAAGTTGAGCCCCGGTGGAACCTCAAAGGTTGGCCAAGGACTTTAAGTCGGGTTGTAGTATAGAGCACGGGAACTCCTCTGTCGAGCCAAGACTCCGGAATTGGTGACCAGTGGGCGTTGACATCGGCATCAAAGACTAGTTCAAGGGCTACTGACGGTATCCTAGATAAGGGGGTACTAACCTAGTTGGCCCATTCTCCTCGGGTTGGGCCGGTGGGCCCTCATGCATGATCAAGGTGGTCTCCGGAGGCCGTATGCAGAAGGCGTGATCAAGACTGCCTCTACTGAAGGCTTGACATATACTCCAAGATCTCTGTCGCCGCCTTGCTCCTAGATACCGACCTTGTAACCCTAGATACCCTCCCTGGCGTATATATAAGCCACAGGGTTTAGCCCGTAATGGGGAGATCAACGCAAAATCATTCACCTAGCCCTAGAGTTAGACCACACATTACGATCTCGAGGTAGATCAACTCCGTAATCGATACATATGCATCAATATAAACAAGAGCAGGACGTAGGGTTTTACCTCCATCAAGAGGGCCCGAGCCTGGGTAACACCGTCTCCTTCGTTCCTGTTACCCTCGATCCGAGATCCATAGCTTGGGACCCCCTACCCCGAGGTCTGCCAGTTTTGACACCGACACTTAGAAATCGCTAAAACAACTCCAAGATGTTATTGACCACGCTGGAGCATGATCAACCTCACCACAAGGGTCTACTTCCTGGAGGGAAACAAAGAACAAGCAAGAAATTGAGATTTCAATCTGGATATTGCGAATTTAAGAGGAAAGCTTTATTGATCAAAGTGGGGTTCTGTGACGTCTTGGTCTGACCGTTGAACACAAACAAAAGACGCGAGTTGCAGCTATGGAGAACTTTAATCTAAACAAAACCCAGCTCTAAAACGACACCCTAAGGGTTGTATTTATAGGGAGACAGAGTAGAATTTTGTCCACCCTTTGCAAGGTGGGACTAAATTTTGTCCTAAGTCATTTTCCCTATTAATACGGACACTAAAAACAACCTATTAAGTGTATTTTGAAATTACATGGGCCTAGCCCAAAAATAAGGTGGCGCAGCACCTATATTAAACTATGTACAAAATTTATGCAAGGCGCAACACCTAGATTAAACAATAGTACCTAGTAATTTAATTGGCGTACACGAGCTCTAGTAATTGGTCCAGTATGTGTAGCAGCAGGGGTTGTGGGCGTAACTGTGCTAGTGATGTCCACATCACTAATTACATTTTTAATTTTAATTAGGATTATGGCTTACTATAGCTGGGGCACAGTCTTGAGGTCCATGCAACAACAAGTATTGTTGTCGTTAGTCAAGCCATCAGGGCTAGTCAATCGCACTCCCTCTGTTCTTATTTCTCCTCCGCCTTGGTGCCATTGTCACCTGATGCTGCCACCCAATGTCGCCTTTGCCTGGTAGCATTGGGGTGCTCGTTGACGACTGGGTTGGGGCCACATTATCTCGCCAAGCTCGAGGCAGAGGCTGTGAACATTAGGTGCCATGTCGAACACAACCGCGGGAAGGGCACGCCGTCCACGCCTCCTCTCTCCTCCTTCCTCAAAGCCACCCCCACCTGGAACCCTAAACCTAGCCTAGCCCTGCTCTTTCTCCCTCCTCGCGCCACCTTTATCTTCTCCCCTTCTCTTCACATAACCAACCGAGCACCTGCCATGGACGTTGTCATGCTCCGTCGTAGCCAACAGCCTTTCCAGACTAGGGTAGTATGTGAATGGGCTCCGGCGTCCTCTGCTTCTTTAGCACGCATGTGTAATCAAGCCAGGAAGCTTCATCGACAACACCCATGACCTGCTTCTCCTCTTCAGCCGTCGAACTCTGCCGCATGATTTTGTCATCTCCAATGCCCTGCAGCCCTCCCTGACAACTTCTCTGACTTCACGATCCTACTTCACATCCTGCATATGACCCCGTCAAGCTACGCTTCTCCGAGCGAGCTCCGCCATGAGTCGTGCTCCACTTCCACTTGGATCGGTTGCCTTGGTGCCCTGCAGCCCTCCACAACCTCGCCAACGTTCCTCCTGGTAAGTAGCCCAACCTCCCAACGCTACTGGCAAAAGCCCTATAGGTGAATTATAATTACTGGCGGGTAGGGCAGGTTACCCACCACTGCTAATTTTCCAAAATAGCACTTCCGGGTAGTAAGTCTCAACTGCCACAACTAATGGTAGTCCAGTGGTGGGCGCAAGCTTGCACCCGTCATAGGTAGGCTCTTCCAAATAAGCCCGCAGGATGGAAAGTGTAGTGGCGGGCAGGACTTCACCGCCCGCAACTGCTCTCACATAAAGCAGTGACAGGCGCTATCCTGCACCCGTCACAACTACATTTTGGCAAGTCATGCCAAATTAATCCAAATTTCAAAAAAATTACAGTGACGGGCGTCCATTTCTGCCTGCCCTACTCTCCCCGGACACTTACGCTTCCGCCCCCGCCAAACCATCCCTGGTCTATTTTCATTTCCCGCTATCTTCATTTCTCTTAGTCAATTCCTCACCACTCTCCCCCTTCCGCACCATCCCGCGCCTCGATGGCCGCCGCCATCCCTTGGACACACATCACCGCAGGATCTGCTAGTCGTCCCATCCGCCTCCGTGACCGCCGCCGGATCCGCTCTCTATCTTGTCATTCGCCTTGCCCGCCGCCGTTAGATTTTCTCACCGTCTCATCGTCTGCCTCGAGCGCCACCGCTGTCATCCACCTCGACCGCCATTGTCCACTTCGACCGCCATCGACTTTCCGCTGTCACGTCCATGGCCCGAAAATCCGCCAATGGTATATTATATTATCTCCATGTTCTTTGGTGCTACCTTATTTTTAAGGCATGGGGTTGCATTGGGGTGTATAATAACCTTTTTTGTATGCCCGGGAACAACTCCTAACTCAATTTAGGATCAAATGTAGGAAACTCATGGGTAAGCTGAAAGCACATTTGTTCCCTTGGCGGTTTTTGTAATTAATGTCAACATGCATATGGTTGGACTAATATTTTTACCCAGAATATTTCAGACAAGTTCAACAGTGGCATGGCAAGGACATGAGGATGTGGACCCTTCAAAATGTCAAGGACAAAAATTGGCTACCCCAAGACTCCACATTTTTGGTTTAGTGGTTGAAGATCACATTGAGTCCCTTAGGAAAGCCAATACTATTAAAATGGGATTAGGTATTGTTGATGAGGTTGTTGCTCAAGTGCTAGTGATATTGCTCCAAAAACCCTCAATCATTTTCTCAAAACACATCTGTCCAAAACCCTAAATCTTCCTTTTGGTCCCATCAATATCACCAACTACGGACCCAGTGAGATGATCATTCCATTGCCACTGCCAAAACCCTAGCATTTCAGTCTGACCGAAAAGGTTCTCGATCCCACCGAGATGGCCTGACCAAGTTTCTGTGATGAAGTTGATTCATTTTGGAATTACCGAAATGAACAGATCAGAATTACCAAAACGAGGTCTTGCCCTAGATAGTGCACTTTTGTCCCACTGAGTTGGTATAATCGGTCTCACCGAAAAGCCTAACGGTCGAGTCTTTTGCACTAGTCGGTCTCACCGAGATTTCATGTTGGTGCCACTGAGTTGGGTCAAAGGCTTGTAACTGTTGGATTTTTGGTGCTGCCTATTTATACCCCTCGACCAACACTTACTCTCTAATAGAGCCATTAGAACAAAACACAACTTCCACCATTCATTTTCTGAGAGAACCACCACTCATGTGTTGAGATCAAGAGATTCCATTCATACCATTTGAACCTTGATTTCTAGCCTCTTCAAGTTGCTTTCCACTCTAATCCTTCTCCTACCCAATCCAAATCTGTGAGAGAGACATTGAGTGTTGAAGAGACTATCATTTGAAGAACAAGAGCAAGGAGTTCATCACCAACAAAACATCTATTACCTTTTGGAGAGTGGTGTCTCCTAGATTGGGTAGGTGTCACTTGGGAGCCTCCATGATCATGTGGAGTTGAACCAAGGAGTTTGTGAGGGCAAGGAGATCGCCTACTTCGTTAAGATCTACCCGAGTAAGGCTAGTCCTTCATGGACGTAAGCTATGGTGGAATAGACAAGGTTGCTTCTTCGTGGACCACTGGTACATCGAGGTGCTATACAAACGGTTTTTAACCCCTTTCCGCGATGGCATTTTGAACCGTCGCCAAGTGAGTGTGTGCAATAGGGGGGTCCTTCCCACATGACCTAGAACCATCGGGGATAGGGAGCCTTGATGCATATAGTTCTCCCTATAAAACTATTTCTGATATCTCGAATATCCCAAATGCTCCATCCTTGCTACTCGTGTGTGCTGCCATTACCATCGCAGTCGGACTTCTGTGGTTTTAGCTAAGACCAGGTGTAGTCCAGGCACATTCCAGGCACGTACCAAACTGGCTCTGCGTTTATGATGCCCGTGTAACACCCTGGTTTTCGCTCCTCATTTTTTTTCTTTCGCGGGATTTGACTCCCGTCTTTTTTCTCGGTGTTATCGGATTTCTCTAGCTCTTGGGTATGTGTAGATGGTCATCTAGCCTTGCCTTTCCTGTCCAACCAGAGGTTCTCTCCAGATCAACCTTGCCACCCAAGATCTTTCTCAAGGTTTTGCCGTCGAAACCCTACCTTCTGAGTTGCCGGAAGCGAAACCCTGATTCTTTCAGTTACAAAGGAACCCCAATTTCCCTTGATCTGTTGCCTCCCAAACTTTTCCCAGTGATCATCCTTCATCTATAAACCCTGGATATGTAAAAATATTGCCAAGTCATTTGCAATATTTTTCATTTATAATTAATTCCTTTTTTTGCCAGTTAAAGGAATTAAATCCTGGAAAATATCTATCCATCTCCAAAGTTCATGAAAACTTGTGGAGATATTGTTTGTGATCATATTGAGCTCCCATAAAAATATTGGCCATAATTAAATAGGGGAAATTTTCTTTTCCTATTTAAACCCAATATTGCATTTTGGGCAGTTTCTAAAGGAACTACCATTTTGGTAGCCAGGAAAAATCTCAAATAATTTGTGGAGCTTATCCTATCCATATCCTCACCATTTTCATCAAAATCCAAGTTTCATAGTTCAAGGTTTGAGCACAACATCCATTTGCAAAGTCTGTCCAGATTTCTAGTTTGCAACGGAAGTGCTTGAACCCTTGATCTATTTGAGCTGAAATTTTTCATGGTGGTTAACATTGATAAATCACTCATGGAAACCAAAAACCAGCTCAATCCATCTATCCATTCTTCCACAGCAATTTTCTCAAGTTTATGCCCACTTGAAACCTCTGTGAAGCAAGTACCACTTTGGTATACCCAAATGGTATGAAACTTTTACAGTGGCTTCATATGTTAAAATCATAACTCTCCACCAAATTTCATCCTATTTCATCAAGCCATTTGATCACAGCTTTAAGATTCAGTTTTTGCACCAGAATTGGGCATTCCAAAGGAAGTGCATGCAAAACTAGTCCAAATGCCTCCAAATTTTTCCAGCGCTTAGTCCTTCTTACTATATTTCATCTTGACAAAGTCTCAGCTCCTCTCCTTCATCCATTTCTCCAGAATAGTCCATAGAAGTTTGCTGTTAGAAACGTCTTCTGCAAGTTCTACTTACATAAGTGCATACTGGACGGTTCTAGTCACTCCCCTCACTTAATTGAGCAATGAGGGACGTGCTGGACAAGGTTTGGCAAGCAGACATGCGCCAGAATGGCCGGTGCGCATGGTGACCGCGTGAGCTACACGCAGGAACATTGCTCTGTGCATCTATCGCGTCAGGCAGGCCAGCTCATGCTGCCCTGGCGTGTCCTAGCATGCCGACCTGACTCCCCGTCGTCCCCTCACCTCTCTCTGGTCATTTTCCCCTTTGTTTTCTTCCTCGCCGCGCCACGATAGTCGTCTTTACTCCGCCACTGTACTCGCACTGTCGCCGCAGTATACAGCCGAACCCGAGCTCTCCCGAAGCCTCTGCTAGCTCCTCCACTCCTCTCAGAGCCTTGCCGACATCGGCTCCTTCCACCGCGTGTCCCCGAGCTCCAGGGCGCCGCTAAGGACGCCACGGCGGCCATCCCTATCCATTCCGGCTGCGGGGCTATAAATGGCCGAGCCGTCGAGCCCCTCGGCATTGCATCTCCTCCCAGCCCTCTTAGCATCCTCCTGGCCGAGCAATTCGAGCTCTCATGCTCGTATGCTCCACCTCTGGCCGCCATTGCCGCCGGTCACCTCCGCTCAAATTGGAGTGGCATGGCCCCTCTCCTTTCGCCTAGGCCCACTTGCGGACGAGCCATTCACCATAGACCCCAACCCCATCCTTGCCCAGCCTCGTCTAATGCCCTAGGCCCTCCGTGGCCGCGGCCTCGCCACCTACTGCCGCCGTGCGCCGCCGCGACCCCTGCCTTCCCCGCCTCCGCCGAGCCCACCTTTGGGATTCCCAGTCGCCGGAGACCACCTCCGCCCCCTCACCCAACCGCTCTAGCCACCTGAGCTCCTTCCTTGAAAGGAGCTACCGTCCTCAGCCATGCCCTGGAGCTCCGCCTCTGGCCGTCCACAACTGCGGCCGGACCTTCCCTGGACGCGGCGCACGCCGGGGCACCCGCCCGTCTGCTTGCCCGCCGGAGTGGCCCACCGGAGTGCAGTAGCCCGCGCCGGAGCCATGGCCATGTTGCCGCGTCGGGGCTGGAGGGGCGAGGAGGAAGAAGGAGAGGGACTGGAGAGAAGTCAACGCGGGTCCCAGCTGTCGGTGACATAGTGCGCGGGCCCGCGGGTTTAAGTGGAGGCGCCCTACGGAAAGTGCACTTTCCCTACTACGAAAGCGTATTCTGCCAAATGTGCTTTCAATTTTCAGCCGGCGGCCGAAAGGCTTAAGTTGCGAACGTTCACTGGTTAGCAGCTAAAATGAATACTTTTTATTCATTTACTGCCTAACGAATGAACGGGCACAACTTTTTAACCGCAACTTCGAATCAGGTGAAACCAATGCTCATGTCTTCAGTTCATCCAGCCCGTCCGATATTATCATTTTCATAATTTTTAAACATTCTGAAAATGACCATTTTGCCCTTGCCCTCTATCAGCCCCCCTCCGGGAGAGAATCGTTCTGGCGAATTTTTCCGCGGCTTCACCGCACTTCTTCCCGGAGTATTTCTTCGACCCCAGGCAAGCCGACCATCTGATATATGCCCTAAAGCATTGCTCTGTGATATTTCTTGCATGTTTAAATTAATATGCTTGTGCTTGTCTGTGTAGTAGTGAGATGTATGTGACTCTGACGAACCCTTGCTTGCACTTTCTTCGGTGACAGCACCACGCTTGTGTTCTGAGCTATTTTCGGCCGTCCTGGGCGGATGCCGACTTTTATTTCTCTTGTCAGCAACTGTCCGTGTTCTGAGCTGCTTTTCGGCCGTCTCAGGCAGCTGTTGAATTTCTTTCCGTAGCAGTGACCCTATGCTCTGAGCTGTTTCTCGGCCGTCTTAGTGAACTACTACATTCTTCTTATCAACACCGTCTCATGCTCTGAGCTGCTTTCCAGCCGTCTTGAGCCGGGGTTGAGTTATTCCAGTAATGTCCCAGATCTGAGTTGTAAATACCGTTCCGGTGGCTACTGGTTTCTTTGCCGATTTTGTGCAAGGGTTCCGATGGTCGTCACTTACAGCTAGAACTTGTAAACTAATAACTTGCCATTTATATATTGTTTCACTAATGACTCATTGTGATATGGAGATAGGTTGTTATGTTTCCATAGTTATTATCTCATACCTAGTTACCACCATGTTAAGTTATTGTGATGAACCACAAAGCTTGCTAAATGAACTTAGTCGGTTGATCTTGAGTCACCAGTCCGGGCTTATCCATGCAACCACATTTGCCAGTATGGGACGGCCTTGACTTGGTCTGGCTCTGTGCTCTTTCACCGGTACCACCAGATAGGGAAGGTTATGCGTGCACACTACCCTGGCCCAGTAGGCGCCGATAACCTTGTGAGCCCAGTTGTTTGTTTGCGCGCGGTCCCCGTTTGGGACAGTTTAGTTTGGCCACGACGGTGGCAGGTGTCACGAGGTGACACAGGGGCCACCCAGGGCTTGTCTCCGGGGGAGAATGATTGCCGGTGGTACAGTGGAGGAGTCACGGGTTAGGCAGGTTTCGTTGGAGCAACGCTGGTCCCCCCGAATGGGATCACGAGGTCAGGTGCTCCATGGTGTGGGTAAAGTGCGCAACCTCTGCAGAGTGTAGAATCTATTCGAATAGTTGTGTCCACGGTATTGGACAGCCCGTCCTGACCTCACTAGATGGTCAACCGTAATAATAATAGCAATGATGGAAGAGCTTGTCTTGTGTAGACATCAGATGATGTCAGGAATGTGATATGTTAGCCATGGGATGGCTATAAGAGGAGTGGTCGGATGACCACATGATATGGGTTGGATTTGGATCAGATTCAGACTGGATCACGAGGATGTTCGGAGTATGGATTATTTACTTGATATGCTTTACTTTACTATATTTTACCTTAGTAGTTACCTTGCTGGATGAACCTGTTATGAGATGATAATTAATTTTGCTAGATAGATATGTTATGCCATGATAATTCATATTGCTCTAATAACAAATGCATGCTTGAATGCCATGGATTGCTTTGCTAGGTGTATATGTTAGTTTGGTTTGCTTGCGAGTACATTCAAAAGTACTCAGCGGCCTTCAATCTGGCCAGGTTCACATAAGGATCCATTGTCCGTCAACGAGGAGCCGAAGCGTTCACGGGCTAGGAGCGTAACCCAGTCAGATCCCTGTGGATTGGAGCCGCACCAGGACCATGCCGCCTTAGATAGATATTTTCCGCTGCCATCACCTCTTGTAATATATCATGTAAGACTTATATATCCATTAATAGAAATGCCTGTGTTCATGATACTTGTTGTAAACACGCATGCCAAAGTGATTTCCTGGGCTGGCATGCATGGCGACCGTCTGGCTACAGTGGTAATCAGGCGGGGCGCCACAACGGATGGTATTAGAGCAGCCAGGCTGACTATAGGTTACCCTAGCCAGACTTCACTGTCTTGTGCTCAGTAGAAAGCTTAGATGGATTTCATCCATCTCTGCCAAACAGGCACGGCTACTATTGATCATAAGGCAACCCCATAGGTTTTGGCTCCATCAGACCCCAACTCTCGTGGCCTTTGCCTCTGATATGAAATATCCGCACCAGGCAACGACTCGTGAGCCCTGAAACCCCTAGGTAAACCAGATATCCTTACCCTGCTTGCTAACCATGGCATTTCTCTCCTTAACTCTAGTTTCCTTTGGGAAATGCCTATAATTCTATCTCTCCCCTATAACCCTAGAATCGCACGACCATAGCCATCATGCGTCGAGAGTGTGATGTTCCCTAAGGAAGTACTAGGAGCTCGACACCAGTGCTACCAGGAGCACTGTGTGGTTTCGCTTCTAAATCCTTAGAGGTGCATCGAGTGCGCTATACTAGTTATACTAGTGGATCCTTGGCCACGTGTGTAAGGTCCGCAAAATTGGAGCTTTGTTTGCTTTTTGGTTTTCACGGTTTGGTTTCTCTTGTCGGTTTCGTTTCTTCGCTCCGACTGGATCCACCTGCAAGTGCCATCAAGAAGATCAACATACAACTGGGATAATACCCAATAATCCAAACTCAGCAAGAGTCAAGCCAAGCCAACTGCCTGGTATTCAGAACAGCAACACCGGATCTGTCAGGAATAAAGGATGGGTCAGAAGCAGAATCTGTGTGCAACAGACAAGGCCAGAATATACCTGAGAGAGTTGGCCTTAGCACAGATCACATCTGAGAAGCAGTCAGATGGGCTACCAAGAATGAACACCAGTAAGGACAAATTATTCCATCCAAGGATTGTTTCAGTCAGTGAGGCAAACCTTGAGTCTTTTCTCAACAGACTCAAGAATCATTTATTACCCACTGGAGACATATTTCAGGAATGTGAATGTGCCAAGAACAGCAACAGAACTCTGGTGCGTTGATACAAATTGCAAGATAAACCATGAAGTTCACCGACACATATACAAATTTCCGTGCACTGTGAACAAGGTTTGCAAGAAATATGGATGCGTTCACGGCTATCCAGAATCAATGAGCACCTAACATGATTAGAAACTCAGCTGAACCGGAAGGAATGATCCGTCAACTGCTTATTATTGGTAACACTTGTTTTGAACGCAAAGGGGATTTTGAATTAATTAACAACATGAGGTCTGCACCGGTCTTGCAACCTTTACAGCAACAAGGATCGTACCACCAGAAGGACAAGAGATGTGCATGACCAACGGAACATCTTCAGACAAGCGCACTACCGCGGGAAACTTTCGGCATAAGGCACCTAACCTTCCGCCGCAAGCCAGATGAAGGTAAATTTCTGAAGTACGATACCCAGCCTTCTATAGCACGCTACTTTGGCAGAAGCTTCAAGCATAAGGAATTCAGCCTTCTTCAACACACCCCGTGCCCACGACAATCCTGTCAAAAGCACGAACTAGCCCAGACACCCGTCTGCCTTAGAACTCAGTGGTTATGAAAGGATTTATTCTATCCCTGCATATGTTGTGAGTATGCAGTCCAGTGGATCAGTTCATGCGAGCCACACGCACACGGGAATGACTGTGTTCAGGGAAGCATTGGCCCCATGTTAAAAAGAAGGACATGAACACAGTAACCTCTACGAGGTATGCAAGAGTAAGTTGCGAGAACAAGCCCGACAAGTCGGGAAAACAATCAAGAAGCCGTGTTGGCAAGTCATTACGGGTTCATCAAAGGAATCCTCAAGAATCAAGAGGCTGTGGACAAACAACCTCCATGACGGTCAGCAAGACACAGCTTCGCGGACAGAGTGGTATTACCAATCCTCGTCAGACTCTTGCATATGCAGCCACAACAATACACTACCTACGGTTACAAGTAAGATTGCCGCACTCATCAAGATTATGGGCCATCAACCAAGACAAGAGGCTATGCTCCGAAAGAAACGCTGGATGATAGCCATACCATGTCCAGCTCAGTGGTCATAGCATAGACTACAAAGGTTATACATGACAGAGCCATCTCCATGAGTGACAGAGTTTGAAACAAGACATTCAGATAGAATGGCCCAAAGCACATCAGCACCAACAGCTCGTAGATGGCATGATTAGAGATTACTGTCTATGATTACTTTGTGATCATGCCTGACATTTCAGTTTGGGATATAGCAGCAATAGCTCAGTCGTGTTGTTCCTTGAATTGTGGATCACCTAAGCACCAAGTCAGAATGCCGAAGACAAAAGGAAACGTTAGTATGAAACTCACAGCCAGACTGAGCATTCTGACACGGCAAAAAGAAAGCCACTCCCACTCACCGAAGGCCATACGAGCAAGTGAGCCTGGTACCAGGAAAGGATGTCTTGCCCGTAACAGTCAGGGTATGGAGCATCACAATAAAACCTAGAGCAGTCACTTATAGGCCATGGAAACCGATCGGTTTGCTGGTATTACTCGCTACCCCACCCAACAACACCACTATCAGGACAAAAGGTACACCTGACAGGAAAAAGAAGGATTCAAGGAAAGTTGTGTGCAAAGACAACATATGGTCCAACAGAAGAGGCAGTTAAAAGGTCAATGAACCAACGAAGACAAGACCGCTAATGGATCCAAGTCGCATATAGGTAAGTCCCCCTTCACCGGGAGGTAAGCCTGGAAAACTCGAGGATGAGATTTTCTTAAGGGGGGTAGGTTTGTAACACCCTGGTTTTCGCTCCTCGTTTTTTTTTGTCGCTGGATTTGATTCCCGTCTTTTTTCTCGGTGTTATCGGATTTCTGTAGCTCTTGGGTATGTGAAGATGGTCATCTAGCCTTGCCTTTCCTGTCCAACCAGAGGTTCTCTCCAGATCAACCTTGCCACCCAAGATCTTTCTCAAGGTTTTGCCGTCGAAACCCTACCTTCCGAGTTGCCGGAAGGGAAACCCTGATTCTTTCAGTTACAAAGGAACCCCAATTTCCTTTGATCTGTTGCCTCCCAAACTTTTCCCAGTGATCATCCTTCATCTATAAACCCTGGATATGTAAAAATATTGCCAAGTCATTTGTAATATTTTTCATTTATAATTAATTCCTTTTTCTGCCAGTTAAAGGAATTAAATCCACGAAAATATCTATCCATCTCCAAAGTTCATGAAAACTTGTGGAGATATTCTTTGTGATCATATTGAGCTCCCATAAAAATATTGGCCATAATTAAATAGGGTAAATTGTCTTTTCCTATTTAAAGCCAATATTGCATTTTGGGCAGTTTCAAAAGGAACTACCATTTTGGTAGCCAGGAAAAATCTCAAATAATTTGTGGAGCTTATCTATCCATATCCTCACCATTTTCATCAAAATCCAAGTTCCATAGTTCAAGGTTTGAGCACAGCATGCATTTCCAAAGTCTGTCTGGATTTCTAGTTTGCAAAGGAAGTGCTTGAACCCTTGATCTATTTGAGCTGAAATTTTTCATGGTGGTTAACATTGATAAATCACTCATGGAAACCAAAAACCAGCTCAATCCATCTATCCATTCTTCCCCACTAATTTTCTCAAGTTTATGCCCATTTGAAACCTCTATGAAGCAAGTACCACTTTGGTATACCCAAATGGTATGAAACTTTTACAGTGGCTTCATATGTTAAATTCATCACTCTCCACCAAATTTCATCCCATTTCATCAAGCCATTTGATCACAGCTTCAAGATTCAATTTCTGGACCCGAATTGGGCATTCCAAAGGAAGTGCATGCAAAACTGGCCCAAATGCCTCCAAATTTTTCCAGCACTTAGTCCTTCTTACTATATTTCATCTTGACAAAGTCTCAGCTCCTCTCCTTCATCCATTTCTCCAGAACAGTCCACAGAAGTTTGCTGTCAGAAACTTCTTCTACAAGTTCTACTAACATAAGTGCATACTGGACGGTTCTAGTCACTCCCTTCACTTAATTGAGCAACGAGGGACGTGCTGGACAAGGTTTGGCAAGCAGACACGCGTCAGAATGGCCGGTGCGCGTGGTGACCGCGTGAGCTGCATGCAGGAACAGCTCTCTGTGCATCTATCGCACCGGGCAGGCCAGCTCATGCTGCCCTGGCGTGTCCTAGCATGCCGACCTGACTCCCCGTCATCCCCTCACCTCTCTCAGGTCATTTCCCCCTTCGTTTTCTTCCTCGTCGTGCCACGACAGTTGTCATTACACCGCCACTGTACTCGCACTGTCGCCGCCGTATACAGCCGAACCCAAGCTCTCCCGAAGCCTCTGCTAGCTCCTCCACTCCTCTCAGAGCCTTGCCGACATCGCCTCCTTCCACTGCATGTCCCCGAGCTCCAGGGCGCCGCTAAGGACGCCACGGCAGCTATCCCTATCCATTCCGGCTGCGGGGCTATAAATGGCCGAGCCCTCGAGCCCCTCGGCATTGCATCTCCTCCCAGCCCTCTTAGCATCCTCCTGGCCGAGCAATTAGCATGCTCTTATGCTCTTATGCTCCAACTCAAATTGGAGCGGCATGGCCCCTCTCCTTTCGCCTAGACCCACTGGCGGATGCGCCATTCACCATAGACTCCAACCCCATCCTTGCCCAGCCTCATCTACCGCCCTAGGCCCTCCGTGGCTGCGGCCTCGCCACCTACTGCCGCCGTGCGCCGCCGTGACCCCTGCCTTCCCCACCTCCGCCGAGCCCACCTCTGGGATTCCCAGTCGCCGGACACCACCTCCGCCCCCTCACCCAACCACTCCGGCCACCCGAGCTCGTTCCTTGACTGGAGCTGCCGTCCTCGGCCACGCCGTGGAGCTCCGCCTCTGGCCGTCCTCAACTGCGGCCGGGACCTTCCGTGGACGCGGTGCACGCCGGGGCACCTGCCTGTCTGCTCGCCAGCTGGAGAGGCCCACCGGAGCGCAGGAGCCCGCGCCGGAGAAACAGCTCTGTTGCCGCGTCGGGGCTGGAGGAGGGAGGAGGAAGAAGGAGAGGGACCGGAGAGAAGTCAACGCGGGTCCCAGCCGTCGGTGAGACTGCGCGCGGGCCCACGGGTTTAAGTGGAGGCGCCCTACGGAAAGTGCGCTTTCCCAACTACGAAAGCGTATTCTGCCAAATGCGCTTTCAATTTTTAGCTGGTGGCTGAAAGGCTTAAGTTGCGAACGTTCACTGGTTAGCAGCTAAAATGAATACTTTTTATTCATTTACTGCCTAATGAACGAACGGGCACAACTTTTTAACCACAACTCCGAATCAGGTGAAACCAATGCTCACGTCTTCAGTTCATCGAGCCTGTCCCGATGGTATCATTTTTATAATGTTTACACATTCTGAAAATGACCATTTTGCCCTTGTCCTCTATCAGCCCCCTCTGAGAGAGAATTGTTCCGGCGAATTCTTCCGCGGCTTCACCGCACTTCTTCCCGGAGTATTTCTTTGACCCCAGGCAAGCCGACCATCTGATATATGCCCTAAAGCATTGCCCTGTGATATTTCTTGCATGTTTAAATTAATATGCTTGTGCTTGTCTGCGTAGTAGTGAGCTGTATGTGACTCTGACGAACCCTTGCTTGCACTTTCTTCGGTGACGGCACCACGCCTGTGTTCTGAGCTACTTCCGGCCGTCCGGGGTGGATGCCGACTTTTATTTCTGTTGTCAGCAACTGTTCGTGTTCCGAGCTGCTTTTCGGCCATCTCGGGCAGCTGTTGAATTTCTTTTCGTAGCAGTGACCCTATGCTCTGAGTTGTTTCTCGGCCGTCTTCGGGAACTGCTACATTCTTCTTATCAACACCGTCTCATGCTCTGAGCTGCTTTCCAGCCGTCTTGAGCCGGGGTTGAGTTATTCCGGTAATGTCCCAGATCTGAGTTGTAAAGACCATTCTGGTGGCTACTGGTTTCTTTGCCGGTTTTGTGCAAGGGTTCCGATGGTCGTCACTTATAGCTAGAACTTGTAAACTGATAACTTGTCATTTAAATATTGTTTCACTAATGACTCATTGTGATATGGAGATAGGTTGTTATGTTTCCACAGTTGTTATCTCATACCTAGTTACCACCATGTTAAGTTATTGTGATGAACCACTAAGCTTGCTAAATGAACTTAGTCGGTTGATCTTGAGTCACCTGTCTGGGCTTATCCGTGCAACCACATTTGCTGGTATGGGACGGACTTGATTTGGTCTGGCTCTGTGCTCTTTCACCGGTACCACCAGACAGGGAAGGTTATGCGTGCGCGCTACCCTGGCCCGGTAGGCGGCGATAACCTTGTGAGCCCAGTTGTTTGTTTGCGCGCGGTCCCCGTTTGGGACAGTTTAGTTTGGCCACGACGGTGGCAGGTGTCACGAGGTGACACAGGGGCCACCCAGGGCTTGTCTCCAGGGGAGAATGATTGCCGGTGGTACGGTGGAGGAGTCACGGGTTAGGCAGGTTTCATTGGAGCAACGCTGGTCCACCCGAATGGGATCACGAACAGTATTTGACAGCCCGTCCAGACCTCACTAGATGGTCAACCGTAATAATGATAATAATGATGGAAGAGCTCGTCTTGTGTAGACATCAGATGATGTCAGGAATGTGATATGTTAGCCATGGGATGGCTATAAGAGGAGTGGTCGGATGACCACATGATTTGGGTTGGATTTGGATCAGATTCAGCCTGGATCACGAGGATGTTCGGAGTATGGGTTATTTACTTGATATGCTTTACTTTACTGTATTTTACCTTAGTAGTTACCTTGCTGGATGAACCTGTTATGACATGATAATTAATTTTGCTAGATAGATATGTTATGCCATGATAATTGATATTGCTCTAATAACAAATGCATGCTTGAATGCCATGGATTGCTTTGCTTGGTGTATATGTTAGTTTGGTTTGCTTGCGAGTACATTCAAAAGTACTCAGCGGCCTTCAATGTGGCCAGGTTCACATAAGGATCCGTTGTCCGTCAACGAGGAGCCGGAGCGTTCGCGGGCTAGGAGCATAACCCAGTCAGATCCCTGTGGATTGGAGCCGCACCAGGACCATGCCGCCTTAGATAGAGCTTTTCCGCTGCCATCACCTCTTGTAATATATCATGTAAGACATATATCCATTAATAGAAATGCCTGTGTTCCTGATACTTGTTGTAAACGCGCATGCCAGAGTGATTTCCTGGGCTGGCATGCGTGGCGACTGTCTGGCTACAGTGGTAATCAGGCGGGGTGCCATAGCCAGGCACATCACAAACAGTTCATGATTGTAAACCGTGTACGATAAGTCGACAATCACACACATTTAGTTTTCCCGCACCGTTTGTGATATTGTCAGACCTCACACATGCTTTGCAAACGGTAACTGTGTGCATGGTTACACGCATTTCCTCTCCGTGAACCATGTCGGATTATGATGTATATCACACACGCTGTGCTTTATAGACCGTGTGCGCCATAATGACCTGCAGAGCGTAATTTCACCCTAATTTAATTGCTGCTATTTAAAATTGTACCTAATTTGAATTTCAAAGTAGGCTATAGCTTTATTCATATCTATCAGGTTCAAACAACCAATGCATTATTCGATTCACAGGTACATATTTTCAAGAATTACATAAGCACCAGATAAAGAATGATGAACTAGGGTTGTATACTTGTACTATTAAAGATGATAAAGAAAGAGGCGAGAGACATTCTGGTTGCTGAACAAGGTGAAGTGGAATGGCCCTATGTGCTCTCCTCAATGCAGAAAGCACGCACGACTCTAGTCCAACCCCTTGTGATGGCCGGCCTCCAATCATGTAGTTTGAGAGGTAATCTTGAGTAAACTGCTTCAGGATCCACTGCAAAGGAAAAATATTCAGACATTGTCATCTAACACAACTCATTACGGGCAGTAAAAAGAAGGCTACAGACACTACTGGAATCAGCTGCTTTGCCGTCTGCCATAGCAGACGGCAAAGGCATGCTTGGCGGACGGCAAAGGCTTTGCCATCCGCTAGCAGACGGCAAACACTCCGGCTGAACTGATGCCAGTAAAGGCCGCTTTGCCGTCTGCTGGTGGACGGCAAAGAAGGAAAGTTCTTTGCCATCTGCGGCAAAGCTTGTGGATGGCACAAAAAAGGTAACAGCCCCGTTTGGGGGCTAACGGCGCTCTTTGCCGTCTGCCAGCAGATGGCAAAGACCTTTGCTTCTTTGCCTTCTGCTGGCAGACGGCAAAGACCTTTGCTTCTTTGCCGTCTACCAGCAGATGGCAAAGACCTTTGCTTCTTTGCCGTCTGCTAGCAGACGGCAAAGAGGCCAAATAGGCCAGCCCAGGTTGAACAGTCTGCTGCCATGTGGCCTATTTGCCATCTGCTAGCAGACGGCAAATTGGCTATATAGCCCCTATTTTTTCTTAAATTCAATCAATCTCACAGATATATATATATATATATATATTCATTTCAAAATATTTCAACAAGTACATATAGCCAACATATCCCTGCCATATGGATCATCCAACATATCCAACACATATATCATCATCCAACACATATATACACCAAATGAAAAGTCCAACATATCCAACAATTAAGCAAAAGGTCCATATACAATATAGCCACCATCCATACATATATACGTAGCAAGTTTCAAATTGTTCATCCTACAAAATCAAAACAAAAAGGAAGGACAAGGAGAAGAGTAGACTCCAACGCAAGCTTCCGTGATCTGAAGCAAATCTGCAAAATGGGAAAGAAGAAAGTTAGAAGAACAAGAAGAAGAAGACTAGAAGAAGAAGACTAGAAGAAGAAGAAGAAGAAAAAGAAGCAGAATTTTTCTTCTCTTTCTTTTTCTTCTTCTTATTGCTTACTTGTGTCATTTTAGAGCTAACCTAGTTAAATAGGCCATTTTTGACCTAAATAGGCTAAGTATGTCATAGATGAACTAAATAACCTAAGTATAGGTCATTTTGGAGCATATTAAGTCATTTTGGAGCTAAATAGGTCATTTTGGAGCATATTAAGTCATTTTGGAGCTAAATAGGTCTTTTTGGAGCATATTAAGGCATTTTGGAGCATATTAAGTCATTTTGGAGCTAAATAGGTCATTTTGGAGCATATTTAGTCATTTTGGAGCTAAATAGGTCATTTTGGAGCATATTAAGTCATTTTGGAGCTAAATAGGTCATTTTGGAGCATATTAAGTCATTTTGGAGCTAAATAGGTCATTTTGGAGCATATTAAGTCATTTTGGAGCTAAATGACTTAATATGCTCCAAAATGACTTAATATGCTCCAAAATGACTTAATATGCTACTAAATGACTTAATATGCTCCAAAATGACTTAATATGCTCCAAAATGACTTAATATGCAAAATAGGTAATTTTGGAGCATATTAAGTCATTTTGGAGCATATTAAGTCATTTTTTAGCTAAATAGGTCATTTTGGAGCATATTAAGTCATTTTGGAGCTAAATAGGTCATTTTGGAGCATATTAAGTCATTTTGGAGCATATTAAGTCATTTTGGAGCTACATAGGTCATTTTGGAGCATACTAAGTCATTTTGGAGCATATTAAGTCATTTTGGAGGAATAAATGCTAAGTATAGGTCATTTTAGAGCTATCCTAGGTTAAATAGGTCATTTTTGAGCTAATTAAGCTTATTATGTCATTTTTGAGCTAGCTAAGCATATTGAGTCATTTTGGAGGAAAAAATGCTAAGTATATGATTATGTCGCTAGTATCCATATGGCAGAGAACCCGGGCCGACATGACTAGTCATAGAACCAAGGTGGCACAAACGTACAGGGACAGGCATACATGACCCAGCAATGCACGTGTCGGTCATCAGCGAGTGCAACCAAGTCGTAGCAAGCTACAAGGACTTCGGTGATACACCACGTGACATTTCCCCGTAGGGACAGACACAGGAGCAAAGAAGGACACATGTCGGTCAATCCATGTGTTCCGAAGTAGTAGCGAACTACCATGGCTCAGTGGAAGCACTAGGAGGCATTTCCCTGTATGGAAGGCTACCAAAGGCACACGACTAGGTCATTTCTTAAGCTAAGTATGCATTTGTTAAGCGAAACACTTGGGAAAACTTACCGTCATCAAGGAGGTGTAGCTGTAGGACCGGTCGCGCCAGTGGCAGACGGAGAAGCATCGGTCGATGCTTGTCGGGAGTTATGCTGCACCAAAGATCATTTCCAATGTATCGTTAGCATGATGCAACTCAAATGTGAAGACTAGTAACTAATGACCATTCAAATGAAACTCACCGTGCCCACCGGAACAATGTCTGGCATCGCCGGAGGAGTCATGCCGGTCTTCTCGCACATGGTCTGCACATTTGGTTTTGACGAGTCAGTCATATTAGATACTAATGTAAGGAACATTACGTGCATGATTTGGCTAACATGCAAAAAAAATTATCGCGAACATCTCGTATAGGGCCCGGGTAGCCATCATGTTCCGGTTCCTCTCCTCCACCAACAGCTTAGCCCTCTGCCGGTCCCTCTCCGCTAGAAGCGCCTGTGTGTTCGCTCTCTCTTCCTCAATAGCAGTCTGGGTCTTCGCTCTCTCTTCCTCAATAGCAGCCTGCAACACCACTCGTTAGCATTGTAATAATCGACGGCCGCACACACAATGTAATGGAGGAAAGGTATCTGATTCCGTATAACTAACCTTGAATTGGAGCTCCACTGGCCGTGCACGAGGCAATATCTCAGGATCGGAGCTGGTCTGGCGCTTCTTGATCTGCGGGAGAGTGCTACTACAACGTATCAGTCCATTCCCAATGGCTAACGAGCCATGAGACTTCCCGCCACCAGATATCATCACCAGCTTTGGATCAAGAGGTTGGCTCGGGTTAAAGTCTGGCCCTTTCCTTGCCTTCCCGTGGTCTTTGTACATCACAAGCTTGTGGTGGGAGGTGGGGTTGGTGAATTTCTCTGGATCATCGAGGTCAGACTCAGAGAATGCCTTGACCTTCTTGTATGAGGCAGTATTGGACATGGCATAGAGGTCGAACAGCTCTAGCACTGGAGCCTTGTTGTGTCGCGCCTAAAAGAGAGGAACAGAGTATTAGTTAAGGGCTCAAGCTAGCATGAAGAATGAATTTGCATGAATCATGAAGCAAACCACATACCCAGTTTTCCCCGAACTGACGTAGGTTGATGCTGCCTAGATGGTGTGGGACACCTTTCATTTGGGCATGCTTGTTCTTTGCAGTGTCGTGGACGGAGCGCCATTCGGGAGTGCACCACTCTTCCACCAACGCCTCCCAACAGTTCATCCTATCCGCACACCATCTCGGGGGCACCTAAGTTAAGCAAGAGAAATTTGAGTGCTACGCCTACGAATCAAATCAAGGAAACTAAGTACAAGGCCTTAAGAATAGGTAATTACCTTCATGTACTTCTCCTTACTCAGATACTTGACGCGGCACTTCCCTTTTTTCCTCCTAATACCAGCCGAGGCGAAGTAGTCTTGAACAGCCTGCGTCCGAGCCTCGTGCCAAAAGTTTTGAAGTAGGCACCTGCACTCGGTGTCGATAACCCGAGCCGCGGCCTCCTCCTGTCCCTCAGCACACCTGTAGAAGGTCTGCAATCAAACAAGAAAACACGGATTAGTACAATCACTAGGGTTGCCAATCAAAGAAGAAAACACAACGTAGACGGCAAAGGAGAAATTACCCAAAACATCTGGATCACAATGTCGGCGACCGTGTGGCACTCGACATCGCCGATCCTATGCCCCGGCGGGGCCGGGGCAGCCAAGTAGTGCTCCCAGGTCATTCCGAGCTCTCGAACCCGGCCCTCACCGGGCAACGTGACCCACCCCGAGAAGCTCTGGCGACAAATCACACCAAGGACACTGTTGGGCTTGCGGACATTCGGCTCGTGTGTCCAAGACCTGAAGTATGACAAGGCCAACGCATTAGATATTCGAAGAAACGTGACGACAAAAGGTTAAAAAAGAGTAAATGCACTTACTTCTCCCCGCTAGGCGCAATCAACCACCTCTGGTCGGGGGTCACCGGGGTGTCAGGGAGCTTTGTACCACCACGCTGGTAGACTTTGCGCCCCTCAACCCACTCACCCTCACTATAGCTATCAGAGCTATAGCCACCCTCAGCACGGCCACTCGACTATGGCGAGTCCTCCAAAGGGTTCTGCTGTGACTCAGCGTGATCCCTGCTGAGCTCCGGAGTCTCGTGGGATGGAGTCTCGCGGGACGAAGGCTCGGCGGCCCGACGCTCGTCGGCCCGAGGCTCGTCAGCCATAGGCGCGTCTACCATAGGCTCGTCGCCCCGAGGCTCATGGACCGGAGTCTGAGACGGCTCCACCTCAGGCGGCTCCATCTCAGACGAAGCACTCCTGTGGTCGGGTGAATCAGCTGGGGGTGGCGGCGAGGAAGGTGTAGCAGCAGCCTTCCTACCTCGCCCGCCGCCACGTCCACCTCTAGCAGCCTTCTTCCCACCCCGACCTCTCCCGGCCGAAGAAGAAGCGACCGCCGGTGGTGTCTGCATACCAAGATCCAGCGCTCTCCGGAGGCACTGGGGTGGAATGGAACTACCCCTCCCACCACACGCCGAGGAAGGAGCCTCGGAGCGCTCTCGACCTGCGCCCACCATCTGTCAACACCTGCAATGACAAAGAGTAAACAAAATTAGTACAACATAAAAAGAATGAATACCTGACATGAATAATATGTATATAATTTTAGTGTATCATCATCATGAACATAATAAAAAATTGAATACCTAACATGAACTAATTAATAATATATATGTACATAATAATAATTGAATACCTGACATGAACAGTAATATTAATCTTCATCGTTATCATTAATAAATGCATCATCATCATCGTCTATATATGCTTCGGGGTCAATAAATGCATCATCATCATCACTATCAGTAATGACGTGCTCATCATCATCAATAAATGCATCAACATGTGGAAGGCCTCCTGTACATAATCGGTCAAGCATTGACAGGTCATCCGCAGCAGTAAGCTCTTCTTGTTCCGGCTCAGGCTCGGATTCACTGCCGCTGTCTACTTCAATGTTCTGGGGTGAAGTAGAGCGGTTCTTGAAACGTTTTTGGAAAGACGTGTTTCTTGGAAGAATTCTCCTTCATATGTGTCTGGGTTAATGTGAGGTTCATAATCCTCTTCATTGGGGGGAGGTGGTCTAACATGTGGCGGCACTTCATAAACGACATCCCAACCTTTGAGATTTGGATCACTTTGGCAGGCCCACGGTAGATAGAAAACTTGGGCCGCCTGTTGAGCCGTAATATAGACATCAGGAAATGGGTGCTTTGTTTGATTTCGACTAGCCCTAGATGTTCATGAGTCCTTCTAGTCTCCTTCGGCTGGAACCAATAACATTTGAAGACTACGACGTTCGGTGGGTTGGCACCATAGAATAGAAGTTCATAAATTGCTTCAACTCTTCCATAATACTCGGTATCTCTTTCGCCGATAGCAGAGACACAACAATTTGTAGACTTTCGGTCGGCCATAGATAGCTCTTTGCCATAGGTACAAAAGCGATACCCATTGATGTCGTATTTGTCAAATGAACGGACCTTATAGTCAAAACCATTAGCGACTTGTCTCAATTCAGCGTCCATAGACTCTGAACTAGCCTACAAGTTTAATACGAAAGGATTGTTGCATTAGCCGGAAATTATAAGAAGAAATGAAATGGTCTAATGGAAATTACCGTTTGTTTGAACCAAGAGATGAAACCGGGATAGCCGCCTCCATACATTGCCAGAAGCTCATACTCTTCGACGGAATCCTTTTGGATCACTGCTCCATACGAGAATTCGGCGACGTATCGACTGTATCAAATATCCGGGAATAAGAACAGTTCAAAGGAATTAGAGGTTGCGAAACAATGTACCGAGAACTTACTCGATGTACAGCCGCACTTCTGTTAGGTTGTTCAAGATATACAATGTAATGGTCCGCCATTCGTCGACATCCATAGATAAGGGAGTATAAGCACCGGCTGGTGCGAGCTTGCCTTTGAATAGGCTGATGTTGGATCCACCCTTTTTAGGGTCGCCAGCATTGTACCGAGGCTTCGGATTACGCAAATGACGATTTTTGGCTTCGTAGTGTGCTGTCACGAAGTTTGCCTCCTCCTCAGTAATGAATGCCTCGGCCATCGATGCTTCAATTCAACGTTTATTTTTACATTTTTCTCGAAGCGTCTTCTGCATCCTCTCAGTTACGTAGCACCAACGATTCTGCACGGGCCCCCCAATCGTGCCTCGGTCGGGAGATGCAAAATCAAATGCTGCATTGGATTAAAGAAGCCCGGTGGAAAGATCCTCTCTAACTTGCAGATCAACTCCGGCGCCAACTCTTCCAGTTCTTCTAGCAAGCCAGCCGATAGTTCTTTCGCACAAAGAACACGGAAGAAATAGCTCAGCTCTGCCAGTACTAGCCATTCATCCTCAGGGATAAAGCCACGCAACATCACCGGCATTACCCGCTCAAGCCATATGTGCCAATCATGACTCTTGAGACCAAATATTTTCAATTTTTCAAGGCTCGCTCCCCTCTTTAGATTCGCTGCATACCCATCGGGGAACATCAACTCATTTTTCACCTACAGGAGTATTTCCCTCATAACTGGCCTTCCAAGATTGAACCATGCCTTTGGCTTCGTCCAGTTCTTCTTTCCTTTCGGTTGTCGCATGTTTTGTAGCGGTCTATCACATAGAGCCTGCTGATCGACTCTAGCCTTAGGATTATCCTTTGTTTTCCCCTCTATGCCGAACAATGTACCAAAGAGGGCCTCGCCGACATTCTTTTTAGTGTGCATCACGTCGATGTTGTGTGGGCAAAGGAGGTCTTTGAAGTAAGGCAGATCACACAAGCATGTCTTGTGAGTCCAGGCGTGTTCGGAATTATACCCCTTGAAATACCCTGGACGCTCTGGATCCGGCTGGAGAGAGTTTAACTGATCCAGGGTCTGTTGGCCTGTCAACGCAGGTGGTGCAGAGTTTTTGACAACTCTACCTTTGATGAAGTTCTTCTTGTCTTTTCTGAACTTATGGCGAGGATCCAGGAACTGTCTATGCATGTCGAAGCAAGAAAACTTGCCACCCACCTGCAGCCGATGAAACTCAAGAGCTGCCTTGCATGTGGGGCACGAGAACCTTCCATGCACAGACCAGCCAACGAATAGCGCATACGCCGGCAAGTCATGCATCGAGTACAAGTACCACACACGCATTAGGAAGTTTTTTTTGTAGCGGCGTCGTATGTCTTGATCCCATTATCCCAAGCTTCTTGCAGTTCATCCTTAAGCGGCTGCATGTACACATTCATATTCTTCCCCGGATAGTTGGGCCCCGGAATTAACAACGTCAGGAAAATGTTCTTTCTTTGCATAATCTGTCCGGGGGGGAGATTGAGTGAAATGACAAATACAGGCCAACAACTGTATTGGGCTGCCATCATACCAAACACATTGAACCCATCCGTGCTTATGGCGAGTCGAGGATGCCTTGGATCTGCTGCTTTAGCATGATGTATTACATCGAAGCACTTCCACGCAAAAGCGTCCGATGTGTGTACCAACATCGGCTCCCCATCTGCATCTAGTTCGGTTCTTTTGCCCAATTTATGCCATGTCATCTGTCTGGCCGTCTCTTCGACAATGAAAAGACGTTGAAGTCTTGGTATGATTGGCATATACCAAAGAACATTAACTGGGATTTTTGTCTGACTCTTCTCACCCATACCGTTGTCTACCTCAACATACCTGGAAGACTTGCAAACGGGACAATACTTCAAGTCTGCATACTCAAGCCTAAATAAGGCACATCCTTTCTCACAGGCATCTATCTTCTCATAGGGCATCTTAAGTACACGGAGGATTTTGTCCGACTGGTATAGGTTTGCAGGCATTACATGGCCTTTGGGTAGAAAGCGTCCAAATAGTGTCATCATCGCGTCGTAGCATTTTCTTTCCAAGTTGAATTGAGCCTTCAGAGCCATTACTTGTGCGATGGCATCCAGCTGACAAAGCTCAGTGTGCTCGTGGAGAGGACGTTTTGAAGACTCCAACATATCATTGAAGGCCTTTGCAGATTCCTCCATCTCATCGTTCGAATCCCGAGCATCATCAAAGTCATCCACCATGTCTTCCATCCCGGTACCATGCTCGTCGGTGCGACGACGGCCCTCCTCAGCTCTGGCACGTTGGGCAGACTCACCATGAAATGTCCAGACCGTATAATTAGGCGTGAAACCCAACTTCTGCAGGTGTTTGATCATTTCTAACTCTGACATCTTATGAAAGTTGTCGCAGCGGACAAAGGGGCACCAGGTTGTTTCCTGTCCATTTGCAAATGCGGCTCTCACAAACCCCTTGGCTTTTCTCATCCATTCATGGGTCATGTCTTTCTGACTAGTGTGACCAGTGTACATCCACGCACGATCACTCATCTTGCCTAGCTACTGGACACACAAGAAATACATACATAATTCAGCAAACCATATTCATCAGTTAATAGAGTTTGTCAGTTTTATTACGTCCATGCAACCTAGATGCTAGTAGGTACGGATAGGTCCTAATCCCACCCGAGTATGTGTAGATTGGGTTCGTTTTCCCATGCTTTGCTCCGGATCCAACGCAAAATTTTGGCAGCACCTCCCCGCTGTTCTCCTGATACACGTCTCGGCAATAAGCAGAGAGGATGTGTACCCGGAGAACAACAGGGAGGCACTGACGAAATTCTGCATCGGATCCGGAGCAGAGCATATGGGAAAACGAACCCAATCTACACATACTCGGGCTGTCCATGGCTAACGTTGGACAATTCGAAAGAATCATGGTTATAAATATGCAAATGCATGCATATTTATAGATGTAACCCTTTCGAACGGGAGACGCATAGTGGTCACGCATACTGATGATTGACACCTACAGCTAGCAAGTTTCATCGGCACAAAGACCGGAACAGAGCAAATGAAGGGGGAGGAGGAGATGTCATTTGTGCTC
The DNA here is from genome assembly GCA_011799875.1 of Thinopyrum elongatum. NCBI lineage: Eukaryota > Viridiplantae > Streptophyta > Magnoliopsida > Poales > Poaceae > Thinopyrum > Thinopyrum elongatum. The sequence goes on along the minus strand of CM022300.1, from coordinate 166,237,629 downwards.
ACCCACGACCGCAGGGCCGGAGCTCGTCGAACGCACGGGGAGGTCGTCGAACACCAGACCCTCGCAGCAATGAAAGAACTGCACATTTAAATCCACCCGATCAACACAAATATATATGATGTTTTTCTTCACAAAATCAGGAAATATACTTCCTAACTCATAATTCACAAATATATGACCCTGTCGGCCTCTGGAAGGCCGAAGAGCACCTTTTCGGTCAACAGGAGGCCGAAGAGGTGTCGGGGGTTGGGGGGTGTCATGTCTCGGTGTCGGGGTGTGGGGGTGTCGGGGTGTCGTGGTGTCGGGGTGTCGGGGTGTCGTGGTGTCGGGGTGTCGTGTCGGGGTGTCGGGGTCAGGGTGTCGTGTCGAGTGTCGGGGGTGTCGTGTCTGGGTGTCGTGGTGTCGTGGTGTCGGGGTGTCATCCCTCGACCACTCGACCCCTCGACCCCTCGACGACCCTCGACCCCTCAGAGAGAATGTGTACCTGGAGAACAACAGGGCGGTGCTGACGAAATTTTCCCTCGGACCAAAGTAGAGCACGGGAAACAAAACCCAATCTACACGTACTCGGGCTGTCCATGGATAACATGGACAATTCGAAAGGATGACGGTTATAAATATGCAAATACATGCATATTTATAGATGCCACCCTTTCGAACGGGAGACGCCTAGGTTACGTGACTTCGCATGAAAATAAAATCTAGTGGCATCGGCAGAACGACCGGAACAGAGCAAATAGGGGAAGGTCAGGGAGGAGATGATAGTCAAGCTCACCCTTAGACCATAGAGGTGGTAGTCGAACGACGATGACGGCAACGGGACCGACAGTGCTCCTGGAGGTGAAGAGAAGATCCCTGCATACGAAAAACAATCCAACATAAGCACCGCAGAACAATCTAATCAACAACATCTAACCTAACGGAAAAAAGACACTATTTTTTAAAATGAAAATCCATACATAAATCCACCCATACATCTATATAGCATTCATCCATCTTTCCATCCATACATCTACAAAGCATACATCCATCTAGCAATCCATATAACAACTACAAATTGTTCAAAATCACATATACATACATCTATATATACATGGTTCAATACATCAATCGTCCATCTATACATCAATCAAACCCACCAGTAGGAAGCAACCAGGCCAAACACGCACAGAATCTTACTGCTTCAAAGTTTACATGTACTAGTATGCATACATTGTATTTTTAGAAAAATTTAGGTATGGCAGCTGCCAAAGCTTGCCAGATTGCTGGCACCGCCCCTGTATACATACATCCATCTATCCATCCATCCTTACATCAATCTATCCATCCATCCACAGATCCATCAACTCCTAAATCTATACATGCAAAAAAAATAAGAACAAAGAGGGGGACCGGTGCTCACCGTGGGCTGGGCAGAGGGGGCAGAGAGCAAGGAGGAGCTGGTGCCTGGCTTTGGTGGCACCAGCGGTGGGGAACGGCGGCGGCCGGTGCTACCGCGACCACAGCAGCAAGTGGCGGCAGCCCTAGGGCACGAGCCGGGGAGGGGGCCCCATGGCAGAGGGGTGGGGGAGGTGGAGGAGGGAAGTAGGGGGCGGCGGCGGGGAGGCAGCGGTGGGGAAGAGCGGCGCCGGCGGCGGGGGGGGAGGCGTGCTGGAGTGGCGGGGCGGGCGGGGTGCTGGGGTGGCGGGTGGGCGGCGGTGGTGGGGTGGTGGGCGGGGCGCCGGGGCTGCGGTGGCGGGGCTGCGGTGGAGGGGCAGGCGCCGGGGCGGGGCGGCGCCGGGGAACGGCGGGGCTGGGGTCGTGGTGGGTGGGTGAGGTGGGGGGGAGAGAAAGAGGGGTAGGGCCGGGCTGCAGGGAGAGATAGGGGAGAGAGAGAGGGGTAGGGGGGCCGGGCTTACAGGAGAGATAGAGGGGTGGGGCCGGGCTGCAGGGAGAGATAGGGGAGAGAGAGAGGGGTGGGGCCGGGCTGGGCTTTGCCATCAGCCAGCGGATGGCAAAGAACCCACCTCTTTGCCATCCGCTGGCAGATGGCAAAGAGGGGGCGAAAATTAAGACACCTTCTTTGCCGTCTGCTGGCAGACGGCAAAGAATTCTTTGCCGTCCGCCAGCAGACGGCAAAGAGGGTGACCGTTAGCACGCCCAAGCCGTGACACTGTGGGCCCCCCTTACAAATCTTTGCCGTCTGCCAGCAGACGACAAAGAAGTGGCCCGTGTGACCTAGGCAGTGCAGCACCCCCATGGGGCCCACTTTGGTCTTTGCCGTCTGCCTGCAGACGGCAAAGAGGTGGCAGATGGCAAAGACCCTCTTTGCCATCAGCTGGTTCTTTGCCGTCTGCTTTGACAAGACAGACGGCAAACAGCCTCTTTGCCATCAGCTGGCAGACGGCAAAGAGCTGGCAGATGGCAAAGACCCTGATTCCAGTAGTGAGAGTTCTTACTTACCATCCTGCAGTTCACTGTTGTCTTGCATAAAGTGTAAACAAATAGTTCAATTGACATCTTTTGACCCATTTTAATAACAATCTTTATCAGTTTCCTCACTTGATGCTGGTTCATGAATATCTCATTGCCCCATACGCAGAAAGGGTTGAAGTGTGGATCTTTGGCAATGACATATGTATCTAAAAGCACCAAGTTAATATTAGAAGCTAAACAACAATTGCAAAATGATGTAGTACAACACTCCCTCCATCCCATTATATAAGATCTTATTACGTGTATATCTAAACATCATCAGAACATTAAGGTAACACTCTTCCTTGTTGCTATGTAGCCTGGGATTGCATATTTAGTCATTCATTACAATGCATATTGCTATGTAGCCTCAGATATATTAAATATTGCCCTAGTTAACCTACCGATAAATGGGTTATAGATATATTCAGTGAAATGTCTGATTCAACGATTAATCCCTTATCAGCCCCCAGGCTATATGGTACCAGCTACCGATATCCTGAATAGTGAGTATATATAAGCAATGCGATGAAACTAACCTCGATGGAAAACAACAGCTGTTCTCAATATTGTCCTATATGAGTACATATAAAGGCATGTTAAGCACAACAGGCTAAGCAACAACCAAATATATCCATGGTAGACAACATTATCTACGAATGGTAGCTTCAGTGTGCAGGTTTAAGCATGCTAGTTAAGCAAAAGAAGAAGTGGAAAGGTGTGTTAACTACAACAGGCATAACATTTAAAAACAAGCAAATATAGTCATTCAAACTGGTATTGTGCAGGTCTAAAGTACACTAGTTATTGTTAAAAACGAAAAGGCGTGTTAACTGCAAAATCCTTAACAACAACCAAATATCGTAATTCATAGTTGTATTGTTGAAACTTTTATTTATGAAATTGAACTGCACGGCAAATAGCTGCACATATAGAGCATGACATTGTGAAGAACTGAAATAAACAAGGCATAAGGCCATCTCTAGCCGATCCTATAAAAGTTAACGGACTAAAACCCTTTGTGGAGTATATATATACTCCAACAATTTTTGGCCGTTTCTAGTCGATCCCCTAAAATTAATGTAGTAAACTTCAATTTGATCAAGTTCAAAGCAGGTTCAACCGAAAGTAGCATGCATTCAAACATAAACATAGATAGTTTTGCATAACCGAACATAAAACATAAATTTAAAATAAACTAAATTACTTCAAGCCGAAGTGGAGGTCGAGCCAATCCTTCCTCGTCATGTACTGTGTGCCGCGAGCCGGGTCCGGGCCGGTGCCGTCGTCGGGGTCGTTGATGGAAGACACACCTCCACTCGTCGACATCGATCTCCTCGTCCTCGCCGCCCACCTCGACGCCCTCCACGCCACCGTCCTTGCCGCCTTCGACCTTGCCGTCAAAGGAGAGAATGATAACCTCGCCGCCCTCCGCGCCGGCAAAAATCATCCGCTCCGCCTCCACGAGCCCCGAGTGCTGCCGGCGGAGCTCTTGCATGTAGGCCTCGTCAGCGGCCTTGGCCTCGAGGCGCTCCCACGCCTCGCGGTCCTCCCGCGCCATAGCCGAGCTCACCACTCCTGGCTCCGGCGGGAAGAGGTCGACCAGACATGTGCCGAAGGGGAAATTGAGCCTAGCCGCCGCGCCGTGGTAGCTGACCTGCCAGCGGTCATACTCCACGCCGCGAACTCGTCGTGTGGAAGCTACCAAGCTACCTGCGGGTGTGGGTTCCTGATTTGTAATCTCGGCGACCAACGTCCCCCACCGCCGCTGCCGGACCCCAAGGTAGGACCTTGTCAGCGGCCGGGCCCGAGGGAGGATAGGGAAGTCCTCGAACTGGCATAGGGGAGCGGCGGCGGGCGAATTGGGCGACCGACGATGGAGGATTGATAAAGAGCCCGCGGAGGACGACGGGAACACCTCGGCGGCCACCTCACTGGCTGAGGGAGTCCTAGATTGAGGTGTCCTCGGGCCATCGAGCTACTGCATATGGGCCGGACTGATGGGCCACTATGGGGCCAAGCTAGAGCACGGATCCGTGGCCGAATAGGAGATCTTCGGAGTCATGGTGTGACCTCCAAGTCAAGGGTTAGCATGATCTTTCCTTCGTTGTAACCGATCTCATGTAACCCTAACCCTACTAGTGTCTATATAAACCAAGGGTTTTAGTCTCAGGGCAAGAGAAACATCCATCACCCCCTCAACCTAGGGTTTAGCTCGCCTGATCTTGTGGTAGAACGACTCTGTAACCATATCATACACATCAAATAGAATCAAGTAGGACGTAGGGTTTTACCTGTTTGAGAGGCCCAAACCTAGGTAAACAAGGTGTTCTTCGTCCCTTGTTCCCCATTGATCCTAGATCCACAGCTTGGGACCCCCTACCCGAGATCCGTCGGTTTTGACACCGACATTGGTGCTTTCATTGAGAGTTCCACTATTGGGTCACCGAAGGATCAATGGCTTGCCTGATCATCGGAGAGGACATCATCTCTGGGAACCTCTTTGTACCAGGACAGCTCTTCGTGTTCGACAGCATCATGCTGCACGCCAACCCAACTATTCATCTAGACCAAATCAACAATTTCGCCCCTGAGCACCAGATTAGATTCGGCAACTTGGAGTACATTGCGGACGCCCGAGGCGATCTGGTTTTTGCCGGATTCGCAGCCCCTCCCCGTACCCCTACGGGCCCCGCCGTGCCCGCTCCGGAGTTTTCTCCCGACCCGATCTATGTATCGGCCTCAACCCTTTAGCTGGCCTCAAGCTCGGAGGGCTCCACCTCGACTGGAGGCCAGGAATCCCCTTCGACCACGCCAGTGATGCCCGCCGAAGACCCTGCATCGGGCCTCAACGTGGAAGCAATGTTTGGACGTCCAGAGTCACCCTCGGCTGAACCCTCTCCTCATGACACGCCTCCGGCCTTGAGCCCCAGTGACAGGTCGATGTTCAGAAGCCAGGAATCATCCCTGGCCGAACTCCCCCTCGTCAACTTGACTTTGAGCCCCAATACGGAAACAGCGTCCGAAGACCAGGCCTTATCCCAAGTCTCTTATGTTTGTCCGACCACAAGCCTGACCCCGGGCCTCGAGGACAACCCGGCCCTTGAAGACCAGGATCTAGCCCAGGCCCAGATCATTCCTTGCCCCGCCACGTCAGAGACCGGCCCTCGGTGGCCACTGCATACCAATCTGGTGGCCCTCGCTTTATTAAACGAGGTGCTGGATCGAATCCAGATGATGACTCTTCGGGAGGATCCACCTTCGTTATGCATTCGGCAGCCGCTCGACACGAATTACAGGGAATTTTACGGCCCACTCACCACCCACCTAGTTGCAACAGTCGAAGACTTAACCAACATGTTGGACTACACCTCAGAAAACGCCGAATACATGGACGAGGATAGTGGAGCCACGGCTAACACCGACGCTGCTCCCCCCGTCACCGGTCACTAGACGGCCACGTCCACCTACGACATCTACATGGTGGACACCCCGAAAGAAGATGACCTCACTCTTGGGAAGGATAACAGCAGGCCCAGCGATGAGCCACCGAAACGCCGCAGACAGCACCGCCACTCCAAGGCACGTCGAAGCCATGTGAGCAACACGAACACCGAAGAAAATGCCACCCCGGACAATGCGGACTACCTCGGCGATCCCGGCGCCGACGAACAGCCACAAAACAAACACGAGGAGCATGAAGACCCGCTCGATCTCGAATACCTCGATGACTCCAAAGACAGTAACTACCTCCCTCCCTCTGAAGAGGAGGTTAGTTTGGTCGACGAGGATTTCATCATCCCCGAAGACCCGCTGGATCAAGAGCGGTTCAAACGGCAGCTAATCGCCACCGCAGGAAGCCTGAAGAAATAGCGGTAAAAATTAAAGTCCGAACAGGATACCCTTAATGAGAGATGGACTAAAGTCCTAGATGCTGAAGAGGAGTATGGCCACAAGTGACAGACCAAATGCTACCCGAAGCAAAGGCTACTGCCGCAATTCGACAACGAGGCAAAGAGCCAGCGCCTCCAAGGTACACTCAGGAGGACCAGCCAGACTGCCCACCTCGAGGACGGGACCGGACAACTAATAAAACCGAACAACCTCCCACTCACCCACGCCATCAAGGCAAGGAACCAGTACGGCTAGGTTATGAGTACGACCTACGCCGTGACTTAGATGCTTGGGCAGGTCTGACGAGGTCCATCTACGGACCTAAAAGAGATCCTCCTGTTAGACGGGACGGATACAAATCCTGGCTAGACCAAAATGATAAAGCTCGAGAGCTGCAACGAGCCCGGATGACAGATGATCTCCGGTGTGATGTAGCCCGAATCAGGGGCACCGCTCATCCTCTTTGCTTCACAGATAGAGTGATGCCGCACCAATTCCTGGAAGGTTTCAAACCTGTAAATATTGAGCCCTATGACGGGACAACAGATCTGCCAGTTTGGATCGAAGATTTTTTGTTAGACATTAACATGACACGAGGAGATGACCTCCATGCCATTAAGTACCTACCATTAAAGCTCAACGGTCCAGCCAGGCACTGGTTAAATAGCCTTCCTGAAGACTCCATAGGATGTTAGGAGGAGCTCGAGGAGGCCTTTCGAGCTAACTTTTAGGGCACTTATGTCTGCCCCCGGACGCCGATGACTTTAGCCATGTAATCCAGCGGCCCGGTGAGTCGGCATGGCAGTTTTGGAACCGGTTTTGACCAAGAAAAACTCGATCATTGATTGTCCAGACGCCGAAGCCATAGCCGCATTCAAGCACAACATTCGAGATGAATGGCTAGCACGTCAGCGCTTACCTCCCTGATGACCCGCTTCTGCGCCGGAGAGGACAGTTGGCTGGCTCGTAGAAGCACCAACCCCGGCACCCCCGGCACCTTGGAAGTTCAGGATGGGAATGGGAAGCCACGATGGAACAAGAACAAATGCCACCACAACGACGGCGAAGCTGACGAGACGGCAGTAAATGCCGGATTCCGTAATTCGATGTCCTGGTCATGGAAAATGCCTTCTAAAGGCAACCAGGACGGCCCAACCAAATTGGACGCAATCCTGGACAGGCCCTGCTAGATTCATGGCACCGCTAAAAAACCAGCCAACCACACCAACCGTAATTGTTGGGTTATAAAACAGGCTGGTAAGCTCACAGCTGAACACCCTGGCAAAAGCCCACGAAGCAAGGATGATGAGGAGCCCAGCAGGCCGAACAGTGGAGGCCAAAAACGCTTCCCTTCTGAGGTCAAGACGGTGAACATGATCTACACCACCCATACACCAAGAAAGGAGAGGAAGCGCGTGCTGTGGGATGTGTACGCCGTTGAGCCCGTAGCGCCGAAGTTCAACCCGTGGTCGGCTTGCCAGATCACCTTCGACCACAGGGATCATCCGACCAGTATGCGTCATGGAGGATCGTCGGCCCTGGTACTCGACCCCATTGTCGATGGGTACCATTTCATGAGATTCCTAATGGACAGAGGTAGTAGCCTCAATCTGATTTATACAGACATAGTGAGGAAAATGGGGATCGATCCGTCAAGGATCAAACCCAGCACCACCACCTTCAAGGGGGTTATTCTGGGCGTAGAGGCCAGCTGCTTAGGCACGATAAATCTGGAAGTGGTATTCGGCTCACCGGACAACTTCCGAAGTGAAGACTTGATCTTTGATATCGCCCCATTCCGTAGTGGCTACCATGCCCTCCTCGGCTGAACAGCGTTCGCCAAATTCAATGCCGTCCCGCATTACACATACCTCAAGCTGAAGATGCCTGGTCCCGCGGGCTTCATAATGATCAATGGCAACACGGAGCACTCACTATGCAGCGAGGAACATACTGCGGCCCTGGTAGCCGAAGACCAAGCCATCGCCAACGGGTCGAAGTATCAGCCCGCCGTAAAGGCCAGAGATACAATTAAAATGGATCGAGCCCGATCCCCGTCATGGGAGCCCGCCTGCATATGCCGCAAATAGGGATACGCTCCCCACAACACGCCCGCCTTCATCGTGCTTTACATGCCTCGCCAGCACAACTTCGCGCTCAAGATACCATGGGCGGCCATGGGGGCTTATATCAAACACGCAACACCATGTGCTCGGCTCAACCGAACTATGGCATCACCACGTCCTCGGACGACATAGGGTATGACTCCGGACTCACTCAGCATCAAGCTATGATGGCAAGGCAACATCTCATGGTCCCTATTGAAGGCACCCCTGGCCAGCATACGGTGTGCTACACGGACATCCAATCACTCGCAGAAGCAAAGGCGCAGACGTGTAGCAGGGCACAGTTGAGGCTTCAACCCACGCATCAAGGCCCTGTGTAAACCTTTCTCTGTAAAATTTTCTTTTCTTAGTTATCATAAATGCCTCAGCAGTTCAAATTGTATGGATAGACGTCCAAGAGCTTATGGAAAATTAAAACATCTTCTATGGTGTTTGGGCATCCGCATTACCTAGCACTCTCTTTCCTCCTTTTTTATTCTTTTTCCAGCTCTTCGAACAGCTCGGCATGCACACATTGTGTAACAAACACTAATCGGTTAATCGACCAAGAGCTTGATTTCTTCATCAGCTCCACGTACTTAGTCCGGCACCGCTTTCCGCTATGTGTTCGGCGTCTCAGATATTACACTATATGCATCAGTTATGAACTATGTCTTGGGTCAATAGTTGGGTTGCCCGACTCCTGTGCTTGCCTTCTTACGTTCTGCAAGTTCGGCTAAGAAGGTAAAGGGAGAACACCTATGATTGTACTTCTGGCTAGTCCAGCTAAGCACCTAAGGGGAGAAAGCCAAAAACTGACCGTCATAGTAAGCGAGAACTGGTCAGCGATCCGATGACAAGTGCTAAACTAAGAAATCAGTAGCGATTTATCAGTGTCGTACGCAGGGTTCGTACTAGCAGAAACCATGTGATTACCGATGCATGGCTCGGCTCCCACGTACATCACAAAACACTGGGGGCTAATCATTAGCTTCCTCCATCAAGCTCCTATGGCTAAGTCAACGCAATAAAGCTGCATAGTCTGATTGCCTAGTCTCTCTCGCACACTACCACCTTCGGGTACCGAGACGTCGGCTAAGGGTAGCAGTGCAGAGACGAAACACCCCTCGTACCATTTACTTGGGGGCTGAAGCTGACGGCTGGTAACTTTCAGAATAATAAACGGTCGCACAGGAGTCAAAATAAAAACACCATAGTATATAAACAAGCAGCATTATAAAGCAAAAGGTTCAGCTGACAACTTAATACAATCACTCAATGATTACATCCTTGGAACACTGGCCCTCTATCGCTCGAGCACCACCCATAACTTGTGCGAAATACAATTCGGGGCAGCGATGCTCCTTTCCAACCGGAGGGGGACCAGTGGCCATGTCCATTGGCTTGATCTTCTACCAATGAACCATGGTCTTTGCAAAGGCCAGCCTGGCTCCTTCAAGGCATGCGGAGCGCTTCACGGTATCAATCCGGGGCGACGCAGCACGCAGCTTCTACACCAGGGTGAAGTAGCTGTCCAAAATAGGCTCCATGGGCCACAGCCGGATGCAAAGATCCTTCAGGGCTGGCTCGGGCATCCGATGCAACTCCATCAGCTGCTTCATCTGGTTGCTGAGGAGGGGACGGTGCTCGGGCACCTGGAACTGCGACCAGAAAAGCCACTGTTCGGAGTCCTCCTCCTGCGTTGTGTAGTGCTCCGCCGCACCTGCCGCACTCTTCGGAAGGTCATAAAAAATGCCTGCCGAGCGCCAGACGCGCGTCAACAACATGAACCTATTGCCGCCAAAAACACTCTGCAGTAAGTATTTCTTACCATCTACGATCTGCTTCACCTGGCGGAGCTGCTCTCGGGCACCCCGCACTTCCGTCCTGGCCTCTCGAAGCTCCTTGTCCACCTTGGACAACTCGGAGGACTTCTCTTTCTGTTTCCACTGAAGAGCCTCACATTTCATGACGGCATCCTTGAGCTCCACCTGCACTTCGGCCACTCGAGCCTTGTGCTTCTCACCGGCGGTTTTCACCGTCTCAAGCTCGGCCACCGCGTTTTCGGCAGCCGCTTTCTTTTCGGCCGCCTCGGCCTCGGCCTTCTTCAGCGCCGCTTTGAGGCCCTCGACCTTCGCGGCGATAGCTGCAGTCACCAAACACCATATGATCAGCATGCAATTCGAAACATAAGTGTTCGGCGGCGTTAACTACGCATTTTTTCATAAGGGCTTACCTTGCGCCTCATCAAGCCGTTTGGTGATGAGGTCAAGCTCTTCATCGGAGTGTTTAAGCTTCTGATCCATCTCCTCCAGGGCAGCGGCGTTAGCAGTCATGGCCAAGGACGATGCCTGCGATATGAAATCGATCATGACACTTTAAATACTGAACTACGGACATTCGACCCTCTGTAAGGTTTTTGCAATCCTTATAGAGTCTCGGGGGCTGTTATGCATAAGGCCTACTCAAACACAAAAACAAAGACTAAAAATCCATTTTACGGGAAGGGGGCATTACTTGACTCACCTCGAATCCTGTTAAAAGGCCGTGGAAGGCATCGTTCAGTCCGGTATGGATGGACCGAACACCCTGTAGAACCGCACCCATCAGGGTGCGGTGCTCGCCGACGATGACAGAGTTGTTCACCAACTCCTCCATCGTGTCCGGCCAGCCCTCTGTCGCCTGGTAGTTGGTATTCGGCGCGGACGGTGGGACCTCAACCCCTCCCATGCCGGAAGGCGGGACCATCACCTTGGAGGGCCTTGGGGGCTTAGGTACGGCTGGCTGGGACGGTCTGGACGGTCCGGACTTTCCTCCTGCATTGGCCAGGAGAGACGCACCCGCCTCGGCCATTACTGTGTCGCCCCCCTCCCCTGTGTTCGGACGGGTAGGGGTCCTTCGGGACAACACCTCCCCGACCTCTTCCGGGACCAGGGGAGGCGTGGAGCGTGACGCGGATCCGCTATCCGCCAAATCAGCAGGTGGAGAGGTCCCCTTTGAGGTCTGCTCGGTAGGGTGGTCACGCGGTCGGCTGAGATATCACACAATCGGTTCCCATCAGTAAGAGAGTGGCAAAATAAAGTAAACAAGATATTATGAGGTTTGCACCTCTTGGCGGGGGGCTTCACCCTGAGTTCCTTCTCTGGAACCTTTTCAGACGTCACGGATGTGGTACCCCGGCTCAGAGAGACCGGAACACCCCGTATTCTAGCCCAAAGATCGAGGAGAAGTCTTCTGGAATACGGCACTGCTTGGCATAGAACAAACTAGCTCTATATTACAACATGGATATGGATACAAGAGTTCCGATATAACAGGGAATTACATCGGCACGGCGACACTACGCCAGCTCAGGTTGCTCTATGCTAGCAGCAGAACAACTCGTAGCAGCGGATAACTTCTAGCAGCGGAACAACGATGACGACGATGGACTCCACTCCGCAGGGACTCTGGCTGGAACGCTTATCCTAGCTCACAAACTCGGGATCCACGACAAACAAGCAAGCAGACAAGGCACGACCTGCAAACTGGCATGACACGCCAGGTCAGTAAATTGAATGTACTTGCAAACTCACAACAACCAAAGCAATCAAGACAAACAACAGCATGGCTTTTACAGGTTAAAGCAATGATGAACATGATACCACTAGAACATTATAAGCATTGAATGAACATGTTGAACATAACACATCTAGCATCACATGAAATGAGCATGGCAATGTTACTCATGATATGCACAAGATGATACTAGCATGCAGCATACTTAACATGATCCACTTACTCTGCTCGGGGTTACCTCGTAACCACCACATGTATCAACTTACCAACTTGGGCATCACACGATCATCTCAGGACAAACCAAGCTTGGTATTAACAATACCGTAGTGATCATATGAACACAAGGAGCTTGATCTTTACCCGAGATTACCACATGACACCAGAAATATCAACCAACTTCGGTATCCCTGATACCAGTGTGATCCTCTCATGATCACATAAAGATCAACCAACTTCTTGCCTCATCGAACCGGGGTTGTTTATTATTCAGGTTATTATTACTGTTGACCCATAGTGTGACCTACTACGAACTGGGCCCTTATCCGTGGGCGCTGCTATCGATAGATTTAAACACACTCTGCAGAGGTTAGCACACTGTACCCACACTACGGAACCCAAGGCCTCGTGCTCCCATTCGGGTGGACCAACGACGTTCCAACAAAACCGATCTACTGCCATGACACTCTCCCGGCCACTCCGACAAACTCCCCTTTGGGCTAAGTCATGGGTGGCCCCGATGTCACCTCGTGACATCCAACGGCCACCGTCGTGGCAAAACAAAACAGTCCCAAATAGGGACAATGGTACCATACAACAACGGGCACACAAGGCTTATGGCCACCTACCTGATCAGGGTAGCATGTGCACATAACCTTCCCTAGTTGGAGGCACCGGCGAGAGGCATGACAATAGACCCAGTTAGGACCTTCCATAAGGCAAGTGTGGCTGCACTGGTCAGCTCGATTCGATGGCACTATGACTCTGCCAACAGGTGTTCAAGTTCGATAAAAGTCCGGTTAAACTTGAATGAGGAACAGCTGAGTCATAACATCATAACGTGATGAAATAACAATGCAGATGAGCATGACATCAACATGAGCATGGATGGATAACACAACCATTTAGCATGTTCATCTTAACATCAATAACAATAAAGTTGTTACTCTATCAGATGCAAACGAACATGGCATAACGATGATCCTGAATAGCACAAGTATAGCAAAGCATATCACTAATATGAACATAGTATGACCACTAGCATTGGGAAAATAACTACCAGAAAAGAACATGATAACAATATTAGCAAGTAAGCATGTAACCAACTGGATGAAAATAATCATGGCATAAGAACGAGCATGGATCCATAAGCATATAAAGCATTCATGGAAATATTAACATGCACAACTTATTTAAATATTCAAGCTGAAAACCATGCTACTGCAAATCCATCATACAAGTGGTTGTCGTGGCTTGCCTAGAAATGAAGAGGTCACCGGGAAGAAGTGCGGAAGGATCACAGAAAGAATCACCGGAAACCGTTCTCCCTCGGAGGGGCTGTTTACGGGCAAGGGCAAGATGGTCATTTTCACAGTGAGACCACATAGTGAGAATGATACCAACAGATAGAGCTCAACGAGATGAAAACGTGGGTTTGGATTCAACTCAAACGGAGTTACGGTTGAAAAGTTATAGCCAGATGAAGCCCAGGGACTAATCTGTAAAAAGAATCTCTACAAACAGGCCCCTGGCTGGAAAAATAGAAAACACATTCAGAGAAATACGCCTTCGAAGTAGAGGAAGAGTAAAATGGAGAGAAGAAGCAGGAGAGTGCTCTTACAGAACCGGAAAGCATATTTCCGGAACTATGCTTCCACTTGCCACGTCAGTAGACCGGGGTCAACTCCCCGTGTCACTGACTGGTGGGGCCGTGGGGTCCATAGGCTGGCTGAGGCGGGGTCTTCTCCTTCCTGGTGCTCACCCGCGATGCATAGGATGGCCGCGCGCGCCGGCGACAGCCCTGCGGTGACACGGGTCGACTCAGGCGACGCCCCGGCCACCGGAATGACTAGCGTGGGGAGGCGCACCCGCCTGCATGCTTCATGCATGCCGACAAGCGCTGAGACGAGCAGGGCCGTGACCGTGGTGGATGGCGACTTCGGGTAGCGACGGGCATGGCTCCCTGGTGCACCGGAAGAAGGACTGAAGAGAGGACGAGGATCGCCGGAGTCTAGGAGGCCTTCTGGTGGAAGAAAGGGAGGGAGAAGGGCTCGGCATAGAGGGAATTTAGGAGGGGGATGCCGGCAACCATGGCAGCCATGGGAGGACTAGAGGGATCCCCGAGCTTGCCGGAGTGGCTGAGCGGGGTACTGGGAGGAGGAGGTGGCCGGTGGTGCACTCGGGAGACAAGGGGAGGGCTATATATAGCCGGGGCAACATGGTGCCGCGCTGGCTACCGCCGCAGACGCGTGGCCGGACTCGCGAACACGTGGGCACGCTAGCACACTCGACGGAAGGCAACAGGAAGGAACAGGGGAGGGTTCACGAGGCAGAAGAGGCCAAGGGGAATGGGTAGGAAGAGGCCAGGGGCGAACAGAGCCGAAGCGGCCACAGTGCTCCTGTGGGTGCGCACTGTTCTCAACGGGGACGGCTCGCGGGGAAGCAAACGGAGGGGGAGAGGGGTCCAGGGCAAAGGCAACGACGAGGGGGAGCTGTTTAACACGGTCGGGCATGCAAACGCAACGAGCAAAGGAGGGGCCCGAGCTAACAGACACGCAGCTCGCGTCCATGGCGTGCCAGAGCGGTGGTCACCGCGTGAACTGGCGCACGTGGTTGCACCCTGGCTGGCCGACCATGTCTGGGAGATGGACTAGACAATAGAGAGTGCCAACAAGGAAAGAACCAAAGGCAGGGGCAAAGAAGAGATTTGGGCTTAGCTCCAAACCAGCTGAACAGCAAGGTGTTTGATGCTTTCTGGAGAAGATTGGTCAGGAAGATTAGACTGAGATTTGGCAGGGGGTGATAAACTACTAAGATGAGTGTCACTGCAAATTTGCAGCTCATTAGGATCAAGATAAATTGTACTTGCTGTAGAATGTGCCCCACTTGGCAGAAAGACAAAGCATGAAGTAGCACTCACATGGATGACTGGATTAATATGACATTTGGAGGAGATGAGTTATATATCACATGAGACTACTATAAAAGTTTCATACCATTTGGAAATACCAAAATGGTACTTGCTTCATAATGTAGCTCTCTGGACAGAATCTAAGAAAAATTGCTATGGAAAAATGGATAGATAAAATGAGCCAAGACTTTGTGGAGAGAGTTTATATGGGTAGGAGCATGCCCTGGTAAATTTTTAGCAAAAATGAAACAACATAACATATAGTTGCTTCACATCCTGAAAATCAGACCGGAAACCAAGATTTGATGCTGAGCTCACATAGAGTGATTACATGATCCCAAATCTTGAGGAGAGTTATGATTTGATCATATGAAGGACATTGCAAAATTTCAACTCATTTGGATTACCCTATTTAGTACTTCGTTCACAAAGGCTTCCCTCGGACAGGAACTTTGGAAATTTGCTAAGGAAGGTTCACTAGGAAAATTAAGTTGAATTTTCGCATGGGGCAATGATATGGACATTAAAAGGTGTCCAAAAAGTTTGGGGTCAATCAAGCAAAGATAAATGACACTTCCTTCTCAAAAAGCCACTTAGGGCAGAATGAGAAAAGGAATATTTGTGTGTTTTATTTGATGACACCAAGGAAGGATTTTGACATATCTGTGGAGGATATGACCCAAACAATTTATGAGAATTATTTGGGAATTTTGTTGAAGACAGAAATATAGGTTGTTTCACAACATAGGGCAAAAAGGATTATTCCTTTAATAGAAAAAAAAGGAATATTCCCAATAAAAAGAATATTGGGATAGGGCTAAGATGGGAAATGACATGATATTGGGACAGTTTATATGATGACAAGCCACTTGTGAGACTTGAGAAGAGATGGTCCTCCCAGGTTTCAGGACCACAGAGCCACAGAAAAGCAATTCAAATCAAAAAATTTAAATAAATCCAAAAGAAAAAGAAAGGGCCAAAATCCAGGGTGTCACAAACCTTCCCCCCTTAAAGAAATCTCATCCTCGAGATTTGGTTGCTCAGGGAACAAATATGAATATACCTGACTTAAGGAAACTGTTTCCAACTCGGGTATCCTTTTCCTTATATGATGTTCCCGTTGAATTTCATGACTAGACTGTCTTGCTCTGGGGTGGTTTGCTTCACTGTATCCATATTCTGACAGGCCTTACCTCATATGTCACATTGATTCCCATTTCTTTTATATCTGACGGTGTAACGGGGTACGGTAGATTATTATGCCTGCAATATATGCCCGTCTCACAAGTCCGAGAGTTGTTTCTGATGGAGGTGTCACACTGACCACATTCCATGGAGTTGTGAACAACTTTCTTGGTGGACACCAAATATCTTACTCCTTGTAGTGGGTTGCTCAAATAGCTGCATATCCCTCTGGGTTCAACAAAGTGTTGTGAATCATACTGTTCTCCTGGTGGAATCTGACTTATCTTGACTGACTCCATTGTCTCGAGTATCAGATCCATGCCAAATATTTGACTGTCACCTGTCATGCCCCACATAAAAGTGGGCACAGCCTTATAACGATAGTATCTACTGACTTGACTGGCGGTGGTTTTGGCAGAAGAATCTTGTTCATGGCAGACTATCCTTTAACTGATTCCCATATACAAGGGCACATGCTTTGAGATTATTGTTCAACATTCTGATTACTCATCCTGTCGGTATATCCATGTGATTCATGCAACAATTATCATACCTTTATTCTCATCTTCTAACATGGTAACATCCTTTAAATGACAGGTTCATCGTATTCAAGTTTTAACCATAGGAAAAATGATCATCTGAACCCAGGTTCACAGGTACTTGTACAGAGCTCACTGCTGTTGTCAATCTTCATAGTCCTTTGTCACACTGAGGTGTATAACTAGCTTCCTTCTTTTAACAATACTCATGTGGTTGTTAGACTCTATTTACATCATCGTTCGAGTGACTTTGCAAAACTTTGGTTGTATGCTCACAATGAAAGCATGTGTAGCTGAGCATTTGGTTTCTGAGGGAGACACTTGTGTCCAGACTGGCTCGTGTTCTTGAACAAACTGTTGTGGATCTGATTTTTTAGATGCACTGCCATATGCTGTCAACTCGATGTGTAATATCTTGTACCAGTGCCATACTGAGGAAGCTTGTGCTGAAAGCCATTGCGCTGAGGAAGACTGAATAGCTTGTGCTTGAAGCTTTCATTGGGGCAGCTTGTTGAGGAAGACTGGGTACCGTACTTCAGAAGCTTCCCCCCTTAGTGACTTGCTGGGGAAGACTCGATATCTTATGTCGGAAGCTTTTGCGGTGGCTTACTGAGGAAGGCATAGTATCTTGTGCTGGAAGTCATCCACATATCATATCGAGGAAGACTGAGGAGACTTGCATTGTAAGCTTCTCTGGTAGCTTGCGATGGAAGACTGGGTTGCTTACACCAGAAGCTTCTTATTGTGGTATGATGACTGAATGCCATATATATACCCTTTAATATTTCTGCTGTCGATTACTCACATGAAAAAGGCTGTTCGACTATCCTTCTTGCTGAGCACTGAATTCATAGTACATTCTAGCAGGTTTCCAGTGTATAGCATGGTTCAAATCTTACTCATAGCAGAATCAACCTTGCATATGAACCATACCTTTGACTGATAATATACTGTTGGTCTTGCGCACCACTTGTCTTCAAGATGATTTAATCATACTGATGTGAAGATTGCACTATTTATGTAAGCTGGATGTTGGTAACCATGCCATTGTATCATTTCCATTCGGACCAGACATTCCCAAATTAATGCAGTCGACTGAGAATTCCATAATGATGCAGAGCTTCCAATTATTCGTCTCCTTACTGATTCTTCGAGTCCGGTCTCGGTTGATGAGCAACTTTAATAAGGGGAAAATAAGGTAACACCGGGGGCCCAAAGAAATAAACAAAAGGAATGGATGGAACAAAAGCACACAAGGCAATCAAGATTATATACAAGCAATATCATATTCAAGCAACATCACATATTACTCCTACTCACAACAATAATATGCATGCATACTTAAGCACACAGATCTCGCAAAAATTCCGGTATTCACTACTGGAATCCTCTTCTTTGCCGTCTGCTAATTCTTTGCCGTCCGCTTGCTGACGGCAAATAAGGTCTTTGCCGTCAGCCACAAGAAAACGGATGGCAAAGATGTGGCTGATGGCAAACAAAGTCTTTGCCATCAGCCTGTTCTTTGCCGTCCGCTGGCTGACGGCAAAGAATCTTTGCCGTCCGCTAGCAGACGGCAAAGAGGTGGGTGGGTCCAGTTATTGTTTAAGCAACTCAAGCCCACCGGCCCCACCTCTTTGCCGTCCGCAAGACTTTGCCGACCGTTGGCTGACGGCAAAGAGGCGGGTACGTTAACGGCCGTCCCGCCCCCCTCTCTTCTCTCCACTCTCTCATTCCTCCCCACCCACACCCGCGCCGCCGCCGCCGACCCCGTCTACCGTAGCCGGCCGCCCCACCGCCCTGCACCCCTCCCCTGGCGCCCCCCACCTCAACCGCACCCCCCCCGCCGCCCTTCCACGTCGCCCCCGCCCCCGCCCCCCTCCTCTCCGTCGCCATCCCCCACCCACACACGTCCCGCACCGCCGCTGCCGATCCCCCGTCCGTCGTCGCCCCTCTCTTCCGCTCCCCTCACCCCTCCCCGCCCTCCACCTGCTGCCCGCCGCCTCTTCCACGTCTGGGAGCCGCGCCGCGGCCGTCCCCGCCCTGTCGCCATCCCCGCCCCATCCCCCCGCCGTCCGACCCTCCCCCCCCTCCACCGTTTTCGCCTCCTCCTCCAGGCCGCCGCACCGTCCGCCGCCCCCTCCACCAGGTGAGCACCTCCCCTTTTTTTTGTTTAATTAGTTTTCTTTTTGTTTTCTTTTAGTTTAGTTTCTGTTTTAGTTATATTATAGTTATAGTTATAGTTTTAGTTTTAGTTTATTTTAGATAGTTTTAATTTTATTTTAGTTTATTTAGATTAGTTTTAGTTTATTTTAGTTTAGTTTATTTGATTAGTTTTAGTTTTAGAAGAAGAAGTAGAAGGA
Organism: Thinopyrum elongatum; assembly: GCA_011799875.1. Lineage (NCBI taxonomy): Eukaryota > Viridiplantae > Streptophyta > Magnoliopsida > Poales > Poaceae > Thinopyrum > Thinopyrum elongatum. Next base: position 166,218,407 of record CM022300.1, on the reverse strand, counting down.
GGAGGGGGACAATAGGATGGAGAAGAAGAAATAAAAAAGAAAGAATGAGGGGAAAGGAGTAAAACGAAAGAATAAGATAAGAAGAAGAAGAATAGAACGAAGCAATAAGAATAAGACGAAGAATAAGAATAAGAAGAATAAGAAGGAAGATAAGAAGAAGAAGAAAAGATGAGGAGGAGGAGGATGAGGAGTATGCTGAGACGAAAGAAGAAGCATAATACTACTAATACGAACTAATAAGAAGTAAGAAAGAAGAAGAATAAACAAATCAGTAAGAATAATGAAGAACGCTCCTTTTCTTCGACCTCCCTCCTCCTACCTCGTCTCCTCCCCCTCTTCTCTTATTCTCAATACGACGAATACCCTACGAAAAGAAATTCCCCCAAAGATATCCCGCACCCTACCCCTACCCCCTGACAACCCAACACCCCGACCCCCTACCACCCCCGCCCCCCCCCCTCCCTAACTTCCCCCCGACCGCAATACCCCCCCCCGTGTCCTACCCACCCCCTACCCGACCCCGACCCCGACCCCGACACGACACCCCGGCACGACACCCCGACCCCGACATGTGGCCGTCGGTGTCGAACACTACATCCACATCCCACAAGTGACGCCGGCGTCCGGCGTCCCACAGCAACAGTTCTCAGCGTCAATGGCGGTCGAACACCATTGCGAATTTGTCTGGCAGCCTCTGCGATGACGATTAAAAGGCAAGTGTTGAAACTTGAAACACCCAAACTGACTCAAGTCGGTTTGGTTGTTTGAAATTTCAAAATTTGGCTTTAATCCTCATCGCAGAGGCTGCCAGACAAATTCGCCAAGGTGTTCGACCGTCATCGGCCACCAGAACTATTGTTGCAGGACGCCGGGCGCCGGCTTCACTTGTGGGATGTGGATCTAGTGTTCAACGTCGACCGCCTCATGTAACTTGCACAGATGGTAGTTGCTATTTAGTTTACCCGAGGACGAGTGGGTTAGGGGGTCGTTGTCGATGGAACCCTAAATAGCAAGTATCGTCGGTGCGAGATACATGTGGCCGTCGGTGTCGAACACTACATCCACGTCCCACAAGTGACGCCGGCGTCCGGCGTCCCACAGCAACAGTTCTCGGCGTCGATGGCGGTCGAACACCATTGCGAATTCGCCAAGGTGCTCGACCGTCATCGGCCACCAGAACTATTCTTGCGGGACGCCGGGCACCGGCTTCACTTGTGGGATGTGGATCTAGTGTTCAACGCCGAGCGCCACATGTATCTCTCACCGATGACACTTGCTATTTTGGGTTCCATCGATGCCAAGGAACCCCCTAACACTTGCTATAGGTGTCTTCAATCATCAGTATGCGTGACCACTATGCGTCTCCCGTTCGAAAGGGTTACATCTATAAATATGCATGCATTTGCATATTTATAAGTGTTGTTGATGTTGTTGAGCACAAGTGCATTGCTTTTTTTTCTCAGTTTTCTTTCATGTCTAAAAACTTGGCTCTGTTCCAACTATCTCCATTTATCAAATATGATAGAGTTGAATTAGAGCCAGGTTGGATTAGGGCCAATTTTCTATAGATATGCAAATGGTCCATTTATCAAATATGGTTCTAGCTGTGTATATAGATACGGTCCATTTATAGTAGATATGATTCTAGCTGTTGCCATCATAAATGTCCACAAGTGCATTGCTTTTTGAATGTGAAATGATAACTTGGTGTAGTTGATTATCTTCTGCTCAAAACTTTTGCTGCTGTAATGTTGTATGATAATGTTGTAAGGGTAGTAATTGGTCTCTTCTGCTGCTTATCAGAGATGGGGGGAGGCCACCACCGCAGGCTGCGCTCTGCCACACCGGAGTGCGACTTGGAAGGTTTCGAGTTCTTCACGATCATACTTGAGAATTCCTCCAGGAGGCAGGTATATAAAAGGAGAGATCTCCCCTTCACCCATCTCTTTATCATAACTCTGTTGTTTGCTACATCACTGCTTGACCCACGCTGCAGAGGCTGCCTGACACTTTTATGAAGATGCTGGATGGCCATCGGCCAAAGAATGTGAAGCTGCGACAGGCTGGCAGCGGGCTTCGCAGGCTGTGGGACGTGGAGGTGGTGTTCAGGTATGACCACATGTACCTGTGTCGTGGCTGGGAGCAGTTCATCCGTGCCTACGACCTGTGGCATGGGTACTTCTTTGTCCTCAGGTACGACGGCAACGCCGTGCTCACCGTGAAGGTGTTCAACACGACTATGTGCCGCATGCGCTATCAGGACGACGACGATGCCAGTACGCTCTGCCGCTTCTTCCTCTCCATTTGGCTTTGTCTCACACGGATAGTTAAAAAAACTTTGTTGCATTTGGTCAGGCAATGGGAGCAGTAGCAGCGACTCGGGCTACAACAAAAGCAGCAGCGACTCTAGCTACAGCAAAAGCAGCAGCGACTCTGGCTATAGCAAAAGCAGCATAGAGGATGAGGAGGAACGTAGTGGGGAAGAAGAGGAGCAGAGTAGGGATGAGGAGGTGCAGCCTATTCTGTCTGACGATGACCTCGCGATGGTGGTGGCTGACGATGACCTACCGATGGTGGTGGCTGACGACGGGCAAGCGATGGTGGTGGCTGACGATGACCTAGCGATGGTGGTGCCTGAAGATGGCCTCATGATGGTGGTGGTGCCTGACAATGACCTTGCGATGGTGGTGGCGCCGGCGATCCCACAGCTGGGCGACAGGACCATGCCAATTGTGGTAGAAGAGTACATCCCACTGCCTCGCCGCTCTAAGCGCATCAGGATGATGAAGGAGAAGGAGAAGAAGGAGGAGTGAAGATCCTTCACCTCCGTGATGACTGTAAGTTTTCTCTAGTGTTTTGCTTACGAAATGCATAAAGACCTAGACTTAGCTTTATTTCCTCTAAGTTAGCTCTAATATGCTTAGTTACCTGGGTTAGCTCAATAAAGAACTATAATTAGCTTACTTATGTCAAAAATGGCATAATATTCTTACTTAACTAAAAAATGGCATAATTTGCTAGGTTAGCTCCAAAATGACCAAGTTTTCTCTAGTGTTTTGCTTTACAAATGGATACTTAGCTTATTTTCCTCCTAAATGGCATAATTACCTAAGTTAGATAAAAAATAAGCTATACTTAGCTTATTCAATTCATTTATGACATACTTAGCATACTTAGGAAAAAAATGGCATGATAATCTTTGTTAGCTCCAAAATGATATAGACTTAGCTTATTTTCCTCGAAAATGACATAATAACCTTACTAAGCTCCAAAATGACCTATTTACCTACCTTAGCTCTAAAATGACCCACACTTAGCATTTTTACCTAGCTTAGCAATAAAATGACATTTTTACCTACCTTAGTTAGAAGAAGAAGAAGATAAAGAAGAGGAGAGGAGAAAAAGAAAGAGAAGAAAAAAAATCTTCTTCTTCTTCTTCTAACTAGTCTTCTTCTTCTTCTTCTTCTAACTTTCATCTTTCCCAATTTGCAGATTTGCTTTACATGAGGAAGCTTGGATTCATGGAGTGTACTATTCTTGTGGTGCTTCCTTGTTGTTTATGAAAACTTGTTTGGATATGTATGTCTATATGGATATGTTGTTGGAAACTTGTTTCTGGTTATGTATATATGGATATGTTGGACTTTGTTGAACTATGTTATTGGATTGGATGAAATATGTTGTTGGACATGCTGTTGGATATGTATGCATGTATATCTGTGTTTGAAACCATGTCTAATTAATGGGATTTAAATAAAAACAGGGGATATATAGCCTCTTTGCCGTCCGCTAGCGGACGGCAAAGAGGACACGTGGCAGTCACCTGTGCAAACTAGGAACACTGGCTGCCTATTTGGTCATTTTGCCGTCTGCTGGCGGACAGCAAAGTGACCATCTATGCCATCTGCCAGCAGACGGCAATGATTCAAACCTCTTTGCCGTCTGCTGGCGGACGACATATCTGGACACGTGGCAGCTTCCCAGTGCTGCCTAGCTGGGCTCTATGCCGTCCGCCAGCGGACGGCAAAGAGCGCCGTTAACCCCCTAACGGCTCTCACGCCACCGCACTGCCATCAGCTGTCTTTGCCGTCTGCTGGCCTCGGATGGCGGACGGCGTAATCCTTTGCCGTCCGTTTCTAAGAAGCGGACGGCAAAGAAGGCCTTTGCTGGCAGGCTTTCATCCGGACAGTTTGCCGTCCGCTAGCGGACGGCAAAGCATTTTGCCGTCTGTGATCTATGCCTTTGCCGTCCGCCATGGTGGACGGCAAAGAAGCTGATTCCAGTAGTGATTACGGTCTAATATGCTATGGCGGTGTGCACGAAAGTGAATCCATGTGTGGAAGGAGTTGGTGTAAACAAGGTTACACCAAGCGCTGGCTTAACACAGGTTGCATCTGGACGGACACGGAGGTGAGGACGGACTTGGTGATCATGTGGCGGAACACGAAGGTTACGACCATATCATCATCAAGTGGACGGATGAAAAATCGTACACATCCAAAGAATGGGGTGACGGCGTAGGATAGCAGTGGAGAAGCAAGGCCTGCTGGCATTGCCCTTTTTTGATAGCTAAGATCAGTAAGGGTTACCAAAGTGGCGGGATGGAGGGCAAGATCTGGGGTAGAAACATGTCTACCACCGAAATGATGGGGGTGGCTGACGGAAAGATATGGATGGAATACCTGCAAGTGGTGTCTGGAACACTTGGTACCTCGGCATCACTCCGTTGGGACAGAGATGACGCCGAACACCGAAGAGCAGGTATGCAAAACTGGAGGGGTGCAGGTAGTGGATTGAAACAGATGCCACCTACACTCACAAGATTAACCGTTAGCGAACATATAATAAGTCTATATGCATGCTATGCACCAAACAAATGTAGCAACCAAATGTAGCAGACTGCCAAGACTCTATACTACTGTTTTCTAATGCTCATGCGGACTAGGGCGTCCTACAGCCAGACCTGCTCTGATACCAAGCTTTGTGGCACCCCGGCTCAGAGAGACCGGAACACCCTGTATTCCAGCCCAGAGATCGAGGAGAAGTCTTCTGGAATACGGCATTGCTTGGCATAGAACAAACTAGCTCTATATTACAACATGGATATGGATACAAGAGTTCCGATGTAACAGGGAATTACATCGGCACGGCGACACTACGCCTGCTCAGGTTGCTCTATGCTAGCAGCAGAACAACTCGTAGAAGTGGAATAACTTCTAGCAGCGGAACAACGATGACGACGATAGACTCCACTCCACAGGGTCTCTGGCTGGAACACTAATCCTAGCTCGCAAACTCGGGATCCACGACAAAGAAGCAAGCAGATAAGGCATGACTTGCAAACTAGCATGACACGCCAGGTCAGTACATTGAATGTACTTGCAAACTCACAACAACTAAAGCAATCAAGACAAACAACAGCATGGCATTTACAGGTTAAAGCAATGATGAACATGATACCACTAAAACATTATAAGCATTCCATGAACATGTTGAACATAACACATCTAGCATCACATGAAATGAGCATGGCAATGTTACTCATGATATGCACAAGATGATACTAGCATGCAGCATACTTAACATGATCCACTTACTTTGTTCCGGGTTACCTCGTAACCACCACATGTATCAACTTACCAACTTGGGCATCACCCGATCATCTCAGGACCAACCAAGCTTGGTATTAACAATACCGTAGTGATCATATCAACACAAGGAGCTTGATCTTTACCCGAGATTACCACATGACACCAGAAATATCAACCAACTTCGGTATCCACGATACCACTGTGATCCTCTCATGATCACATAAAGATCAACCAACTTCTTGCCTCATCGAACCGGGGTTGTTTATTATTCAGGTTATTATTACTGTTGACCCATAGTGTGACCTACTATGAACTGGGCCCATATCTGCGGGCTCGGCTATCGATAGATTTAAACACACTCTGCAGAGGTTAGCACACTGTACCCACACTACGGAACCCAAGGCCTCGTGCTCCCATTCGGGTGGACCAACGGCGTTCCGACAAAACCGATCTACTTCCATGACACTCTCCCGGCCACTCCGACAAACTCCCCTTTGGGCTAAGTCATGGGTGGCCCCGATGTCACCTCGTGACATCCAACGACCACCATCGTGGCAAAACAAAACAGTCCCAAACGGGGACAATGGTACCATACAACAACGGGCACACAAGGCTTATGGCCACCTACCTGATCAGGGTAGCATGCGCACATAACCTTCCCTAGTTGGAGGCACCAGCGAGAGGCATGACAATAGACCCAGTTAGGACCCCCCATAAGGCAAGTGTGGCTGCACTGATCAGCTCGATTCGATGGCACTATGACTCAGCCAACAGGAATTCAAGTTCGATTAAAGTCCGGTTAAACTTGAATGAGGAACAGCTGAGTCATAACAGCATAACATGATGAAATAACAATGCAGATGAGCATGACATCAACATGAGCATGGATGGATAACACAACCATTTAGCACGTTCATCTTAACATCAATAACAATAAAGCAGTTACTCTATCAGATGCAAACGAACATGGCATAACGATGATCCTGAATAGCACAAGTATAGCAAAGCATATCACTAATATGAACATAGTATGACCACTAGCATCGGGAAAATAACTACCAGAAAAGAACATGATAACAATATTATCAAGTAAGCATGTAACCAACTGGATGAAAATAATCATGGCATAAGAACGAGCATGGATCCATAAGCATATAAAGCATTCACGGAAATATTAACATGCACAACTAATTTAAATATTCAAGTTGAAAACCATGGCTACTGCAAATCCATCATACAAGTGGTTGTCGTGGCTTGCCTAGAAATGAAGAGGTCACCGGAAAGAAGTGCGGAAGGATCGCGGAAAGAATCGCCGGAAACAGTTCTCCCTCGGAGGGGGCTGTTTACGGGCAAGGGCAAAACGGTCATTTTCACAGTGAGACCACATAGTGAGAATGATACCAACAGATAGAGCTCGACGAGATGAAAACATGGGCTTTGGATTCAACTCAAACGGAGTTACGGTTGAAAAGTTATAGCCAGACGAAGCTCAGAGGACGGCCGCGCGCGCTGGCGACGGCCCCCGGCGACACGGGTCGACTCAGGCGAAGCCCCGGCCACCAGAATGACCAGCGTGGGGAGGCGGACCTGCCTGCATGCTTCATGCACGCCGGCAAGCGCTGAGACAAGCGAGGCCACGACCGCGGCAGACGGCAACTTCGGGCTGCGATGGGCACGGCTCCCTGGTGCGCCGGAGGAAGGACTGAAGAGAGGACGAGGATCGCCGGAGTCTAGGAGGCCTTCTGGTGGAAGAAAGGGAGGGAGAAGGGCTCGGCATAGAGGGAATTTAGAAGGGGGATGCCGGCGACCGTGGCAGCCATGGGAGGACTAGAGGGATCCCCGAGCTCGCCGGAGTGGCTGGGCGGGGTACTGGGAGGAGGAGGAGGCCGGTGGTGCGCTCGGGAGACGAGGGGAGGGCTATATATAGCCGGGGCAACACGGTGCCGCGCTGGCTACCACCGCGGATGCATGTCGGGAGCTGCGGATGTGTGGGCACGCTAGCACGCTCGACGGAAGGCGACGGGAAGGAACAGGGGAGGGTTCACGAGGCAGAGGAGGCCAAGGGGCATGTGGAGGAAGAGGCCAGGGGCGAACAGAGCCGAAGTGGCCACGGTGCTCCCGTGGGCGTGCTCTATTCTCGACAGGGACGGCTCGCTAGGGAAGCAAACGGAGGGCGAGAGGGGTCCAGGGTGAAGGGAACAACGAGGGGGAGCTGTTTGACATGGTCGAGCATGCAAACGCGACGAGCAGGGGAGGGGCCAGAGCTAACAGACACGCAGCTCGTGTCCATGGCGTGCCAGAGCGGTGGTCACCGTGTGAACTGGTGCACGTGGTTGCACCCTGGCCGGCCGACCACGTCTGGGAGATGGACTGGACAACAGAGAGTGCCAACGAGGAAAGAACCAAATGCTGGGGCAAAGAAGAGATTTGGGCTTAGCTCCAAACCAGCTGAACAACAAGGTGTTTGATGCTTTCTGGAGAAGATTGGTTGGGAGGATTAGATTGAGATTTGGCAGGGGGTGATAAACTACTAATATGAGTGTCTCTGCAAATTTGCAGCTCATTAGGATGAACATAAATTGTACTTGCTGTAGAATGTGCCCCACTGGTCAGAAAGACAATGCATGAAGTAGCACTCACATGGATGATTGGATTAATCTGACATTTGGAGGAGATGAGTTATATAATCACATGAGACTACTGTAAAAGTTTCATACCATTTGGAAATACCAAAATGGTACTTGCTTCACAATGTAGCTCTCTGGACAGAATCTAAGAAAAAATGCTGAGGAAAAATGGATAGATAAAATGAGCCAAGACTTTGTGGAGAGAGTTTATATGGGTAGGAGCATGCCCTGGTAAATTTTCAGCAAAAATGAAGCAATATAAAATATATTTTCTTCACATCCTGAAAATCTGACCGGAAACCAAGATTTGATGCTGAGCTCACATAGAGTGATTACATGAGCCCAAATCTTGAGTAGAGTTATGATTTGATCATATGAAGGACCTTGCAAAATTTCAACTCATTTGGATTACCCTAGTTAGTACTTCCTTCACAAAGGCTTCCCTCAGACAGGAACTTTGGAAATTTGCTGAGGAAGGTTCACTAGGAAAACTAAGTTGAATTTAGGCATGGGGCAATGATATGGACATTAAAAGGTGTCCAAAAAGTTTGGGGTCAATCAAGCAATGATAAATGACACTTCCTTCTCAAAAAGCCACTTAGGGCCGAATGAGAAAAGGAATATTTTTGAATTATCTTTGATGATACCAAGGAAGGATTTTGACATATCTGTGGAGTATATGACCCAAACAATTTATGAGAATTATTTGGGAATTTTGTGGAAGACAAAAATATAGGCTTTTTCACAACCTAGGGCAAAAAGGATTATTCCTTTAATAGAAAAAGGAATATTCCCAATAAAAAGAATATTGGGATAGGGCTAAGATGGGAAATGACATGATATTGAGATGGTTTAGATGATGACAAGCCACTTGTGAGACTTGAGAAGAGATGGTCTTCCCAGGTTTCAGGACAACAGAGCCACAGAAAAGCAATTCAAATCAAAAAATTAAATAAATCCAAAACAAAAAGAAAGGGCCAAAATCCAGGGTGTCACAACGGACTCCTCGTCGGAGTCCGAACTATCAGGCAAGACCAGCTTGGGCTTGCACTGCCTCTTCTGGGCCCAATGAGGCTGCTCCTCTTAAACGTCCCCGGACACCGCCCTCTTTTTGTAGTGGGAGGAGGCGCTCTCCTCCTCATTTTCCTCCTCATCCCAGTCTTGAGCAGACGGGGCAGCGGTGTCTCAAGACTTGGTGTCTGGACGACCTCTTCAGCGGAGGCCTTCCCTAGCCTCCGGTAAATCCTTCTTCTTCTTTCCCTTCTTTTCTGGCGCCTTATAAGGCATCACGACCAGCAGCTTCTCCAGTTGAGCCGATCGAGGCTCTTCGGGCAGTGGAGCAGGACTGCTGATCTTCTCGGCCTTCTCAAGCCAGCCCTATAAAGGCCACAAGCAAAAGCTTAGTCCAAATTTTATGCAGTATGACCACTCAGATATATACCGGGCGAGGGATCAATTACCTTCTTCGGGGGATTTGCGGCATCGAGGCCGATGTCTTCATTCTCGGCTAGCCAATCCTCCTGGGACTTGAACAGCTGACCCCACATCTTATCGTGGGTTGTGCCGAAGAGGTACTGCACGGTGGCTAGGTCGTCAGATTTGTAAGCCCACATCGGACTGGCCCTTAGGTGGCAAGGAAGGAGCCGGCGTCTGAGCATTATCTGGTCCACATTGGTTAGCTTGGCGCCGGTCTCCATCACGCTGACGACGCACTTCTGGAGCATCTTCACCTCACCGGCTGACCCCCAGTTTGGACCTTTGTTGGTCCATGAGGTCAATCTCGCTGGGGGCCGGATCTGAATTCGGGAGCAGCCATACAGGCCGCGTCCCATGGTTCTGTAATGTAGAACCACTCCTTCTGCCACACCATGATGGTGTCAATAAACCGGCCCTCCAGCCATTGGACTCGGGTCAGCTTGCTAATCATTGCTCCGCCGTAGTCTACCTGGGCGCCGCTGACCACCTACGGCTTGACATTGAACAATTTCAGCCATAGGCTGAAGTGCGACTGAACTCGCAGGAGGGCCTCGCAGACGATGATGAAGGCCAAAATGCGGAGGAGGGAGTTGGGGGCTAGATCATGAAAATCCAGCCCATAAGAACATTAGCCTCCTCACAAAGGGGTGTAGAGGAAAACCCAGCCACTGGATAAAGTGGGGAAGGAATACTACCCTCTCGCCTGGCTTGGGCGTAGGGATGACATGATCTTCCTCAGGGGCCCAGAGTGCGATATTGGCCGATAAGTAACCGGCTCGCTTTAGCTCTTGGATCTCATTGTCTATGACGATGGAGGTGTCCCAGTTGCCATTTGCGCCAGATCCGGCCATGGCTGGAGCTAGAGAGGAACTGGAGGGGATTCGCCATGAAGAAATAAGGCAAGGTGCTGGAGCTCTAGAGATTGGGAAGGCAACAACGGGAGGTGGAAGAAGGCGCAAGATGATAACTGTAGTTGTTCCCCCTTTTATAGGCCGTGGTGGAGCCAAGAGTTCTTGTTTTCATGCCGCGGGCTTCTCCACTTCCCGATACGCTCGCGACCTTATGCACAGGTGGGGTAATCAAAATCATTGATCATATCCCCTAAAAATGGGGCACGATCTCTGCACTGATGAGATGTGCCAATGGAGGGGCGGCGTCGAGCCGCACATTGACAACTGCCAGCCGTTCGGTGTGATGACCGGCCATGACCCTTTGCTAAAAGCTGTCAGACGTGGGAACTGTTCATACTTGAGCATTTTGGCCTTCAAGGCTAAGTAAAGTGAATGCTCCGGATTCCGGAGACTACTCAACTCCGAGCACGCACAGGACAAGATGAAGAACTCGCCTCGCAAGCCGAAGACTGTGAGATGTGCGGGTGCGGGACACAAGTCCTGGTGTTGGAGGCTAGTTCGGGGGCTACTTAGGGAGTCCTGGATTGAGGGTTCCTCAGGCCGTCGACCTACTACGTATGGGCTGGACTGATGGGCCACTATGGGGCCAAGCTAGAGTGCGGATCCGTGGCCGAATAGGACAACTTCGGAGTCGTGGTGTGCCCTCCAGGTCAAGGGTTAGCGTGATCTTTCATTCATTGTAACCAATCACATGTAACCCTAACCCTACTGGTGTCTATATAAACCAAGTGGTTTTAGTCTGAGGGCTAGAGAAACATCCATCACCCCCTCAACCTAGGGTTTAGCTCGCCTGATCTCGTGGTAGATCGACTCTGTAACCTTATCATGCACATCAAATACAATCAAGCAGGACGTAGGGTTTTACCTCTTCGAGAGGGCCCGAACCTGGGTAAACACCGTGTTCTTTATCCCTTCTTCCCCATTGATCCTAGATCCACAGCTCGGGACCCCCTACCCGAGATCCGCCAGTTTTGACACTGACACTGGCGTCAGGCGAAGAGGCCGCGATAAACCACTTTTGGGCCATTGGCTCCTCAAGCTACCCAGCACACAGGCAGAGGTTGAGGATGGAGGCGGCGGCGATGGCGGCCACCTACCAATGGTAGCGAGCGAGGGAGGGGTGGTGTGTGTCTGTGTGAGCGGAGGTTTTCTGGTGTGTGTGGTGTGTGTGGAGGGGGGTATGGTGGTGTTTTTGGAAATACTGCGGCAACTAAAAATTCTACCAGGCGGGAGTAAAATGCCAGGCTACTGAAAATTTGGATCAAGGGCGAGCAGATATTTTTGAGATTGCGAGGGATGCAGAGGCGGGAGTAAAATGCCGGGGCTACTGAAAATTTTGATCAAGGGAGAGCAGATATTTTTGAGATTGCGAGGGATGCAGAGGCGGGAGTAACAAGGCGGGGCTACTGAAAATTTGAATCGAGGGCGAGCAGATATTTTTGAGATTGCGAGGGATGCAGAGGCAGGAGTAAAATGCTGGGGCTACTGAAAATTTGAATCAAGGGACTGAAGTAGAGCGGGAGTAACAGACATCGCACACGGTCCACACATATTAATCGTGTGCTATCAAACAGAAAAACCTTCCAGGCGGTAGATATTTTCAAGATTGCGAGGTAGTAGATATTTTCGAGAGCAGGAGGCAAGCCTTGTGGAGCCCAATCTAGTGTGCTGATGTGAGTGACAGGGGCACAGGCATGGCACAAGGGTAGTCTGAGTGAACCTTGTCTGTTGCATCCCCAATCGTAGATGGTTGTTGCATCCAACTCATTTGCTATTTATAAATTTGGCAAAAAGAATAACGCGGGAAAGGGTCGGAACACGAACACTTGCATGTGGACCAAATATATGTATCAAAAGGTTGGTTTGATGTTCAAATACCCAATGCATAACTTTGATGTGGTACCTGTCGCACAAAGCACACAGTATTGCTAGTCATCCACCCCCTACGAACCCCACTTCTTGTCGGCGGTAAGGGAATCCTAGCTACAAATGCATGCCCCGAGATAGCTAGGTTTGAAATCTCACCGTACCGTTACACAAAACCTATAGGAGTCCATCATATATATGGTCAAACTTCCCCTTTCACTTCCGGACAAAGGTGGACCGTGTGCCGACCCACAAATGTGTGCTTGTGGCGGGAGATGGGTGGGACCACATACGAACCACCAGCGGGTGGCCCTTTACTATATGTATGAAAAGCGTGTGGTGTGATATTTAACTACCATTCACAACTTTGATGTGGCACGTGTTCCTCGCAAATTAACCGGACTTCCCCGACCACACAGAGGTTGCGGGTAGTGCGAAGTAGCCCCCCACCCCCCCCCCACACACACGTGTCTGGGGGGAGGGCATCTCACCAAGACGTACTGTAACACGGACCAAACAGAATCCAACTTGATCATATAACCACTCTCACTCATTGTTGGTTAAAGTGATGGACGTCCACACGGCCCCGCAAAATGGGCTAGCTTGTCGCCGATAACCTCGCGAGGGAGTACTATCTGGAGACAAAACCCACTATGTGCATGTGGCCCAATTATGTATATGGAAGTGGTGTGTGTGGTGTTTGAATACACAATGCACAAATTTGATGTGGCACCATGCTTTCGAACCGTAAAATCCCCACACTGAGCGAGGGTTCATGACGCGTAGCATGCATGCGCTCAAACTTAATTAGGCCTGGAATGATCGACCTACTATACAGTAACACAAACCAAAGAAGAAGAATCCACACTGGTAACCTTTCTCACCGTCGGTCAAAATGATGGACGTCCACGCGGGCCCATGAATATATATAGGCTTGCCACCCATAACCAAGCGAGTGAGAGTGTCCAAATACAACCATTACATGCATGTGTCCCAAACAAATTTATGGAGGTGCGTGATGCATGCAGATGTATTGAATACCTAATGCACAACATTGATGTGGTGCATGCGTTCAAAATCGCACAAGTCCCCACACAGAGCAAGAGGTTCATGATGTGTCGTGTGCTCGCCCCCCCCCCCCTCCCCTTCGATCCAGCGGGATGGATTCATGTGTACCCCTTCGATCCAGCGGGATGGATTCATGTGTACACATGCGCTATTATATATGTAATCTCACATCATGACCTATATCGTGAGACAAACAAAAAATTAATCCCCTCCTAAGTCAAAATAATTAACCTCTCTCACTGTCAGTGAAAGTGATGGACCAAGCGGGCCGACAGATGGAAGCATCGCCGATAACCACGTGAGTGAGTGCCAGAGGACAACCACCATCGCTTGCAATGTCCCCACACAGAGTGAGGTTCATGTGACACCTAGTATATGTTGGTCCCATCCCCCCTTCGACCCGTACTATATAGTCCTACCCTAACACAGCCCTAAAAGAATTAATCCTCCTTGTTCATCAAATGTGCCTCTCTCTCTCGTTGGGTCAAAGTGATGGACGACGACCTCGCGGGCCCACAGGAACGAAGCGTACGTCGCACGCGAGTGAGCATCCTATATAGGACCACGTACCACCGTCTACATCTGGCCCAAAGAGGTGTTTGAATACGCAATGCACAACTTTGATGTGGCACCATATATATATACCTCGGAAGCTGAAAAGTCCCCACAAAGAGCGAGGTTTATGATGTGTGGTATGTGCTATGCCCCCATTCGACGCGTGGTATGTATATACTTATACTGTATGGCACAAACCAAAAAGAATCGTCATTCCTTGATGGTCAAATTGACCTCTCTCTTGTTGGGTCAAAGTGATGGAGGACAACCTCGTGGGCCCACAGATGGAAGTGCCGCACGCGAGTGAGTTCCTATAGGCCAACCATCGCATGCATGGTATTGCGTGATGTTTGAATACCAATGCACAACTTTGATGTGGCACCTACCTCGGGAACCGGAAAGTCCCCACATGGAGCGAGGTTATGACACATATATATAGAGTATACATGTTGCCCCCTCTTTGACATGTACTACATACTCCTACCGTGCATATACGTAACACAAACAAAAAAAGAACCATCCTTGTTGGTTAAATTAAACTCTCTTTCGATGTACGTTCAATTGATCGACGACGACCTCGCGGGCCCACAGAGAGAGTCACACGCGAGCGAGTGTCATAGGACAACCACCGCGTGCATGTGTTTTGTGATGTTTGAATACCCAATGCACAACTTTGACGTGGCACATGCTTCGCAAACCAAAGATGCATTACACAGAGGTTCACGATGCGTAGACCCCTCACTTCGAGCCGGTGGGAGAGACTCATGTGTACGCACGTGCCCGAACTTTGATATGGAATCTCACCATGATCCACACCGTAACACACATGCCAAGATGAATCCGCCTTCAGTCCAATGCCTCTCATTGTCGACGGAAACTAAAATCCTTTGCAGGCTAACGAATGGGCACGTCGCTGCTAACCGCATGAGGGAGTGTCCGAGAGGACCACCAATGCATGCATGTGGCTCGAACATGTATGTATGAAAGGGTTGTGTAATACTTTAAATAACCAATTCACGACTTTGATGTGGCATATATACATGACTCACAAAATGATCAATAATCCCACATCACGGAGTCTCGCGACTAGTAGTGTACTGCCGGACAAAATGATCAATAATCCCACATCACGGAGTCTCGCGATTAGTAGTGTACTGCCGGACCCCCCCACCCACACACACACAGAGACACACATCCTACACCACCACCGCCCCTCTGAGGCATGTCAAACTTTTCTGCAGTGAACATGTGACCAAAGGAGTGTCGTGTTAAAGTTAGAAAAAAAACCAGAGATCATTCGACCCATTTTACACATTGATTGATTTCCTAGGGATTTAATGTGAAAAAATCAAATTTGAGCTACATGTGCACCAAAATGGATTGCAAAATCATATGTGTGTCCCTAGGTGCATGTTTCCCCGTGAAAGAGATTTCAAAACATTGAGAATATTGATTTTTAAAATTCAGTAAATCCAAAACTTAGTTGAAATTCATGAAACTTATCGTGGTGCCATATATGGACACCAGTAGACTGTGATATTGTATTTTTTCGTCAAATTTGAGACAAGTTTTGATATAATCTTCTTACAAACGGGAGATTGTTAATACCTGGCAACCAATATCTCATACGGAATATTTATTCGGACCGTCTGTGTTAGACTGTGCCATGCTTCGGTTAAGTAGTAAAGCGGCATAATGAATCATCAAAAACCAAAAAATATATATGTGCTGCCACGCGCCCCATGTGGCGTGCGAGTAGGCACGAGTTGACGGGACGCATGTGAGCAGTCCGCTGCACAGGCAGACTAGGAGGCGTGCGAGTAGCTGTGTGAAATGATGGTAGGAATCCCAGAAGTCCACCGCGCAAGCTCACTAGGAGGCGAGCCAGCAGTTTGACCGACGCCCGCCTCTCTCCCACTGCTGCATATTAATGGCGCGCCCGGGCGACCGCACCCCCATCCTTGCCACACACACAATTCTCTCTCTCCGGCCGCATCCTCGACGCAGCTCTCAGTCCTCAAAGCCGTCAGTGTATGAGGATGCCGCCAAAGCGCCCCATCGGAGTGATTGGTGACACCGGGGCTGCTGAATCACTGGAGCACGGCGTGAACATGGAGACAGAGGTTGCCGTCACCGCCGACAAGGTATTGCTGCACCTCGATGTCGTTGATGGTGTCGTGCTTTGACAGCCGGAGCCGGAGGTCCACACCGGCTCCGGCGACGACTCCGATGATGAGGGGCAACCGGTTAGTCATTTATAACCATTTATGTGTCAAATACATCCTAGGGTTTCTCTAGTTACTCCTGCCTCTCCTTTTTTGGAATAGAAATCCTATGGTTATGTTCTCTCAATCCATGAAATATGAGTAAGTTCCATTAGATCCGTGTAGTGTATTGATTGTTTGAATGGTACAAATGATAAGTGATTAGTTGTTTCATATGTGCAAATGATTTCTGCAAATAATCCGACTAGTGTTAGTGTTCATGCTAATATAATTCCTAGCGAGGTCTTGACAACTGATTTTGAATGACCTACATATATTTTTGTGCCATTTTTTTGGAGACTCCGGAGGTGGAGAATGAGGCTGGCAACAAGCGGAGGCGGGTCAAGAAAGAACCACAAGCAACTCCACCAGGCCTAGACTTCATCAGGAGCCTCCCCGAGATGTTGAAAGTCATCATATCCCTCCTCCCAATCAAATATGGGGCAAGGACAACCGTCCATTCCTAGCGTTGGCGCCCCCTATGGCTCTCCACCCCTCTCAACCTCATTGACGCCCACGAGCTCTGCCATGGCTATCGCAAAAGCTTGGATGTGTTCTCCCAGATTCTCGGCAGTCACCATGGCCCAATAAGAGGCCTTATCACGGGCAAGTTCCGTTCCAACAGCAAGGACCGAGCCAAGCTTGATGAGTGGTTCCGATCCCCCGCCCTAGATCATCTCGAGGAGCTCAGTTTTAATGATGGGCATATGCACTCACTACCAACGTCCGCACTCTGCCTCGCGCCCACGCTGCGCCTCACCAAGTTCTTGAACTGCCATCCCCCCCCTTAATGATGCGCCTACTTGTTTTTTACCATGACTGAAGCACCTCGAGCTTGTTGCCATCTTCATCCCAAAGAATGACATGGAGCGCCTGCTCCACAGCTGTACTTCACTCAAGTTCCTTCGTCTTCAGGCGATGAATTGGTCGAGTAGCTTTTACATCACCTCCATGACTCTCCGGACTATTTATGTGTGTTGCTGCTGCTGCAACAAGAGATCACAAAAGGTGGACCACAATATGGTCATTGAGGACACACCTTCACTTGAGAGATTACTTGTAGTTGATCAACAAGGTCCAACAAGAATCAATGTCATTTCTGCGCCGAAATTAACAGTGGTGGGCTACTCGTTTGTCAAATACTCCAAACTTGTTATTGGATCCACACCCATTCAGGTACAACAGTCGCCTTCTACCTCTTCTTCTTGATATCAACATTATTTCTAATCCAGAAAATGATCCCGACAAGCTTGACCCAGATTCTGTGCACAATGAAGATCTTGGCACTAGAATCGATCGGCCCCAACCTGCATGAAGTTTTCAGTTTCCTGAGATGCTTTCCGTACCTGGAGAAGCTATATATCAAGGTGATGTTCCTTTCCTGTTAAATGTCAACCATAAGGGAGTTCAATTTTTGGCACCTTTTCCCAAGTTTACAATGACAATGTACTATGATTTCTGAAGGAATTTTGGAGGATTTCAGTACATACATCCCCCACCCCATATTGGTTGCTTGATTCATATGGTTACAATCCATAAGCATTTCTCCTTTGGATTCATCTGTACTAGTTTTCTTAGGGAATTTTTCATCCACTCCAACCTCTTGTGAAGAAGACTACATTTTTCTAGATTGTAATCAAATGCCCATGTTAATCATCTCGGATCGAAGATGGCACGTTGGTGCATTTTACAAATCCTCCAAACCAAATAGGACTGTAGTAGTGTTCAAAACTGCATGTAGGCACTAACACGTTCTCCTCTTTTGCAGATAATATTAGGCCCGGTGGTGGATAATGTTATACAATATAACAATCAGATCGAATGCCTCGATCTGCATCTCTCAGAAATTGCTTTGAACTGCTACCGCGGGACCTTACCAGAGATTATATTAGTTCTTTGTTGTCAGAGCAAGGGTGCTGAAGGTAATGAGGTTGGACATGCATTTATATCGAAAAAATGAATGGTTTGTTGATTAGCGCCGGCAGCTACTGCAGAATGGAGAAGGCTCCAAAAAAGCTGAATTTCATTTTGGAACTACATATGATAGAGTAATCGGAAGTCATTGTGTCAACCCCATACATGACTTGTCAGCGGTTGATCCCTTTGCAGAAATGATGAGGTTTCGAAACCAGCCTTACTAGTGGTATTGTTAGTTTGAACCTCTCTTATATCCATGTTCAGCTGATTAGCACGGGCGTTTGCAGCTGAATGAGCTGAATTTCATTTCTAATATTAGTTTGAACCTTGTAATCTTCGAATTTGAGCCATATAACTCTGGAATTTGAACCTTGTAATATTTTGGGCTTTTGTGGTACAATCATTGAAATGGCATCGTATGAGACTCGTATATTGGTAGTACTATTTTGACCCTAATATGTAATAGACTTAGATTTTATTAACCATTCTTAACCAGAGATCCAGCCGGAAGCAGAGCAATGGCAAGCATCATCGCAACAAGATGTAGATGATTAGATGCTCGTTTCTCCTAGTTTAGTATGCCTGTAATTGCTTACTTTGGTATATGGAAATGTTATGTGTGTAGTCACTTATGTAATTGTATGCTTAATTTGGTTATGCAGTGCTGTTCTTATAAGTATATATGTTGATGTTCTGTAGACAGAGCAAATCACATCACACACGGACTAAACAATGGAACCCGTCGGTGATGATTTCATCAATCACTCATAATTGTATACCAGCAATCGTTTGCTCACAACACACACGACTTGTTAATAGGAATAGTCTGTGTTGTTATCGGTCTTCCCACACATTTCTGATTACAGACCTGTTTGCCGCATATCACACACATCTTGTTAAGTTGAACCATTTCTGTTCTCTTGGCTCAACGCAAATAGTTCATCCGAGTGAACTGTATGCCGTATATCGCACACACCTTCATCTGGCTGACCATTTCTTTTGTGTTGCCTAATCACAAATAGTTCATCTGAGTGAACTGTATGCTGTATATCTCACACACCTTCATCTGGCTGCCCGTTTTTGTTGTTCCGCCTAATCACAAATAGTTCATCGGGGTGAACTGTATGCCATATATCGCACACACCTTGATCTGGCTGCCTGTTTGTGTTGTTCTGTCTCATCGCAACCAGTTCGTATGGATCAACGGTATGCCCCGCATCGCACACGCAACTAAAATCTGAACCGTGTTTGATGTATCCGCCATCGCAAACATTTTGCATCTTTTTTGACTGTCTTTTTACATCACCGTTTGTGATTAATGCATCGCACATAGTTTCGTCGAAGGGTCTATGATCGTAGTGTCGCGTTAGTAGCATCCTGCAGTAGTGGACCCTTTGTGGGTAGAGCCCTCCCTGGACTCGCGCAACCGTTACCCTCCGTGGGTTGAAGTCTCCATCAACATGGACGTATGATAGCACCACCTATCAGAATCACACCAAAACTCATCGTGTCTTCATTGTGTTTGATCTTCCGACTCTACCCCTTACTTTCCACAAAATTGCATGTTTTACTATTCCCTCTGCTCTATATCTAGATATGCATGTGTAGAAAGTCTTGGTGTCATCTTAACTTGTGCCAAAATCTGCCTAAGTTTCAAGAAAATTAAAAAGTGCACCTTTGGTTGGTTAAGTGTCTATTCACCCTCCCCCCCTCTAGACCTATCTTCTTCGATCATACAATTGGTATCAGAGCTTTGGTCTCCATTGGTTTGGTTTCATCACCATTGGAGAAAGATGGATGAGTCTACTTTAGGGAGTCTTAGACATAGAGTGCCCATTTTTATGGAGAGTACTAATGACTCTTGGAAAACTAAAATGCTTGCTATCTTTGATGAATTTGACTTGAGTAAGTGTGTTCAAAATCCTTATGTGCCTCCTATCAATCCCTTGCAACTCACTCATGAAGAGCCAATTGACATGCTTCATAATGTTAGAACCATTGATCTTATCATGAGATGTTTACCTAGAAATTTGCTTATTTTCATGAAAAAATTTGAGTGTGCCTATACCTTATGGAAGGACATTGAGATACGCTTTCCAAATTACTCATTAAACAATCTCAATGAAATTCTTCATAAGTATTGCATTCCATAAGATGAAGCCTAGTGACCCTAAGTTTGATGAATGCCTATTTGAGCTTTGTGATCTCATGCGTGCTAAAAGTCACGTTGGAACCATTAGCAACATTATCTCAGAAACCATTCGAATTCACAAACTTGCACATTATCATGATCATAAATCTAACGAATCATTTTCCCTACGTGATGATCACATGCATGATGATGATAATCTTGAGTATGGCTATTACGATGAAGACAAAGAATTCGACATCAAATACAAGAAGACTATGAGAAATCTTAGTCCCATGGCTAATCTTCGAAATTACATGGCTAGAGGAAAAGAGTGGATTTTTTATAGTGGTTGTACCGATCACATGACCGAAGACAAAGACGTGTTTCGTGAGCTTGCACAAAATGATGGTCCACGCAAATATGTGACTTTTGGAGATAACTCCAAGGGTAAGGTACTTGTCCTTGGTAAGGTGTACATATCCAATGATAGCTCCATTCAAAATGTTATGCTCGTTGAATCTCTTGGTTACAATCTTCTTTCTGTATCTAGACTAGCCGACTTTGGTTTCAATGTTCTATTTACCGAAGTAGATTGCCAAGTGTTTCGTTGAGACAATCATAACATGGTATTTACCAATATCCGTAGAGGTGGCCTATACATTATTGATTTCACTAAAAGATCCCAACCTCATACTTGTCTTATTGCAAAATTTTCTGAAGGTTGGCTATGGCATAGAAGACTAGGACATGTTGGCATGCGAAATCTTGATAAGCTTGTTAAAGGAGATCATATCCTTCGTGTTAAAGATGTTATATTTAACAAGGATAGACTTTGTAGTGCTTGCCAAGCAGGAAGACAAGCTGAAGGAAGTTATCCCATGAAGAACATCATGACCACAAGGAGACCTGATAACCCACAAGTATAGGGCATCGCAACAGTTTTTGAGGGTAGAGTATTCAACCCAAATTTATTGATTCGACACAAGGGGAGCCAAAGAATACTTGTAAGTATTAGCAGTTGAGTTATCAATTCAACCACATCTAGAGACTAAATATCTGCAGCAGAGTGATCAGTAGCACAATAATATGGTAGTTTGATAGCAGTTGTAATAGTAGAAACAGTAACGGTAACAGTAGTAGTTTTGTAGCAATTGTAACTGTAGCAGCAATAGTAGTAACTTAGCAAGGAACAGTATGTGAAAAGCTCATAGGCACTGGATCGGTGATAACATTGGATAATATTCATCATGTAACAATCATAACCTAGGGCGACACAGAACTAGCTCCAATTCGTCAATATAATGTTGGCATGTATTTTCTGTATATAGTCGTACTTGCTTATGGAAAAGAACTTGCATGACATCTTTTGTCCTACCCTCCCATGGCAGCGGGGTCCATAAGGAAACTAAGGGATATTAAGGCCTCCTTTTAATAGAGAACCGGAACAAAGCGTTAACACACAGTGAATACATGAACTCCTCAAATTACGGTAATCACCGGAAATAATCCCAATATTGTCACCTTGGGGTATGCGGATCATAACACATAATAGGTGCATACAACTTGCATGGTAGTATCAAGAACACAAATATATTCATGAAAACATAAAGGGTTCGGATCTGAAATCATGGCACTCAGGCCCTAGTGACAAGCATTAAGCATAGCAAAGTCATAGCAACATCAATCTTAGAACATAGTGGATACTAGGGATCAAGCCCTACCAAAACTAACTCGATGACATGATAAATCTCATCCAAGCCATCACCGTCCAGCAAGCCTACGAAGGAAATACTCGTTCCTGGTGGTGAGCATCATGAAATTGGTGATGGAGGATGGTTGATGATGACGAAGTCGGAAGATCCCCCTCTCCGGAACCCCGAACGGACTCCAAATCTAGCCTCCTGATGAAGAACAAGAGGTGGCAGCAGCTCTGTATTGCAAAATGCGATGAAACTTCCTCCCCCATTTTTTTCTCTGGAAATTTGAATTTATAGCATCGGAATTAGGGTCAACGGAGCCTCTTGAGGCCCACTACCCACTAGGGCGCGCCAGAGGGGGGTGGCGCGCCCTGGTGCCTAGTGGGCAGCTGGGCCCCCCATCCAGTGGGTCTTTGCTCCAGTATTTTTCTTTTATTCCAAAGTAAATCTCCAAAAAGTTTCGTCCAATTCCGAGAACTTCTATTTCTGCACAAAAACAACACCATGGTAGTTCTGCTGAAAATAGCGTCAGTCCAGGTTAGTTAGTTCTGCTGAAAAAGTGTTTGGAGAAGTAGATACGATGGAGACGTATCAACCCCCAAGCTTAACTCATTGCTTGTCCTCAAGCAATTCAGTTGACAAACTGAAAGTGACAAAGAAAAACTTTTACGAACTCTTTTGTTCTTGTGTCCATATATATATGCTTAAATAATACCCAGGTTTTCAGCAAATATCATGACTAATTAACCATGCAAATGATAACTCTTAGAAATTATATTCACTCATATCAATGGCATAATCAACTAGCAAGCAATAATAAAATATCTCAAATGCCAACACTTTGTCAAAACAATCATGATATAATATGACAACATGGTATCTCGCTAGCCCTTTCTAAGACCACAAAACATAAATGCAGAGCACCTCCAAAGTTCAAGCAGTGACTAAACAATTTAATTCATGGTAGAAGAGATCCAATCATGATGCACACAACATTAACTACACAATGCATGAGAATGACAATAGTGCTCTTAGGACTGGTGCTTGTTTGACTAGGTGATAACTCAGAAGTAAAAGTAAATTAACATAAAAGTAAATAGATGGGCCCTTAGGGATGCAAGGATTTGCAGAGGTGCCTGAGCTCAAAGCTTAAATCAGAGATAAATATAATTCCATGAGGTATACCTTTCCTGTCAATGTTATGACAAAGATTTTTTAATATCTTCCATGCTAAACACATTAGCGGCGGTTCCCAAGCGGTAAAATTGAAGTTTACTCCCCCTCGACCAACAAACACAAGCCATGGCTAGCCAAATCCTCAGGTACCCTCCATACCAACAACTTTCCGATGAGTTTTGTTTAATTATTTGCAATTTTAATCATGGGAATGGGCATCCCGATTACCGGCCCCTCTTGTGCAAGGACTAGTGAATAAACACTCATCATGAGAATAACCCTCTTAGCATGGCAGATACTAACCACCGCCTGTCGCTCCATGAGCGGTACGGGCACACAAAACAGATGTTCGTTTGAATTTTTAGAGGTGGCACATACAAATTTACTTCGAGCGGCAGAGTAATACCGCATTTAGGTAGGTATAGTGGACTCACCTGGAATAATTTTGGTTTAGGGATTTGGATGCACAAGTAGTATTCCCGCTTAGTACAGGTGAAGGCTAGCAAATAGGTTGAGAAGCGACCAACTAGAGAGTGAAAACGGTCATAAACATGTGTTGTGAATAATTAACATTGAATACTAGCATGAGTAGGATATAAACACCACGAATATAAATATTGTGGAGGCTATGTTGGTTTTGAATCAACATCATGTGTGAACATGTGCCAAGTCAAGCCACTCAAAACATTTAAAGGAGGATACCATATCATCATACTACATCACAACCATTTTAATGCATGTTGACATCTAAAATAAATCATATCCACTCCTAGCCAGTTAAGCATGGCATGAGCAACTATAATCTCTAATTGTCATCATAACCATGTTTAATCATAACATGCTGAATCATGGACATTTAATTAAACATAGTTAAAAAACAAAAAACAAGTTGAGTTCATACCTGCCTTTCTTTGCCACAGTCACTTCATCAAATATCGTCATTATTGCCTTTCACTTGCACGACCGAACGATATGAAAATAATAATAGTGCAAGAGTGCCGTGGACTAAGCTGGAATCTGCAAACATTTTATTCAAAGGAGAAAAGAAAATAATATGTCCTCTTTGTTAGATAAACAATAATGCATATGAGAGCCACTCAAAATTTTCATCGTGGTTTTCTCCTTAGTACGACTCAACAAAAGAAAAGAATTTCAGAGAAACACACTGAACTATTTTTGGAGTTATTAGTTT
Source organism: Thinopyrum elongatum (assembly GCA_011799875.1). Classification (NCBI taxonomy): domain Eukaryota; kingdom Viridiplantae; phylum Streptophyta; class Magnoliopsida; order Poales; family Poaceae; genus Thinopyrum; species Thinopyrum elongatum. The sequence goes on along the minus strand of CM022300.1, from coordinate 166,193,936 downwards.
TTCTTGAACAAAGAAAATTAATAAAGAAAATTAAAAATGAGAAAAACTATTTACACGGGAAAGCTCCCAACAAGCAAAAGAAAAATGAGAAATCATTTTGGGTTTTCTTTTAATACTACAACTAATTTAAACTAGAAAGCAAAACCGAAAAGAAGCGATAAATATCTTTGGATTTTCTCAAAGTTTTTCAAATACACAATAAGAAAGCGAGAAAATGAATATAACATGGATAATACAATGGAAGAGGATGAACATAGACAATTAAAGTGAAATGTGTGATCATGAATGTAATGTCGGTGAGAAATACGTACTCCCCCAAGCTTAGGCTTTTGCCTAGCTTGGTAATCACCATCCTTGGCTTGGGTAATAGTCAGAGTGATAGCTCATGGAGGTTCTAGGTGTGGCCTCCTCAGCCCGACGGGCAGCTTCTACTGCTGCATTGTATTCGCGTGCCTCTCTCTCATTGATGTAATATCTTCCTTTACACTGGTAATCAAAGAGAGCAGGTGCAGGCAAAATAACAGGTACAATAGGTTCTTTTATCGAACATCAAGTTATAATTGTAATTATGTGTTCCATACTTAATAACCTTATGAAGCTGCATTGCATCAAAGTTTAAATATTTATCAGGTAAGATAATATCATTGGGCAAAAGTGAAACCCCTAGCCTTGTGGCTACGCGAGATGGATAAATTCCTCCATAAAAATGACCACTATCAGCATTGCATTGCAGCCTCCGTCCAACTATTGTTCCAATATTATAACGTTTAATGCCTATTAAAGCAGTATGTATGAGGCTCATGTCCAGGGCACAGAGTGTACTGCAGTCTTGTTTGCCTACGATGCATTTACCATTAAAAAGGGCAAGGTAATGAATGGAGGGAAATTGTATACTTTTTATTCTAGCTTGTGTAACTCCCCTATCCTCACCACAGCAGAGGCTACCCAGGAACATCTCATAATCAGATTTTGGTGGTTCATCTAGCGAACCCCAATATGGAATTTTGCATGCACTACAGAATTCTTCTAAATGCATACAGTAGGCTCTATCATAAAGATAAACTGAGACTCTAGAATCACGAGAATGATACTTAAACTTTTTGGTGAATGAGTGAGTAAGGTTGTGATGCTAAATACACTTATCTGCGATGAAGGGAGCGAGCTCAGTGTTATGAACATACTGATTAAATTCTTCTTTAATACCCGCTCCTATCATGAACTCGTCACATGGCCATAGGCACGATTTGGTGTCGGTATCACGTACCGAGCTCACCCTTGGTTCATCATACGCTTGTCGTATATAGCCCTCGCTCGACGATGCCTCCAAGGACCTCTGCCTCAAAGAGCTCCTCCGAAAGAGGTTCATTTTATCTGCGAAAAATTTCTCAAATTTTTGGGCCACAAAATGATATCAATAAAACTTCATAGAACTGATAGTAACTACTCATATGGATGTCTAGAGGCTATATCAAGCATTCAAACTACTTAGAACTCAGAGAATCCAACATGCAAGATCATTTTCAGTAGCACCAAGAGTAGCTAATTACTCAAAAATATAAACCACTAAAGAAAAAACTAATTGGAGCAATGGAGGAGCCACATACCAAGTAGCAATCCCCCAAAACAGTTTCGGAAATGGAGCTCCGAGCAAAGAGATAGAAATTCTCAGGTTTGGGAGCAAGAACAAGCGAGAGAGAGAGAGAGAGAGAGAGAGAGCTACAAGGATTTTTTCTGGAGGTGAGTGCTGATGTGGGCTAAGAGAATAAGTGAGGGGTCCTCTTGGGGCCCACTACCCACCAGGGCGCGCCCTGGTTCCTAGTGAGCACCTGGGGCACCCCCCTGTGGTTTATTTCATGCCACAATTTCTCAAATATTCAGAAAAAAATCATGTTAAAATTTCATGTCATTTTGAGCACTTTTATTTTTGGGCTATTTTTTATTGCATGAAAATTTAGAAAATAGGGTAAACATGGCATTTTATTGCATTTAATTAGAAATAATAGAAAACAAAATGTGGGGACAGAAGGTTCTGCTTACTAAATTCAGTGACCACATATCTCTAAAAAAGAATCAACTAATAAGGTTGATCAAGTCTTATTAACAAACTATTTTCGATTAACATGAAACCGAAGAATTTTCGTATAACACTAGGTTACCTCAACGGGAATATGCATATCCCCTACAATAAGTATTTCATATTTCTTTTTGGCAGTAGGAAGAGGGAGTTGAAAACTTCCAATAGTAATTGTTAGAGTTGTTTCAATAACATTGATACCATTCACTTGAAATTGTTTCTTTGGAAAGTGCACCATATTCTCATTACCATTGATATAAAAAGTGATCTTGCTTTTATTGCAATCAATAACAGCCCCTGCCACTACAAAAAAAAAACCACTTTCGTGATAATACGTGTTTGTCACAGTAGGTCATGTTTTCTGCCATGCATGTACATCCATGACGATTTTATGACAGAATCAAGATAGTCATACCAAGTGTTCCATGACAATACCAAAATTATCATCACGGAAGTGTCCACTTCCATGACGATAAATGGCGCGGCATGGAAGTTCTTTCGTCAAGGGTAACCGACACGTGGCATCCACCATAACGGGCCGCTGTTAAGCTATCGGGTTCCGGTTTGGATCCGATAACCCGTTAACAGCTGGGACCAATGGGGATTTTCCACGTGTAAAATTCTCATTGGCTATAGCAACCATGCATCAGCACCGCGAAAGGACAGATGTCAATCGCCCAACGGACAGGAGGTGCCTATGATACGTCGACAGGTGGCAAGGCCCAACAGCAGCCCATTTAGGTTAAAAAGGCTGGCCCAGTCAAAATTATCGGGCAGGCCCATTAACGGCCTGCTTGCAGACGGCCCATTCGCAGTTAAGGCCCATACGACTAGTGTCAAATCGGCACGTCAGCGGCCCGTTCTATACTTGTCATCATTTCGTCCCATGGTCACTTCTGGCCCGTTAACAGTCCGCTAAGTATTTGGGCCGAATTACGGCCTGGTTTGTTTCCGGCCTGTTAAAGGTCCTACTTCATTTGGGCCCATTTATTGGCCATTCAAACTTTCGGCCCATAAACGACTGTGAAGGAATTGGATCATATTCGGCAATGTCTGACATTCGGCCTATTAGAGGCCCACTGTAGATTTGGGCCACTTCCAACCTGTTTTGTTTTTCGGCCTGTTAATGTCGGACGAAATCCATGGGCCATATGTGGCCCAACGTCACATCGCACCTATTAACGGCCCATATAAAACTGATACTAATCAAGACTGACCACACTTCCGGCTTGGTAAAGGCCCGTGTAGTAGTTCGGCGCATTTACTGCCCATTCGAATTTCGGCCTGTGAACGATCCGCATTGTAATGTGCCACCACGAGCTGAGATACTTTTTGGCCTGCTAATGACAAGTTGGTTATTTGACACAATCAGGGACCAATGTCACTTTCGGCTTATTAAAGGCCCATGTTATTTATGGGCTCGAGATATTTACACATGTTAATGGCCTCTTGTTACTGAGGGCCCAAATTAAGTTTAGGCCTGTTAAAGGCCCACTGTGGGCACAGGCCTACCAAAAATAAGAAAGCTTATGCTGATTTAGGCCCAGATATTTTTAGTGGGCTACATGCAAATTACGGCCCATAATCATTTTTAGCCCAATTGGAATTGTGGGCTCGACGAATGTTGGCACGTTGGGCTCCTACGAAGCTTTCGGCCGAATACATTACTAAGATAAACCTATACTATACAAAAATAGTGTCGTAATTTCTACAGCCTTTGGCAGCATGATAAATGTTGTATCACAACAAAATAAATTCCAGCCATACAACAAAAGGCCTGTTGGAATAAATTTTACAGTCCTTACAGATAAAATCACCATCAGACGTATCGTCGCATGGATCATTTGACCTCAGTGATAATGTTTCAGGCTGTAGAATCTGATGGAGCAGCATGATCTTCCCATTTTTCTGCCATTGCTCTTGAACAATGAAGCAAATGTCTGATAGTCTGGTTTCAAAACCATTCATATCTTGACGACATGTGTCAACCAATATTCTTGTTTTTGAAACGACCTCCATTAGGGATTGGACTTGTGTATGGAGCACAGATATATCACTCTGTCTAGCCGGAAGATTTTGTTCAGTAGGCGATTTGGACGAGGTTACCTTGACAACCAACCCAGAATTACGCATGAAGGTGCTTTTTGCACTGTTAGTGGAAAGATACTGACGCACTATAGCAAGAGGTGACATTGTGCCTGTGGTAGCCTCATCACCTTCAGGTGGTTCTGGCTATTCAATCATTTGTTCCATAGCTTGCTGAAAGTTTAAACTTGTAGATTAGTGTACCAGATAAGTTACTGATGAGACAAAAACAAAAAAATTGGTTTCACGTTTATACATAACTTATTTTGGTGAACTATTGTACTACATTAACATGTATTGTAGTGCCAACTACATAATAAAATCACTTTCGGAACATATGTCCACGTAGCATGCCTACTGTATTGTCTATTTCCTCACATTCGTTGACATCTAAGGATAAAGATACATGGTTTAAAGTAGGATGAACATAGTATGACATCATTCATATCATGGCCAAACAGATATCAAACAAACAGGCTATTGTATCATTGTGTGGGCACGTGAACATCACAACTAGATTACAAATCAAGACCAAAAGAATATCCCTCCTCTCTTTTAAACCATGTAAGGTGAAATGATATGTTAAGACAACTGTGTATAAAAGTGAACAGAGTAACTGACATTGGCTGCAAACCAAGCAGTTAAATGAACACGTCACAGTAACAAGCAGTTCAAAGGCAGGAGGAGTAAGGACTTACAACAGCGGCTTGAACTGGTGTGCTCATGCCCTTCATCTTGTTGGTGTGGCAATCCTTGAAGATTTGCACTAGATTTGGTTCAGGTTCTTTTTGGTCTGCACGGGCTTTCCTCTGTATTTTGAACAAGTCAATATAGATACAATAATATGGCACGAAAAAAGAAGGAACTAGCAGCTATTTACAAGAGCCTCGTAGTGTGCAATATAGCTACGAGATCCTGTTGTCTGTTGGAATTTCACTTTAGAACAGTTGGTCTTGTTCTTCAAACAGTTATCCTAGAAGAAGATACACTTGTAAGGCACATATGTAAATATGAGTTCAACATGTGATCTGATCAAATACATATACCCTACCTAATACTTTGGATCAGACCAGTGTTTAACAAGGTTTGTCCAGTCTTCATCTGTAATATATTCCACTGGAGCTGTTTGTGTGATTTCATTGTTAGCCTTGCCTTCAAAGTGAGTTTTTCTAAGGTGATACCGATACTGTCACAGAGCAGACTAAAAAACATGAGTGCATGCTTGTTTAGTTGCATCATCTTTCGGATCCAACTTGAACCTCATCTGTTGAAAAAAGAATGTGAGTCTTATTAGGAGGAAGCTAGAAAGTATGGGACAGAGCAAGACAATATTACAAATTGCGATGAATAACATTACTTATGGATAAATGGTCAAGGAAGGTGTTAAACTAGGTATTGTCTTTCTCATTCCTATACTGGATCCACGTTGGGAGGATACGTGCATGACACCTAACGGCAACGGCTGCCTCTGATACTAACTTGGCTGACTCTGTAGCATCACGTGGCCTTTTTAAACCTGCCTCAAAATGGATCTCCATTCTTCCTCCTTTAGATTTTGTTAATCTGTCAAGCATTATCCCTGATGTCTGTTTCCGCTGGCGCCGTGGTGCTAGTTCAACAACGAATATGGAAAGTGTTAGTGCACATCAAACTATGAGAGTACATATAAAGGAGCATGCAACTGCAACTTGACTCGGTTAGGTACCGTCTTGGTGTTGATGCTCATGAGGTTCATATGATCTTGCCAAGTCCTGTTGTGTAAGCAGTGCTTCGGAAGTAGTGTTAGGTGTCAAGGCAGCTTGGGAACAGGCCAGTTGCGGAGCAAAAGAACGAGTAACTTGTTGAGATGCCGGTACAGTTGAAGGGGATGCTGCAGCTGGTGGAGCAGGTGATACTGTGTTTGGTGGTTTAGCCAGTGGACTTGGACCTTCTACTGCACTATAAGTACCAGCAGAATCTCAAGGGAAGATCCTTTTCCGTTGCACCCGACGAGTAACACCATTCTCTACGATATTCTTTTCCTTGCTCTTTTTCGACTTTGCCATGTCAAGCCATACCCACAACACAAAAGAATAAAATCGCTCTTCAGAACTCATTGATGCATGATACAGACAAGCAATACTTTGATGTAAGACAACCGTATGAGGAGGATGGAATATGTAAGAAAAACAGGACGGCGTGACATATTGATAGCTATGATGTGTAAACTAAGCAGAAGGATTTTCAAGAAAATAGAAGTAATGCAAGCAAGACACCATATGAAAGATGCAACCAATATCACTCTGCCAAGTTAAAAGTGCCTTGTCATAAGTGGCATTTCAAAAAATTAGAAGCAGTACAACCTAGAAATCAATGCAAGATGTAACCGCTATCACACTACCAAGTTAAAAGCATCCAATCATGAGTGATTGATGCAGGATACACAACAACAATACTTTGATGTAAGAACATGGTATGATAGATAGATGCATTGTATTCTAGACATGGGTAGTCATGTCGTATGCACATGTATAACATATAAACTCAGCAGGTGCAATTTAATCAAAATAGAAGAAATACAAGCTAGACAACATATGCAACATGAAACCAATTATCACACTATCAACTTAGAGCAAGCACTTGCGATGGTGGAGTAGGGGAGATGAACTCATCATATAGACTTGGGACTTCAACTGAAGTAGAAGTAGCAGTGGGAAATCTAGGGAGCCTCTGTTTGTGTTGGTCCGGAGGACCGCTAACATCCCCTAACTTACTCTTTTCCTTCCTCTTTTTTCATATTGCCTTCTGAAGTCAAAACCACAAGAAGATGAATAAAATTAGCTCTGCATAACTTGTTGATGCATGATACAGATGAACACTACTTTGATGTAAGGCAAGCGCATAATAGGAGGATGGAATATATACAAAAAAAATGACCGCTTTGCATATTCACACATACGATAGGAGGATGGAATATGTATGAAAAACAGTAAGCAGAAGGCATTTTAACAAAATTAGAAGAAATGAAAGCTAGGCACCATATGAACATGCAACCAATATCACTCTACCAGGTAAAAAAGTGTCTCGTCATAAGTGCCATTTCAACAAATTAGAAGCAGTACAAGCTAGAAGACAATGCAAGATGCAACCTACATCACACTCCCTAGTTAAATGTGTCTTATGGGGAAGTGATTGTTGCAGGTATAAGTTGTAAGCTACGCAGATGAAATTCAACAAAATTAGAAGCAATACAAACTAGACATCATATGGAACACGCAACGACATATAACAGTGCCAAGTTAGAGCAAGCACCTTTGATGGTGGAGTAGAGGAGATGTGCTTATCATCTACACAGCTACATTGACTGTCCAGCCTTGTGTTGACTTGCGAATCTTGTTGGGAGGAGGGCGGAGTAGAATCTGTAGAGACCCTCTGTTTGAGTTGCTCCGAAGGACCACCATCATCCACTACCTTAATAATTTCCTTTAGCTGTATTGATTTTGCATTGTGAAGTCAAACCGATAAGAAAAAAGGAATAAAATTCGCTCTTCAGAACTCATTCATGCATGATACTGATGAACACTACTCGGATGAAAGGCAAACACATGATACGAGGATGGAATATGTACGAAAAACAGGACGGTGTGACATATTCACACCTATGATGTGGTAACTAAGCAGAAGGCATTTCAACTAATTAGAAGCACTGCAAACTAGACACCATATGAAAGATGCAACCAATATCACTTTGCCAAGTTCAAACTGTCTGGCGTTTCAACAAATTAGAAGTAGTACATGCTAGAAATCATATGCAAGATGCAACCAATATCACAGTGGTGACTTAAAGGTGCCTCATCATAAATGACTGATGCGGGATATGCAAGAACAATAGTCTGATGTAAGAACATGGTGTGATCAGATAAAGTAAGCAGATGCAATACAACAAAGTTAGAAGCAATACAAGCTGGACATCATACGCAACATGCAACCACATATAATAGTGCCAAGTTAGAGCAAACACCTGTGATGGTGGAGCAGGGGAGCTGTGCTCATCATCTACATAGCTACGTTGACTGTCTAGCCTTGCGTTGTCTTGCAAATCTTGTTGGGATGGCGGAGTAGGATCTATAGAGACCCTCCATTTCAGTTGCTCGGAAGGGCCACCATCATCCAATGCCTTACCAATTTCCTTCCACTTTATTGATTTTGCATTGTGAGGTCAAACTGACAAGAAAAAGGAATAAAATTACCTCTTCAGAACTCATTCATACATGATACTAACGAACACTACTCTGATGAAAGGCAAACTCATGATACAAGGATGGAATATGTACGAAAAACTGGACGACATGACTTATTCACACCTATGATGTGGTAACTAAGTGGAAGGCACTTCAACAAATTAGAAGCACTGCAAGCTAGACACCATATGGAAGGTGCAACCAATATCACTCTGCCATGTTAAAATTGTCTCGTCATAGGTGGCGTTCATCAAATTAGAAGCACTACATGCTAGAAATCATATTAAAGACACAAACCAATATCACACTGTCAACTTAAAGGTGTCTCATCATAAGTGACTGATGCAGGATACACAAGAAGAGTAGTTTCATGTAAGAACATGGTGTGATAGACAGATATATTATGTACCAAAAATAGGAAGGCGTGTCATATTCACACGTATAATTTGTAAGCTAAGCAGATGCAGTTTACACTAACTAGAAGCAATACAAGCTAGACACCATATGCAACATGCAACCAGATATCACACTGCCAAGTTAGAGCAAGCACCTAGGATGGTGGAGTAGGGGAGTGGAGACATGGAACTTATAATGCACTAGCAGTACAAGGAGAATCCGTACAGATGCTCCATTTACATTGCTGCAGAGGACCACCATCATCGCCTTCCTTACTCTTTTCCTTCCTCTTTTTTGATTTTGCCTTGTCAAGTCAAACCCACAAGAAAAAGGAATAAATTTGCTCTTCAGAACTCATTGATGCATGATACTGATGAACACTACTTTCATGTAAGGCAACCACATGATAGGAGGATGGAATATGTATGAAAAACAGGACATCATGACATATTGACATGTATGATGTGTAAACTGTAAACTAAGCACAAGGTGTTTGAACTAATTAGAAGCAATGCAAGCTAGACACCATATGAAAGATGAAACCAATATCACTCTGCCAAATTAAAAGGGTGGCCTCATAAATGTAATTGAACAAATTAGAAGCAATACATGGCAACAGGCTAGAAATCATATGCAATATGCAACGAATAAAGGTGTCTCATCGTAAGTGATTGATGCAGGATACAGAAGAGCGGTAGTTTCATGTAAGAACATGGTTAACAGATAGATGTAGTATGTACCAAAAATAGGAAGGCTTGTCATATTCACAGGTATAATGTGTAAACTAAGAAGATGCAATTTACCCTAATTAGAAGCATTACAAGCTAGACACCGTACGCAACATGCAACTACATATCACACTACGAAGTTAGAGCAAGCACCTGCGATGGTGGTGTAGGGGAAATGCGGTCTTCAAGTACAGAGCTACGTTCAATATCTTCATTTAGACTTGCTGTTTCTTGAGAATCATGTGGGGAGGATGGAACTGCACTCTTTATAAGAGTAACGCATCTCATACTAACCCACGGGCGTGACTGTCTCATCATAAGTGATAGATGTAGGATATACAAGAACAGTAGTTTGATGTAAGAACATGGTGTGATAGGCAGATGTAGTATGTACCAAAAACAGGAAGGCGTGTCATATTCACATGTATAATGTGTAAGCTAAGGAGATGCAATTTAACAAATTAGAAGCAATACAAGCTAGGTACCATATGCAACATGCAACCAGATATCACACTGCCATATTAGAGCAAGCACCTGGGGTTGGGGAGTAGGGGAGATGATATTTGGAACTTGCACTGCAGTAGGAGTAGCATGAGAATCTGCAAAGATCATCTGTTTAGGTTGCTCCAGAGGACCACCATCATCCCGTGTTTTCATCCTTTTAGATTTTGCCTTGTCAAGTCAAACACGCAAGAAAAATGAATGAAATTCGCTCTTCCAAATTCATTGATGCATGATACTGACGAACACAACTTTTATGTAAGGCAACCACATTGTAGGAGGATGGAATATGTATGAAAAACGCTAAGCAGAAGGCATTTCAACAAATTGGAAGCAATGCAGGCTAGACACCATATGAAATATCCAACCAAAATCACTCTACAAAGTTAGAAGTGTCTCCTTATAAGTGGCATTTCAACAAATTAGAGGTAGTACATGCTTGAAATGATATGCAAGATGCAACCAATATTACAATGTCAATTTGAAGGTGTCTCATCAGAAGTGATTGATGAGGGATACACAAGAAAAGTAGTTTGATGTAAGAACATGGTTAATAGAAATATGTATTATGTACCAAAAATAGGAAGGCATGTTGATAACCCACAAGTATAGGGGATCGCAACAGTTTTTGAGGGTAGAGTATTCAACCCAAATTGATAGATTCGGCACAAGGGGAGCCAAAGAATACTTGTAAGTATTAGCAGCTGAGTTGTCAATTCAACCACACCTGGATATTAATTATCTATAGCAATATGATCAGTAGCACAGTAATATAATAGTTTTGGTAGCAGTGATAATAGTAATAGCAATGGTAACAGTGATAGCAATGATTTTGTAGCAAGTGTAACAGTAACAGTAGCAACAGTAACTTAGCAAGAACAATATATGGAAAATTGTAGGCATTGGATCGGTGAATTCGTTGGATGATATTCATCATATAACAGTCATAACCTAGGGCGATACGGCACTATCTCCAGTTCATAAATATAATGCAGGCATGTATTCCGTAAATAGTCATACATGCTTACGGAAAGAACTTGCATGACATCTTTTGTCCTACCCTCCCATGGCAGCGGGGTCCATAAGGAAACTAAGGGATATTAAGGCCTGCTTTTAATAGAGAACCAAAACAAAGCATTAACACACAATGAATACATGAACTCAAGATCTGGCGCTTATTTGAGAAGGTGATGACACAACATAAAATTAAATAGATAGTCCCTTCGCAGAGGGAAGCAGTGATTTGCAGCGGTGCCAGAGCTCATATTTTTAAAACAGAGATAATTGAAATTTTGAGAAAAGCACCCTTCCTGTTTACTTCGCGACCATTAGTTATCGATATCTTCCATGCTAAACACATTAGTGGCGGTTCTGAAGCGATAAAAGTAAAGGTTTACTCCCTCTCCACTAACAAACACACTCCATGGCTAGCTGAATCCACGGGTACCATCCATACCAACATCATTCCTGGGGGAGTTTTGTTTAATTATTTGCAGTTTTTTATTTTGGGACTGGGAATCCCTATTACCGCCCCTCTCGTGCAAGGACGAGTGAATAAACACTCACCATGAGAATAACCCACTTAGCATGGAAGATACCGACTACCTCCTGTCGCTCTATGAACAATCCAGGCACACAAAAATAGATGTTTATTTGAAGTTTTTACAGGTGGCACATGCATATTTACTTAGAACGGCAGGGTAATACCACATAAAGGTAGATATATGGTGGACTCATCTGGGATAACTTTGGTTTTTGGATTTTGATGCACAAGCAGTATTCCCGCTTAGTACATGCGAAGGCTAGCAAATAGGTTGAGAAGCGGCCAGCTAGAGAGCGAAAACGGTCATGAACATGCATTATGCATAAGTAACATTGGATACTAGCATGAGTAGGATATGAACACCATGAACATAAATATCATAGACGCTATGTTGGTTTTGATGCAACAAAATGCATGAACATGTGCCAAGTCAAGCCACTTGAAACATTCAGAGGAGGATACCATATCATCATACCACTTCACAATCATTTTAATGCATGTTGACATCCAAGATAAATCATTATCCACTCCTAGCTACTTAAGCATGGCATGAGAAACTATAATCTCTAATTGTCATTGCAAATATGTTTGATCATAATAGGCTGAATCATGGATACTAGGTTAAACATATTTACAAAAATAGAACAAGTTGAGTTCATACCCGTTTCTCTCTGCCACAGCCAGTTCATCAAATATCGTCATTATTGACTTTCACTTGCACGACTGAATGATATGAAAATAATAATAGTGCAAGAGTGCCGTGGACTAAGCTGGAATCTACAAACATTTTATTCAAAAATGAGAAGACAAGGTAATATGGGCTCGTTGTTAGATCAATATCAATGCATATGACAGCCACTCAACATTTTCATCGTGGTCTTCTCCTTGGTATGATTCAATAAAAGGAAAAGAATTTTAGAGAAACACACTGAAATATTTTTGGAGTTTTAGTTTTTCTTGAAGAAAAACTCCACCTATGTTGTCTCAACATAGCCGGTCCCAAGCCCGGGTAAAGGAGGAGGGTTGTGATAGGCTTGGCAAGCCAACGTAAAAATTTAACCGCTCTTATGGAGATGAAACCCAAAAGATTTTCGTTGGGGCGTAACCCTCTCAGCGACGCACCACATCAGAACCCGAGTGTGGTGGAAAATGGGCAAGGGCCGGGCCGTCACCCCCCTGGTGGCATGCCGTATCTTGATCCGGATACGGTGGCAAGTGAGCGAGGATCGGGTCATCGCATCCTTAGTGGTGCGCTACATCACCCGAATGCAGTGGAAAATGAGCAAGGGTCTTCGCATTTGACTCGACGAGTGCGAAGGGTAAGGAAGCTAGTCGAGCCTAGGAGAATTCGCTTAGGTAGCTGGAACGTAGGGTCTCTGATAGGGAAGCTTTGGGAGCTAGTTGATGTAGCGGTGAGGAGAGGTGTTGATATCCTTTGCATCCAAGAAACCAAATGGAGGGGACAGAAGGCGAAGGAGGTGGAGGATACCGGCTTCAAGCTATGGTACATGGGGACGGCTGCAAATAGAAATGGAGTAGGCATCTTGATCAACAAGAGCCTCAAGTATGGAGTGGTAGATGTCAAGAGACGTGGGGATCGGATTATCCTGGTCAAGCTGGTAGTTGGGGACTTAGTTCTCAATGTTATCAGCGCGTATGCCCTGCAAGTAGGCCACAATGAGAACACCAAGGGGGAGTTCTGGGAAGGCCTGGAAGACGTGGTTAGGAGTGTACTGATTGGCGAGAAGCTCTTCATAGGAGGAGACCTCAATGGCCACGTAGGTACATCTAACACAGGTTTTGAAAGGTCGCATGGGGGCTTTGGCTATGGCATTAGGAATCAAGAAGGAGAAGATGTCTTAAGATTTGCTCTAGCCTACGACATGATTGTAGCTAACACCCTCTTTAGAAAGAGAGAATCACATCTGGTGACTTTTAGAAGTGGCAAACACTCTAGCCAGATTGATTTCATCCTCTCGAGAAGAGAAGATAGGTGTGCGTGCCTATACTGTAAGGTGATACCTGGAGAGAGTGTTGTACCTCAGCATAAGCTGGTCGTTGCTGACTTCCGCTTTCGGATTCGTGTCCAGCGGGATAAGCGTGCCAAAGTCGCTAGAACGAAGTGGTGGAAGCTCAAGGGTAAGGTAGCTCAGGTGTTCAAGGAGAGGGTCATTAAGGAGGGCCCTTGGGAGGAAGGAGGGGATGCGGACAATGTGTGGATGAAGATGGCGACTTGCATTCGTAAGGAGGCCTTGGAGGAGTTTGGAGTGTCCAGGGGAAGGAGTAGCGAAGATAAGGATACCTGGTGGTGGAATGATGATGTCCAGAAGGCGATTAAAGAGAAGAAAGATTGCTTCAGACGCCTATACCTGGATAGGAGTGCAGACAACATAGAGAAGTACAAGATGGCGAAGAAGGCTGCAATGCGAGCTGTCAATGAAGCAAGGGGCTGGGCATATGAGGACCTCTACCAACGGTTAGGCACGAAGGAAGGAGAAAGGGACATCTATAAGATGGCAAGATCCGAGAGAGGAAGACGAGGGATATTGGTCAAGTTAAATGCATCAAGGACGGAGCAGGCCAACTCTTAGTGAAGGACGAGGAGAATAAGCATAGATGGCGGGAGTACTTCGACAAGCTGTTCAATGGGGAGAATGAAAGTTCTACAATTGAACTGGACGACTCCTTTGATGAGACCAGCATGCATTTTGTGCGGACAATCCAGGAGTCTGAAGTCAAGGAGGTTTTAAAAAGGATGAAAGAAGGCAAGGCGGTGGGCCCTGATTGTATCCCGATTGAGGTGTGGAAACGCCTCGGGGACATAGAGATAGTATGGCTAACCAAGCTTTTCAACCTCATTTTTCGGGCAAACAAGATGCCAGAAGAATGGAGACAGAGTATATTAGTACCAATCTTCAAGAACAAGGGGGATGTTCAGAGTTGTACTAATTATTGTGGAATTAAGCTGATGAGCCATACAATGAAGCTATGGGAGAGAGTCATTGAGCACCGCTTAAGAAGAATGACAAGTGTCACCAAAAATCAGTTTGCTTTCATGCCTGGGAGGTTGACCATGGAAGCCATTTTCTTGGTACGACAACTTATGGAGAGATACAGGGAGCAAAAGAAGGACTTGCATATGGTGTTCATTGACATGGAGAAGGCCTATGATAAGATACCAAGGAATGTCATGTGGTGGGCCTTGGTGAAACACAAAGTCCCAGCAATTTACATTACCCTCATCAAGGACATGTGCGATAATGTTGTGACAAGTGTTCGAACAAGTGATGTCGACACTGATGACTTTCCGATTAAGATAGGACTACACCAGGGGTCAGTTTTGAGCCCTTATCTTTTTGCCTTGGTGATGGATGAGGTCACATGGGATATACAAGGAGATATCCCATGGTGTATGCTCTTTGTGGATGATGTGGTGCTAGTTGATGATAGTCGGACGGGGGTAAATAGGAAGTTAGAGTTATGGAGACAGACCTTGGAATCGAAAGGGTTTAGGCTTAGTAGAACTAAAACCGAGTACATGATGTGCGGTGTTTCAGTACTACTAGGTGTGAGGAGGAGGAGGTTAGCCTTGATGGGCAGGTGGTACCTCAGAAGGACACCTTTTGATATTTGGGGTCAATGCTGTAGGAGGATGGGGGTATTGATGAAGATGTGAACCATCGAATCAAAGCCGGATAAATGAAGTGGCTCCAAGCTTCTAGCATTCTCTGTGACAAGAGAGTGCCACAAAAGCTAAAAGGCAAGTTCTACAGGACAGCTGTTCGACCCGCAATGTTGTATGGTGCTGAGTGTTGGCCGACTAAAAGGCGACATGTTCAATAGTTAGGTGTGGTGGAGATGCATATGTTGAGATGGATGTGTGGCCACACGAGGAGGGATAGAGTCCAAAATGATGATATACGAGATAGAGTTGGGGTAGCACCAATTGAAGAGAAGCTTGTCCAACATCGTGTGAGATGGTTTGGGCATATTCAGCACAGGCCTCCAGAAGCTCCAGGGCATAGCGGACGGCTAAAGCGTGTGGAGAATGTCAAGAGAGGTCGGGGTAGACCAAATTTGACATGGGAGGAGTCTATTAAGAGAGACCTAAAGGATTGGAGTATCACCAAAGAACTAGCTATGGACAGGGGTGCATGGAATCTTGCTATCTATGTGCCAGAGCCATGACTTGGTCGCGACATCTTGTGGGTTTCACCTCTAGCCTACCCCAACTTGTTTGGGACTAAAGGCTTTATTGTTGTTGTTGTTGTTGTTGTTGTTGTTGTTTTTCTTGAAGAAAGCAAATTAAAGAGAAAAACAAAAAACGAGAAAAGCTATTTACACAAGAGAGCTCCCGACAAGCAAAAGAAGAACAAGGAAATCTTTTTGGGTTTTCTTTTTAATACTACAACTAGCTAAACTAGAAAGAAAAACTGAAAAGAAGCAAGAAACATTTTTTTTTTGATTTTTTTTCAAAGTTTTTCAAACTCACAAGAAGAAAGCGAGAAAATAAATCTAGCATGGATAATACAATGAAAAAGTGTGAACACCGATAACTGGAATGAAATGTGTGAACATGAATGTAATGTTGGTGGAAATACGAACTCCCCCAAGCTTAGGCTTTTGGCCTAGCTTGGTAATCACCATCCGCGGCCCACATAATAGTCAGAGTGGGAGCTCATGGAGGAACTTGGTGCAGCCTCCTCGGCTTGCCGAGCAGCCACGACCTCAGCGTTGTGCGCACGGGCCTCGTTCTCAAAAACATAATACCTTCCTTTGCTGTGAAAATCAAAGAGAGCAGGCGCAGGCAAAAAGGTATGCACAATGGATTCTTTATTGAACCGCAAGTTATAAGTATAATCATTGATTTCGCCCTTAAGGAACTTATGGCGCTTCATGGCCTAAAAGTCTAAGTACTGAGTAGGTTGGATAGGGTCATTAAGCCAAGGTGATACACTCAGCTCCTTTGCTAAACGTGAAGCATAAATCCCACCATAAAAATATCCACTACCAGCGTTGTGTTGCAGTCTGCGTGCAACAATTGCTCCAAGGTTATAACATTTAATACCAGTGAGAGCAGTGTGTATGAGGCTCAAGCCAGGAGCACAAAGTATACTACAGTCTTGCTTGCCTATGATGCATTTTCCACTAAACAGTGCAAAGTATTGAATTGATGGGAAATGAATACTTTCTATTCTACCTTGTGTCACTCCTCTGTCCTCGCCGTAACAAAGATTGATCAAGAATGACTCATACTCAGATCTTGGTGACTCGTCCAGCGAACCCCAAAATAGAATTTCACACACCACTAAATGCGTCTAGAGGCATGGTAATTGGACGGTCATAAAGTTTAAATGAAACTCTAGACTCACGAGGATGGAATTTAAATTCTTTAGTAAATGATTCTGTGAGGCTGAGATGCCGGTTGCACTTATCTTCAATGTAGGGACCGAGCTTGGTGTTGTGAACATATTGCTCAAATTCTTCTTTAATATCTGCACTCATCATGAAATCGTCGCTCGGCCATGGGCATGATTTGATAGCGGCATCCTGTACTGAACTTGCACTTTGTTCAACAAAAGACCGACGAGTTGAGCCACTGCTAGATGATGCCTCCGAGGACCTCCTACTCGACGAACTCCTTCCAAAGAAGTTCATTTTATTCATGTACAATTTCTGAAAATTTTCTGGGACGTAAAATTTTGTTAACAAAACTTCGCAAGATTGATAGCAACTACTCATAAGGAAGCATAGAGGCTATATTGAGCATTCAAACTACTTAGAACTGTAAGAATTCAACATGCAAGCTCATCTACAGCAGCACCAAGAGTAGCTAATTATTCAAAATATAATCCACTAAAGCAAAAACTAATTGGAGCAATGGAGGAGTCACATACCAAGTAGCAATCCCCCAAAATAGTTTTGGAAACAGAGCTTCGAGCAAAGAGATCGTCATCCGCGGGTTTGAGAGCAAGAACACAAGAGAGACAGAGCAATGGTGATTTTTTTCTGGAGGTAGCTGATGACATGGGCTAAAGAGATAAGTGAGGGGGCCCACGTGGGGACCAAAACCCACCAGGGCGAGCCTGGGCTGCTGGCGCGCCCAGGTGGGTTGTGCCCACCTAGTGCACCCCCTCTGATGTTATTTGTACTAAAAAATTAGAAAAAATCGTATTAAATTTCAGGGCATTCTAAGAACTTTTATTTTTGGGTCATTTTTTATTGCACGGGAAATTTAGAAATCAGACAAAGCATGGCATTTTATTTTATTTAACTAAGGAAAACAGAAAACAAAAGTTAGGATCAGAAGGTTGTGCCTACTAAATTCATCAACTTCATACCTCTAAAAATTGATCCATTAATAAGGTTGATCAAGTCTTATTAACAACCACCTTCGATTAGCATGAAACCGGTGAACTTTCGTAAAACACTAAGTTACCTCAATGGGGATATGCATGTCCCCAACAATAAGCATTTCGTATTTCTTTTTGGCAGTAGGTAGAGGTAGTTGAAAACTTCCAATAGTGAGTGTCGGAGATTTTTCAATAACATTAATACCATTCACTTGGAATTGTTTCTTCAGAAAGTGCACCGTATGTTCATTACCGTTGATATGTAAAGTGACCTTGCTTTTATTGCAATCAATAACAGCCCCTGCAGTATTCAAAAAGGGTCTACCAAGGATAATCGACGTATTGTCATCCTCGGGCATCTCAGGTATAACAAAGTCACTTAAGATAGTAACATTTGCAACAACAACGGGCACATCCTCACAAATACCGATAGGTATGGCAGTTGATTTGTCAGCCATTTGCAAATATATTTCAGTAGGTGTGAGTTTATTCAAATCAAGTATTTTATATAAGGAGAAAGGCATAACACTAACACCAGCTCCTAAATCACACAAGGCATTTTTGACATAATTTCTTTTGATGGAGCAAAGTATAGTTGGTATTCCCGGATCTCCAAGTTTTTTAGGTACTCCATCCTTAAAAGAATAATTAGCAAGCATGGTGGAGATTTCAGCTTCCGGTATTTTTCTCTTATTAGTGATGATGTCTTTCATATATTTTGCATAAGGGTCCATCTTTAATATATCAGTCAAGTGAGTGCGCAAAAAGACTAGCCTAAGCATTTCAGCAAAGCGTTCAAATTCTTCATCATCTTTCTTCTTAGTTGATTTAGGTGGAAAGGGCATGGGTTTTTGAACCCATGGTTCTCTTTCCCTTCCATGTTTTCTAGCAACAAAGTCTCTTTTATCATATCTTTTATTTTTAGGTTGTGGGTTATCAAGATCAACAGTTGGTTCTATTTCAACATCATTATCCGGTTGTTTATCATTGTCTGGTTGAGTGTCTTCATGAACATCATCATTATCCTTTTCATTATCACTAGATGAGTGTTCATTATCGGATTGAGTTTCAGCATCAAAAATAGAAACATCATTATCAGGAGGGTTTTCTACTTCAGGTTCACTAGAGGTATGCAAAGTCCTATCATTTTTCTTTTTCTTCTTCTTCTTAGATGGACTAGGTGCATCAGTGTTAATTCTTTGAGAGTCTTGTTCGATTCTTTTATGGTGTCCCTCAGGATAAAGTGGTTCCTGAGTCATTTTACCTCCTCTAGTTGCTACTCTAACAGCAAGGTCATTTATATTATTATTCATTTCATCAAGCAATTCTCTTTGAGATTTAGCAACTTGTTCTAGTTGAGTTTGAACCATAGAAGCATGTTTTCCTACACCTCTTACATCATTAGTAATTCTAAATAACAAGTCACTCAAGCGAGCAATCATATTGGAGTTGTATTTCAATTGTTTCATAACATTTTCATTTGAAGTGATCTTGTTTTCTAATGTAGTTGTTAAACTCATAAAGGCATTGACTAGGATGTTTATTGTAAGGGATGTCACTTTCATCAAATTTCATTAAAGAGTTTACCTCTACCACCTTTGGTGGTGGTGTGTCAAGTCCATGTATTTCTTCAATAGGAGGTAAATTTTTGACATCCTCTGCTTTAATACCTTTTTCCTTCATACTTTTCTCTGCCTCTTGCATATCTTCAGGACTTAGATATAAGATACCCCTCTTCTTCGGAGTGGGTTTAGGTAGTGGTTCAGGAAGAGTCCAATCATCATAGATTTTCAATATATTATTCAATAATTCCTTAGCCTGTTCAACAGTTCGTTCCCTGAAAACACAACCAGCGCAACTATCTAGCACTACAAAAAAAACACATCCGTGACATTTTGGGCCAAACAATTTTTTTTCCTGTCATGCTTATGACACTTCTATGACGATAATAGTGACAAAAGCACGTATCATCATAGATGTGGTGGGCTCCTACTTCTATGAAAAAAATCATGATAGAAAATGGGCTTTTCGTCCTGGGCGGGCCGGGGACGCACCTGCATGACATTCTTTGGGCCATCCTTGATGGAAAAAATTATGGTAGAAGCGAGGGCGAGGAAAATTTCGGGGAGTTCCCGGTTACCGTGGGTGGTCGGGGCCGAGCGATGCGTGGAGGGTTTGCGCGATTCTCTCGTACACGTACACGCGTGTGTGCGAGGCGTTGGGCTCTAACTAAACCCGAGCAAGGCGTTCGCTTACTGAACCCAAGCGATTGCACTAGCTACGCGTTACTGAACCCGAGCGATCGATCCCTTGCTGTTAACTGAACCCGATCAAGCAATTCCGTAGCTACTGCTGCTAATTGAAGCCAATAGAACCTGCTGCCTCTTGATGAACAGTGACTGTTGTTGGGGGTTGGATGAACAGTTCCCGGTGGGGGTTCGATCAACAAGACCCCGTAGTAGTAGAGGCTGTTGCCGCTGGATCAACAGGACCACGATCAAGGAGGTGGGGGTGGATGAACAGTAGCCCGTGGAGGGCTGGTTGAATAGTAGCCGATGGAGGCTGGATGAACAGGACCCCGATGGATGAATAGTAGCATGTGGAGGCTGGAGGAAGTCGACGGTGGATGAACAGTAGCCCGTGGAGTCCCGTTTTGTGGTACGCCACACCCCTCCCGATGAACAGGACACCGTTTCAACTGTAGGCGCTCCAACACAAGTCTTTTTCCTCCGTTTTGCGGTATGCCACAGCCCTCCCGATCAACAGTACCCTATTTCGACCATAGGAGCTCGAACACAAGTTTGTTTCCTCTATTTTGTGGTACGCCAGACCCCTCCCGATGAACAGGATCCCATTTCGACCGTAGCCGGTCGAACAAAAGGCCGTTTCCTCCGCACTGCGATATGCCAGACCCCGTTTCGGCTGTTCTGTCCAAGCCGGTTTGCTCCCGATGAACACGACGCATTCCGTTGCCTCCTGATGAACAGGACGCCGTTGCTGCCATCCGTTGCCTCTTCATGTACACAAGCCCTGGGCGTATGTTTGTGTGAGTAGGCATTCGAGACCCCGCCGTATGTATGTACATGGCCGTATTTTTTGGCATGTGGTTGTACGTACGTGTACACTGTTTAGACGGTACTGCCTAAACTACTACATCGGGGGCTCTACTACTACACATGCTGCTGCTTGCTCGGCCACTGTTCTTCATTGTAGAGAGACCGATCAACCATTAAGTACGTACACGTTTGCGACAATGCTACGTACGCTTCGACTGGGTGGGTCCCAGCTGTTAGGGAGGATAAGGATGCACTTCCTTGCGTGCAAAGATATAGTTGGTGGGTCCCGGCTATCAGGGGGAGAAATCATTTTTATTTTGTGAGTAATAAGGAGGCACTTCCTTATGTTCGAAGATGTAGCTGGTGGGTCCAGCTGTCAGCCTCACAACCTAAAAGTCCACTTTCGATGGCTGTCGTTCGTTGACCTCGTTGACCACGAGGCGCTGAGAGCATCAAGGCGGTGGACGATGGCGAGGCCTAGGAAGGGAACGACAAGGCGCAAGAGAAGATGAGGCGGTGGATGCCCACGCAGAGGGGAGTACGAGGGTTCACTGGTTCGGCTGCGGCGTAAGGTTGCCATCGCCGGAGAATAACAAGGGGTGTGGGTGACTAGAGGGAAGGCCTGGCCAGTCGTAGTATGGTCGGTCCATGAGGCCTGCGCTGCCGCACAGCCGGCTATAGGAGGGTGAAGCAGGCAGTACGGTGGGCCTGGTTTGGGCGGCTGGAGCAAGAAGACCAGAGGTTGAAGACGCAGCACAGCCGTTGATTTAACATCCAACGGTCAGTGTATCTAGAATCATTTTGACTAAGTTGACAAAGCCTGTAAGCATCAACTTAGTTGGCCCACCAGTCAGCCTCCAAATCTGGTGGGTCCCAGCTAGGAGGGGGAATCATTTTTTTGGTCATAATAAGGTGGCACTTCCTTGCGTGCGAAGATGTTTTCTGTTTTTTTAATTTCTTCTTTTTCGAGTTAGAATAAAAAGAAAACAATTTAGCATCTTTGGTACAATCTATATTTTCGCGAAATGGATCATAATAAAGCTGGTGGGTCCCAGTTGTCAGGAAGAGGTAAAAAAATCCACGTAATAAAGGAAACACTTCCCTGCGTGCAAAGATGTAGCTGGTGGCTCAAACCTGTCAGGGGGAGAAATCATTTGTTTTCGCATAATAAGGAGGGACTTGCTCGCGTGCGGCCATGGGCCATGCGGGTCCCTACTGTCAGCCACTCCACGTACATGCCTCTTCCGATGGCTATCCTTTGTTGACAAAGTTGGCCACGCCGCGCCGAGAGAACCAACGCGGTGGATGCCCACGCGGAGGGGAGTACGAGGGTTCACTGGTTCGGCTGCGGTGTGAGGCTGCCGTCGCCGAAGAATAACAGGAGGTGTTGGTGAGTAGAGGAATGGCCTGGATGGCAATGGGAGTAGGGTGGCCAGTGAGGCCTGCGCGGCAGCACAGCCGGCCACGGGAGGCGGTACAGCCGGTGGTGGTTTGGGCGGCTGAAGCATGAATATCCGAGATTGAAGAAGCACCACAGTTGTTAGATGGACATCCAACGGCCACTGCTACTAGAATTGTGTGTTGACTATAAGTTGACAAAGCCTTGCGTACGCGTCAACTTAGTAGGCCCACAGCCCATTTGCGATTTGTTATAATGTACAACCCATTTTTTAATTCTAATGGAATTTACTCAGCCCATTTACTGTTTGTTAAAATACATCCCATTTTCTAGTCAGGACAACGGTTAATAATTTCAACCAACCGCTAAAAAAATCAACAAAATTTCCCACATTTTGATGTGATCCAAAATATTTTTTAATCCGAAATTTTGAGTCAGATTAAATATAATTTCAAAATAAATTTGTACTAGGTAAAAATCCAATGAAATTTTGCGTGCGCAACAAGTAATGAAATTAAAAAGTTTACATGTTCGGTGTGTTTTTTATATTTACAGCCAAATTTTTTTAATTATAGCCCATTTATAATTTCTTAAAGCCCATTTTCTTGGCAAGTCTATTGCGGGGCGGAGAATAACAAGTTGACCTGGGTTGGGTATTCCGCAAAAAAAAGTATAGCTAGGCTAGCCATTTTCACATTGAAAAATTAATACCTGGGCTGGATATTTGGTCGACATAAAATAATAGCCTGGGCCAGACGGGCCACAGCCCGCCCAGTTGATACCCTGCTCCTCTGAACTACAACAAAAATAGCGCTCGAGAAAAACTCTGCTCACACCTCAAAAAACAAATACTGCTTGAGCTGCTGGTTCCCAGCTCTCGGCCGCTCCTTGTGCAATTCTCTCATTTATTGACTATATAGGTTGACAATGGTGTGGGACCGTGTTGTCAGGAAACCAAGAGGAAGTGGAAAAATGTATAGTTGTATATAATAAGGAGGCACTTGCGTACGTGCGACTATGGCCCTGGTGGGTCCCCATTGTCATCCTCTCCAAGTTAAGTCATCTCCAGATTCCTCATGTTCGTTGACCATGTTGACAACGCGAGACGGCGGCACCATGGCGAGCGCAACAACTCAAAGGACGACAGAGAGGGCCTCGCGGGCCCTACGAATGGTCTGATACAGCGCCCGCTGGTCGTTCAGGATGCCAGGATCATCGGACCCCTATGAGCAACTTCGAGAGACTGAGCCGGCATGAAAAGGTAAGGCCGCGCTTGGGAGCTCTGGATTGTTTCACACCTGTATTAAGGATACAAGTGTAATTTACTTGTCACCAGAAACAACGCGTAAAATACAGGTGTAATGAAACCGACGGCCCGAGGACTGTAACGAAAACCGGCGAGTTACGCGTGTAATATGAGAAACCAGTGTATATTTTATTAGTCGAAAACAACCAACCAGGCACTTCGCTGAAGACCATCAGCTTTTATTTACAAGTGTCAGTTTTACAAGCGGTTTTGGTTGGAAAACGACGATCCAATCACGGCCTAATACGATGAGTTAGTCGGAATATCATATCGTTTCACCTCTAACCTACCCGAGTTGTCGTATAGGCTATGAATGAAAGTATGAAACATAAGACAATGAACTTCTTAAGCACAGAAACAACAGAAGAGGATGATCTTCTTAACATGCAAATCACTGGCATTAGATCAACGTGCAAAACAATACGAAGCATTATTCTTAGGACGCACGGTGAACAGCTCGTGATGCCGCATGCCACAGCATTCCAAGCTCAATTTTGCAATCAAACTCACAAGGCCTGGCATTTCATAGACAACATTCAGAACAAACACTTCAAATACTGTCGTGGGAAACCACGGCCACCTATGGGGCCATGAGCCCCTTTTGGTTCGACGGGGGGATGGGCACGTTGCACAAAGAGCGGAGAAGCATCACACAGCGCGGCACAGATCACATGGGCAGTTTTTACCCAAGTTCGCGCCGCCGTGAGGCGTAAAACACTACTCCTGCTTTGGTGGATTGATGGTGGAAAAATGGTGGATGAATACAACGCTCTTGCCCGGCAAGGTTGCCTCGGAGCGAGAGCAGCTACGCGCGTATGAGTGTGTAAGGGTCCGGATCAGCCAACCTTTCTACGGTTGCCATGGGCCTCCTTTTATAGATCAAGGGGTCACCACAGTGGCAAATCAGTCATTACATACTGATTAGATAGCAAACAATGCTATCATACCTAACTCTGCAGGCTGACAGAGCGCATTAAATGCGCCGCTCAACATCACATCTCAGCTTGCCCGGCAGGCCCTGCCGGGCTGTTTTGCCAGCTTCGCATCTGCTTGCTTGACACGTCTCAGGACAGGTGTCACCTGGGGGTATTTTCTATAGGAAGCGGCTGCCATGTGGCAAATAGCAGCCACTTAGTCACTTTGGAGCTTGACACCGCACTGATCGATGACGTGCGTCGTGATGAGGTGGTGCGGTGGAGTGGTTTGCCTCCGTAAGCCCCGGCAGGTCTACCGGGACGATCTGGAGACTTGCTTCCGGGGCAAACCCAACCTTGCCAGGCTCGCCTGTCCGGCAAGGGAGGTTCTTTCCTTAGCGATATCTTGTTTCTCTGGCTCATCTTGGTCTTCTTGATCTGCACTTTGGTGTTGTAATCTTGTCCTTGGGCCTGTGCATAGTCTGGGCAATGGACCCAAGGTTTGTTGCACCGACAGGAGCCCCCGGGCCTGGCACGAATGCGTTGCTCGGCGTCGTCTGGGTAGGCCCTAACTAGTGCACAGGCAGGAGCGCAAGGGTGGCTTCGCCCTTTGAGATCTTCTTTGCTTCTTCATTAACCCGAGCTTGGGTCAGTTTTCGATTTTCCCGCACGTAGTGTTATGCCAATTGCGGTGGGGGCACTCTGGTAATGCCCCGTGAATGACTTTAACTCACGGGCGAGTAACTGCCAATTCACTCTTCCCACCACACCCTTATCCGTAGCCATGTATGCTGCATGCATCAAGTGGGGTAGGTAACGGAGGCTTGTGGTGCGGGAGAGCATCAAGGCAGGGGCCCGGTCTTCTTGGATTGGTGGGGGAGGACGGTGATTACTCGCCGGGGAATCAGCCTCCAGCCCCAACTCGCCTATAAAAGGAAGAGCGGGGGAGGAGCGGAGGCATCATCCACACTCCTTTCCTCCTCCATTCCTGATTTCTTCTAGTTATGCCGAAAGGGAGAGCCCGGGGCCAGGTCCCAGGCCCTAGCTTAGAGCTTACTGCAAGCCTCAGGGGGGCGCTCAGGCGGCACGGTGGTAGCACCCTGGTGTTTTCGTCGCGGGGTCGCCCGTGGCTTCACTTTTAGTGAGGGGCAACATACATGACACCGCGCCCAGGCCCATAACGGGCACGGGGCGTGGTAGTCAATCATGGCCTATTCCTCTTCTTCCCGTGGCATCGGAGGGAGGTTGCAGAAGTGGTTCGCAATTGGTAAGGGCGAACCCTATCTCCCAGTGCACCGCCCGTCAGGCCCATAGGAGAGCTCCCAGTCTCCATGCATGTCTCTTCAACGGGTGGTGGCTTCATATCTCCGGGCCGTCGGGGACGACCATGCTCTCTGTGGGGTTACCCGGAGCGTATGGTGTTCGCATCGGTGGGCGTGGCGGGAGCTTTGGGCGACGGCGGTGTAGAAGGCGGCGGCAACCCACGACGCGTCAAGAACGGGGGTGACCATTCCGACGAGTCATGTTTGCCGGTAACTCCGTCGACGCCGCCTGGGCTTCCGGTAGCGCCACCATTCACGCCTGCCCTCCAGTACCTTCCTCCTAGTCTGGGAATGGCGCCATCCTGATCCTGGGGAGGCGCCGAATCCCAGCCAGGTCTTCCCTCCGCCTTCTTCGTTTCTCTCTGTAGTTTCGAAGAAGGAGAGGAAAAAGTGAAGGCATCTCGGGCATTTATCTTTTTTTAATCTTAAATCTTTAGGCACTTGCCAAATTTTAGTTCAAATAATATAATCTCTTGAATCCATGTTTGTGTCTTGTAAGGTCTGTAGTTGTTTGAAGCATATTAATGAAAAAGATAAACCTTGCCGGGCACTCGTGCATGTATATGTCCATGCAGAGGTGGGATGCCTCTATATTTATAAGTAAACGAGTTTCCCCCAGCAGGCTACCCTGCCGGTACCCTCTGTTTTGTTGCCGGGGAGTTAGGCCTACCAAGCACAAATCATGAAGAGGGACCAGCCCCCTGCCGGTCCTTTTTCAACAAAGGACACTGCGACCACCCTGACCGAAGCAACGTTCGAGTCGAAGGGCGGGAGCACCTAAGTTTCAAAGGGTAGCAGGGTTTTCTCATGCACAAGTCTTTACTTACAGAACATGTATGGATACAAGGAAGAACTTATCTGTTTGGCTTGCTGCAGATCGCAGTGTAGGCTCATCTTCTTATCTTCTCTTGGGCTGAATCAACTATAGGAGCCTGCAGTTTATGTAGATGAAAATGATGCCAGATGCGATCTTATCTACATGAACATGCGATGCTCATGATATGCTTATGCATGCATGCAACTTGTCGGGGCCCCCCGGCGCTTCATTCATTTCTCTGTTGCTCAGGGCCTAACACCTAGCTTTGTACAAGGGGTTACATGCAACTGAGGCAAGGCCTATACAAAAGGGTGGCTGCCGGGCAGGGCCCGACAGCCGCGCCTTACGGGTAGAACTTGCGAAGATGCTCAATGTTCCATGAGTTTTGCAATTGAATGCCATCTTCGGTCTCCAGACGGACTGCGCCAGGTCTGGTGACTCGTACTACCCGGTAAGGGCCTTCCCACTTCGGCGTCAACTTGTTTGTACCCTTGGCGGACTGAACGCACCTAAGGACAAGGTCGCCTTCCTCAAAACACCAGGCATGAACCCTGAGGCTGTGATAGCGGCGCAGGGCTTGCTGATAGCGTGCAGCACGCGTAGCAGCCCAGAGACGGTTCTCCTCGAGAAGCACAGCGTCGTCACGCTGGTGCGGATCCTGCACTACTTCGTCGTAGGCAAGCACTCGAGGCGACCCGTAAATGAGTTCCGTGGGGGTAACTGCTTCTGCCACATAGACTAGGGAGAAGGGAGTCTGCCCGGTAGCTCGATTTGGTGTCGTTCTGAGGGACCAGAGAACCACTGGTAGCTCGTCGATCCATCGCCTGCCGCACTTCTGCAGCTTATCAAATGTTCTTGTCTTGAGTCCTCGCAACACTTTAGCGTTCACCCTCTCAGCTTGTCCATTGCTTCTGGGATGTGCAACAGAGGCAAATGACATCTTGCTTCTGAGGGCATGAACATATTTCATGAAGGCATGGCTCGTGAACTGGGTGCCGTTGTCGGTGATGATCCGGGCAGGGACCCTGAAGCGGCACACCAATCCTTTCAAGAACTTGATAGCTGATTGGGCAGTCACCTTTCTCACGGCATCTACTTCCGACCATTTTGCTATCTTGTCGATTGCAACGAACAAGAATTCAAAGCCCCCGGCAGCTCGGGGGAAAGGGCCGAGGATATTGAGCCCCCAGACCGAAAACGGCCGTGACAAAGGGATAGTCTGCAGAGCTTGGGCAGGCAGATGGATGTTCTTGGAATGGAACTGGCAGGCTTCACACTTGGTGACTAGCTCGACCGCATCTTGGAGGGCTGTGGGCCAATAGAATCCTTGCCGGAATGCTTTCCCAACAAAAGCCCTTGATTCAATGTGGGGGCCACACATGCCTTTGTGTATTTCCGCCAGCAGTTCCTTTCCTCCTTCCCGGCAAATGCACTTCAATTTCACACCATTGGGCCTTCTTCTGTATAGTGTGTCATCGACAAACTGATACATACTGGCCCTCCGGGCTACTCTTTCAGCTTCTTCTTGCTCTTTGGGAAGTTCTCCGGTTTCGAGGAAATGGACTATGTCCCTTGCCCAAGTTGGAGCCTGGGGCTCGGCAACAAGGACTAGCGGCACCTCCTCATCTGCGGGAGCGCGTTCCTCGACCGTGGGGACCAGTGGCCCGACAGGAGGGCACAGCCCGACAATCGAAGGGGAGTTGTTTCCGGCAGGGTCCCTGCCAAGAGCCCCGAGGGGCTTTACCGGGAGAGGCTTACCGGAGTCCAACTTCCTCCTCTTTTGGGCCATTGTTGTTGGGGATACAGAGGGCTGAGTAAGATGGAGAGAAAAAGTTCCTGGTTCCACAGGAAGCATTTGCGCAGCACACTTTGACAGATGATCAGCGATGTTGTTTTCTGCACGGGGTACGTGCTCTATTTTCAATCTGTCAAAGTGCTCCTCTAATCTTCTCACTTCCTCAACATATGCCTCCATCAATGGGCCTTGGTAATCCTTGTTGACTTCTCTCACCACAAGTTGCGAGCCTCCTCGAATGATCAGCTTCTTGATTCCCAATTCGGTGGCAATCCTGAGCCCGGCAAGGAGCCCTTCATACTCTGCTGTACTGTTGGTCACCTCCTCCCGGGGAAAATGCATCTGGACGACGTACTTCAAGTGCTCTCTAGTGGGAGCAACGAGAAGCACACCAGCCCCTGCACATTGTAGGGAGAAGGCACCATCGAAATACATGATCCATTCTTGGGGCGCTTCCTTGCCGGGGATAACTATTTCAAGCACTTCTTCATCAGGCGTTGTTTCCATTCTGCAATAAACTCTGCCAATGCCCTACTCTGAATCATTGATGTGCTTTCAAACTTCAGGCCAAAGCTGGATAACTCCAATGCCCATTCAACTATTCTGCCAGTAGCCTCTGGGTTTTGGAGTATCCTTTGCAACGGGAAGCTAGTGACAACCGTGATCCCATGGGCTTGGAAGTAGTGGCATCGTTTCCTTGAGGCCATTATAAGGCCAAAAATCAACTTTTGCACACCAGAGTACCTTGATCTAGCCCCCTGTAATAGGGAGCTGACGAAGTACATTGGGTGTTGCACTACTTTCTTCCTTGCCGCATCCTTGGGGTTGCCTTCGCTGTCGTGCTCTTCTTTATCCTAATCCATATCTGACCCTGTCGGGCTACTTTCTCTCTCTTTCCTGGATGGGACACTAGCTGAGGTTGCTGCTTCCTCTACTTCTCGCTGCGCCACCAGTGCTGCATTAACCACTTGATTGGTTGCTGCCAGATAAAGTAGCTATGGCTCTTGTGGTTTGGGAGCACCCGAAGTGGGCACAGAGGACAAGTAGGCCTTCAAATCTCGCAACGTTAAGTCTGCTTCCGGGGTCCACTTCATGGGTCCTGCCTTCTTCAAAATTTTGAAGAATGGCAAGGCGCGTTCGGCAGACTTCGAGATGAATTTGCTAAGCGCGGCAATGCACCCCGTCAAACGTGTCACATCCTTAACTGTCTTGGGTGCTTGAATCTGCTCGATAGCCTTGATCTTATCTGGGTTGGCTTCGATCCCGCGGTGGGACACAAAGAAACCAAGTAGCTTGCCGGAGGGAACACCAAACACACACTTCTCCGGGTTCAGCTTCAAGTTGATCTTGCGTAGATTAGCAAATATCTCTTCCAAATCTTGGATGAGGGTTGATCTGTCCTTGGTCTTGACCACAATATCATCCATATAAGCTTCAATGTTCCTGTGCAACTGTGGTTCAAAACCAACCTGGACTGCTCTTTCAAAAGTGGACCCGGCACTCTTCAACCCGAAAGGCATGCGCACAAAGCAATACGTGCCACATGAGGTGATGAATGAGGTCTTTTCTTCATCTTCCTTGGACATAAAGATCTGATGATACCCAGAGTACGCATCCAGAAAGGATAGCAAATCACCCCCGAAAGTGGAATCCACAATATGGTCGATGCGCGACAAGGGGAATGGGTCCTTCGGGCATGCCTTGTTCAGATCCGTGAAATCTATGCAAAGCCTCCATTTCCCATTAGGCTTGCACACAACCACTGGGTTTGCTAACCATGTTGGGTGTAGTACTCCTCTGACAGGACCAGCTGCCTCAAGTTTCTTGATTTCCTCGGCAATGAACTGTTGCCGCTCCAAGGCCTACTTCCGGACCTTCTGCTTGACGGGTCGGGCATGTGGGCAGACAGTAAGGTGGTGCTCGATTACCTCCCTGGGAACACCAGGGATATCAGATGGTTGCCAGGCAAACACATCGATATTCGCCCGCAGGAAGGCAACGAGCGCGCTTTCCTATTTGTTGTCAAGGGTGGCACTGATAGTAAAAGTACCATCAGCGCCAGCCAGCCCTGTCGGGACCTTTTTCACATGGGGTGCAGCAGCCTTGGACTTCTTGTTGTTGGAACTTTCCGGCACGTCGTCCACAGGCATAGCATACCCCGAAGAGGTACGCTTCCCGGACTCTTTGTTGGTGTCTCTGCTAGCCTTCTTCTTTCCTTTGATTTCCTTGGCGGGAACTGCGGCTTCTGCGGCCTCTGCTGCGACTGCGCCCCGGTACATCTTATCCACACAAATAATTCCGTCCTTCTTGTCTGATGGGATGGAAATGACACCGACTGGCCCTGGCATCTTCAAAGTGTTGTAGGCATAGTGGGATGCTACCATGAATTTTGCCAAAGCTGGGTGTCTAAGGATTCCATTATATGGTAGGGGGAGGTCGACCACATGAAACACAACCTTCTCAGTTCGGTAGTTCAACTCCCCTCCAAATGTCACTAGCAACGTGATCTTTCCCTTAGGATGACTCCTGCTGGGATTGACTCCTTGAAATGTGCCAGTAACCTTAAGCTCTTCCTCTGCTATCTGGAGTTTGCTGATAACCTTTGGGGAAATCAGATTCAACCTGGCCCCACCGTCAACCAACATCTTTGTGACTTTGAGGTTGTGAATCGTTCGTGAGACCAACAACGGCAAGCACCCTACCACAGTGGTGCGGTCAGGATTGTCCTCTTCATCAAAGATGATGGGCGTGCGTGACCACTTAAGTGGCTTTCGAGAACCTGCCACTGGCTCCACGGCATTGACCTCACACGCCCACTATTTAAGTTGGCAGTGAGAGGAGTGCAAAGATGCACCCCCGTCAATACACGGGGCGTCAATGGCATTCTGGAATTCATGCTCGCTAGTTTCCTCTTCATTCCCTCCATCACTCTCAGCATTGCAATCCTCCTTCTCTCGGCCCCTGGCGGGTTTTCCTTGGTTCCGAGGAGCCTTGCCGGGGCGATTTGCTTCACCACCCCGGCCCTTCCCGCCAGTACCATTCTAACCTTTTTCCTTATCACGCTTCTCATATTCAGCCCTCTGCTTCTTGACGAGCTGCTCAACCTGGTGACACTCTTGGAGATCGTGGCCCTTGGTCCGATGAATCTTGTAATACGGCCCATCGCCTGTCCCAGCCTTCTCGGTAGCCGCAGCCTCCCGGCAGTCAGTGCACGCGGCAACTTCCTTGCCGGAGGCTTCGGTCTTAACCTTCTTGCTGGTACTAGGCGTGCCCGATCTTTCAATGGTCCTCACTGCCTTATCCTTGCGCTTCTTGTTCTCCTTCTTCTGACTGGTGGACTCATCGTCCTCCTCTGAGTCGATGTCGACGCAATCTTCCTCTCCAGGGAGTTTCCTCCCTTCCTCCACCCGAGCACATTTGTCCACCAAGGTATAATGCTCCTTCACAGTCTTGGGCAGCCGAACGTTCATCTTGGAGCGTATCCTGTGGTTGCGCACGTTGGATTGGAAAGCGGCTATCATAGCTGCCAGGTGGATATCTGGGATATTTCTATGTACTCGGCTGAATCTCTGCAAGTACTTTCGAACAGTCTCTCCTTCTTTCTACTGGAGAAGCTGCAAATCGCTGGGCCGCCCTGGTTCTTGATGGCCACCCGTGAAGCCGCCAATGAACTCATGGCACAGGTCAGCCCAGGTCGAAATGGAGTTCTCCGGCAGGTGCATAACCCAAGACCTCACATTTGACTTTAGTGCCAAAGGGAAGTAATTGGCGAATACCTTCTCATCTCTTCGCCTGACAGCTTGAACAGCGATGGTGTAGATGCTCAAGAACTCTGCCGGGTTCAGCCTCCCATCATACTTCTCTGGAATCTCTGGCTTGAACGTGCGAGCGGATGGCCAATGGACTTGCCGCAGCTCACGGGTGAAAGCAGGGAACCCAACCTCGAAAGGAAGGCACCCGCCGTCTTCGAGTGCGGGTTCGTCGACGTCGAGGCCGTCGCACCCATTGGACCGGCGGTGGTTGTTGCGGTGTCGCTCGACGACGACGCGCGTGCCTTCCCTCCGCCCGTCCTCCGAGGCTCGTCGTTGGCCTGGACGCACTAAAGGGTCAGAAGAGGCCATCGAGACGTCATCTGGTTCTTGGTTTCGCGGCTCCCGCGCTGGCTGCCGTTATGGGGATTGCACCGCGGCGATGGCCCCTTCCGTACGGCCAGTAGCACGGGCCATTGTCGCTGCTTGGGGAGGCCGTGGCGGGCCAGCTCGCTGTGATCCTCCCTCCTCGGCGAAGCCAATCAGGCTTTGGATGGTGGCTCGCCACTCACCCATCTAATCGGCTGCCGGCGGGAATCTCTACAGTAGTTGAGCCCGTGCCATGGCCTCTGAGGCAGTGCTCGGCATAGGTGATGATGATCTAGATCGCGGTGTCGCTCGGCTCTGACGGTGCCGGTAGCGACCGCGCCGCACCCTCGTTGTTGCGAACCAGCCGCTTGGATGGCAAGGTGACGCGGGGGAGGCGCTTGAATGCCAGTGGCTCCGTTGGGTATAGTAACTGTGCCAGCTTGTTCTGGAGGCGGCGCACGCCCTGCGGTCGCGCCCGCGGTGGGGGCAGCCGGAGGGTTGCGATTCACCCTAGAACGAGCGCCACCACTGCGGCTGTGCCCTTCGGCGAGGGGAAGAGGTGCAGGCAGAATAAGCCCTCCACTCGTACCTCATGGAGCATGGCCGTCGGGATGTTGCTGATGCTTTCCTTCCCCGGTGCCTCCCGTTCCTACTTCAGCCGTGGGGGAGGTGGTAACAACACTGCCTGCGCAGACCACATCCCCCGCAGCGTCCACATCCTCGCGTGTCCCCGCACTCCCCACGACGTCGGCCGTCGCGGGCGGTGGAGCCTTCGAGGTGGACGGGTGATTTGCGGCTCTAGACTTCTTCTTGGGCACCATAGTTGATGACGCCATCAATGACGAGAATGGCGATGAAGATGACGTGCTATTGACGCTCTCGGGTTTGCCCAAGTGTACCCCCTACATGGCGCGCCAAAGATGTCGTGGGAAACCACAGCCACCTATGGGGCCATGAGCCCCATTTGGTTTGGCGGGGGGATGGGCACATTGCACAAAGAGCGGAGAAGCGTCACACAGCGCGACAGAGATCACACGGGAAGTTTTTACCCAGGTTCAGGCCGCCGTGAGGCGTAAAACCCTACTCCTGCTTTGGTAGATTGATGGTGGAAAAATGGTGGATGAACGCAGCGCTCTTTCCCGGCAAGGTCGCCTCGGGGCGAGAGCAGCTACGCGCGTATGTGTGTGTAAGGGTCCGGATCAGCCAACCCTTTCTACGGTTGCCATGGGCCTCCTTTTATAGATCAAGGGGTCATCACATTGGCAAATCAGTCATTACATACTGATTATATAGCAAACAGTGCTATCATACCTAACTCTGCAGGCTGACAGAGCGCATTAAATGCGCCGCTCAACGTCACATCTCAGATTGCCCGGCAGGCCCTGCCGGGCTGTTTTGCCAGCTTCGCGCCTGCTTGCTTGACACGTCTCAGGACGGGTGTCGCCTGGGGGTATTTTCTGTAGGAAGCAGCTGCCATGTGGCAAATAGCAGCCACTTAGTCACTTTGGAGCTTGACACCACACTGATCGACGACATGCATCATGATGAGGTGGTGCGGTGGAGTGGTTTGCCTCCGTAAGCCCCGGCAGGCCTGCCGGGACGATCTGGAGACTTGCTTCCGGGGCAAACCCAACCTTGCCAGGTTGGCCTGTCCGGCATGGGAGGTTCTTTCCTTAGCGATATCTTGCTTCTCTGGCTCTTCTTGATCTACACTTTGGTGTTGTAATCTTGTCCTTAGGCCTGTGCATAGTCTGGGCAACAGACCCAGGGTTTGTTGCACTGAAAAATACTTACATAAGCCAACATTCATGACTATGCATCTCATCAGAGTAAATATTTACTTTCTAACTGAACACATGAATAGGAAAAAATGATCGACGCTACTCACAGCAAAGGGCGTCCCATTCCAAAATATCAAATGCATGTCTTCTAGCTATCATCAATGAGCACAATTTGACAAGGTTTTCCAATTCCAAAATATTAAACAAAATGTCTTGTTGCTAACATCAATGATTAAACTTTGACAAGCTTTTCCCATTCAAAATATGTAATCCTATGATTGTCATCAGTTTGCACATTGAAATAGCACTTGGAGCAGGATTAACCAGTGTATCTTTTTGTGCAATTCCACTGAAATCAAACAATGTCTTGCGTAGCATGGTGGATTTCGTATTTATATGTTGCAAGGCATTGAACACGTTGGCAGCTCCATTCAAGTAGATAGTCTGGTGGCTCAAGGTGATGACGAATGATTAGAGAACCATTCGATGTATTGTGCATGATGAAGTATTATGGAGGACACGAACCATCTGAACATTTTGTGCAGTTCCACTGAAATCAAGCTGAGCATCCCTGTCTACAAAAATACAGAAAAAGTGTGATGAATATAATAGTGGTACTAGTTGATTAAACATACGCTCACAACTATAATCATCTTCATTATCTTAAGAGGAAAAGATAGCAATACAATAGCTTCAATTAAACATTTATTCAAAAAAATACAATAATATAAGTAGCACAACATAACAAGGCACAATCATGTGGATGAAGGCCGATATTGACCTCGTTTGTTACAGCTGCGTCGGCCACTGACTTGGTCATACCTTTCCTTGTGGAGTGAATTTTGCACTCCACGTGCTGTTGAGTTTCCCATGCTCTCTATAGACTAGTCATGTCACTAGCGTCTACTAATACTCTGTAAGCTTCTCGATCATTCCTTGTGTAATGTAGCGCAAATAGTGACTACTTCTCTCTGCGAAGTGGAAAGACCAACTGGGCCCAATAATGCAACAGTTTGCCTTAAACACATTGGCTCCTTTTGTGCAGTTCAACTAAAATCTAAGTCGAAATAGAATCGAGCAGAAGTTTTGATATCCCTGTATGCAACAATAGGTATAAAGGAAACAACTACTAAGAAATAATGGTTGATGACTTATACTCCCAGAAGAAAAAACATCTACCTTATCTTAATGGGAAACAAAGCAGGACAGTAGCAATTCTCAAACAGTGTGATTCATTGATATGAATCGAGACATTATCTTAACAATACCTTGTTTCAACATGTATAAATAACAACAAAGCAGAAAAGTACCATTCCTAAAACAATGCAACTGATTCATATTAACAGAGACATTATCTTAACAATACCTTGGTTAAACATGTAGAAAGAACTACAAAGCAGGATAGTACCATTTGTAAAACACTGTAACTGATATATAATAACAGAGACATTATCTCAATAATACATTTCTTAAACATGTACTCCAGCCGATCCCTAACAGAAATGGTACTCCCGCCGATCCCTAACAAGTGTTGCAGTTTTGAACTAAGATTCAGTAGTTAATTCTGAGAGTGGCATTTCTTAATTTTACCAGTGGCATTAGATTAACAAAAAGCATAAACAGTTCCAGGCGAGAGTGGGCGTAACAGCACCATGTGCTTCCATCTACTTATGAAGGGGGTGATGCAGAGTTTGTAGTAACAAAGCAACAAGCATCATGTCTTGGTTGGTCCCATTTTTGTTCATTTAATGGGAAAAGACAGCAATACAATAGCTTCAATTCAACATTTATTTAAAATAGTACCACTACAAGTAGCACATCATCTCAAAGCACACTGCACAATCATGTGGATGAAGGCCGGTACTGACCTTTCATGAGGCAGACAAGATCAAATATGAATCTGCCAACACGAATAGGAAATCCAATCTCGTTTTGTGTAGTTCAACTAAATCAAGCAAAGTTGTTGGTGTGACATTTAAGTTGAACTGCACAAAACACTCTTAAAACAGAAGTGTTTTGCGTAGTGAAGCAAAAGGTCGCAATAGCAACGAGTTGAATAGATATCCCTGTTTTCAGAGGTAAAAAAGAAACAATTACTGGCCAATAAAGGAGGATGAATCATATGGCTACAAAAAGAAGCATCTAACTTATCTTGATGGAAAACAAAGTAGGACAGTAGCATTTCTAAAACGGTTGCATTGATTCATAGTAACAGAGACATTCTCTTAAAATAACAGTCGTTAAAAATGTATTTTACTTTTAACAGTGGCATTGCTTCAATTTTCCAGTGGCATTCTTAGATTAACAACAGCAAAATAGTTGTATGGGACATGGGACATGGGACACACCAGCACCATTTGCGTCCACATGTATAAATGGGTGATGCGGAGTATGTTGCCAAGCAGCATATCTGTGTTGGTCCCATATTTGTTCTCTGATACATCTCCAACGTATCTATAATTTTTGATTGTTCCATGCTATTATATTATCTGTTTTGGATGTTTTATATGCGTTAATATGCTATTTTATATTATTTTTGGGACTAACCTATTAACCTAGAGCCTAGTGCCAGTTTCTGTTTTTTCCTTGTTTTTTAGCTTCGTGGAGAAGGAATACCAAACGGAGTCCAAACGGAATAAAATCTTTGCGATGATTTTTCTTGGACCAGAAGACACCCAGGAGACTTGGAGATGAAGTCGGAGGAGCCACAAGGCGGCCACAAGGGTGGAGGGCGCGCCCCTGCCTTGTGGGCCCCCCGTGGCCCTCCTGACCTAATTGTTTCGCCTATATATTCACATATATTCACAAACCACCAGAAGCATCCATGAAAACACTTTTCCACCGCCGCAACCTTCTGTACCCATGAGATCCCATCTAGGGACCTTTTCTGGCACCCTGCCGGAGGGGGATTCGATCACGGAGGGCTTCTACATCAACCCTATTGCCCTTCCGATGATGCGTGAGTAGTTTATCTCAGACCTACGGGTCCATAGCTAGTAGCTGGATGGCTTTTTCTTTCTCTTTGATTCTCAATACCATGTTCTCCTCGATGTTCTTGGAGATCTATTCGATGTAATACATTTTTTGTGGTGTGTTTGCCGAGATCCGATGAATTGTGGATTTATGATCAGATTATCTATGAATATTATTTGAATCTTCTTTGAATTCTTTTATGCATGAGTTGATATCTTTGTAATTCTCTTCAAACTATCGGTTTGGTTTGGCCAACTAGATTGGTTTTTCTTGCAATGGGATAAGTGCTTAGCTTTGGGTTCAATCTTGCGGTGTCCTTTCCCAGTGACAGTAGGGGCAGCAAGGCACGTATTGTATTGCTGCCATCGAGGACAAAAAGATGGGGTTTACATCATATTGCTTGAGTTTATTCCTCTACATCATGTCATCTTACTTAATACGTTACTCTGTTCTTCATGAACTTAATACTCTAGATGCAGGCAGGAGTCGGTCGATGTGTGGAGTAATAGTAGTAGATGCAGAATCATTTCGATCTACTTGACACGGACGTGATGCCTATATTCATGATCATTGCCTTAGATATCGTCATAACTTTGCGCTTTTCTATCAATTGCTCAGCAGTAATTTGTTCACCCACCGTATTATTTGCTATCTTGAGAGAAGCCTCTAGTGAAACCTATGGCCCCCGGGTCTATTTTCCATCATTTAAGTTTCTGATCTACTATTTTCCATCATATTAGTTTCCGATCTACTATTTTCCATCATATTTGTTTCCGATATACTATTTTGCAATCTTTTACATTCCGATATATAAACCAAAAATATTTACTTTATATTTTATTTAGTTTCATCTATATCTATCAGATCTCACTTTTGCAAGTAACTATGAAGGGATTGACAACCCCTTTATTGCGTTGGGTGCAAGTTGTTTGATTGTTTGTGCAGGTATTCGGTGATTTGTGCATTGTCTCCTACTGGATTGATACCTTGGTTCTCAAACTGAGGGAAATACTTATCTCTACTTTGCTGCATCACCCTTTCCTCTTCAAGGGAAAAACCAACACAAGCTCAAGAAGTAGCATTCTCTTTGAACCTTTTTCCTATGTGAGGGTAGCAAATCTAGTCCTGCACAAACTACCCGACCCCCCAGTTTCTTTCCTTTTTAAACAAAGAGATCGGTTCCTTACAGATGTGTGTACTGGGTTACCCTTTTTCCATTTTTTGACC
Source organism: Thinopyrum elongatum (assembly GCA_011799875.1). NCBI lineage: Eukaryota > Viridiplantae > Streptophyta > Magnoliopsida > Poales > Poaceae > Thinopyrum > Thinopyrum elongatum. Next base: position 166,155,328 of record CM022300.1, on the reverse strand, counting down.
AACAAAGCAGCTGGATAGCCAGTCTATACTACTTTACCTCCCTCCTTTCCTCATTGAACCACGTCCTAGATTCATGCTCCACCCCATCCCCCCTTCTTTCCTGTTTGAACCAAGACCTAGATTCGACTACAGAATCGAAAAAGATCCGCATGCAGCTAGAGCAATGAAGGTTTCAAAGAAAGTTATACCTTAGGGTCGTCGAGATGTGGCTAGGCGTGCGGCGGGAGGCCAGATCTGCCCACACTACATATGGCAGCGAGGAAGAAGGGGTCGGAGGCCCTCCCACATAGGCGCTGGGTGAAAGAGAATAGCACAGCCGGCAGTGGATTGCCTCCCTCGCCGAAGGCGACATAGTGAACGTTGCACCTCCTCCCCTTCTCGGTGCGACGGGATTCGTATGGCTCCTTCACCAGCTGTGAGGTGGGAGAGAGAGACAGAGGCCAATGCAGTCTTGTTTAGATCTGATGAAGAGGGTGAGAGACTGTGAATATAGCAAACCCTAGCAAAGGAACGCTGAGCCTCCAGCGTGTATATATATATATATATATATGTAGTGCAGCGAGAGTGTGGAGAGTGCAAACCCTAGCGAACAAGCGCTGAGGCTCCAGCTTATATAGTACTTGTGTATACTACTAATATAGTGGAGTGGTTTTCTTTTTCTCTCCATAACAATCGTTTTAAATTGTGTAAGTATGAAATGAAACTCTTTATTTAACGTACCAGTGAAGAAAACTACTTACGATCAACTAACGATACACGCGTCCTGGTCGCACTTCCTGTCCTTCACGTGCGGTACACTACCCTCCGTTAAGTGAACAACCACACACGCGACAAATTATTGAAAAGGTGTGAGAGTGTGTACAAATAAAGAATTTTAATTTCAGTTATCGGAAAGGTGTGAGAGTATGTACTGTTTGCCCTCTCTCATTAATTATGATTTGTTGTGTTCGGCCTAAACATGGTCAAACTTTACAAAGTTTGACTTCAGTCAAATCTAATATGCAGAGTAAATAAAAACGGAGGGGTACTACCTCCATCCAGGCTTTTAGTACACACCATGTTTTTAAACAAAGTTTGACCAAATTTAGGTAAAAGCTAGACAAATAAAATTACAGGGTAGCTGAAGACAAAGTTGTGAGAAGGCTTAGAAATCAATACAAAACTTCTGCTCTTAGTACCAACATCGATGCTTCTTCAAGGAAACATTTGGTTCATATCCAATTGTGTGTTAAATTGCTCCAACGTAAACGACTGCTTCAAGATGAACTAATGAAGGATATCATCTTTGTGGTAAAGCGCAAAGGGCACTGATGGAAGACATCCCGTTCTTCATTGAACATCGATCAGCTTCACCAGCCGATGCAACCATGCGACGCAACCATGAGCATCGATAGCTCATCGTGGTGTGATGCATCATCAATTTTGGCATCATGTTTGGGTCAGACACCAATGAAGTTTGACAATCCTCACTGTGGTTTGTCTCCTCTTGGTAATCAAGATCAAGAAAGGAAGAACTAAGCAACAGTGGCCATCCAATTTTCTACAGTTCCACCAAAATTGAGGAAGACATGCCCGGGTATGGAAATACGCATCCCTTTTTTGCAAAAATATAAAAAAAATGATATTTAAGTAGTGTTTGTTTCTTTGTTTTAGCAGTGGAACAATATTAATAGTGGAATCTTAATTGTCAATAAGAATTAATGAAACGTACACCAAAAAAATAGAAGCATCATGATTATCTTGATGGGAGCTAAAGCAGGATACCCGAAAAAAAAACTAAAGCAGGACAGAAGCATTTATCGACGCCTCTACATGGGCATTGCTTCATTTTACCAGTGCTAGTTTTAGATTAGCAGCAGCAATAGGAGAATATGGACAATGACCGCACAACCACCATGTACTTTTTGTCAGAAAAAAAAACATGTATACCTCCACCGATGCATAAATGATAAACCAGGACAACTTTTGGAGTGACCTTTCCTCTATAATAGTAAAAAATAGGTGATGTTGGACCAGCCAACGAACCCTAGCTACTTTACATGGGGAGCTGGGGAGTAGTGGTATAGAAGAAAACCCGCATGTAGAGTACAATGAAGCATGAAATCCAAAAGAAGTTATACCTCAGGTGGGCGAGATGTGGCTTAGTCGGGCGGGCGGGATCTGCACACATGACGGCAGCGAACAAGGGCGCAGAGGACCTTCGTCTGCGCCGGCGCCAGCTCAGAGAGGACGGTGCGCATCGGCTTCCTCCATTGCCGACGGCGACAACATCAACGCTGGACCTCCTCACCTCCCGCAGTGGACGGGATCCAGCCGGATCTGTGACCACTGGTGAGGAGAGAGATAGAGTGGACACTGTCATCTTGTTCAGACTAGCAAGAGGCCCATGCATTGGACGGAACATCAAGATGCATTCATACGAGTTGTTTATCTTGTGAGAGACAAAGATGAACGAGGAAAGGCCTTATTTGCAAATGTGGAGAGGGGAGCGAGTATCTTTTTGCAAAATTGCCATAGTTTGCTTTCTGTTCCTCAGATATGGATCGGACGGTCTATGTTGCAGGATCGCAGGGACACCATCATCACCAACTCGGGTTTTTATAAGAGTACAAGTAGAGAGTAGAGATACACGCATTCCCAGAAAAAAGAAATGAAAACTGGTAGAGAAATCTTTTTTTAACGTACCAAGAAAGAAAACTCGATCAATAACACGCCCGCGCTTCTAGGTCGCAGTTTGTATCGCTCACGTGTGGTCCCCGACCCTCCATTATTATGTGAACAAATTAAAGGGTCGAATTATTACGTACGTAAGTTGCCTCTTTGTGTACAAATGCGCTCCATCATGTACTCGCGGGTATGTCGGAGGCAGAGTGAGTGCGTGTACATTTCTTCTTGTATGTAGTACTCCATTTATCTCACTTCATATTGTTTCCCACTCCTATGATATTCCTATCCTAGGAACAAAATGAGGCAGTACTAAGTTTGTGTGTGTAGGGAGAACGAGACATCGATGTTGTGTACGAGTAGTCGCGAGAGTCGTCACTATGTGTGTGAGCGCGCACACACACATAGACATGCATATCCATGCTTACATAAAATTCTTACTTTCATCTCCATCTCCATCTCCAATCATATTTTTCCAACTGGCACATTATTTACGTTATTAATTAAGCAGCCATATTTATGTACGTCCAGCCTGACCGCCTTGGCCAACCCAAACCCTATTCATCACCCACGCGCGGTTCCCGCCCAAAACGGTCAGTACCGCATTCATGCCCGGCCAGAGCGGACACGACCTCTCACTGGCGTCGGCATTGAAGCGGCACGCCAGTCGAGGGAGCGCCGGCCGTGCTGCTTCCCGGTGCACGTGACTGCTCCGCGTTCAAAAGTCACCACCGCCGGCCACAACATGCACGTAAATAGGTTCTTGGGTGTCCGTGCTACAGCTAACTATCCTCCCCCTCCTCGTCTATCTCTTCTAGTAGTGCTAGTACTCCATGGCACGATGCATCGAGAAGCAGGCGAGAAAGTTTGCGTATACTCAGTTTGCGGTGAGTGGCATGCCGAGCAACCATGTGGGGTGGAGGAGGGTGAGACACGAATGCGACAGATGTGATTTAAATGTTGGTTTTGCTCAATGGCACGATCCAACGAAACCAAACGTTAGTTTCCAAAAGAATATTGTACTGCATGAGAGAGATAGAGTGATGGTTTGCTTCTTCCGTCCAACTAACTATACAGGGTCTATGTGATTTGACGGCTCATTGGTCACTATTACTGCGGTGGTAGAGCGTATGCACTCTTATTTATTTATTCTGTGATAAAACTAACTTTCTCCACACTTACACCGGAGGAGTACGAAACATGGCAGCCCAGTGACTACATGGCCCGGCTCCCACTATCACCATATTCCTTGGACATCGTGCGACACCTCCGGTCCTTTTTTCTTTGCGTAGTACTCCATCTTTTCCGGTTTACATAGGGCTTAAATTTGAAATCTCATCAACCAACACTACTGGAATCAGCTGCTTTGCCGTCTGCCATAGCAGAGCAGACGGCAAAGGCATGCTTGGCGGACGGCAAAGGCTTTGCCATCCGCTAGCAGACGGCAAACACTCCAGCTGAACTGATGCGAGAGAGGGGGGAACGAGAGGTGGAGGTGGGGATGGCCGACCGGGGCCGGGGGCGGGCACGGCGGGGAGGAGGGGGCGGCGGCGGGCTGCGGGGACGAGGGGCCGGCGGCGGGCTGTGGGGAGAGAGGGAGAGAGAGATGTGAGACAGAGAGATGCGCGGGGCGCGGGAGAGAGATAGGCGCGGGACGGGGGGGCGAAAATTAAGCCCCCCGTTTGTCGTCTGCTTTTTTCTTTGCCGTCTGCCAGCAGACGGCAAAGAGGGTGACCGTTAGCACGCCCCCGCCATGACACTGTGGGCCCCCCTTACGTCTTCGCCGTCTACTGGCAGATGGCAAAGAAATCTTTGCCGTTTGCCAGCAGATGGCAAAGAAGTGGCCCGTGTGACCTAGGCAGTGCAGTACCCCATGGGGCCCACTTTGCTTCTTTGCCATCTGCTAGCAGACGGCAAAGAACTGTTTGCCGTCTGCCAGCAAACGGCAAAGAAGTGGCAGATGGCAAAGACCCTCTTTGCCATCCGCTGGTTCTTTGCCGTCTGCTTTGGAAAGACAGACGGCAAACAGCCTCTTTGCCATCAGCTGGCAGACGGCAAAGAGCTGGCAGATGGCAAAGACCCTGATTCCAGTAGTGCAAGGCAGATGATGAGTGGAGAAATTTATCTCGTAGTTTACAAAGTTACTCAAACTTTAATCTGCATTAATTAGAATATATGCATGGATGACCACTAAATGAGTAGGAATGGTTACATGCATTGGTTGTTTTCTTTTAATCCTTGCATGCATCAATTTAATGCACCTTGGAATGTGAACATGTGGTGGAAAGAAGTGAAAATAAGACTTATAATATGGTATAATACTAAGAAAATGAGATGAGCCCAATAAACTAGAAAGGAGGGAGTACATTTTACGACATGACCCACCATACAGTCTCACATACTACCTCTGTCCTGGTTTATTAGTCCCCTATGTAATTTATGCATGATACTAGTATATGATACTCCCCACTATGAGTAGCCTTATACGCCTACAAAAAAGGACCAGAGGGAGTACGAAGCTTTATGATTTTGTTTCATGTATCCTGACTCCAAGGTTGCCCCGTTACAACATTCCATCAAATACAAAGGAAAACTAACACGCATGTTGATGCATCTCAATGATTCACAGATCATAGCCAATATTTACTTCACAACTAAAGACAAAAGTTGTGAGAGTGTGTACAAAAAAAACAACTGATGGGGTCTCTACGACTTGAACCCTAAACACTAAACAGGATTTAATTTCCTGGCTAGGTAGAACCTGTCGAAGGAAAGAAGCCTGGCCCCGTCGGATCATACGATGCTTTTGTGCAGTACCACTAAAATCGAGCTGAGCATCCCTGTTGGCAAAGATATTGAAGAAGTGTGATTACAATAATAGTAGTGGCACTATTTCATGAGACATAAACTCATCACAAATAGAAGCTGGTAGAAGTAGAGAAAGATCCACATGGAGATGGAGCTACGTGGGGAGCTGCAGCAGTGGAGCAAGCCAGCTCCAAAAGGAAGTTGTACCTGGGATGTCGGGGAGTAGCTAGAAGGGCGGTGGGAGGTGGCATCAGCCCATACCGTGGGGACCCCCGATCAGGACGCACCTACAGTGGGTTTTCTTCCTCGCCGATGTCGACCGCGTCTACGCAGAACATCGTCCGCTTTCCCCGGCGGCGGGATCAGGACGGATCTATGACCAGCGGTGTGGTCACCATCGTTCTATGCTTGTGAAGAGAGCAACCCAAGCAAGCAGGCTTGTAGCTCCTGCTAGTGTATATATAGTGGAGCGGTTTTCTTTTTCTCTCCATATCAACCTTTTAATGGTTGCTTCGTCCGACTAACTTACTGTGTGATTTGACTGCTCCTGAGTGGCCCCTGCACGTACTCCCCCTACGTGTATGACTGTTCCTGAGTCTCACTTGTACTTATCTCTATTTTCTTGCATGACACGTAGACTGGATGCGCATAGAGGAATTTTTTTACTACACGTTATTTACGTAGTACCTACTCCCTCCTTCCGGTTTGTCACGGGAAACCACGGCCACCTATGGGGCCAAGGGGCCCCTTGCTGGATCGGCAGGGGGATGTCACATTGCACAAAGAGCAGAAGAATGTGGGGCAGCACGGTAGAGATCACACGGGCAATTTTACCTAGGTTCGGGCCGCCGCGAGGCATAAAACCCTACTCCTGCTTTGGTGGATTGATGGTGGAAAAGAGGTGGAGCATAGTACACTTGCCCGGCAGGCTCGCCCTGGGGAGGTAGTGACTACGCGCGTACGAGCATGGGGGTGTTCAACTTTCCAACCCTTGCTACGGTTGCCATGGGCTTCCTTTTATAGGTTAAGGGGTCACCACAGTGGCAAAACAGTCATTATGCACTGATAAGATAGCAAACAGTGTTATCATACCTAATTCTACAGGCTGACAGAGTGCATTAAATGCACTGCTCAATGTCACATCATTGCTCGCCCGGCAAGCCTTGCCGGGCTCGTCTTGCTAGCTCCATGCCTGCTTGCTTGACACATCGCAGGACGGGTGCCATCTGTAGGTATTTCCTGTAGAAAGAGGCCACCATGTGGCGAATGGCTGCCACTTAGTCACTTTGCGGCTTGACACCGCATTGATCAACGACGTGGGTCGTGGTGAGATGGCTTGGTGAGGTGTCTTTGCCCTCGTGAGTCCCGGCAGACCCTGCCGGAACGTCTTGAATGCTTTCTTTCGGGGGAGCCCGTGTCCTTGCTAGGTCCGCCTGCCCGGCAAGGCAGGCTTTTCTCCTGGTGGTGTCTCACTTCTCTGTCTTGGTCTTGGCCTTCTTAATCAGCATGCTGGTTCTTCGAAGATCTTGGTCTCTTGTATCTGGACATGGCCTTGGTGTTGTAATCTTGTTCTCGTGCCTGTGCACAGTCAGGGCAACAGACCCAGGGTTTGTTGCACCGACAGAAGCCCCCGGGCCTGCCCCGATCGCGCTGCCGGGCGTCGTCGAGGTAGGTCCTAATAAGTGCACAGGCAAGGGCACTGAAGAGGCTGATCTCTTGGAGTCTTCTTTGCTTCTTCATTAATCTTGATTCTGGGCCAGTTTCCTGTTTTCCCGCTCGTCGTGTGTAATGCTGCGGAAAACTTGGACTGTGGCCCGTGGATTGCCCACGCCCCATGATCACGGGGCGGAAACTGCCATCCCACTTGCTCCCCGCCTCGCACGCACCTGCCACGTGTTCCGCATGCATTGGTCGTGGTAGGTGGTGGATGCGGAGAGTGCGGGGACGAGTGCCACGATTGAGAACCAGGCGTCGATGGTTGGGGCAGAGGGTCGGCCTTGATTCATTGGGCCGTAGAAGGTGCAGGGAGGCCGCATTGGGGGAATGGGGCAGCCATTTCCTGCGCAAAAGGCTAGCCCCCTGCTCCGTCCTACTATAAAAAGGGGGGAGAGTAGTGCATTTTCACTCACATCTCTTCTCCCTTCTTGCAATCTTCCTCCACTCGCCATGGTGAGAGGACGAGGGCGCGGTGGCACTCCAGCAGTGGCAACGAGGGCTTCTACTCGACAGCGCATCCCTCCTCCACCTGATCCCGTGATAGAGGAGCCCACCGCGAGGGGAGGAGGGAGGGGGCGAGGCCGAGGTCGCCGCGGTGCTCGAGGAAGAGGGGGACGGGGCGATGCCTTAGCCGCGCCCCCGCCGGCGGTCCTCCTTCCAATGGATGGCCACATCGGGGATCAGCCTCGAGAGTTCATTATCAGGCTGTACAAACCCCCATGTGGCCATCTTCGCCTCCCTACTCCATTTGCACAAGAAATGGAGCTCGAATAGCCGCGCGCTCTGAGGTTGCACATGAGGGGTTGTGGGAACGGTGGTATGTGGGTTGATGTGACTTCCCTGCTCCTCATGTGATGTACCTCCGTCGTGGTTGGAAGACCTTTGCTCGTGCCCACAGTTTCTCGAAAGGGCACATTCTCCAGTTCAAATTAATGGAGAGCGGCCTGCTCTTCGTCAAGATCTTCGGGCGCTCAGGAGCTCGCTTAGGGTGCTGCGTGGAGAGCTCGACCGATGACGAAAGCTCCTCCTCGAGCGAAAGCGACGAGGAGGACAGTGACGGCGATGACGACGGCAGCGCCCGGGAGGATGACCGGCTGAGCGTCGCCTGCACCATCTTCATCAGGCGGCAGCACCATCATCTGCATCTGCCTCTACTTCCCGGCAAGGTGATTTGCTCTGGAGTTGGATGCAGCGGTGGGGATGGTGCCGCCCGGCTTCCTCCAGCAGTCTTCCAGCTGGACCACGGCAGGCTTCCTCTCGGACTGCAGCTCCGTTAGCCCTGTCGTGTCCTGCTGGCCTTGGTGGTGGTGGTTGGCGGGTCGCCTCCGTCATGCTCTCCATCGATGCGTTCCCCGGTGCTCCCCCGTCCCCATCAGGCTACCTCTCCTGGAGCCCGATGGGAACGGGCCAGGCTTCTGCTCAGGCACTCCTTTTGCCGTTCTCACCTTCAACTACTGTGCCTAGGAGGAGAGGGACAAGAAAGGGCATCACGGGGCACTTATCTTTTTTCAATCTTAAACTTGCCGGTACTTGCCAAATTTTAGTTCGAATAATGTAATCTCTCGAGTCCATGTCTGTGTTCTGTAAGGTTTGTACTTGTATGACCGGCATATTAATGAAAAAGATGAACCTTGCCGGGAACTCATGCATGTATATGTCCACGCAGAGGTGAAATGCCTCTTTATTTTAAATAAACATGTTTTCCCTGGCAGGCTATCCTGCCGGTACCCTTTCTTCATTGCCGGGGAACTGAGCCTACCGGCAAGAAATAGAGGGACCAGCCCCCCGCCAACTTCTTTACATCAAAGGCCACTACGACCATCCAGGCCGAAGCAACGTTCGAGCCAGGGATGGGAGCACCTAAGTTTCAAAGAGTGGCGGGGTTTTCTTATGCACAAGTTTTAGCTTACAGAACACTTATGGACAGGAGGTAGAACTTATCTGTTTGGTTCGCCGGGGATTGCATCTCCCATCTTCTTGCAGAAACCGAGTTCTCGGCGGGAACCAGCAGCTTTATGCAGATGAGAATGATGCAGGATGCGATCCTATCTATATGCATATGCAAATGCTCATGAAATGCTTTTGCAAATGCTCTTGGAATGCTTATGCATGCATGCAACATGGTCGGGGGCCCCCCAGCGCTTCGTTTATTTCTCTGGTGCTCAGGGTCATCGCCTGGCTTTGTACAAGGGGTTACATGAAACTGAGGCAAGGCCTGTACAAAAGGGTGGCTGTCGGGCAGGGCCTGACAGCTGCGCCTTACGGGTAGAACTTGCGGAGATGCTCAATATTCCATGAGTTTTGCAATTGAATGCCATCTCCGGTCTCCAGATGAACTGCGCCAGGTCTGGTGACTCGTACTACCCGGTAAGGGCCTTCCCACTTTGGCATCAACTTGTTTGTACCCTTGGCGGACTGAACGTGCCTAAGGACAAGGTCGCCTTCCTCAAGACACCGGGCATGAACCCTGCGGCTATGATAGTGACGCAGGGCTTGCTGATAGCGTGCAGCACGCGTAGCAGCCCGGAGACGGTTCTCCTTGAGTAGCACAGCGTCGTCATGCCGGTGCTGATCTTGCGCTACTTCGCCATAGGCAAGCACTCGAGGCGACCCGTAAATGAGTTCCGTGGGGATAACTGCTTCCGCCCCATAGACTAGGGAAAAAGGAGTCTGCCCGGTAGCTCGATTTGGTGTCATTTTGAGGGACCATAGAACTACCGGCAGCTCATCGATCCACCGCCTGCCGTGCTTCTGCAGCGTATCAAAGGTTCTTGTTTTGAGTCCCCGCAGCACTTCAGCGTTCGCCCTGTCAGCTAGCCAGTTGCTTCTGGGATGTGCAACAGAAGCAAAAGAGATCTTGCTTCCGAGGGCATGAACATATTGCATGAAGGCACGACTCATGAATTGGGTGCCGTTGTCGGTAATGATCCTTGCCGGGATTCCAAAACGACACACCAAATCTTTCTAGAACTTGATAGCTGATTGAGCAGTCACCTTTCTCACGGCAACAACTTCCAGCCACTTTGTAAACTTGTCGATAGCAACAAACAAGAATTCAAAGCCCTCGATCGCTCGGGGGAAAGGGCCGAGGATATCGAGCCCCCAGACCGAAAATGGCCATGATAAAGGTATTGTCTGAAGAGCTTGGGTAGGCAGGTGGATTTTCTTGGAATGGAACTGACAGGCTTCACATTTGGTGACTAGCTCAATTGCATCTTGGAGGACTGTGGGCCAATAGAATCCTTGCCGGAATGCTTTCCCAACCAGCGTCATTGATCCAATGTGGGAGCCGCACATGCCTTTGTGTATCTCAGCCAACAGTTCCTTCCCTTCTTCCCGGAAGATGCACTTCAATTTCACACCGTTGGGCCTCCTTCTATACAGAGTGTCATCAACAAACTGGTACATACTGGCCCTCCGGGCTACTCTTTCAGCCTCATCTTGGTCATTGGGGAGTTCTCCGGTTTGGAGAAAGTGGACTATGTGCCTCGCCCAAGTTGGAGCCTGGGGCTCGGCAACAAGGACTAGCGGCACCTCCTCAACTGCGGGGGCACATTCCTCGTTCGCAGGGACCATGGGTCCGGCTGGAGGGTGCGGTCTGGCAGGTTGTGAGGAGTTGTTTCCGGCAGGGTCCCTGCCAGGAGCGGATAGCTCTACCGGGAGAGGCTTACCGGAGTCCAGCTTTCTCTTTTTCCGGGCCATTGTTGCTGGGGATACGGAGGGCTGAGTAAGCTGGAGAACAAAAGTTCCTGGTTCCACAGGAAGGTTTTGGGCAGGACACTTTGACAGGTGATCAACTATGCTGTTTTCCGCACGAGGTATGTGCTCTGTTTGCAACCCGTCAAAGCGCTCCTCCAATCTTCTCACTTCTTCAACATATGCCTCCATCAATGGACTTTGGTAATCCTTGTTGACTTGTCTCACCACAAGCTGTAAGTCTCCTCGAATGATCAGCTTCTTGATTCCCAATTCTTCGGCCATCCTGAGCCCGGCAAGGAGCCCTTCATACTCTGCTGTATTGTTGGTTGCCTCTTCCCGGGCAAAATGCATCTGGATGACGTACTTCAAGTGTTCCCCGGAGGGAGCGACGAGAAGCACGCCAGCCCCTGCACCTTGTAGGGAAAAAGCACCATCGAAATACATGATCCGATCTTGGGGTGCCTCCTTGCCGGGGATAACTGTTTCTGGCACTTCCTCGTCAGGGGTTGGCGTCCATTCTGCAATAAACTCTGCCAATGCCCTGCTCTGGATTGTTGATGTGCTTGCAAACTTCAAACCAAAACTGGATAACTCCAAAGCCCACTCCACCATTCTGCCAGTAGCCTCAGGGTTCCGGAGTATCCTTTGCAATGGGAAGCGAGTGACAACTGTGATCTCATGGGCTTGGAAGTAGTGGCGCAGTTTCCTTGAGGCCATGATGAGGCCAAAGATCAACTTTTGCATGCCAGAGTACCTCGATCTAGCCCCCTGTAGCAGGGAACTGACGAAGTACACTGGGCGCTGCACCACTTTCTTCCTTGTCATGTCCTTGGGGTTGTCTTCGCTGCCGTGCTTATCTCTGGCCTGATCCCTATCTGACTCTGCCGGTCTTTGCTCACTCTCTGTTTCATCCACTTCCCGCTGTGCCACCAATGCTGCACTAACCACTTGATTGGTTGCCGCTAAGTATAACAGCAATGGCTCTTGCGGTTTGGGAGCAACCAAGGTGGGCACAGAAGATAGGTAGGCCTTCAACTCTTGCAAAGCCGCATCTGCTTCTGGAGTCCACTTCATGGGCCCTGCCTTCTTCAAGATTTTGAAGAACGGCAAGGCGCGCTCGGCAGACTTGGAAATGAATTGGCTTAGCGCGGCAACGCACCCTGTCAGACGCCTTACATCTTTGACCGTCTTTGGTGCTTAGATCTGTTTGATGGCTTGGATCTTATCGGGGTTGGCTTCGATCCCCTGATGGGATACAAGGTACCTGAGCAGCTTGCCGGAGGGAACACCAAATACACACTTCTCCGGGTTGAGCTTCAAGTTGATCTTGCGCAAATTGGCAAATGTCTCCTCCAAATCCTTGATAAGGGTTGATCTGTCCTTGGTTTTGACCACAATATCATCCATATAAGCCTCAATGTTTCTGTGCAGCTGTGGCCCAAAACCAATCTGGACTGCCCTTGCAAAAGTAGACCCGGCACTCTTTAATCCGAAAGCCATACCGATAAAATAGTACGTACCACACGGGGTGATGAACGAGGTATCCTCTTCGTCTTCATTGGACATGAAGATTTGATGATACCCAGAATATGCATCCAAAAACAAGAGCAAATCACAGCCTAAAGTGGATTCCATGATCTGGTCGATGTGCGGCAAGGGAAATGGATCTTTCGGGCAAGCCTTGTTGAGATCTATGAAGTCTATGCAAAGTCTCCATTTCCCATTGGCCTTCCGGACAACCACTGGATTCGCTAACCACGTTGGATGCAGCACTCCTCTAACCAAACCAGCTGCCTCGAGTTTCTTGATCTCCTCTGTAATGAACTGCTGCCTCTCCAAGGCCTGCTTCCGGACTTTCTGCTTGACAGGTCGGGCATGTGGGCAGACAGCAAGGTGATGCTCGATTACCTCCCTGGGAACACCGGGGATATCAGATGGTTGCTAGGCAAACACATCGATATTCTCCCGGAGGAAGGCAACGAGCGCGCTTTCCTATTTGTCATCGAGGGTGGCGCTAATTGTGAAAGACCATCCATGCCAGCCAGCCCTGCCGGGACCTTCTTCACCTGTGGAGCAGCAACCTTAGAACTCTTGGTGTCGGAACTCTCCGGCAAGTCATCAACAGGCGCAGCGCACTCCGAAGAGGCGCGCTTCCCGAATTCCTTGCCGGAGCCCTTACTATCCTTCTTCCCTCTGTTCTCCTTGGCGGGAACTACCGTTGCCGCTGCCTCTGCCGTGACTGCGTCCCGGTGCATCTTGTCAACACAAATGATTGCGTTTTCTCATCTGATGGGACAGAAATGACTCCAACTGGCCCTGGCATCTTCAAGACGTTGTAGGCATAGTGGGATGCCGCCATGAACTTAGCCAGGGCTGGGCATCCAAGGATTCCATTGTATGGTAAGGGGAGGTCAACCACATCAAACACAATCTTTTCAGTCCGGTAGTTTAGCTCTCCCCCAAACGTCACAGGCAACGTGATCTTTCCCTTAGGATGACTCCTGCCGGGATTAACTCCTTGAAACATGCCGGTGACTTTTAACTCATCCTCTGCTATCTGAGGCTTGCTGATAACCTTTGGGGAAATCAGATTCAACCCGGCCCCGCCGTCCACCAACATCTTCGTGACCTTGAGGTTGCGGATTGTTGGAGAGACCAACAACGGCAAACATACTACCGTGGTGGTGCGGTCAGGATGATCCTCTTCGTAAAAAATGATGGGCGTGCATGACCATTTGATTGGTTCCCGGGCCCCTGGCGCTGGTTCCACGGCATTAACCTCACATGCCCACCGCTTGAGTTGGCGGTGAGAGGCGTGTAGGGACGCACCCCCGTCAATGCATAGGGCATCAGTGGCCTTCTGGAACTCCTGCTCACTGGTTTCCTCTTCATCCCCTTCATCACTCTCATCACCGCAGCCTTCCTTCTCTCGATCCCTGGCGGGTTTTCCTTTGTTCCGAAGAGGTCTGCCGGGGCGATTTACTTCACCGCCACGACCCTTACCGCCAGCAACATTCTGTCCCTTTTCATTGTCATGCTTCTCATATTCTGCTTTCTGTCTCTTGACAAGCTGCTCAACCTGATAACACTCTTGAAGGTCGTGGCCCTTGGTCCGATGGATCTTGCAGTATGGTCCATCACCTTTCTCGGCCTTTTCGGCGGCCACGGCCTCCCGGCAGTCAGAGGACATGGCAGCTTCCTTGCCGGGAGTTTCAGCCTTAACCTTCTTGCCGGTACTAGGGATACCCGACCCTTCAACAGACATTACTGTCTTATCCTTGTGCTTCTTATTGCGCTTCTTGCTCTTCTTCTGACTGGTGGACTCGTCATCATCCTCTGAATCAACATTAATGCAATCCTCCTCTCCGGGCAGTTTTCTTCCCTCCTCCATCCGAGCACACTTATCCACCAAGGTGTAAAGTTCCTTCACAGTCTTGGGCAACCGTACATTCATCTTGGAACGAATCTTTCGGTTGCGCACATTGGACTGGAAGATGGCTATCACAACTGCTTGATGGATATTTGGGATGTTTTAGTGGACTCTGCTAAATCTCTACAAATACTTCTGGAGAGTCTCTCCTTCTTTCTGCTGAAGAAGCTGCAGATCGCTGGGCCGACCTGGTTCTTGATGGCCGGCAGTGAAGGCGCCAATGAACTCATGGCACAAATCAGCCCATGACGAAATGCTGCTCTCTGGCAGGTGCATCAGCCAAGACCTCACATTGGACTAGAGAGCCAAAGGGAAGTGGTTGGCGAATACCTTCTCATCTCTTCCCCCGGCAGCTTGAACAGCGATGGTGTAGATGCTCAGAAACTCTACCGGGTTTAGCCTCCCATCGTACTTCTCGGGTATCTCTGGCTTGAACGTGCGGACGGACGGCCAACGGACTTGCCACAGCTCACGAGTAAAGGCAGGGCACCCAACCTTGAACGGTAGGTACCCACCAGTATCGAGTGCAGGCTCGTCGACGTTGGGACCGTCACACCCATTGGCCCGGTGGTGGGTGTCGCGGCGTTGCTCAACGACAACATGCGTGTCTCCCCTCCGCCTGTCCTCCGGGGCACGCTGCTGGCCTGGACGCGCTCGAGGGTGAGAAGACGCCGTCGAGACACCATCAGGTTCTTGATTCCACTGCGGCCGTGCTAGCTGCCGTGGCGGGGATTGTACCATGGGGGTGGCCGTACGACCAGCAGCACGGGCCGTTGTCGTCACTTGGGCAGGCTGTGGCGGGCCAGCTTGCTACGAGCACCCAGCCTCGGCGAAGCCTAGCAGGCTCTGGATGGTGGCACACCATTCATCCATCTGCTCGGCTGCTGGCGGAAATCTCAGCAGTAGTTGAGCCCACGCCATGGCCTCCGTAGTAGTACTTGGTATGGGCGATGATGACGCAGATCGCACCGTCGCTCGGCTCCTGACGGGGCCAGCAGCGACTGTATCACGTCCCCGCTGTTGCGGGGTGGCCACCTGGATGGCATGGTGGCGCGGTGATGGCGCTTGAGGGTCAGCAGCTCCACTAGGCGCAGCAGCCTGGTCTACTCGTCCCGGGGGAGGTGCACGCGCTGCGGCCGCCCCTGTGGTGGGGGCGGTCGGAGGGCGGCGATTCGCCCCGGACCGAGCGCTATTACTGCGGCTGTGCCTATCGGCAAGGGGAAGGAGTGTGGATGGAGTAGTCCCTTCACCCGTACCTCGCAGAGTGTGGCCATTGGGGTGTTGCTGATGTTGCTCTAATCCGGCGTCTCTTGCTCCTGCTTCGACCGCAGGGGAAGTGGTGACGGTGCCGCCTGCCCCGACCACAGCCCCAGCGGCGTCCACACTCTCATGCACCTCCGCGTCCCCCGCAGCATTGGTGGCTGCGGGCGGCGGCGCCTGCAAGGTGGATGGGTGAGCAGCAGCACCGGGCTTCTTCTTGCGCGCCATTGCCAACGGCGCCGTCGAAGATGAAGATGGTGATGAAGATGACGCGTTGCACATGCTTTCAGGTTCGCGCAAGCGACCCCCCTACCTGGCGCGCCAAAGATGTCGCGGGAAAGCACGGCCACCTATGGGGCCAAGGGGCCCCTTGCTGGTTCGGCAGGGGGATGTCGCGTTGCACAAAGAGCAGAAGAACATGGGGCAGCACGGCAGAGATCACACGGGCAATTTTACCCGGGTTTGGGCCTCCGCGAGGCGTAAAACCCTACTCCTGCTTTGGTGGATTGATGGTGGAAAAGTGGTGGTGGAGCGTAGTACACTTACGCGGCAGGCTCGCCCTGGGGAGGCAGTGACTACGCGCGTACGAGCGTGGGGGCGTTCAACTTTCCAACCCTTGCTACGGTTGCCATGGGCCTCCTTTCATAGGTTAACGGGTCACCACAGTGGCAAAACAGTCATTATGCACTGATAAGATAGCAAACAGTGCTATCATACCTAATTTTGCAGGTTGACAGGGTGCATTAAATGCACCACTCAACGTCACATCATTGCTCGCCCGGCAAGTCTTGCCGGGCTCGTCTTGCCAGCTCCATGCATGCTTGCTTGACACGTCACAGGACGGGTGTCATCTGTAGGTATTTCCTATAGAAAGAGGCCGCCATGTGGCGAATGGCTGCCACTTAGTCACTTTGCGGCTTGACACCGCATTGATCAACGATGTGGGTCGTGGTGAGATGGCTTGGTGAGGTGTCTTTACCCTCGTGAGTCCCGGCAGGCCCTGCCGGAACGTCTTGAATGCTTTCTTCCGGGGAAGCCCTTGTCCTTGCCAGGTCCGCCTGCCCGGCAAGGGAGGCTTTTCTCCTGGTGGTGTCTCGCTTCTCTGTCTTGGTCTTGGCCTTCTTAATCAGCATGCTGGTTCTTCGAAGATCTTGGTCTCTTATATCTGGACACGGCCCTGGTGTTGTAATCTTGTTCTCGTGCCTATGCACAGTCAGGGCAACAGACCCAGGGTTTGTTGCACCGACACGGTTCACTACTATTACCTCCGCCGTCCTGGTTTATTGGTCCCCTTTGTACTCAATTCATGGGCTCATTTTCCTCAAGAAATTGTCTTTACCAACGTATTAATATCGGGAATGCATGCGTGAACAACGAATGATTAAACCTTGCATGCAACATTTTGACAAAGCATTGACATATGAACATGTGAATGTGAGGGACTACAACCTCGTGCAACAGTCACACGTACAGATGCACGCAAAAACGCGTGCGACGCCCTAATGCATGCATGTCCGAGCACACGATTGAACACACACGGTCCCGCTCAAGTGCTCAACCTACACGTGCATGCACCCATATACTCAGCCATGGTGAGCTAGTGACTGTATAAACACCGAAAAATGTATATATTGACCGGAATGAGCATATTATTAAGTCCACTGACCGTATTTTTACAAATATACAGTGACAGCCAGTGTATTTATTTCATTTCAAATCAAGCCATATTAACCGGAAAGGAGGCAGTATGGACTAGCATTACTTTGTTGTGTCCCGTCAACTTGCAGAATGAGGAGAAGCTTGCAGGACGGGAGAAGCTTGCTCGCGGTGGCTCGCAGGACAAGGAGAAACTTTTGACTATGCAAGCTCTCCCTCGCTCAGGCGGTGGACATGCAATAGTTAATTTGGTGTCAGATTGCCAGAAGCATGCATACACTGTACTAGTACCATCATTGTTTGACTTCCCGAAGAGGCGAACAGCCAAGCACAAAGTTTACTACGGTAATAGAGTACTCCGAGTAGTATTACGTACTACTAGTACTGTACAGGTAGTACTACTAGGAACCGCATGGTGGAGCGTCTGCACTCTTATTTTATTTTAATCTGTGATAAAGCCATCTTCAACACATTTGCTTCTCTTCAAGGGTTCTCGTAGGTGATAATGGAAGTTGATTGCATGGAACACTCGCCACAATTCTTGCTTAATTATGGCTCCTATCTTGTTAGAAATAGGAGCGCTCGTTAATATTTTCTCTTTTTGTGTTATTCAGCATGTAAACAGGTCAGCAAACCTTGCGGCGCATCTTTGTGCGAACCGTGCTTGCTGCACTTTGAATGTGACCGAGAGCTGGCTTGATGAAACACCTCGCTTCCTTTTTTTCACTGGCTACCTCGCTTCCTAGTGACCAGTCTCTTGGCCGATTGTCCTAAGAATGCTTATATATGAATAAAACTCTCTCATTTACCCACAAAAAACTATTAAGCCATATTAACCGAAAAGGAGGGAGTATGGACTAGCACTACTTTGGTGTGTCCCGTCAACTCACAGAACGAGGAGAAGCTTGCAGGACAAGGTGAAGCTTGCTTACACCCTCTCCGTCTACCTCAAGCGCGGTGGCTTGCAGGACGAGTAGAAGCTTTTGACTAATGCAACCTACCCTCGCCCAGGCGGTGGATGTGCAGCAGTTCATTCGGTGTCAGATTGCCAGAGGCATACACTGTAATACCATCATTGTTTGACTTCCCGAAGAGGTGAAGAGCCAAGCGCAAGGTTTAGTAGAACTACTAGTATACAGTTACTAGGAACCGCATGGTGGAGCGTCCGTACTCTTATTTTATTTTAATCTCTGATGAAGTACACATTTATTCGGGACAACTGCGGAAAATGGCAGCCCAATAGTACAATTAAAAAAACATCGAACATGTAATGATAATATCGATCAACCATGCTCGAATACATCTTGGCCTCCGTGCGAGCCTGTCTGTGTGTTCTCACTCCTCGTCTCTCTTAAGGAGCGGCGGGGTTGGCCATTTTGCCGTCCTCCTCAATTGAGATCGGTTTGCTCACACTCCGGTCCCACATGACAGTGATATGCCAAGAGGAAGCGCGTTGACCGACAGGCCATACGCGGACTTGGCTTTGCACCTTCATACTAGTATGAGCATATTCAAAGAAGAGCGTATTGATGGTTGCTTCTTCCGAGCAACTTACAGTGGGAAAGGTGGGGCTTATGATTTGACTGCTCATTCACTATTAGTACGGCGCAACGACCGGGCTGAGTCTCCCATGTGGTTGTGCACTATAATTTGGTGCATGGCAAATGGAGCCGGATGCTGAATGGCTTCTGGCAATGCTATCAAGCTTCCAGCATTTGTTTACATAATTAACGTATACAAATAATTTTCCAACGACATGAAATTGTACAATGCTCTGAAGCTTTCAGCTTTTGTTTCATGTGTCTTGCCAGCTGGAAGGTTGTCTTGTTACAACATCAATCAAAATACTAGAAAGGAAACTAACTTCCTTGCTAATGCATCTCAATAATTACCAGATTAGAGCTAATATTTACATCACAATTGAAGACAAAGTTGTGAGAAGGTGTTAAATTAAAATGTAGCCATGCTTTAATTGGCAGCAACTTCCCCCCAGCTCTGTCTAAATCAACAAGGCATGTTCGGAAAAAAGTAGATGTCGGGAGCAGGGCACATAACAATCATTTTGTGCAGTTCCACTAAAATAGAGCTGAGCGTCCTTGTTCCAAAGATATTGATTTAGTGTGATTACAATTATAGAGGACTGTTGATGAAAGAATAAACACACAAATACAAGTCGGTCACCTTTACAGTCTCTCTTAAGACTAACTAGTTGGAGAAGATTAAGCAAATAGTTGGAGAAGATTAGGCTCGGAGTTGGATGAGGAGGATAGAGCAAAACCAATCTTCCTTTGTGCAGTCACATTGAAATGTAGAGACGTTGCCCATGTGACATTTTAGTAGAACTGCACAAAATACTCTTAAGAAAAAAGTGATTTGTGCAGTTCACCAAAAGGTCGCAATAGCAACGAGGTGAAATGGATAGCACTGTTTGCAAAAAGGAGGTAGAATGGAAACAATTACTGGCCAATAACAGTTGATGACACAAATGACAACAAAAAAGAAGCATATTCCTTGTCCTAAGGGAAGATAACAGCATGGTTGTTTATCTAAAACGGTGTGAGGACGAGATTGCAATATGGAAATTACGCCGGACGAGCTACGTTTTGGGCAAAGAATTACGGAAGATCCATAGGCAAGATATTCCACATGCAGTGACATGGGAAGCTGGGAAGTAGAGCAAGGCCAGAGGGGAGCAAGCTGTACCTGGGGGTCGTTGATACGTCTCCATTGTATCTACTTTTCCAAATTCTTTTGCCCTTGTTTTGGTCTCTAATTTGCATGATTTGAATGGAACTAACCGGGACTGACGCTGTTTCCAGCAGAATTGCCATGGTGTTATTTTTGTGCAGAAATAAAAGTTCTCGGAATGACCTCAAACTTCACGGAGATTAGTTTTGGAATAAATAAAAAATATTGGCGAAAGAATCAACTGAAGGGGGCCGACACCCTGTCCACAAGGGTGGAGGGCGCGCCCTCTGTCCTTGTAGGCCCCCTGGACCTCCACCGACCTCAACTCCAACTCCATATATTCACGTTCGGGGAGAAAAAAATAAGAGAGAAGGATTCATCGCGTTTTACAATACAAAGCCGTCGCCACCTCCTGTTCTTCCTCGGGAGACCAGATCTGGAGTCCGTTTGGGGCTCCGGAGAGGGGAAATCACCGCCGTCGTCATCATCAACCATCCTCCATCACCAATTTCATGATGCTCACCACCGTGCGTGAGTAATCCCATCGTAGGCTTGCTGGACGATGATGGGTTGGATGAGATTTACCATGTAATCGAGTTAGTTTTATTAAGGTTTGATCCCTAGTATCCATTATGTTCTAAGATTGATGTTGCTATGACTTTGCTATGCCTAATGCTTGTCACTAGGGCCCGAGTGCCATGATTTTAGATCTGAACCTATTATGTTTTCATGAATATATATATGTGTTCTTGATCCTATCTTGCAAGTTATAGTCACCTACTACGTGTTATGATCCGGCAACCCCGTAGTGACAATAGTCGGGACACTTCCCAGTGGTGACCGTAGTTTGAGGAGTTCATGTATTCACTAAGTACTAATGCTTTGGTCCGGTTCTCTATTAAAAGCAGGCCTTAATATCCCTTAGTTTCCAATAGGACCCCGCTGCCACGGGAGGGTAGGACAAAAGATGTCATGCAAGTTCTTTTCCGTAAGCACGTATGACTATATTCGGAATACATGCCTACATTATATTGATGAATTGGAGCTAGTTCTGTGCCACCATATGTTATAACTGTTGCATGATGAAGGCCATCTGACATAATTATTCATCATTGATCCATTGCCTACGAGTTTTTTTACATATTGATCTTTGCTTTGTTACTTTTCCGTTGCCACTGTTACAATTGCTACAAAACTGCTACTGTTACTTTTGCCACCGTTACCATTACTTCCATACTACTTTGCTAGTAAATACTTTGCTGCAGATATTAAATCTTTCAGGTGTGGTTGAATTGACAACTCAGCTACTAATACTTGAGAATATTCTTTGGCTCCCCTTGTGTCGAATCAATAAATTTGGGTTGAATACTCTACCCTCGAAAACTGTTGCGATCCCCTATACTTGTGGGTTATCAAGACCTTTTTCTGGTGCCGTTGCCAGGGAGCATAGCTCTATTCTCTGAGTCACCTAGGATTTATATCTGTTGATCACTATGAGGAATTTGAAAGATACTAGAACCAAGATTTTTTTCCTCTACTACGAGGGGAGGTAAGGAACTGCCATCTAGTTCTGCACTTGATTCACCTTCTGTTTTGAGTAAGCTTGCAAGACCTACACCTGCTAGTAATTCTAATATGTCGCAAGTAATTGATGATGCCACTTCTACTATGCATGATGCTAATGATGATACTACTGCTTTGCTTGATAATACTGTGCCACTAGGTGAATTTCTTGATGAACAACTTGCTAGGGTTAGAGAGAATGAAATTACTGAAACTGATGATATTATTGAAATTGAAGATTATGATTCTCCCCCCAGATTTGAATAGCCTATTGTACCTGAAGGTTATATTATGGATGAAGAAACTGCTAGAGCCTTTCTTGCTTGCAATGATAGAGAAGATCTTAAGAACTTGCTAGCTAAGCTGAAAGAAAAATCCTTGTATGCTAGAATGAAATATGATCCCAATTTTGCTAATTCACCTATCTTTGTTACTGATAAGGATTATGAATTCTCTGTTGATCCTGAGTTAATTACTTTGTTTGAATCTGATCCCTTCTATGGTTATGAATCTAAGACAGTTGTGGCACATCTTACTAAACTGAATGATATAGCCACGCTATTTGCTCATGAGGAAAAAATTTGCTACTTTTATATTCTTAAATTGTTTCCTTTCTTGTTAAAGGGTGATGCTAAATTATGGTTTAATTCTCTTGCTCCTGGTTGTGTGCGTAGTCCCCAAGATATGGTATATTACTTCTCTCAAAAATATTTCCCTGCTCATAAGAAACAAGCTGCCTTACAAGAAATATTTAAGTTTGTGCAATCTGAAGAAGAGAGTCTCCCACAAGCTTGGGGGAGGCTTCTCCAATTACTTAATGCTTTGCCTGATCATCCTCTTAAGAAAAATGAAATGCTTGATATCTTTTATAATGGACTAACCAATGCTTATAGGGACCACCTAGATAGCTGTGCTGGTTGTATTTTCAGGGAACGAACTGTTGAGCAAGCTGAATTGCTTTTGAATAATATATTGAGTAATGATAATGATTTGACACTTCCTGAACCAACTCCTAAGCCAACTCCAAAGAAAAGAGGTATTCTATTTCTCAATCCTAAAGATATTCAAGAGGCAAAGAAATCTATGAAAGAAAAAGGTATTAAAGCTGAAGATGTTAAGAATTTACCGCCTATTGAAGAAATACATGGTCTTGATAACCCGACATAGGTAGTAGAGGTAAATTCTCTTTATAGATTTGATGAAGGTGATATTCCTCATAATAAGTCTGCTAGTCAATGCTTGGATGTGTTTGATAATTTTATTGTTAAATAAGAAAATTTCAATGCTTATGTTAGTAGACAATTGAAACTTAATGCTCACATGCTTGATTACTTGGGTGATTATGTGAGTAGAATTGTTAATGATCTTAAGCTTATTAGTAAACATGCTTCCATGGTTACAACTCAAGTAGAACAAGTACTTAAAGCACAGGATGATTTGCTTAATGAGTTGAATAATAAGAACAATGATAATGCTGTTAGAGTTATGACTAGAGGTGGTAAAATGACTCAGGAACCTTTGTATCCTAAGGGCCCTCCTGAGAGAGTTGAGCAAGATTATCAGAGAATTAATACTGATGCATCTAGTCCTAGTAATAAAAAGAAAAAGAAAACTGATAGGTCTTTGCATACTTCTAGTGAACCTGTTATAGACACACCTGAGAATCCAAATGATATTTCTATTTCTGATGTTGAGACACAATCTGGTGATGAACATGAACCTAGAGATAATGTTAATTATGATGTTCATGTTGATGCTCAACCTAGTAATGATAATGATGTAGAGATTGAACCTGCTATTGATCTTGATAACCCACAATCAAAGAATCAATGTTATGATAAAAGAGACTTTGTTGCTAGAAAATATGGTAGAAAAAGAGAACCATGGGTTCAGAAACCCATACCCTTTCCTCCTAAGCCATCCAAGAAGAAGGATGATGAGGATTTTGAGTGCTTTGCTGAGATGATTAGACCTATCTTTTTGCGCATGCGTTTAACTGATATGCTTAAAATGCCTCCTTATGCTAAGTATATGAAAGATATTGTTACAAATAAAAGAAAGATACCGGAAGCTAAAATTTCCACCATGCTTACTAATTACACTTTTAAGGGTGGAATACCAAAGAAACTTGGGGATCCAGGAGTACCAACTATACCATGCTCCATTAAAAGAAACTATGTTAAAACTGCTTTATGTGATCTTGGAGCCGGTGTTAGTGTTATGCCTTTCTCTTTATATCGTAGAATTGAATTGAATAAGTTGACACCTACTGAAATCTCTTTGCAAATGGCTGATAAATCAACTGCTATACCCATCGGTATTTGTGAAGATGTGCCTGTTGTGGTTGCAAACGTTACTATCTTAACGGACTTTGTTATTCTTGATATTCCCGAGGACGACAGTATGTCGATCATCCTTGGTAGACCCTTTTTGAATACTGCAGGGGCTATTATTGATTGCAATAAAGGCAGTGTCACTTTTCATGTTAATGGTAATGAGCATACCATACACTTTCCAAAGAAACAACCTCAAGTTCATAGTATCAATTCTATTGGAAAATTTTCAACTATTACTATTGGAGGTTTTGAATTCCCTCTCCCTACTGTCAAAAAGAAACATGATATTCTTATTGTTGGGGACATGCATATCCTCGTTGAGGTAACCTAGTGTTATTCGAAAATTCTCCGGTTTCATGTCATTTGGAAGAAGTTTGTTAATAAGACTTGATCAACCTTGTTAACGGAT
This sequence comes from Thinopyrum elongatum, assembly GCA_011799875.1. Classification (NCBI taxonomy): domain Eukaryota; kingdom Viridiplantae; phylum Streptophyta; class Magnoliopsida; order Poales; family Poaceae; genus Thinopyrum; species Thinopyrum elongatum. Next base: position 166,131,099 of record CM022300.1, on the reverse strand, counting down.
TCCTTTTGATGGGCATGAGATGGATGAATTTAGAAGGCACAACTTTATATACTTACTTTTTACTTTCTGTTATTTAGAATGAATAAAGGAAAAATAGTATTTCCTGTCTGTTTTTCTGAATTATCCATGAAATAAAAAATGTCCCTAAAATAAAAGTTCTCCAAATACCCTGAAAATTTAGTATGATTTTTTATAGAATATTTGAGAATTTCTGGCACTGAGAACACACCAGGGGGACCCACCACCTGTCCAAAAGGACGGAGGGCGCACCCTACCCCCTGGGCACGTCCCCCAGTCTTGTGGGTCCCACTTGGACCCCCTTCACTTATTCCAGCACCCATCCACTTCGTCTTCCTCCAGAAAAAATCATCCCATAGCTCAAACTCGTGTTCTTGCTCATTTTGCTGCCATTTTCGATCTCCTTGTGTAAAGCTCCATTTGCAAAACTGCTTTGGGGGATTTTTCTTCGGTATGGGACTCCTCCAATGGTCCAATTAGTTTTTGTTCTGGTGCTTTATTTATTGCAAAAATTTGCTGCTGTGGTGACCCTGTTCTTGAGCTTGCATGTCAAATTTATATGGTCCAAAGTAATTTTGATGCATGATATAACCTCTAGGCGCTTGTAGGAGTCGTTGCTATCAATTTTGTTGAGTTTGGTTCACTTTTATTTTGAGTTACTAAAAATTTCAGAAATTTTTCAGAGGAAGAAAAATATCTAGGAGAATGTACCAAGGTGGTTCCTCAAGGAAGCAAGCACCGAGGCTCTCGATACGTGAGCCGGACCTTGAACCACCAAGGGAAGCTCAAGTGCGGCCTTGTGAATGGCCGTCGAATGAATTCACGGTTCATGCAGGTTTCAAGGATGAGTTTGATGCATACGTACAAAATGCCGGCCTTGAGGACTTCGTGTCAGATAAGTGCCGACAGTACTACTACCTCACCGATTCCTTTGTGCGGAGGTTTGAATTTTCATCTAAGCGTAATACCCATACTGTTTTATTTGATCTTTATGATGAATCATATACCATGGACCTTGAAGATTTTAATACTGCTTGCAAAATCCCACAATGGGGCCTTCTTAGTGAGCCTCACAAATCAGAATACAATGATTTCCTTGCTAGCATCACTGTGGGAGAAACTAGAAATATCACACAAGCTACCATAGGGAGCATTCACTTTCCTGCCATACATTATTTTTCTCTCTTTATAGGTAGATGCATTAATGGTAAGCATGAGCATTGTCACCTTTGTGTTCCAGATCTTAGTGTCCTCAGGTGTGCGGTGTTAGGTGATAAGCGTTATAACTTGGGGGCTATTTTTGCGAGGAGGTTACATCATAATGCTAAAGAGGGAGATTTATTTGGTGGGATTTATGCAACTCGTTTAGCTAATTATCTTGGAGTACCCATAAGGGAGAATGATATGGAGTTGCCACCTGCTTTTCTTGATTATGATGCTTTGGTGCGTTATCAGTTTCTTGAAAGGAACGAACAGTCCCTCCAGTACTGGCTAATCTTTGGCAGACGGCGTGCCGTCCATATTACCCTTCCTTCTCCTGCCTTCTTTAACTTTCAGGTAAATGGGAGATATTTTATAACTAGAGAGGAGGAAAACGAGTATGAGAGAACAGCGGAGGCTGCTCGCCTCCAGGAGGCAGCTCTCCAAGCAGTAGCTGCCGCAGCACAATACGACCCCAACTACGATTTCGGATATCATCCGGGCCAGTGGTGGCCATAGACCAACTTAGGCCAAAAGCCTAAGCTTGGGGGAGTACGTATTTCTCACCGACGTTACATTCATGTTCACACAGTCATTCCAGTTGTTGGTGTTCATACTTTTTCATTGTATTATCCATGTTAGTCTATTTCTTTTTCCCGCTTTCTTCTTGTGTGTTTGAAAACCTTTGAGAAAAAAAATTAGTTGTAGCTTAGTTTACTTTCCATGTTCACTTAGTTGTAGTATTAAAGAAAACTCAAAAAAATATTTCTCGTTCTTCTTTTACTTGTTGGGAGCTTTCCCGTGTAGATAGTTTTTCTCGTTCTTGTTTTACTTTCTTCAGAAAAACAAAAACTCCAAAAACATTTCAGTGTGTTTCTTTGAAATTCTTTTCTTTTCTTTGGGGGTCGAAGGGAGAAGACCATGATGAAAATGCTGAGTGGCTCTCATATGCATTATTGTTGATCTAACAAAGAGCCCATATTACCTTGTCTTCTCCTTTGAATAAATGTTTGCAGATTCCAGCTTAGTCCAATGCACGTGCACTATTATTATTATTCACATCGTTCGGTCGTGCAAGTGAAAGGCAATAATGACGATATATGATGAAATGATTGAGATGAGGAAAAGCTGGTATGAACTCGACCTATCTTGTTTTTGTAAATATGATTAGTTCATCGTTCTTGATTTAGCCTATTATGAATGAAACATGTTTGCAATGACAATTAGAGATTATAGTTATTCATGCCATGCTTAATTAGCTAGGAGTTTATAATGGTTTACCTTGCGTGTCAACATGCTTTTAAAATGGTTGTGATGTAGTATGATAGGATGGTATCCCCCTTTGAATGATTCGAGTGGCTTGACTTGGCACATGTTCACGCATGTAGTTGAAACAAAATCAACATAGCCTCCACGATATTTATGTTCATGGTGATTTATATCCTACTCATGCTTGCATTCAATGTTGGTTAATCACGATGCATGTTTATGACTGTTGTCGCTCTCTAGTTGGTCGCTTCCCAGTCTTTTTCTAGCCTTCACTTGTACTAAGCGGGAATACTGCTTGTGCATCCCCTTCCATAAACCCAAAGTTATTCCATATGAGTCCACCATACCTTCCTATATGCTCTATTTACCTGCCATTCCAAGTAAATTTGCATGTGCCAAACTCTAAACCTTCAAATGATAATCTATTTTTTATGCCTGAATCGCTCATGTAGCGACTAGGGGCTGTCAATATCTTCCATGCTAGGTGGGTTATTCTCACTATGAGTGGACTCCGCTCATCATTCACGAGAAAATGGCTGGTAATCGGGATGCCCAGTCCCATGCTCAAATCAAATCAAAATAAATTAAAACAAAACTCCCCCAGGATTGTTGATTGTATGGACGGTACCCATTGTTTCGGACCAGCCGTGGAGTGTGCTGGTTGGTTGAGGGGGAGTAAAAACTTTTACCATTCTGTTTGGGAACCGCCTATAATGTATGTAGCATGGAAGATATTGAGATCTCTTGGTTGTTATGTTGACAATGAAAGCATACCGCTCAAAATTATATTCATCTCTGTTTTAAAAACTCGAGCTCTGGCACCTCCGCAAATCCCTACTTCCCTCTACGAATGGCCTATCTATTTACTTTTATGTTGAGTCATCATTCTCTTATAAAAAGCACCAGTTAGATAGCACCACTGTCATTTGTATGCTTGGTTATTAATTGATATTGAGTATGACTGTGACTGGATCTCTTTTACCATGAATTACAATGTCTAGTCAGTCCTTGATCTTCAGGGGTGCTCTGTATTTATGTTTTGCGGTCTCAGAAAGGGCTAGCGAGATACCATCTTGTTATATCATATCATGATTGTTTTGAAAAAGTGTTGTCATTCGAGATTTATTATTATTGCTCGCTAGTTGATTATGCCATTGATATGAGTAAATGTGAAACCTAAATGTTATTGTGAATATGGTTAGTTCATAATCTTTGCTGAAAACTTGAATGTTGGCTTTACATATTTGCAACAACAAGATCAAATAGAGTTTGTAAAAGTTTTTCTTTATCACTTTCAGTTTGTCAACTGAATTGCATGAGGACAAGCAATGGGTTAAGCTTGGGGGAGTTGATACGTCTCCATCGTATCTACTTTTCCAAACTCTTTTGCCCTTGTTTTGGACTCTAATTTGCATGATTTGAATGGAACTAACCGGGACTGACGCTGTTTCCAGCAGAATTGTCATGGTGTTATTTTGTGCAGAAATAAAAGTTCTCGGAATGACCTGAAACTTCACGGAGATCAGTTTTGGAATAAATAAAAAATATTGGCGAAAGAATCATTTGAAGGGGGCCCACACCCTGTCCACAATGGTGGAGGGCGCGCCCTCTGTCCTTGTGGGCCCCCTGGACCTCCACCGACCTCAACTCCAACTCCATATATTCATGTTCGGGGAGAAAAAAATAAGAGAGAAGGATTCATCGCGTTTTACGATACGGAGCCGCCGCCACCTCCTGTTCTTCCTCGGGAGACCAGATCTCGAGTTCGTTTGGGGATCCGGAGAGGGGAAATCATCGCCGTCGTCATCATCAACCATCCTCCATCACCAATTTCATGATGCTCATCGCCGTGCATGAGTAATCCCATCGTAGGCTTGCTGGACGATGATGGGTTGGATGAGATTTACCATGTAATCGAGTTAGTTTTGTTAGGGTTTGATCCCAAGTATCCACTATGTTCTAAGATTGATGTTGCTATGACTTTGCTATGCCTAATGCTTGTCACTAGGGCCCGAGTGCCATGATTTCAGATCTGAACCTATTATGTTTTCATGAATATATATTATATATATATATATATATATATATATATATATATATATATATATATATATGTGTGTGTGTGTGTGTGTGTGTGTTCTTGATCCTATCTTGCAAGTTATAGTCACCTACTACGTGTTATGATCCGGCAACCTTGGAGTGACAATAGTCAGGACACTTCCCGGTGATGACCATAGTTTGAGGAGTTCATGTATTCACTAAGTGCTAATGCTTTGGTCCAGTTCTCTATTAAAAGGAGGCCTTAATATCCCTTAGTTTCCAATAGGACCCCACTGCCACGGGAGGGTAGGACAAAAGATGTCATGCAAGTTCTTTTCCGTAAGCACGTATGACTATATTCGGAATACATGCCTACATTATATTGATGAATTGGAGCTAGTTCTGTGTCACCATATGTTATAACTGTTGCATGATGAATGCCATCCGACATAATTATTCATCATTGATCCATTGCCTACGAGTTTTTTTACATATTGATCTTTGCTTTGTTACTTTTCCGTTGCCACTGTTACAATTTCTACAAAACTGCTACTGTTACTTTTGCCACCGTTACCATTACTTCCATACTACTTTGCTACTAAATACTTTGGTGCAGATATTAAGTCTTTCAGGTGTGGTTGAATTGACAACTCAGCTGCTAACACTTGAGAATATTCTTTGGCTCAACCTTGTGTCGAATCAATAAATTTGGGTTGAATACTCTACCCTCGAAAACTGTTGCGATACCCTATACTTGTGGGTTATCAGTCGTCGGGATGTAACTAGGAGGGCGGCGGCGGGCGGGATCTGCCCATACTGCGGTAGTGAGCAAGTGGCGAAGGCCCTACCGCACCGGAGCTTGGTCAAAGAGAACGACGGGTACCGCAGATCAGGACGTGCTACCTCGACGCCGTTGAAGGGAGAAACGATGCACATCCTCCCTTTCTGCCGGCAGACAGGATGCGGCCGCATCAGTAACCAACGGTGAGAGAGAGAGAGGGCGCCGCCACCTTGTGTGAGACAGTGTGACGAGAGACAAACCCCGACAGGCAGGCTCCATTGTATATAGTGGAGCGGATTTTTTTTCCGATGACAATCGTTTTACATCCTGTACGTGCCATTGAGGAATATAACTTTGTTTAATACTAACACGTCAAGTCGAACTTTGTTCCATGTATGCGTGCTACATGACCCTCCTTCGAGTAAACAACTTCTACATGCATCAAATTATCACGCGGGCTGCCTTTTCATACAGAAATGAACTCCACCGTGTACCCGCGCGGGTGTGGCCGGGAACGAGACGTGAGTACATGCGCCGTGCGTGCACCTCCTCTCTGATCTAGTTAGTACATACGTGGGTGGGTGTGAGAGAGATGGTTTGTGTGAAACAGAGGTAATGTGTTGATGATATCTCAAACAAAAAAATGTAACATATGCAATGTGTGTGAAACAGAGTCATGGATATATCATATATAGAGGGAGCGATCCATGAGAAGAGAGTGGAGGGATCATCAGCGTGAGATATCGATAGAATCGAAAACAGGGATGAAGTGTGTGGGTGCGCAATCGATAAAGAGTGCCATTGAATTTGTGTTTGCCCACGTCAAAGGGCGGCTGGCCTACTGGAATGTGAGATGGCAGAGGTGCAGTTTGTCTCTGTGGCATGGATACCTACCTACAACGTTCGACTATCGATGTGTGTGGGGGGGGGGAGGGGGTAGAGACCTAACTATAGAGAGGTAGATCGACTGGTATATGTGTGGAGAAGGAGAGAGACCTAGCTATGTATTGAGGGAGATCGATCGGCATCCATGCATATGTGTAGCAGAGGAATAAGGTTGGGAGAGAGACAAAGGTAGAGTGTCGGAGGGTTAGTGGTGGAGTTACTTCTCACAAATGGTGGGAGAGGCCTGCTAGACAAACGGAGGGTACGAGTGCAATATCAATAAGAGAGGAGATGTCTACCTGTCTATGCACGTGCGTGTGAGAGACGAGTCGGGAGGTATGCAAGGATGATGAGGGGGATGACATGGTTGTGATAAGCAGACGTAACTACATAGCAAGATCAATCATCGTGTGTCGGAGAAAGGAAGAGACATAACTAGTGAGGTACATCGATCGGTGCGTGGGGAAAAAGACTTATAGTCGACCTAGCTATATGTAGGGAGTTTGGTAGGTATACATGCATGCATGTGTTAGAAGCAAATAAGGTCCAGAGAGACAGACATGGGGAGAGGGATGTGGCTAGGAGGTGGTGCGAGAGGCCTACTATATCGAGGGTGGAGGAGAGTGCGAGTATGAGATCGATGAAAAGAGGGGCGGGAGTGTGCACGTGCGTGGAACTGTATTGGACATAGGGGGCATGGACTGTGAGAAGAGAAGAGGGAAAGTGTGTGTTTGTGGTAGGCACACTCGGCTAGAGAGGTATATCGACCGGTGTGTACGGAAAGGAGCCGGGGGGCCTACACACACCGTGGGTGAATGACCTAAAGAGAAATAACGAATGTGCGCGATGGAGGGGTTGCTGAGGGAGGGTGAGAGGGGGGCGGGTGTGTGCATGCACAAGACAAAGTTAGCGCTAGCTACAAAGAGAAGAGGATCATGTGGGTGTAAAAGACGAACTGAGATCATAATTCATTATAAAAAAGTGGATTCAGATATTTGAAGAAGATATCATAGTGTTTTAAACCGACGCATGCATGAATCTATATAATGGTGATACGCATGGTGTGGTTATGAACATGTTATACTACATATAATATATAGAACATTTATTTGAATTTGTGATAATGTGTGGCTTTTGCAGCTCAGGGCTAAATACTTGTCATAATGTAGGGGGCGGGGCACTATACTTTGTGTGATAAACACCGTGTACATATGAAACATGGTTTAGATTATGAAGATCTAGTTAGTACATCAAATGTACTATTATTTGGAATCAACATCAAGTGTATTCAAAATTTTGAATTCGAGTTCATATAGTACACATAGTTCATATCTATCTCTATAGTAATCATGTGGTGTGTTGTTAAGATAATATAGGAATGATGGTTTAAGTTGGCAACAATCATGATTGTAGATTCTTATTCAAATAGAGAAACAAATTCAAATTTAGTTTGAATTGTAGTGGTGGTATAGAAATTTGGAATGCACTAAAATGTTCGTATGAGTAGGTTACATGCACTATACAGCCAGCGAAAAAATTTAATTGGACATAACATGGATTCATAGCTTTGAATAGCATTTGTACAGTAAAACGGGACAAGACTCTCTCTTTGTGTGGTGCGAATAGTTTTTTTTTGTTTTTTCGTTGTGGGAAGTGCGAATTGATTTGGTACGTACATTATTACATGTTAGGCTTGTCCCTAAATTCAACCCGCACCTTGTTATCCCGAAAATTCAGATATCGTGCTCCCAAAACTCGCGCCTTGCTGTCCCGAAATTACAACGCGCGCGAAAACTCCCTCCAGCTGCCAAATCCCGACACGCGAAATCCCCCTTCTAACCCTGAGCCGAAAGGGCCGCTAGTTCAAATCGGTGGGGGTAATTTTGTAACACACCCTACATTTTGGACAAGCGCGTCCCTAAGTCATTCACCTCCTTTTCGCCATTCGAAATCCAAAGCCGCCATAACCTCTCTGCTGCAGCTGTGAAACCTCACCCTCCTCTGTCCGCCACCCCACCGCTGCCCAGCCGGAGCCTCTTCCCTGACAACATCGTCCACCGCAACAGCTTGACGTCCCTCATCCACCTCCCTAGATGAGGATTCGTCGTCAATCTCGTTGTCCTGCCGGTTCAGCAGCCCCATCCTCCACCTCCAAGGAGCTGCTCCGATGATCGCCTCGTCTATCGCGGCTGATCCATCCCCACAGCGCAGCCTTAACCTGCTCCACTGGAACCACAGCATCCTCAGCGACTCCTCGGACGAAATCGAGGCCTACTCGACGCCACCAAAGAGATTGTACACTTATCGCATCGCACCTTCTCCTTAACTCGACCTCCCGGCTTCGACGGTGCTCGATCCCGCACCACCATGGCGCGGCTACCTCGAAACCGGCGCCGCGGGCGACATCTCCACGGCGGCTCTCCCCAACTGCGAGGCCCCTTCGGCTACGGCGGCCATACCAACCGGATTTCCTGCTGCCGCTTCGGCTCTCGCTCGCGCTGCTGCTCTGCTCTCCCCCTCGCTCATGCTGCTGCTCTGCTCTTGCTCTCGCTCGCGCTGCTGATGCTGGCACACGGGCTGCTGTAGCTACACGAGTTGTTGCTCTGGCTCTAGTTCGAGCTACTCCTCCAGGCGCTGCTGCTCCGGCTGCTATCTGCTACTGTGTTCCCCGTTGATCGCCTGCTGATTTAGATCACTGTTTCTCTACTACTAGTGCTCGAGCGGCCTAAACTACATGTGAAGTGCCTATCTGCTACCAGTGGGTTCAGTTTCGACAGTAACATTTAGATTCCACAGTAAATTTCAGTTTCGATAGTTAAGTTCAGAGTCAATAGTTTTTACCTCATCTGTTGTAGTCAGGTGTTTTTTGGTGATGTAAATTTTACATCTATCACTTTTTGGTAATGTATTTTACATCATCTGTTGGACATGCTATTAGAATCCCACTTCATATTAACAATGTCTGTCTTGTACTGCTTCAGTCTCGAACTCTTACGGCTCACTAGAGCTGCTCCAACAATGGAACCATCCATCACAACAGAGCAGTGCCCTGGACGCCGTCTACAGACGCCTCAGATCTTCCTCCACACCTCCGACAGCCACCTCTGCCGCAACTTCTTCAGTGACCAACCCAATGATGTTGAGGTCGACATGGCTACGGCAAAGAGGTTGTACACTTGTCGCATCACTTATTACTCTACATTCATGTCGATCCATTAGGGCTATTTTGGTTCAAAGGAAAAACATAGGAATAGGAAATTTTCCTATGGCACTCTACTATTCAATTATTCATGCATTTCGTTGAAAGGAATGGAGAAAAACATCCACCTGGACCTACTTTTAAAAATCCTATGCATGAAAACAAGACCAAGTGCATTAGTGGCAGAATAACATTTTAATTGTACATGCTTTCATATGGTTTCACTTTAATTGGCCATGTTTCTTTGCATTCCTCTGCTCTTCCAATTCATGTGAACCAAACATCCAAGTTGACAGAAATCCTGTAATTACAAATGCTCTGTTTCCCACGTGCATTCCTATCCTATTCCGGTGTTTTTCCCAAATGTGTTTTTAGAATCCTGCAAGCCAAAGGAGCCCTTACAGAATTACTTCAGTTACAGATAGGTGTCGAAGAAAACTTTGTGTGGTTTGTCCTGCTCCTGTCGCGATGTTGTCCACCTCACCTGACCTGCTCCATCAACAGAAGCATCCACCAAACCAGACATCATGACTCCTGACTGTCTTTCGCCACCTCAGATCTCCCTCCCTACCGCCGGCACCCACCACAACTGCATCACCATCATCGACTCAGCAGATGAACCTGAGGAGTACATGGGTCCCCAAGAGAGGTCGCACTCTTTTGTTTCTGCTTATGTTATGCATTGCTTAATATTACCTGCTACATCATTGTCTTGTTCACCTCTTAGACTCCAAGTCAGGTCCAAATTAATTTTCAAACTTGAGTTTTAAAATTACTTGTGGGGCACATATCGAGGCAGCAATGAATAGTATCTCTGTCTATTATCTGGTTCACCTAGGGTATGCCTATGTTGTTCATCTTGGGTGGGAAACAAATAGTAAAGCAATCATCATCTGTCTTTTTATTGAATTAAAGCTATCATCAGCCTGCTATCATTATTTTTGGATCCATCCTCTGGTTGTTACCATCACTCTAGATTTCTGCATGCTCTCCTTACATAATCTCACTATATTTTTTTTGTATGCATGTCAGATATTGTACACAGTCATGCTGAAAATGTAGAGAAAAAGAGAAGAGTTTTGCACGGCAGTACAATGTCATGCAGACATCGCTCCATGGTGGGTTCAATGGCAAACCCTCCCCCCCCTCTCCAGATTGTAATCCAGAGGAAGATATCTGTTCTGAGGCGGATTCAGACGCGGTTGACCACTCCTATTTACCCCCCTAGGTGTTTGCTCTAACTTGGCATGATGATGTTGGTCATATCATGCATATGTTGCCTTGCAATGCCTACTTTTGACATCATATATGTCATCTGCTTAGTTTAGACATGTTCTGTAACGCCACTTGTTTAGTTTCTATATCATATATGAGAATTATGCAGTCGCATCTCTTTTAGCCAGCCATAATATATGTGAAATATGCAATGCCATCCTGTTTAACCAGACATCATATATTTGAATGATATCTTGCCAATACTTTTCTTCATTACATTTCCATTTGTCGACAATGTTTGTACATTAAACTACTCTTCCTATGAATCAGCCATTTGAGTGGGTGATGGAAAAATCTGGAGTGAAAACAAGGTTTTCAGAGAAGACAGTGCTACCTGTCGAAGCAGATCTCTTGCTGGGTCCCGATAGCTCCTCAGAGATGGATTCAGAGACAGATGACCAGTCCTATTCCCCCACCGAGGTGTATGCTCTAACTTGGCATAGTTATACTGCTCATATCATGCATATGGTGTCTTGCATTGCATAGTTTAGACATCATATACACAATATTCAACACCATGTTCTTAGTTCAGACGTCATATATGCGAATGCCCTCTACTTAGTATATAAATCACATATGTGAATTAAATCATGTGATCCTGATTACTTAGATAACATGTACGTGCATTATGTCATGCGAACCTGTTTACTAACGACATCATATAATTATCTCATGCCATCCTGTTTAGTTAGTCATCATATCTTTGAATTATGTCATGCTATGCTATCCAGTTTAGATAGACTTCATATATGTGAAATTATGTCATGCTATCCTTTTTAGTTAAACAATATACATGTCAACTATTCCATGCCCTCTTTTTCCACACTATCTATTGCATCTGTCTCTCATACAAGGTATGTACATTCAATTATGTTTCCTGTTTATCTGCCATTTGAATTGGAGTGGGTGATGGCAGTATCTAGCGGAGTAAAAACACGGTCTTCAAATAAAATAGTGCTACCTCTTGGTGGAGATAGCACCCCGGTTGTACATGCTCGAGAACCAGCCCTACCACACATAACCCAGACTCTCGTAGATTGTACCACTACTGCGATGGACAGAGAACCAGCTTCACCCAATCTAACCCCAACCCCAGCAGATAGTAACCCAGTTCCTGTTGACACAGCACCATCTCCACCATAGAGCTCCCAAACAAGAGCAGTTAGTAAGGCAGCTCCAGTGCCCAAAGCGCCAGTACTACCATGGCGAACCCCAACTCCACCAGTTAGTACCCCTATTCCTGTGGAGGAAGCACAACCAGCCTTTCGTAGTTTAGCATCTATCTCATTTGATGTTGTTAAATCCTATGTGCGTATCTTCCCATCATGGAAATATTATACTGAAGATGAAGGAAAATGCCAGTTGCAGGTGTTCGTCCAGGAGTTATGTGTAAGTAATGTTATTCATGGCAATTACTTTTCTTTGTCCCATACATTCTACCTCCATGATGGTTATAATACAGCAAATTTTCCCATTTTTCTCTATAGAGAAGGACCGATTTGGAAACTCAGGATGAGGTAACCTGTGCTAATACCTCTGCTATCTTCAAGAATGCTTGGTGGCAGTATCAGAATTACCTAAAGAAAGCATACTTCACTGGCAAAGAAACTCATCAAATTCCCTCATGTTCTCCTGAGACACATTTACGGGACGATGGCTGGGAATGCCTTGTTCTGTACTGGTCCCGAACCAAGAATGTGGTAAGGTCTATGAGCTCATTTTTATTTTTAAGTACTATATGCCTGCGTCTTACTGTACTCTCTTCATGTAGAACAAGTGCTTAAACCTGAAGAACAACTGTTCTCATTTAAGATTCCATTGCTATCGTGCATACTTCTTTGCTCTTGTATCACTGTATTTACTCATACAAACTTATTTTTAAATTGAACCAATTGAAACTCCAATGGCACAACAGGTATTTTTAAGCATGTTTCTTTAATAGGTTTGCTCTTATAAATAGCTCTGTTGATTTCAATTTCAATTGTGTATACAGTTGACTTGTCATATCATGCACATTACTAGCATCACAACAGAGCAATAGTGTTGTTGTACATGTAGACCCGTGGTACCCTGAAATCTTGTTGTGCCGTGTAGTTTCCCACGCTTTGTATTCTTTCAATGCTGCTTTGTCTTGAACTGATATGATTTGAACCGTGTCTCTATTTTGATTTGGCAAGACAATGCAGTGACCATAGGATAGATATATGTTTGTTTGATGCTTTTATTATGTACTACTTGGCAATAGAAGACTTGGTAGTTTAATCCTGTCCACCTTACTAATGAACTGGTTCACCGAAATGAGTTTCATATACTTCATGCTAAACTGTTATGTGTCTGCTTGTTTCTTCTTTTAGAATGCTGAAAAAATATTGGGGAAGAGTGCCTTATTAAGCAATGATAAAGGAAGTAATGTAGATAAGGTTTAGGATAGTGAGACATCCTTGTTGGTCTCCAATAAAGCTGATAAAACAGCTAAGGAAAACTATCTTGAAGACAGTGAGACAACGCCAAAGTACTGTCTTGGTGTAGTGTTCGAGTTACTGGCCACTACAGCTGGCACAAGCTATTCGAACTCACCGTCTGAATCAGTTTGGTTTCTTGAGTCTCAACTACAAGCTGAAAGACATCGATCAGCTGTGCTGTGACAAGAAGCCTAAGGACTGCGGAAGTCCTTGGAGAATTCAGATGCATACTTTCTGGTGCAACAGCAAGTGTTGCAGGATTTTTGCGCCAAACAGGAGAAAGCTAATAAGCTTGCTAAGCTTATTTCCAGCATGGTGAATACCCAGGATAACGTTTCTTGAGCTCTTGTGAAGTTGTTTTAGTTATGGACTTGTTTTGCTGCCGCTCGTTTATTTGAACTGGTGGCCAATTTAGTATGCTGCTTTGTTCCCTATATTTGCACTGGTGGCGAACTTTGATGCCTAGTGGATGTAATATGTGTAATAGCCGTAATAGCCTAGCATAAGGTGCTTGCTTATTTATTTCCTTATTGTCTTGTTTATTGGTTTGGTTGTAGTCACTGCAGTTCTTTTTCCGTGGTTTTCTAGTGGCAACAATAAAATATCTTTTTAAACTATGCCGTAATAATGACGGACCGTTATGTAGTGACCATGGGCTTCCTACGTGCCGTAGGATCTATGGGCCTCATATGGCCGTAGGATAAATGGGCCTTGTGCGGGCGTTAGAATCAATGGGCCTTCTATGGGCCATACTATTCATGGACCAATAAAGGACCGCAATATGGGCCCTAAATGGGCTAGAGTGGAAATTGTCTGTTTATGGCCCGATCATAATGGGCCATTAATAGCCGATATGTATAACGGGCTTAAATGGGCCATATTTGATGACGCTAAGAAAACAGCCCAACGGATTAATTGGCCACAAACGGGCCGACTTTAACCACGGGCTGAATTTGGCCCGCAAGCGGAACAGGCCAGTAATGGACCGGAAGTAATCGAATCCTGGAAATGAGCCCAAGAATAAATGGGCCCTTAGAAGGCCAAAAGATCATATGGGCTGGAAAGGGCCCAATGGAATAATGGGTCGTTAATGGGTATAAAGCGATACACTGTTCATTATGGGCCAGTATCACCATGGGCCATTAATGGGCCAAGAGTTACATAGGGCCTCATATGGGCCGAAAGACGTCATGGGCCATACATGGGCTAGAAGTCACAACGGGCTGGAATCATATTGGACGGCCCAGATGCCGGTACTGGGCCTAATTCGGATAGGCCATACGGGTCGTGAGTTAGCGGGTTGTAAATGGGCTATATGCGAACAGGCTGTTAACAGGCTTTACGTGGGCCGGCCCGCTACCTTTTGATCAAGTCCAACGGGCCGGCCTTTTCACCTGAATGGGACACTGTTGGGCCATGCCAAATGTCTACGTATCATAGGCGCCTCCCGTCCAATGAGTGGACGACATCTGTCCCAACCCTGAGCAGACACGTGGAAACTCAGGCGAATCTGAATTTTACACGTGGAAAATCTCCATTGGTCCAGGCTGTTAACGGGTTATCGGATACAAACCAGAACCCAATAGCTTAACAACGACCCGTTATGGTGGATGCCATGTGTCGGTTACCCTTTGACGAAAGTACTTCCATGATGCGCCATTTATCGTCATGGAAGTGGACACTTCCGTGATGATAATTTTGGTATTGTCATGGAACACTTCTACGCTAGCACAGGTATGACTATCTTCATTCTGTCATAAAATTGTCATGGATGTACATGCATGACAGAAAACGTGACCTACTATGACAACCACGTATCATCACGGAAGTGTATTTTTTTATGGTGTAGGAAGTCCCTAGAAGCATCGGTTAGTCCATTATAGAAGATATCATGTATTTCATTTTTCTTAAGAGGATGATCAGGGAAAGCATTAAGCAATTGGAGAAGCCTCCCCCAAGCTTGTGGGAGACTCTCCTCTTCAATTTGCACAAAATTAAATATTTCCTGTAAGGCAGCTTGTTTCTTATGAGCAGGAAAATATTTTTCAGAGAAGTAGTAAATCATATCCTGGGGACTACGCACACAACCAGGAGCAAGAGTATTGTACCATATCTTTGCATCATCCTTTAATGAGAATGGAAATAATTTGAGAATATAGTAGTAGCGAATCTTCTCATCATGAGCAAATAGGGTGGCTATATCATTTAATTTAGTAAGATGTGCCAGAACAGTTTCAGTTTCATAGCCATGGAAAGGATCAGATTCAACCAAAGTAATTAACTCTGGGTCGACAGAGAATTCGTAATCTTTATCGTCAACAAAGATAGGTGAAGTAGCAAACTTAGGATCATATTTCATTCTAGCATTCAAAGATTTTTCTTTCAGCTTGCATAGTAATTTCTTAAGATTATCTGTATCATTGCAAGCAAGAAAATCTCTAGCTGTCTCCTCATCCATAACATAACCTTCAGGTATCTTAGCAATTCATATCTAGGAGAGCTAGGCCTAATAGGTGTTTCAAGATTTTCAGTTTCAAGTACTTCATCAGTTTCAGCATTCTCAATATCTTTAGCTCTAGCAATTTGTTCATCAAGAAATTCACCTAGTGGCATATTATCATCAAGCAAGGTACTAGCATCATCATGAGTAGCATTCATAGCAGAAGTAGCATCAGCAATAACTTGCGACATATTAGAATTAATAGCATGTGGTGGTGTTGCAAGTCTACTCAAAATAGAAGGATAATCAAGTGCAGAGTGTGACGACAGTTCCTTACCTCCCCTCGTCTTAGAGGGAAAAATCATGCAAATCATGCAAATTAGAGTCCAAAACAAGAGCAAAAGCATTAGGAAAAGTAGATACACGGGAGACGTATCACATGCCATATTCACATGTATAATGTGTTAACTAAGCAGATGCAATTTACCCTAATTAGAAGCATTACAAGGTAGACACCATATGCAACATGCAACCACGTATCACATTGCCAAGTAAGAGCAAGCACCTACGATGGTGGTGTAGGGGAATTGCGGTCATCAACTACAGAGCTACGTCGACTATCTTCATTTAGCCTTGCTGTTTCTTGAGAATCATGTGGGGAGGATGACACTGCACTCTTTAAAAGAGTAGCGCATCTCACAGTAACCCACTGGGGTGACTATCTCATCATAAGTGATTGATGAGGGATACATAAGAGCATTAGTTTGATGTAAGAACATGGTTAATAGACAGATGCAGTATGTATTAAAAACAGGAAGGCATGTCATTATCAAAGGTATAATGTGTAAAGTAAGCACATGCAATTTATCGAAATTGGAAGCAATAGAAGCTAGACACCATATGCAACATGAAACTACATTTGATAGCGCAAAGTTAAAGAAAGCACCTGGGATGGTTGTGTGTGGCAATTGAGATCATCAACTACAGAGCTACGTTTATTGTCTCCATCTGCTGACACTACACCCTTTAGAGCACTGAAATGCTTAGTGCTTACCCTCAAATTACACTGGAGCGACTTCTGTCATTATCAAAGGTATAATGTGTAAAGTAAGCAGATGCAATTTAACCAAATTGGAAGCAATACAAGCTAGACACCATATGCAACATGCAACCACATTTGACAGCGCGAATTTAAAGCAAGCACCTGGGATGGTTGTGTGTGGCAATTGAGATAATCAACAGCAGAGCTACGTTTACTGTCTCCATCCGCTGACACTACACCCTTTACAGCGCTAAAACACATAGTGCTTACCCTCGAATTGCACTAGAGCGACTTCTGTCTTTTCTTTTGTGTATCCATCAACAGTGCATCAGAGACTGAAATACCCATGCATGTTGTAGGGCTATCATATGTCTCCCATCATTTATTTCTCACCCACCTACTATCTGCTACTTTTACATTGTACTACTTGTGCACACACTTCACCCATACTCACACTATTGTTTAAATTAGATTCTAGGATTTTGAAATATGAGCACAGGGTGGCTCGGAAATGCAGATACTCCTCTAGCACACCACAAGGTGGTCTTATGAAAATAATAGTCGACTAAAAAAAAATATGTCAGTCCATTTTTTCTGCACCGTCCGATGTACAAAGAACGGGCAGATCGCCTTCGTCTACCTCCAGCCAGTCAGTGTTGACGATCTTCCTCGAAATGCCAGCGACCACCAGCCCAGTCCCCTGCCTCCGCCCTCCCCTCGACCTCACCGCACCGCCGTGCTTGGCACCGCCCCCGGCCATCCCTTCAAGCCCCGCCGACCTCCAGACCAGGCGCAAGCAGCTCCTGCGCCCCACACCCCTATGATAGACACTGATGAGTCGCTTCCTCGGTGAATAGGCGGACTAGGTGCTCCGCGCGCCTAAGCCGGTGTTGCTTCTTTTAATTGTGAATCAACTGACCCTGAATTGAAATCCAGGCGGGGGACTGACCTCTAGCTAAGGTGAAATAGTAAATGGGAGGAAACCTTGTGCATTTAGTATCATGAAGAAGGTGCAGTAAGAAGCGCTCAACTAGTTTCTTTCATGGGATGAATACGGTGTGAGCAGAGACATAAGATTTGCACGAATACGGGAAGAGGAGTACCTCTTTCTGCTGGAAGTGTTGTGTCCTCCTTCTGTTTTTCTAGCGATCTTCTTATGGTTCGCTAGAAACAAGAAGTTGTGGAGGACAGTGGAGCCTTGGATGAACCCATTTCCAAGTTGTCGAGTCTGGTGCAGTGGCCGTCTGTCGGCGGCGGGGAACCAGATCCGAGGCGGTGAACGATGGTGTAGTGGGAACAGCTCTAGTGCGGTGGACGGTTGCGACAGTGGAGCGGCAGCGGTGAGGCACAGGACGGCATGGTGGAAGTGGTTCTGGTACGGCGCACGTCGGTGTCGGTGTCGTAGAGGCAGCTCTGCCTCAGCTTCACCTGCTAAGTCCTTGAGGGTGTTGCGGTTGCTGTTGCGTTGGACGACAACATCGGGGTACCGGCTCCGGCATGATAGAGGAGAGTGTCAGTGTCAAAACCGGTGGATCTCGTAGTAGGGGTCCTAAGCTAGGCGTCTTGGAGCGATGGTAACATGGACACAGGATTTTACCCAGGTTCGGGCTCTCTCATGGAGATAATACCCTACGTCCTGCTTTTGATTGTATTGATATGAGGATAGTACATAGTACAGGTATCTACCCCGAGATTGTAGTAATGAATATGAGATTGTCCATTGACTAGCCTGGCCTCGGTTTATATATGCATCGTAGGCCTAGGGTTTAGAGGAGTCCTTGTCTTGTGCAACAAGTCTTGTGGAATCCTCCTTGTATTCGGCATGGGCTGCCCGAATTAGCCCATTAGTGAATCATCATGGGGGTCCTCAGCCCGACCCACTGGTCGGGAGACGACGTGGTGAGTACCCTCTAGTCCAGGACACCGTCAGAGGGCAGCGGTGGATTGGGCACGATGGGGTGGAGGATGGAGGAGGCTGGGGTTTCACGGCTGGTGGAGAGGGCGTTTTGGCGCGCACGGAGTATGAATGGGGAAACGGAGGGAGGGGGAACTAAGGGGGAACAATGTTTTGGTTTGGGACATGCTTGTTTGAAATTTGGGGAAAGTTACAAACTTTTCCCCCATCTAAAATTTCGAACATTAGTCTCGCGCGGTTTCGGGCGACCAGAGGCTTATTTGGCGCTTCGTTCAATATTTGGGAGCAAAAGCATTAACGTTTACAGTTCTCTTGAATTGAACTTTCTGGATTAGTCAAACTTCAAAAATCTTGACTCTTGAAAATCCTAAAACTAAGATTATTTTTGGATGGAGGGGGTACATTTGAATATACATTGTACAGGAGTATATATTAAAAAATATGCTGCTTAGCTCAATTCATGCATGGTTCCAGATATAATCTCCTTGGTTGCAAAAAAATAGTTAGACATGCGTATGAATATATAGCATGTTCAAACGCACAACAAAGATTAATGCCACCTTTTAGATCTGATTTACAAATGCCATTATCTTGAATTCAAATAGATGAATGCACTTCCTATGAATTCGAATCTTCGAAACCACCTTTATGTTGAATTGAACATGTATTCTATTCCGTAGCTATTAATTTGGAATGTATCCACGTATGTGACAAATGTATAAAGTGCCTGACACTAACAACACGGAGTGCACTAATTAATGTTTATATATGAATTGCAAAAGCCATGCATTGTCTGAATTTCAAACCACTCTCACTTTATGGATTCATAATATGAAATAAACCCATATACATGCTTGAATTCAATAGAGTATGGGAGTCTGATAGACCAATGTTCGTTCATACGCAAATTGTAAAATTCATGATCTCATCCAAAAAAATTAATGCAATTTAGATTTTAATTTAATGCATAGAACCGCCTTTTACGTGTAGATGCACTATGCCTCGGCCCGTCCTCACACACGCATTATATATCTCTCTATCTGACGCATAAGTTCACACACTTTATATACATTGACATTTCTCTCTCACACATGCTCACACTCTCTCCCGGGGTGTCTCACACACACACTCTCTATATATCTCCCTCTCTCTCTCTCTCTCTTACTACTATGTACCACTCTTTTCACTAATCTCAGTTGGAAAACACTATTTCTCTCACATGCATACATACACACGCACGGTCTCTGCTTGCCCTCTATATGCACATATATGTGCCTACGTGTCTCCCTCACGCACATTATCTTTAGGCCTCTCTCGCACACATTCCCCCCCCCCCCCACACACACACCTCTCTCTTACTAGTTGGCGGATATCATTCCATCACATCATTCGGTAGCATATCCCTGACTGTTAGGCTGGATGGTAATACAAGTCAAAGTTTTACCCAAGTCTAGGCCCTTGCAGTTGAGGAAAAATCCTACTCCTGGTACTGTATATTTGTGATAGGGGTGTGTACAAATTACACGTGAATACCAGGCATTGTGTGCGTGTGTATACTATCGAGGAACTAGCCCATGAGCTTATATAACATACTCGGGGCCTAGGGTTACAAATAATATATAGTCGACTTATCATCAGTGGGGATAGAGTCTTCCACGACTCTGGTAGCTTCGTCTTGTACACTGAGTCCTCCATGGGTCTTTGTATAACGTGTCTCGGTCCAACCTATGTGGCGCAGGATGGAACCGACCCATGAGTCCTCACGTCGACCCAGCACAACTAGAAATGATGTGCCCACCACACCCCACACACAATCGGCCACTAAGAAAATAAGCATATACAATAGTACAAAGTTATACATGAAAGTTAATTGCATGGTGCATCCAATAATATTTGTTCCGCATTGTGAATGTTTATATCTTCTCCTAAAAAAATTAGTCACGGGAAAGAGAAACGAAGGGCATATCTCTCTTTGTCTCCACTGCACACCCCCTCTCTCTACACCACTTTCACATACGCACACAAACTATCTCTCGGCCCTCTAAAAGTATGCCCCTGACACATTCACGTGTGATGGTCACTGTATTTCAAGAGAAAGCACTACACGGTCACTGGACTTCAGAATATGCTAATTACGGTCACCATATACATTCTTGTGGTGATCATACGGTATCTAGCTCACCATACGTCTTCATATTTTGTTGATGACACTGACGGTCATTGTATTTGATGTGTGCTCCATATTTTGTTGACGACACTTACGGTCATTGTATTTGAAGCGAAAGCACGATATGGTCACTGGACTTCAGAATAAGCTCATTATGGTCACCATATACCTTTTGTGGTGCTAACCAATCTATGGTTGGATGGTTAGGAGGACAGTGGTATCCCCAGCCCACCAGGATTAAAGTCCTGGTGCTCGCATTTATCCTGGATTAATTTCAATATTTCCGGCGATGTGCGTTCAGTGGGAGGAGACGTTCCCCTCGACTACAAGGCGCCTATGGTGACTTCGTAAAATCTCAAGATGATATGCTGGCTCACTCTCTCGAAGGCACTCATAGGGGTAGGGTGTGTGTGTGCGCGCTTATAGCGGTGAGTGTTTGCGCGTATATATGAGCGCTTGCGTTTGTACTATGTTAAAAAAAAGTACATGTCGTGATTATAGGGTCACTGGCTCACCGTACAACTCCGTAATTTGTTGATGACACGATCAATTGACCAGTCAAACGTTCCACGTGGCGCAACTAGTGTTGCACCATCAGCGCACGTTACCATGGGGCCCACCTGTCAGCGCGTATATGAAAGAAAGAAATGGTAGCTTGCATCTGTACTGTGTTAATAAAATACATTTTGTGGTGATCATGCGGTCATTGGCTCACCATGCAGCTCCGTAATTTGTTGATGACACGGTCAATTGACCAGTCAAGCGGTCCATGTTCATCAGTGCACATTACCGTAGGGCCTACCTCTCAGCGCGTATATGAAAGAAAGAAATGGTAATAAATTAGTGGTTAGTGGGGATATGCTGAGCCGGCCGTTTTAATTGCACGCACGCATGCACGCACGAGCTATTGTGGTGAATACAAACACATCACACATGCGCACAAACACGCCTGCAACACCAGAATGCATGCATGCAATACTCACACGTACACATGCACGCATGCAACACTCGCATGAACACACGCACGCATGCAGGCATGCAACATGGCACATACACATGCACGCATGAACACACGCACGCACGCATGCATACAACACTGAAACGTACACATGCATGCAACACTCACTCGTACACATGCACGCACTCAACACTCCCACGCTTGCTTGCACACAGCACACGATGCAAGACACACGCTCAACATATACATGCATGCACCCTTTGTTAAGCAGATGGATTGTTACGAGTATTAATCAATCTTATTTGTGATAAGCAGAACATTGATGTTTGCAGCGGTCTTTATGAATCACAATGTATCGAACGGGCTATCAACGTATATACATGAAAAATTTAAAATTCTCTTACATTATATAGTAGGCCTATCAACCTACATGAATTAGATGATGTCACACTCCATGAACAATCATCGGTTTATGTAATGCCCGCTTCTCATCGGCCTGGCCCACCAAAAACCCCTCCCCCATCCCATGAGCGATTCCCGCCCGGCGCCAGCTGCCCGCATTCATGCAGAGCCATCTCCTCTACCGTGTGCTACCTGCGTAGGTTGACTGACATGCAGGCCAGGTACCCAACAGGCCCACACGTCAGTGGAAGAATGGCACGGCGTCATACATCAGAGTTGAGGACGCCGCTCGTTGCACACCCGGTTGAACATGCATCCTTGCCGCATTCAAACGCCTCCATGAAACCCACTCTGGCCACACGTCCGTTCATGACCGGGCCGACATTAAATGCAACGCTGGCCGAGCTCCTAAGGAGGAACTCTATTTAATCTCCTATTTAAACGAGGCCAGACGTCGGCCAAGAATCGCACACCTCCGCTGCCCCCCTATGAATTCCGTCATTGTTTATATGAAATATGGCCGTGTTTGCACAAATTTTGTCCGGTTGGTTGAGTTGTTGTCAGAATGTGTGTAGCTGTAGTTGGATGGCCTGATTTCCGGGTCGCCGGTCGGTCTGCGGCTGGCTCGGGCGGCGAGGTGGGACAAATAAAAACCAGCTCGTGTGAGCTCGTCTCCAACGCGCGCGCGGAGGAGGAGCACCTGATCTCTACCTCATTCATCGATGGCAAAGGCGCGGGTGGACAAAAGGGTTGCCAATATTTTGGGCTACCCCGGGCAAGATCCAAACAGCCCCTTCCAGCCCCACCCCTTCCAGCACATTCAACTCCCTCATTCGCTATGAAATTTTGCCATGTGTTGTTTTCAGGGATATTTTGCTGTGTGAAAACAAATGTAAATATGAACGAATAATCGGTCTCTGCGGTCTTATGCTACGACACGGTTGGATGGCCTCATAGTAGTAGTGTAGTTGAGTAGTAGGAGTAGTACAGTGGTAGGAGTAGTACAGTGGTAGGAGTAGTACTACAACAATTTCCTTCGAGTCCATGCTACAACAAGCTACCCTAGGCTATGTTACTACTACCTCCTTTCCGATTTATAAGGCTCAATTTCAAAATCTCTCCAACCAAGGTAGACGGTGAGTGGTGGAATAAATCTCATAGTTTGCACAAGTACTTAATAAGTACGCTCGTTTTTCTCAAAATGTTATGTTTACCGATGCATTAATTACGACGAATGCATGCATGACCGCTAAATTTCCAAGAACTTCTACATGCATTGGTGAGTTTTCTCTTGATACTGCTTGCATCGGGTGATTTAATGCACCACAAAATCCAAACATGTGATGGTATGTACTAGTAGAATTGGGACTTATAAAACAGAAAAATGAATTTTTTTTAGATGAGCCCTATAAACCGGAAAGAAGGGAGTAGTAAGTAGTACTACCTCCATAGTGGGTACGTACTCCGTAAAATCAGATTTTCCCAAAACTAAGTCGCTCAACCTTTTATTTGCTTGTTTCCCTTCCTGCCTCATTGCCTCGAACACACTATGCCAAACTCCCCTGCCTACCGCACGGGAAAAGACCCGCCCTCGCCTTTTTTAGTCCGGGTTTGTATCGATGGATCGCGCGACGCAGCAAAAAACCAAGCCGTGTCTCGTACTGCTCTGTCGTACTAAGAGTGGAGACACTCGCTTTCATGAATGGTGTACTTCCTCTCGCCGACATGTGGGACATTGATACGTCTCCGGTGTATCTACTTTTCCTAACACTTTTACTCTTGTTTTGGACTCTAATTTGCATGATTTGAATGAAACTAACCCGGATTGACGCTGTTTTCAGCAGAACTACCATCATGTTGTTTTTGTGTAGAAATAAAAGTTCTCAGAATGGAACGAAAGTTTTGGGAGAATTTTTATGGAATAAAAGAAAAATATTGGAGCCAAGAACCACCGGAGGGGGGCCCTGGGTGAGCACAACCCACTAGGGTGCGCCCCCCCTCCAGGCACGCCCAGGTGGGTTGTGCCCACCTGGTGGCCCCACTGACCCTATCCCCGATGCTATAAAATCCTATTTTTCGAGAGAAAAATCAGGGACAAAGAATTATCGCGTTTCATGATACGGAGCCGCCGCCACCTCCTGTTCTTCGTCGGGAGGCCAGATCTGGAGCCCATTTGGGGCTCCGGAGAGGGGGATCTTCGATCTTCCTCATCACCAACCCTTCTCCATCGCAAATTCCATGATGCTCCCCAACGGGAGTGAGTAATTCCTTCGTAGGCGCGCTGGTCGATGAGGAGTTGGATGAGATTCATCATGTAACCGAGTTAGTTTTGTTAGGGCTTGATCCCTAGTATCCATTATGTTCTGAGATTGATGTTGTTATGACTTTGCCATGCTTAATGCTTGTCACTTTGGGCCTGGGTGCCATGATTTCAGATCTGAACCATTTATGTTATCACCATTATATCTATGTTCTAGATCCGATCTTGCAAGTCATATTCACCTATTACGTGTTATGATCCGTAAACCCCGGTGTGACAGTAATCGGGATACTTTCCGGTGATGACCGTAGTTTGAGGAGTTCATGTATTCACTATGTGCTAATGCTTTGTTCTTGTTCTATATTAAAAGGAGGCCTTAATATCCCTTAGTTTCCTTATGGACCCCGCTGCCACGGGAGGGTAGGACAAAAGATGTCATGCAAGTTCTTTCGAGAAGCACGTATGACTATTTACGGAATACATGCCTACATTACATTTATGAACTAGAGCTAGTTCTATATCGCCCTAGATTATGACTATTATATGATGAATATCATCCAACGAATTTACCGATCCAATGCCTACGAATTTTCCTTATATTGTTCTTGCTAAGTTACTATTACAGCTGTCACAACTGCTACAAAATCATTGCTATCACTGTTACCGTTATTGTTATTGATACCATTACTATCAAAACTATCATATTACTGTGCTACTGATCATATTGCTGCAGATAATTAATCTCCAAGTGTGGTTGAATTGAAAACTCAGCTGCTAATACTTGCAAATATTCTTTGGCTCCCCTTATGTCGAATCTATAAATTTGGGTTGAATACTCTACCCTCGAAAAGTGTTGCGATCCCCTGTACTTGTGGGTTATCAAGACCTTTTTCTGGCACTGTTGCCAGGGAGCATAGCTATGCTTGTTGAGTCACTTGGGATTATTATCTATTTATCACTATGATGAATCTGAAGGAAACCAAGACTAAGATTTTTCCCTCTAAGACGAGGGGGGGTAAGGAACTGCCATCACACTCTGCACTTGATTCACCTTCTATTTTGAGTAGACTTACACCACCACCACATGCTATTAATCCTGATATGTCACAAGTTATTGATGATGCTACTTCTACTATGAATGCTACTCATGATGATGCTAGTACCTTGCTTAATGATATTATGCCACTAGGTGAATTTCTTGATGAACAAATTGCTAGAGCTAAAGATATTGAGAATGCTGAAACTGATGAAATACTTGGAACTAAAAATCTTGAAACACCTATTAGGCCTAGCTCTCCTAGATATGAATTTCCTAAAATACCTGAAGGTTATGTTATGGATGAGGAGACAACTAGAGGATTTCTTGCTTGCAATGATAGGGATGATCTTAAGAAATTACTATGCAAACTGAAGGAAAAATCTTTGAATGCTAGAATGAAATGTGATCCTAAGTTTGCCACTTCACCTATCTTTGTTGATGATAAGGATTATGAATTCTTTGTCGACCCAGAGTTAATTACATTGGTTGAATTTGATCCTTTCCATGGCTATGAGACTGAAATTGTTGTGGCAAATCTCACTAAAATTAAATGATATAGCCACCCTCCTTGCTCATGATGAGAAGATTTGCTACTATTATATTCTCAAGTTATTTCCATTCTCATTAAAGGGTGATGCTAAGATATGGTATAATACTCTTGCTCCTGGTTGTGTGCGTAGTCCCCAGGATATGATTTACTACTTCTCTGAAAAATATTTTCCTGCTCATAAGAAACAAGTTGCCTTACAGGAAATATTTAACTTTGTGCAAATTGAAGAAGAGAGTCTCCCACAAGCTTGGGGGAGGCTTCTCCAATTGCTTAATGCTTTACCTGATCATCCTCTTAAGAAAAATGAAATACTTGATATCTTCTATAATGGACTAACCGATGCTTCCAGGGACTTCCTAGATAGTTGTGCTGGTTGTGTTTTTAGGGAACGAATTGTTGAACAAGCTGACGAATTATTGAATAATATATTGAAAAATTATGATGATTGGACTCTTCCTAAACCACCTCCTAAACCCACTCCGAAGAAGAGGGGTATCTTATATCTCAGTCCTGAAGATATGCAAGAGGTAAAGAAAAGTATGAAAGAAAAAGGTATTAAAGCAGAGGATGTTAAATATTTACCTCCTATTGAAGAGATACATGGACTTGACACACCACCACTGTCGTAGTATAACACGGCCACCTATGGGGCCATCGGCCCCTTGTGGTTCGGCAAGGGGGAAGAGCGCATTGCACAAAGAGCGGAAAGCACAGAGCAGCACGGCAACAATGACACAGGCAGTTTTACCCAGGTTCAGGCCGCCGCGAGGCGTAAAACCCTACTCCTATTTTGGTGGATTGATAGAAGGACCATGGTGGAGATGCAGCGCTCTAGCCCGGCAAGATCGCCTCGGGGCGAGAGCAGCTACGCGCGTACGAGCGTACAAGTGTCCGAATCCTTTCTAAGGTAGCCACGGCCCTCCTTTTATAGGTCAAGGGATTACCACAATGGCAAAACAGTCATATATCCAATGATTAGATAGCCACAGTGCTATCATACCTAACTCTGTGGACAGGACAGGGCGCATTAAATGCACTGCTTAGTGTCACCTCATGGTGGAGCCCGGCAAGCCTTGTCATGCCATTCAGCCACCTTTTTGCCTGTCCGCGTGACACGCCGCCTGGACGGGTGTCATTTAGGGATGATCTTCCTCAGAAATGGCCTGCCACATACCAAATAATAGCCACTTAGTCACTTGGGGGCTCGACACCGCACCGATGGGTGGCTTGCGTTGCCGTGAGGTGGAGCGGTGGAGCTTTGGCGGGGTAATACGCCCTTGGCGCCCCAGGCAAGCCTGTCGGGGGAGTCTTGAGGCTTGTCTTGGAGTAACCTCGACCCAGCCAGGCTCGCCTGCCCGGCAAGGGAGGTTTTTCCTTAGTGATATCTTGCTTGTTTGGTTGGTCTTGGTCTTCTTGATCCGCCCTTTGATTTCTCAAAGAGCCATGTCTTCTGCTTGGGCTTGTCTTGAATGTTGTAACCTTACTCTTGAGCCTATGTACAGTCTGGGCAACACACCTGGGGGTTTGTTGCACCGACAACCACCAAAGGTGTTAGAGGTAAACTCTTTAATGAAATTTGATGAAAGTGACAACCCTTCTAATATGCATCCTAGTCAATGCCTTTATGAGTTTGACAAATACATTAGAAAACAAGATCACTTCAATGCAAATGTTATGAAACAATTGAAATATAATTCTGATATGATTGCTCGCTTGAGTGACTTGTTATTTAGAATTTCCAATGATGTTAGAGGTGTAGGAAAATATGCTTCTATGGTTCAAACTCAACTAGAACAAGTTGCTAAATCTCAAAGAGAGTTGCTTGATGAAATGAATAATAATATAAATGATCATGCTATTAGAGTAGTAACTTGAGGAGGTAGAATGACTCGGAACCACTTTATCCTGAGGGACATCCTAAAAGAATTGAACAAGACTGTCGTGGGAAACCATGGCCACCTATGGGGCCATGAGCCCCTTTTTGGTTCGGTGGGGGGATAGGCACGTTGCACAAAGAGCAGAGAAGCGTAGCATACCACGGCAGATATCACACGGGCAGTTTTTACCCAGGTTCGGGCCGCTGTGAGGCATAAAACCCTACTCCTACTTTGGTGGATTGATAGTGGAAATATGGTGGCGAGCGTAGCACACTTGTCCGGCAAGGTTGCCTCAGGGCGAGAGTGGCTACGCGCGTATGGATGTTTGAGGGTCTGAACCAGCCAGCCAACCAACCCTTTCTACGGTCGCCATGGGCCTCCTTTTTTATAGATTAAGGGATCACCACAGTGGCAAATCAGTCTTTACGCACTGATTAGATAGCAAACAGTGCTATCACACCTAACTCTGCAAGCTGATAGAACGCATTAAATGCACCGTCTAGTGTCACATCATAGCGTGCCCGGCAATCCTTGCCGGGCTGTTTTGCCAGCTTCGCACCTGTTTGCTTGACATGTCTCAGGACGGGTGTCATACGGAGGTGTTTGCTGTAGGAAGTGGCTGCCATGTGGCAAGATGCAGCCACTTAGTCACTTAGGGGCTTGACACCGCACTGATCGAGGACTTGGGTCGCTTGTGAGGTGGAGCAGTGGCGTGTCTTGCCTCCGCTAGTCCCGGCAGGCCTACCGGGACGATCTGGAAGCTTGCTTCCGGGGCAAACCAAACCTCGCCAGGTTCGCCTGCCCGGCAAGGGGGGTTCTTTCCTTAGCGATATCTTGCTCCTCTAGCTCTTCTTGGTTCTTTGAAGAACTGATACCTTGTGCTTAAATTTGATCTTGGTGCTGTGATCTTGTCTTGGGGCCTATGCACAGTCCGGGCAATGGACCCAGGGTTTGTTGCACCGACAGGAGCCCCCGGGCCTGGCACAAATGTGCCGCTGGGCGTCATCGGGGTAGGCCCTAACTAGTGCACAGGCAAGAGTGCAGAGGTGGCTCTGACCCTTGAGATATTCTTTGCTTCTCCATTAACCCGAGCTTGGGTTAGTTTCCAATTTTTCCGCGCGCCGCACAACACCAATCGTGGTGGGGCCATTCATGTAATGGCCCGTGAATGTCTTTAACGCACGGGCGGGTAACTGCCAATTCACTCTTCCCACCACGTCCTTATCCTAAGCTACATATGCTGCATGCATTGAGTGGGGTAGGTAATGGAGGCGCGTGGTGCAGGAGAGCATCAAGGCAGGGGTCTGGTCTTCTTGGATTGGTGGAGGAGGACGGTGGTTACCCGCCGGGGAATCAGCCCCTAGCTAGCCTATAAAAGGAGGAGCGGGGGAGAGGTGGAGGCGTTCATCCACATTCTTCTCTTCCTCCATCTTCTACTTTCTCCTAGATATGCTGAAAAGGAGAGCCCGGGGCCAGGCCCCGGGCCCTAGGTTAGAGCTGATGATGCCGAATGCTCATGTTGATGTTCGGGGAGTGAGTCTGGTCCAGGCCCGGAGGTGGCGCGGTAGGCGAGCCATTCGTGGCGTAGGACATATCAAGCTTCCCCATCCTGGTGAAGTGCTTGCCTCCTCTGCCTTTGTCGTCCGCCTGGCGGGGAGCGTGATACCCTGCTTGTATCTTGTCGGCATGGCGACCAAGCTCTCAGAGTCATCGGCGCCCATCCAGGGTGCAGGGCTTGAGGTCGTTGGTAATCCTAGCACTGCCCCTTCCGGCGGAACTGGGGTTGATGCTGAAGGGAGGTGTGCCTTCCTGCTCGCCAAGGTGGGGAGCAGCGTGCCCCGAGCCCTCTGGCCGTTGCGGTCGCCCACCGTCTCCTTGGGGGAGGTGCCGGACCTAGAGGTCGGCATCCTCCTGGAGCGGTGTTGATGAAAATGAAGCTAGGGAAGACGAAGAAGGCGGGAGGCAGGCCGTCAGGTCGGACTACGATGGCACCGATGCGTTCGTCTCGTACTGGCGACCTGCTGCCTCGTCTTTACGTTCTTGCCCTCCCCTCCCCGGCACCATCATCACCGGCCTCCCAGTCACCGGGGAGGGGGCTGCTCTCTTTGTGTCTTCGCCTCATCCAGCAGTCTTCCAGCTGAGCTCCGACAGCCCTACCTGCCGGTGCTCATGCTGAGGCTTCTGACAGGTCCCAGAGGTGGTGACCAGGACACCGCCGAGCTGCTCCTTCCGTCCCCCCTCCTTCGCAGCCTCGCCACTCCCGATCTTGTCAGGCTGCGTCCGGTAGGCCATGACGGGACTGGGATGGGCTCCTACTTGGGCGTTGTTCCTGTCCCCTTCTCTTCCCACCGCACTACCTGGGATAAGAGGAACAGGGAGAGGAGTTTACGGGGCACTTATCTTTTTTAATCTTAAATCTGTAGGCACTTGCCAAATTTTAGTTCAAATAATGTAATCTCTTGAATCCATGTTTGTGTCCTGTAAGGTTTGTACTTGTTTGATCAACACATTAATGAAAAAGATAAGCCTTGCCGGGGACTCGTGCATGTATATGTCCATGCAAAGGTGGGATGCCTCTATATTTTAAGTAAACGAGCTTCCCCCGACAGGCTATCCTGCCGGTACCCTCTGTTTTGTTGCCGGGGAGTTAGGCCTACTGGGCACAAATCGTGAAGAGGGACCAGCCCCCCGCCAGTCCTTTTCCATCAAAGGCCACTGCGACCACCCTCACCGAAGCAACATTCGAGTCGAAGGGTGGGAGCACCTAAGTTTCAAAGGGTAGCAGGGTTTTCTTATGAACAAGACCTCACTTACAGAACACGTATGGATAAAAGGAAGAACTTATCTGTTTGGCTTGCCGGAGACCACGGTGCTGGTTTGTCTTCTCATCTCCCCTTAGTGACTAAATCCACGGCAGGAGCCTGTAGTTTATGCAGATGAAAATGATGCCACATGCGATCTTATCTATATGCAGAAGCGATGCTCATGCAATGCATACGATGTGATCAAGGGATGCTTATGATATGCTTATGCATGCATGCAGTCTTGTCGGGGGCCCCCCCAACGCTTCATTTATTTCTCTTTTGCTCAGGGTCTGCGCCTGGCTTTGTACAAGGGGTTACATGCAACTGAGGCAAGGCCTGTACAAAAGGGTGGCTGCCAGGCAGGGCCCGACAGCCGCGCCTTATGGGTAGAACTTGCGGAGATGCTCAATATTCCATGAGTTTTGCAATCGAATGCCATCTCCGGTCTCCAGACGGACTGCGCCAGGTCTAGTGACTCGTACTACCCGGTAAGGGCCTTCCCACTTTGGCGTCAACTTGCTTGTACCCTTGGCGGACTGAACGCACCTAAGGACAAGGTCGCCTTCGTCAAAACACCAGGCATGAACCCTGCGGCTGCGATAGTGACGCAGGGCTTGCTGGTAGTGTGTAGCACGCATAGCAGCCTGGAGATGGTTCTCCTCGAGAAGCACAACGTTGTCACGCCGGTGCTGTCCCTGCGCTACTTCATCATAGGCAAGTAATCGAGGTGACCCGTAAATGAGTTCCGTGGGGATAATTGCTTCTGCCCCATAGACTAGGGAGAAGGGAGTCTGCCCGATAGCTCGATTTGGTGTCGTTCTGAGGGACCAAAGAACCACCGACAGCTCATCGATCCATCGCCTGCCGCACTTCTGTAGCTTATCAAATGTTCTCGTCCTGAGCCCCTGCAGCACTTCAGCATTCGCCCTCTCAACTTGTCCATTACTTCTGGGATGTGCAACAGAGGCAAATGAGATTTTGCTTTCGAGGGCATGAACATATTGCATGAAGGCACGGCTCGTGAACTGGGTGTCATTGTCGGTGATGATCCGGGCAGGGACCCCGAAACGGCACACCAATCCTTTCAAGAACTCGATAGCTGACTGAGCAGTCACCTTTCTCATGGCATCTACTTCCGGCCACTTTGTAAACTTGTCAATTGCAATGAACAAGAATTCAAAGCCCCCGGCAGCTCGGGGGAAAGGGCTGAGGATATCGAGCCCCCAGACTGAAAACGGCCATGACAAAGGGATTGTCTGAAGAGCTTGGGCAGGCAGATGGATATTCTTGGAATGGAACTGGCAGGTTTCACACTTGGTGACTAGCTCGACCGCATCTTGGAGGGCTGTGGGCCAATAGAATCCTTGCCGGAATGCTTTCCCAACCAAAGTCCTTGATCCAATGTGGGAGCCGCACATGCCTTTGTGTATTTCTGCCAGCAGTTCCTTTCCTTCTTCTCGGCAAATACACTTCAATTTCACACCGTTGGGCCTTCTTCTGTATAGTGTGTCATCGACAAACTGATACATATTAGCCTTCCGGGCTACTCTTTCCGCTTCTTCTTGCTCTTCGGGAAGTTCTTCGGTTTGGAGGAAATGGACTATGTGCCTTGCCCAAGTTGGAGCCTGGGGCTCAGCAACGAGGACTAGCGGCACCTCCTCATTCGTGCGAGTGCATCCCTTGACCACGGGGCCCGGAGGCCCGGCAGGAGGGTGCAGCCCGACAAACAAAGGAGAGTTGTTTCTGGGAGGGTCCCTGCCAGGTGCCCCGAGAGACTCTACCGGGAGAGGCTTACCGGAGTCCAATTTCCTCCTCTTTCGGTCCATTGTTGTCGGGGATATGGAGGGCTGAGTAAGATGGAGAACAAAAGTTCCTGGTTCCACAGGAAGCTTCTGTGCAACGCACTTTGACAGATGATCAGCAATGTTGTTTTCCGCACGGGGTACGTGCTCTGTTTGCAATCCGTCAAACTGCTCCTCCAATCTTCTCACTTCCTCAACATATGCCTCCATCAATGGACTTTGGTAATCCTTGTTGACTTGTCTCACCACAAGTTGTGAATCTCCTTGAATGATCAGCTTCTTGATCCCCAATTATGTGGCAATTCTGAGCCCGGCAAGGAGCCCTTCATACTCTGCCGTATTGTTGGTCGCCTCCTCCCGGGGGAAATGCATCTGGACGATGTACCTCAGGTGCCACTAGTACAGCGAGGTGCTATACAAAAGGTTTTTAACCCCTTTCCACGACAGCATTTGGAAACGTCACCTAGTGAGTGACTGCGATAGGGGGGTCCTTCCCACACGACCCAGAAACCATCGGGGATATGCCTTCCTGGCACACACGCTCGGCAAAATGAGGTCGTGTGCGATCGGCGAGCTATCAAATACGGTTATACGTACAGTAGTGCTAAAAAAATCAATTATACAGGCGAAATCATTTCCGGTCGTAAGTTCATCCCACACAGTCAGTCCCCGCTAAACGTTTCCGTTCGTTTATGCATCCCACACAGTCGCTCCAAGGAAAACATTTCTGTTCGCAGGTACATCACACACAATTTTCCCCGTTAAATCGTTTGTGATAGCGTTTCCATTTCACATGGTATTAACAATTTTATCGTTTGCATTTTTGAATGCATCACACACGGTGCGTAGAAGAAACTACGTGGCAAAGGCTGTCCATCACACACAGTTTTTATGTGGTAAATGTTCGTGCCAGGTGGCCTAACACAAACAGTTTTCAAGAGGATGTCGTGCGTGATTGTTCATTAATCCAACATGGTTTATTCCTAGAAACTGTGTGCGTTGCCTGAGGTCATCGCCCACGGTGTTTTCTCAATAACCATTTGCAATAGAAAAACCCAATTAGTAGGCTAATTATCCTATTATTAATAATCCATTTATTAATCTAATTGACATTTCATATTAACCACACAATATATTTCATTTTCATAATTGAAATACATCAGAGTACAACATCATATAGCTTCAGCACTCAGCTACCCCATTACACAACTGCACCAGCACCAAGTTTCACATGCAACATCTATAACCTTTCGAAATTAGCATCATAGACGGTACATGGACAGATGTATCTCATCTGGAAAACTGTTGAAGCAGAAGGCAAATATTGAGCCTTCATTGATGTTGAAGGTCTTTGCAACTTTAGGCCAGTGCCTGCGGATGATTGACCGTCCATCCTTCGTCCTCTTCGGGAACACTTCAATATTGAACCATGGGTGTTGTATGAATACCTTCCTCGCCTCCTGACCATACAGGTGCTTTGAGAGGTAATCATCAGTGAACTGCTTTGGAAAGGCCTGAAAACAAGGATGTGCATAAATATCTTCTCTATACTGGAAATGGGGCAAAGGAATAAAAAAGGTAAGGCATAATAGTTAGTACCATCTTGTAGTGAACTGATGTCTTCTTCATTGTGCAGACAAAGATCTTGTTGTTTTTTGTCGCTAATTTCTTTATCCTAACAATCTTTCTGAGTTTCTTGACTTGACTAATATTCATGGACAACTCATTCCCCATATGCAAAAAGGGTCGAACAGTGGGTCAAAACCTCTGACAGTAGGACCTACATGTGCAAGACCAAATTATTAAAAACCTAAATATTAGAATGGTTCCTGCAATTGCACAATAATGTGCTATTAGACAAAGGACCATGCATGTGCAAACCTCAATTGTAAACCTCAGTGCTTCCCATTGTTTCCCTGCAACACATATAAGGTAGTTAGTGATCAGGTTAAGTGAGGGTTCACATGCTATTAGTAAAATATGTTGATAAAAAATAAGCACATTGCAAATTCATCAGATTAATTCAAGCCACATGGAAAACCCATTTGTCCAAACCAAGCATGATTAAGAACTAGGAAATGTAGCAATTGTATATGTTTCTCATGTATTAAGTGCAGCCAAATTCGATTATTCCTCACATGCACAACAATACAAAATTCTACCCACGACATTGGACATCGCATTGCAGAATTGAACCAAGCAGTTAACTAAACACCACAACAAATGAACCAAACATTAACTGAGCACCACATTGCATAATATAACATGCTCCTAATAGAAGATCAGACAGTTAACCAAACCAAGCATGCTTAACAACTTGGAAATATAGCAATTGTATTTGTTTCTCATGTATTTAGTACAGCCAAATTCAATTTATTTCTCACATGGTATACAATAACAGAATGCACCCACAACAATTGAACATCGCATTGCAGAATTAAACCAAACAGTTAACTAAACACCACAACAAATGAACCAAACATTAACTAAGCAGCACATTGCATAATGTATAACATACTAGAAGATCAGACATTTAACCAAACCAAGCATGCTTGACAACTTGGAATTATAGCAATTGTATTTGTTTCTCATGTATTTTGTAAAGAAAAATTCGATTTATTTCTCAGATGGAAGACAACACAAAATTGCACCCTGAAGAATTGAACATCACATTTGCAGAATTGAACCAAATAGTTAACTGAACACGACAACTAATTAACCAAACAATTAATAAGTGAGCACCACATTGCATGACATATAGAACATATACACTAGACCAACAGATTGCATGGTAAAAGTAGATAGCACAATTCACTAGAATTTGTTAAGCAAAGGCAGTAGCTAGCAAACTGAACATGGGTCCTTATAGTGAGCTAATAAGACAAGCTACTCCTCATTGTCGGAGATATCGATGATGATTGGCTCCTTGGACATGGAAGAGGGCGAGGCCTCCGCATCGTGGGTGCCCTCGTCATAGCGGTGAGTTTCCTGAGCCGCTCCGGGCACCAACCTGCTGGCTCTCGAGTTGAAGTAAGCACGTGCACGCTGAGAAAGCACCTCATAGTCTTCGTTGAAGGCACCAAGGGTGGCCTCGAGAAAATGCCATGAACTATCGTTTAAAGCAGCCAACCGCGTTGCGGCATCGGCGTGCGAGGTGTCGACGGTGGCCTCGACGATGAGGTGCTCCTCCAAGATCTGGGGGTCGGCACGAATGGCAGCCATTGCGACCTCATCCACGCGTGCGGCCGCGATTTGCTTCTCCGCTGCCAAATGCTCCTTGAGCTCCTGGCTATACTGCATGCACCATGGCTTAGGGCAGCGCTTATTTGGTGGAGGGGTCGATGATTTGGGTGGAAGGTGTCGCGCCGGCGGTCGGGGCATGTGGGATGTGGAAGGAGGAGGAGGATGGGGGTCGGGTGTGGATTACCTGCATGGATAGACGAGGCTGAGCAGCGTGAAGGAGGGTCGCCGACGAGGAAGCGGCGCTGCAAGCAAGGAGTGAAGGTTTCAACTTGGAAAGGAAGGTGGAAATAGGGGAAATGTGGCTTTTGGTAAGGGTGAGCGTGGAGGTAGATATTTTCGTGGAAGCCGGAAATTTTGAATCGGTTCAGTGAAAAAACTGGCGTGCAAAGTGTCATCAGACACGGTCCCTTATTCAGAATTGTGTACGATATGTGAACATCACAAACGATTCAGATAGCTTAACCCGTGTGTGATGAGTTTGAACATCATAAATTTTGGTTCGAATTTCCCTGGTTACAGTGGTCATCCGGCTGTGGACTGTAGCCGACGAACCTTTCTGGACAAAACGATATCCATTGCCTCTTCTTGATTTCAATTTTTTCTCTAGTGTCAACATAGAACAACAGGAGTGTTGTGTGAAATTTAGGGATTTTTCGAGGTTCGTTTGGACATTTTTATACATTAATTGAGTTTTCAATGCATTTATGTGCATAATTCAAATTTGAACTACAGGCACATGCTCTAATGCATATAAATTGGTTGAAAATTCAAATATGTGTCCTTGGTTGCATGCTTAGGTCCCATGCAAGAAATGGGAATGAATGTCAAACACCCTCCCACCGTCACTCGGCCGCAAACATTAAGATACCTGGTTTTTAAATTCTAGTAAATCCAAAACTCGTCTGAAATTCATGAAACTTGGCATGCTATCATGGGGCGACATCAACATGCCGTGGTAAAATTTTGGTCCCATTTGGGGCAGGTTTGGGTATAAGCTTCTCACAAACCAGAGCTTCTCACAACAAGCCTGATGGTTTCGGTAGGGAACGTTTCACCTTTCTGGACGAAACGATATCCGTTGCCTCTTCTTGATTTCAATTTTTTCTCTAGTGTCAACATAGAACAACAGGAGTGTTGTGTGAAATTTTGGGATTTTTCGGGGTTCGTTTGGACATTTTATACATTAGTTGAGTTTTCAATGCATTTATGTGCATAATTCAAATTTGAACTACAGGCACATGCTCTAATGCATATAAATTGGTTGAAAATTCAAATATGTGTCCTTGGTTGCATGCTTAGGTCCCATGCAAGAAATGAGAATGAATGTCAAACACCCTGCCACCGTCACTCGGCCGCAAACATTGAGATACCTGGTTTTTAAATTCTAGTAAATCCAAAACTCGTCTGAAATTCATGAAACTTGGCATGCTATCATGGAGCGGCATCAACATGTCGTGGTAAAAATTTTGTCCCATTTGGGACAGGTTTGGGTCTAAGCTTCTCACAAACTAGAGCTTCTCACAACAAGCCTGATGGTTTCGGTAGGGAACGTTTCACCTTTCTGGATGAAACGATATCCGTTGCCTCTTATTGCTTTCAAAAAATTTCTAGTGTCAACATAGAACAACAGGAGAGTTGTGTTAAATTTTGGAATTTTTGGGGTTCATTTGGACATTTTTATACATTAACTAGGTTTTCGAGGCATTTTATGTGCATAATTCAAATTTGAACTATATGCACATGCTCCAGTGCATATAAATTGGTTGAAAAATCAAATATGTGTCCTTGGGTGCATGCTTAGGTCCCATGCAAGAAATGTGAATGAATTTCAAACACCAGGGCACAATTGATTGCCAGAAAAACGTTGAGATACTTTGTTTTTAAATTCTAGTAAATCCAAAACTCGTCTGAAATTCATGAAACTTGGCATGCTATCATGGAATGGCACCCGACATGCTGTGGTAGTTTTCGTGTCCATTTTGAGAGAAGGCGCACTCGAATAACAGCCAACAAAGGCATTTTGAAACAAATAGCTGCCACTCTAACATCGCAAACATTTTAGATAGAACACCCATATGTAAACCGACTGCTTCCCCAGTAAGCCAAGGGAAAATGTGCCGAGCAGGATTTGTGCAGCTCTTCATCACAAACGTTTTAGATAGAACACCTGTATGCAAAGTGAGAGCTATGGTAAGCCAAGGGAAAATTCGTCGCGCGGGATTTGTGCATCTCTTCAACGCAAACAGGTCAGATTGAATAAGGTATGCAAAGCGAGACTTCGGCACTAAGCCAAGAGAAAATTTGGCAAGCAGGATTTGTACCTCCCTTCAACGCAAACGGTTTTTTCGGATGACTCGTGTGCAACCACTTACAGACAATTTTGTAATATTTGCATCTGTCATATTGGGTATATTACCATTTGTGAAACTGGAAAGATTGACATTTGTTGATCTAGTAACATTGCCATTTGTCAATCCTTGTAACACTGCGATTTGTCAAAATATGCACCTAAAAATCACTAGCACTATCTAATTTTTGCAACTAAAATTTAGTAATTAAGCATAGATTTCATTCATAGATTAAGCAGTCGTTCTTTATACAAACAGTTCAACTCGATAGCTGAACCGACCAAACATTTCCCCAATTGTTGCCAACCACGTACTGAAATAGCTAGTTCAACTATATATACTAGCTAATTTTAAGTACGTTGTACAGTTCCACCACATCTATAGTCAGATGAACTAAACAAAATAGCCCCTAAATACTACTACTACTATGGAGGGGCTTTGTACTACTTCCGGCAGCCTCTCCTCTGCCGAGCGCGCTCAGTAAGAGGAAGAGGAGGAGGAGCCTACCGACGAGCTGGACAACTACAATACGGTGCCTGCCGCTGCTGCACCTTCACCGACGCTCACCTCGAACACCCTCTGCCACTCCAGACGACCCCTCTTGAAGCGGCCAGACTGCTCGTAGATCTCCTGATTCCTCGCCTCTGCGTCAGCGTGTGCTGCGGCCACGACTGCGGTAAGGCTCTTTGCGTGCTCGACGAGGCGCTCCTCCTCCTCCCACAGGAACTCGATGTAGCGTGCAAGGTCGCTGACGCATGTGCGGGCCTCCACCTCCGCCTCCCTCCTTCGGGCGGCAGTGGCGGAGCGGGTGATGATCCCGGCGGTCGACGGTGGGCTGGCGGCCACGGCGGCCGACGATGGGGTGGCGGCCACGACCACCACCTCCCACCTTCGGGCCGCGGTGGCGGAGCGGGTGATGGCCACGATGGCCAGCAGTGGGGTGGCGGCCACGACGGCCACCTCCCGCCTTCAGGCCGGGGCAGCGTAGCGGGCGATGGCCCTGGCTTTCGCCGGTGGTGTGGCGGCAACGGCGGCCGGCAACAGCTGCCGACGGGCAGCGGCGGCGGAGCGTGTGGTGGGTGTTCCGCGCACACCCCACAGGGACGCCACGCGCACTACACTACGCCGGGGACTGCGCCGCCGCTGCGGTGTAGCCTCCCAGCTGGAGCTGTCCTTTGATGACGGCGGAGTGGCTGAGTGACGACGACGGACCGGTGCCATTGGCGATTGTGGGAGAAGCAGACGAGATAAGCTACAGGTAGGGAGGGGAAAATGTGACGCAGGACTCGCCGGCCGTGAGGGTTTATATAGTAGGCTAGTAAGCATTGGGACTTTGGGGGATTTCACCGAGTCGGGCGGGAAGCTTGCGCGGGAACCTGTGCAGTTGCGCGGGAACGGGCTCACCACTGTTTGGCCAAAAGAATACCCCCGCGCGCTGATCAAGCTTGCGCTCGAAGCCGTCTGCAGCAGCGGGGTGACAAGACGTTCGAGAGGAGGACGAAAGGACACGTACACATACAGTTAATAAAAAAATGTTTGCAATTTAATTACCTACTATACCCCCGTCCTGGTTTATAAGTAGGATTTAACTAATAAAATACGAATGCATGTCGCCAAAGATTATATCGTTGGATTCGTATTTGAACATAATTTCCAGTTATATAATTTTTGTAACATGCATTAACATTTTGTTGGTTAAATTTAAGGTCAAAATATGGCACAGAATATATAAAGGGGACTAATAGACCAAGACGGCGGTAGTAGCACACGGCCGCTCTCTACGGCGTATCACACACATCTTATTAAGTTGAACCTTTTCTATTGTGTTGCCTAATCACACACAGTTCATCCTAGTGAATTGTATGCCGTATATCGCACACACCCTCATCTGGCTGCCTGTTTCTTTTGTTCTGCATCATCGCAAACAGTTCTTCTTGATTAACCATTTGCCACTCATCCAATGGAGGGAAGCTTCTACATTCACGGGGGACGTGGCATTGACCATTGGGCGGCAACAGTAGGTCATCCGGGTGCGCAATATAGGATGCAAAGAGGGATCCTACAGCAGCAAGGACCAGCTTCCCTGTCGATAGCTCATCTAACAGAACTCCCAAGTTAACTGTGCTGAGGCTGGAGTAGTCATCGGATGGATGACCGGATGGGAAGTGGCCTCGATGTTAAATTAACTGATTTGATGGGTCACTGTAAACATTTAATTGCATTGAATGTATATAGTGCTCCGTCATATTAGTTGAATTAACCTCGAGGTCCTTGTTTTTTAATTTTTGACATTTTTTGTTTTTTGAACACATGTTGATTGGGTTGAAGAAGGTCTATCTCGTTACTTTTTGATAATTTTTGTTTTTTGAACACATGTTGATTGGCTTGAATGAAGGTCTATCCCATTACTTTACGACATGTTTTCAAAACATGGACCTCGAGGTTAATTCAACTAATAGGATGGAGCACTATATACATTCAATGCAATTAAATGTTTTCCAAAAAAAGTGATATGATTTCTGTGAAACTTATAAGTCATGTATGTCAAATTAACCTCTGTGTACTTGTTCTCAAATTAACCTCCGGGCCTGTTTGCCGCGTATCACACACGTCTTGTTAAGTTGAACTGTTTATGTTCTCTTCCCTAATCGAAAATAGTTCATTCGAGTGAACCATATGCCGTATATCACACACACCTTAATCTGGCTGACCATTTTTGTTGCTTTCCCTAATAGCAAACAGTTCATCGGAGCTAAACGTATGCCGTATATCGCACACACATTGATGTGGCTGCCCGTTTCTGTCGTTCTGTATAATCACAAGCAGTTTGTCTGGATCAACCGTATGCCCAGCATCGCACACGCAAGTAAAATCTAAACTGTGTTTGATGTACCCGCCATCGCAAACGTTTTGCATCTTTTTTGACGGTTTTTTTACATCACCGTTTGCGATTAATGCATCGCACACAGTTTCCTCAAAGGGTCTCTGATCGTAGTGTCGCATTAGCAGCATCCTGCAGTAGTGTGCTCTCCAGTGGGAGCAACAAGAAGCACGCTAGCTCCCGCACCTTGCAGGGAGAAGGCACCATCAAAATACATGATCCATTCTTGGGGCGCTTCCTTGCCGGGGATAACTGTTTCCAGCACTTCTTCATCAGGGCTTGGCGTCCATTCTGCAATAAACTCTGCCAACGCCCTGCTCTGAATCGTTGATGTGCTTTCAAACTTCTGGCCAAAGCTGGATAACTCCAATGCCCATTCGACTATCCTGCCGGTAGCCTCTGGGTTCCGGAGTATCCTTTGCAATGGGAAGCAGGTGACAACCGTGATCTCATGGGCTTGGAAGTAGTGGCACAGTTTCCTTGAGGCCATGACAAGGCCAAAAATCAATTTTTGCACGCCTGAATACCTGGATCTAGCCCCCTGCAACAGGGAGCTGACGAAGTATACTGGGCGCTGCACCACCTTCTTCCTTGCCGCGTCCTTGGGGTTGCCACCGCTGCCGTGCTCTTCTTTGTCTTGACCTACATTCGGCCTTGTTGGGCTGTTCTCTCTCTCTTCTCTGGGCAAAACACTTGCTGAGGTTGCTGTCTCCTCCACTTCCTGCTGCACCACTAAAGCTGCGCTAACCACTTGATTGGCCGCTGAGAGATATAGCAGCAATGGCTCTTGTGGTTTGGGTGCAACCAAAGTGGGTACAGAGGGTAAGTAGGTCTTCAAATCTTGTAGCGCTGCATCTGCTTCCATGGTCCACTTCATGGGTCCTGCCTTCTTCAGAATCGTAAAGAACG
Source organism: Thinopyrum elongatum (assembly GCA_011799875.1). NCBI lineage: Eukaryota > Viridiplantae > Streptophyta > Magnoliopsida > Poales > Poaceae > Thinopyrum > Thinopyrum elongatum. The sequence goes on along the minus strand of CM022300.1, from coordinate 166,089,333 downwards.
GCAAGGCGCGCTCGGCAGACTTGGAGATGAACCTGCTGAGCGTGGCAACGCATCTCGTCAAACGCCTTACATCCTTAACTGTCTTGGGTGCCTGAATCTACTCGATGGCTTTGATCTTATCTGGATTGGCCTCGATCCCACGGAGGGACACAAAGAAACCAAGTAGCTTGCCGGAGGGAACGCCAAACACACACTTCTCCGGGTTCAACTTCAAGTTGATCTTACGCAGATTAGCAAATGTCTCTTCTAAATCCTGGATGAGGGTTGATCTGTCCTTGGTCTTGACCACAATATCATCCATATAAACCTCAATGTTCCTGTGCAACTGTGGTTCAAAACCAATCTGGACTGCTCTTGCAAATGTGGACCCGGCACTCTTCAACCCGAAAGGCATGCGCACAAAGCAATATGTGCCACATGGGGTAATGAATGAGGTCTTTTCTTCATCTTCCTTAGATAAAGATCTGATGGTATCGAGAGTATGCATCCATAAAGGAGAGCAAGTCACACCCGGAAGTGGAGTCCACAATCTGGTCGATGCGCGGCAAGGGGAATAGGTCCTTTGGGCATGCCTTGTTCAGATCCATGAAATCTATGCAAAGCCTCCATTTCCCATTAGCCTTGCGCACAACCACTGGGTTCGCTAACCATGTTGGATGTAACACTCCTCTACCCAAACCAGCTGCCTTAAGCTTCTTGATCTCCTCGGCAATGAACTGCTACCGCTCCAAGGCCTCCTTCCGGACTTTCTGCTTGATTGGTCGGGCATGTGGGCAGACAGCAAGGTGGTGCTCGATTACCTCCCTGGGAACACCGGGGATATCAGATGGTTGCCAGGCAAACACATCGATATTCACCAGCAGGAATGCAACAAGCGTGCTTTCCTATTTGTCGTCAAGGGGGGCACTGATAGTGAAAGTACCATCAGCGCCAACCGGCCCTGCCGGGACCTTTTTAACTTGGGGTGCAGCAGCCTTGGATTTCTTGCTGTTGGAAGTTTTCGGCAAGTCATCAACAGGTGTGGCGCACTCCGAAGAGGTGCGCTTCCCGGATTCCTTGCTGGTGCCCCTACTAGCCTTCTTCTTTCCTTCACTTTCCTTGGCGGGAACTGTGGCCTCAGCGGCCTCTGCCGTGACCGCGTCTCGGTACATCTTATCCACGCAAATAATTGCGTCTTTCTTGTCTGATGGAATGGAAATGACGCCCATCGGCCCTGGCATCTTCAAAGTGTTGTAGGCATAGTGGGATGCCGCCATGAACTTGGCCAGTGCTGGACGCCCAAGGATTCCGTTGTACGGCAGGGGGACGTCGACCACATCAAACACAACCTTCTCTGTCTTGTAGTTCAACTCTCCTCCGAACGTCACTGGCAACGTAATCTTTCCCTTAGGATGACTCCTGTCGGGATTGACTCCTTGAAACGTGCAAGTGGCCTTAAGCTCTTCCTCTGCTATCTGGAGTTTGCTGATAACTTTGGGGGAAATCAGATTCAACCCGGCCCCACCATCAACCAACATCTTTATGACTTTGAGGTTATGGATTGTTGGTGAGACCAACAATGGCAAGCATCGTACCACAATGATGCGGTCGGGGTGATCCTCTTCATCAAAGATGATGGCGTGCGTGACCACTTGAGCGGCTTCCAAGAATCTGCTGCTGGCTCCATGGCATTGACCTCACGTGCCCACTGTTAAGTTGGCTGTGAGAGGAGTGCAAAGATGCACCCCCGTCAATACACAGGGCATCAGTGGCCTTCTGGAATTCCCGCTCGCTGGTTTCCTCTTCATTCCCTCCATCACTTTCATCGTTGCAATCCTCTTTCTCTCGGCCCCTGGCGGGTTTCCCTTGGTTCCGAGGAGCCTTGCCGGGGTGATTTGCTTCACCGCCCCGGCCCTTCCCGCCAGTACCGTTCTGACCCTTTTCTTTATCACGCTTCTCATACTCAGCCCTCTGCCTCTTGACGAGCTGCTCAACTTGATGGCACTCCTCGAGATCATGGCCTTTGGTCCGATAAATCTTGCAGTACGGTCCATCACATTTCCCTGCTTTCTCGATAGCCGCAGCCTCCCGGCAGTCAGTGCACGTGGCAGCCTCCTTGCCAGGGGCTTCCGCCTTACCCTTCTTACCGGTACTAGGCATGCCTGATCCTTCAACGGTCAGCACTGCCTTGTCTTTGTGCTTCTTGCTGCGCTTCTTGTTCTTCTTCTTCTGACTGGTGGTCTTGTCTTCATCTTTTGAGTTGATGTCAACGCAATCTTCCTCTCCAGGATGTTTTCTCCCCTCCTCCACCCAAGCACACTTGTCTGCCAAGGTGTAAACCTCCTTCACAGTCTTGGGCAACTGAACATTCATCTTGGAACATATCCTGCGGTTGCGCATGTTGGACTGGAAGGCAGATATCACAGCTGCCGGGTGGATGTCTGGAATGTTCCTGTGGACTCGGCTGAATCTCTGCAAGTACTTCCGGAGAGCCTCTCCTTCCTTCCGTTGGAGAAGCTGCAAGTCACTGGGCCGCCCTAGTTCTTGGTGGCCGCCTGTGAAGGCGCCAATGAACTCATGGCACAGGTCAGCCCAGGTCAAAATGGAGTTCTCCGGCAGGTGAATCAGCCAAGACCTCACATTTGACTTGAGTGCCAAAGGGAAGTAGTTGGTGAACACTTTCTCATCTCTTCCCATGGCAGCTTGAACAGCGATGGTTTAGATGCTCAAGAACTCTGCCGGGTTAAGTTTCCCATCATACTTCTCGGGTATCTCTGGCTTGAACGTGCGAGCGGACGGCCAACGGACTTGCCGCAGCTCACGGGTGAAAGCAGGGCACCCAACCTCGAAAGGCAGGCACTCGCCATCTCCGAGCGCAGGCTCGTCGACGTCAGGGCCATCGCACCCATTGGACCAGCAGTGGTCGTCGTGGCGCCGCTTGACGACGATGCGCGCGGCTTCCCTCCGCCTGTTCTCCGGGGCTCGCCGTTAGCCTTGACGCACTCGAGGGTCGGAAGAGGCCATCGAGATGTCATCGGGCTCTTGGTTTCGTGGCTCCCGTGCTACTTGCCGTGGCAGGGATTGCACCATGGGGGTGACCCCCGCCGTCCGGTCTACCGCACGAGCCGTTGTTGTTGCCTGGGGAGGCCGCGGCGGACCAGCTCACTCTGATCCTTCCGCCTCGACGAAACCAATCAGACTTTGGATGGTGGCCCGCCACTCATCCATCTGATCGGCTACCGGCGGAAATCTCAACAGCAGTTGGGCTCGCGCCATGGACTCTGAGGCAGTGCTTGGCATGGGTGATGATGATGTAGATCGCAGCGTCGCTCGGCTCCTGATGGTGCCGGTGGTGACCGCGCCGCGCCCTCGTTGTTGCGAACCAGCTGCTTGGAGGGCGTGGTGACGCGGTGGAGGCGCTTGAGGGCCAGTGGCTCCATTGGGCACAGTAACCGGGTCAGCCCGTTCCGGGGTGGCGTGTGCCTTGCGGTCACGCCCACAGCGGGGGCGGCCGAAGGGTTGCGATTGGCCCCAGAACGAACGCCACCACTGCGGCTGTGCCCTTCGGCAAGGAGAAGGGGTTCAGCTGGAATAATCCCTCCATCAGTACCTCGTGGAGCATGGCCACTTGGATGTTGCTGATGCTGTCCTTCCCCGGTGCCTCCCGCTCCTGCGTCGGCCGTGGGGGAGGTGGTAACAATGCCGCCTGCGCCGACCACGTCCCCCGTAGCATCCGCATCCTCACGCGTCCCTGCATTCCCCGCGACGTCGACGGTCCCGGGCGGCGGAAAATTTGAGGTGGATGCGTGGTTTGTAGCTCCGGGCTTCTTCTTGGGCGCCATAGTCGATGATGAAAATGGCAATGAAGATGACGCACTACTGACGCTTTCAGATTCGCGCAAGTGATCCCCCTACCTGGCGCGCCAAAGATGTCGTGGGAAACCACGGCCACCTATGGGGCCATGAGCCCCTTTTTGGTTCGGCCGGGGGATAGGCACGTTGCACAAAGAGCAGAGAAGTGTAGCACAGCGCAGCAGAGATCCCACGGGCAGTTTTTACCCAGGTTCGGGCCGCCATGAGGCGTAAATCCCTACTCCTGCTTTGGTGGATTGATAGTGGAAATATGGTCGCGAGCGTAGCACACTTGCCCGGCAAGGTTGTCTCAGGGCGAGAGTGGCTATGCGCGTATGGATGTCTGAGGGTCTGAACCAGCAAGCCAACCAACCCTTTCTACGGTCGCCATGGGCCTCCTTTTTATAGATTAAGGGATCACCATGGTGGCAAATCAGTCCTTACGCACTGATTAGATAGCAAACAGTGCTTTCACACCTAACTCTGCAGGTTGACAGAACGCATTGTGGCGCCCTGCCTGATTACCACTGTAGCCAGACGGTCGCCACGCATGCCAGCCCAGGAAATCACTCTGGCATGCGTGTTTACCACAAGTATCATGAACACAGGCATTTCTATTAATGGATATATAAGTCTTACATGATATTACAAGAGGTGATGGCAGCGGAAAAGCTCTATCTAAGGCAGCATGGTCTTGGTGCGGCTCCAATCCACAGGGATCTGACTGGGTTACGCTCCTAGCCCACGAACGCTCCGGCTCCTTGTCGACGGACGACGGATCCTTATGTGAACCTGGCCACATTGAAGGCCGCTGAATACTTTTGAATGTACTCGCAAGCAAACCAAACTAACATATACACCAAGCAAAGCAATCCATGGCATTCAAGCATGCATTTGTTATTGGAGCAACATTAATTATCATGGCATAGCAGGATTATCTAGCAAGTTAATTTCTAAAGTAAAATTATAATAAAGTAAAGTATATCAAGTAAATAATCAATACTCAGAACATTTTCATGGTCCAATCCGACGTTGAACCAAATCCAATCCCAACCTTGACCAGATCCAACTTACTCTCTTTCGGGTTGCCTTACAACCCTCAGAATACTCATGAGTCACTGAGTACTTCCGATCAAAAGAGGAGTTCTTCCATCATTATTATTATTACGGTTGACCACCTAGTGAGGTCTGGACGGACTGTCCAATACCGTGGACACGGCTATTCGAATAGATTTTACACTCTGCAGAGGTTGCGCACTTTACCCACACCATGGAGCACCTGACCTCGTGATCCCATTCGGGTGGACCAGTGTTGCTCCAACGAAACCTACCTAACCCATGACTCCTTCACCATACCACCGACAATCATACCCTCCTAGGGTCATGTCCTGGGTGGCCCCTGTGTCACCTCGTGACACCTGCCACCGTCGTGGCCAACTAAACTGTCCCAAATGGGGACACCGGCAAATATCTCAACTGGGCTCACAAGGTTATCGTCGCCTACCGGGCCAGGGCAGCGCACACGCATAACCTTCCATAGTTGGTGGTACCGATAAAAGAGCACGCGATCAGACCAAGCCAAGTTCGTCCCATACCAGCAAATGTTGTCGCACGGATAAGTCCGGACAGGTGACTCAGGATCAACCGACTAGGTTTAGTTCAAGCAAAAATTTAGCAAGCATGATTGTTTATCACAATAACTTGAGATGGCAGCAACCACGCATTTAAATAAATTACTTTGACTTATCACATAGCCAACTAATGCAAGTAATGTAAACCGTAAGTGTAGTCTACCAGAAGTTTAATTACTATCACAGGCATAATCATTAATTAAACATGCCAGAATAACACAGAGCAATGCTTTAGGGCATATATCAGATGGTCGGCTTGCCTGGGGTTGATGAATACTCCAGGAAGAAGTGCGGTGAAGCCGCGGAAGAATCGCCGAAAAAGTTTCTCTCCCGGAGGGGCTGTTTAGAGGCAAGGGTAAAATGGTCATTTTCAGAATGTGTAAAAATTATGAAAATGATACCATGGGAACGGGCTCGATGAACTGAAGACGTGGGCGTTGGTTTCACCTAAATCGGAGTCACGGTCGTGAAGTTGTGGGGGTTTGACTGCGAAGGACCTTGCTGTAAATAAAATCATTACATTCGGGTCCTCAGCAGTTTTTTTTTTCTGCGAAAAGGAGAAATGGCACTGTGCACTTGGGCTACCTTGGGCCGAAACCGGCTGGAGCCTAGGGCTAGCCGAGCCGCGTAGCTGCTGCTGCTGATGATGGGCCGGCCCACCTGCATTGCCACTTAAAAAATAACGGGGGTAGGGCGTTGAGCCGCTGCCAGGCCGGGCCCGCCCGCAGGGTCTTCGTCCTCCTCCCGCGCTTGCCTCGCAGAAGAGGGAGGTGGCGCCCGACGGCGATTGCGGTGATTCCGGCCACCCCTCGCGGCGCTCAGCCTACCGGCGTGACCAGGAGACCCAACCGCATCCATCCCATGGGCACACGGACCTCGGGGAAGTCGGGTTTGAGCACCCCTTCAACCACGGCGGCGACCGGCGTCGGGCGATGTTGGGTAGGGTGTGGTGGCCGAGGAGAGGAGGGGAGGGAGGGCGAGGAGGCTCCGGGGTGGTGGTGGTAGGCAAGTGAGGAGGCGGGGTAGAGCGGGGACGGCCTAGGTGCCGTGAATTTAGGCGAGGCCGAGCAATGGCCGTGGCAGAGCTTGCCGGTGATTTGGGGCTCTAGGGGACGCGGCTGCTCGGGGCTGGGGTTTAGGAGGGCTTCAGAGAGGGAGAGAGGAGTGGGGTGATCTCGAGGGAGGTCGGGCATGGGCTATTTGTAGCTGGACGACGGAGGAGGATAGGTTCGGCCGCCGTGGTGGCCTTAGCCACACACTGGAGCTCGCAGTGAGCTGGCCATGGACGTGCACGGCGCCAACATGGCGCGCTCAGAGGGAGGGGATGGCTCGGGGAGGAGCTAGCCGATGCCGGCCGAGGCTCCCAGAAACTCGTCGCCGTGGCGGCAATTCGGTGGAGCACCGGAGGTTGGCACAAGCAGCCAGGAGCTAGGAGACGAAAGGGAGAGGCCTCCAGAACGCTCACGCACACGGTGGGGAGCTCGCTGGCACTTGCGGACAAGCCAAAGCCTACCAGAGACGACTCCCGAAGGGTCTGGCACACAGTGCGCAGATTTGGCGCGCTCTGCCCGTGGTCACCGTGTGGCCTCGGCATTGCCACGCCCCAATTGAGGCCAAACTATGTCTAGGGTATTCTCCACTCCTCCAGAAGTTGACTTGCACCCTCAGATAAGAACAAGGGGCTCTGGTGTGACTACACCTTGATCAAACAACAACTGATAGCAAAGTGTTTGACAGGTGGTGTTGTTATCACAGTGCTCACCTTGGCCTGATCTTGGGCAAGGGTTAATCAAACACCAAGGTCAACATGATTACAATGTTTCAACACAAATGGACCAGTATAGATGGTACTTCCTTTGTGACCATGCACTCTGGCCAGAAATGGAGATGAATTTGCTGGGACAAAGTGGCTAAATGGATTTGGCTCAAACTTGGTGGAGGGTGATGATTTGGACATATGAAGCTACTGTAAAAAGTTTCATACCATTTCGATACACCAAAATGGTACTTCCTTCACCGAGGTTTAAAATGGACAAAAACTTGAGAAAATTGCTGGGGAAGAATGGATAGAGGGATTGAGCTGGTTTTTGGTTTCCAGAAGTGATTTCTCAATGTTAATCACCATGAAAATTTTCACCTCAAATAGATCAAGGGTTCAAGCACTTCCTTTGCAAACTGTAATTCTACACAGAATTTGCAAATGGATGTTGTGCTCAAACTTTGAACTATGGAACTTGAGTTTTGATGGAAATGGTGAAGATATGGATAGGGTAAGCTCCAAAAATTATTTGGGATTCTTCCTGGCTACCAAAATGGTAGTTCCTTTAGAAACTGCCCAAAATGCAATATTGGCATTAAATAGGAAAATGCAATTTCCCTTATTTAATTATGGCCAATATTTTTTTGAGAGCTCAATATGATCACAAAGAATATCTCCACAAGTTTTCATGAACTTTGGAGATGGATAGATATTTTCCTGGATTTAATTCCCTTAACTGGTAGAAAAAAGAATTAATTATAAATGAAAAATATTGCAAATGACTTGGCAATATTTTTGCATATCCAGAGTTTATAAGGATAGGATGATCACTTGGAGAAGTTTGGGAGTCAGCAGAGCAAAGGAAATTGGGGTTCCTTTGTAACTGCAAGAATTAGGGTTTCCCTTCCGGCAACTCGGAAGGTAGGGTTTCGACGGCAAAACCCTGAGAACAAATTTTGGTTGGCAAGATTGAACTCTAGAGACTCTCTGGTTGGATAGGGAAGGCAAGGCTAGATGACCATCTTCATATCCTCAAGAGCTGGAGAAAATCCAATAACATCGAGAGAAAAGACGGGAGTCAAATCCCGCAAAGGAAAAAAATAGGAGCGAAAACCAGGGTGTTACAAACCTACCCACCTTAAGAAAATCTCATCCTCGAGATTTCCGGGCTTACCTCCCGGTGAAGGGGGACTTACCTATGTGCGACTTGGACCCATCAGCGGTCTTATCTTTGTTGGTTCATTGACCTTTTAACTGCCTTTTCTGATGGACCGTGTGTTGTCTTTGCACATAGCTTCCTTGGATCCTTCTCTTTCCTGTCAGGTGTACCTTTTTCCTGGGTAGTGGTGTTGCTGGGTGGGGTAGCAGGTAAAATCAACAAACAGCTCGGTTTCCTTGGCCTGGAAGTAACTGCTTCGGATTTTATTGCGATGCTTCGTACCCTGACAGTCACGGGCAAGACATCCTTTGCTGGTACCAGGCTCACGTGCTCGTATGGCCTCGATGGCTAGGGGTGACTTTCTCTTTGCCGTGTCAGAATGCTTAGTCTGGCTATGGGTTCCATACTGCCATTTCCTTGTGTCTTAGGCATTCTGAATTTGTCCTTAGGTGATCCATAATTCAAAGAACAACATGACCGAGCTATTGCTGCTTTATCCCCAACAGAGATGTCAGGCATGATCAGAAAGTAATCATAGACAGTAATCTCTTATTCCAATGATGTCATGATGTCTACGAGCTGTTGGTGCTGACGTGCTTTGAGCCATTCTATCTGAATGTCTTGTTTCAAACTCAGTCGCTCGTGGAGAGGACTCTGTCATATGTAGACTCTGTAGTTCTTGCTGTGACCACTGAGGTAAACATAGTATTGCTATCATTTAGTGTATCTTTTGGAGTATAGCCTCTTGTCTTGGTTGATGGCCCATATTCATGATAAGTGCGGCAATCTCACTTGTAACCGCAAGTAGTGCATTGTTGTGGCCGCATATGCAAGAGTCTGACAAAGATTGGTAATACAACTCTGTTTGTGAAGCTGTATCTTGCTGACCATCATGGAGGTTGTTTTTCCACAACTTCTTTGTTCTTGAGGATTCTTCTGATGGACTTATCATGACCTGCCAACACGGCTCCTTGATTGTTTTCCCGGCTTATCGGGCTTGTTCTCACAACTTACTCTTGCATATCTCGTAGGGGTTACTGTGCTCGTATTCTTCTTTTCAACATGGGGCCAATGTTTCTCTGAACACAGTCATTCGTGGCGAGTGGCTCGCATGAACTTATCCACTGGACTGCATGCTCACAACATATGCAGAGGTAGGATAACTCCCTTCATAACCACTGAGTTCTAAGGCAGAAGGGTATGTCTGGACTAGTTCGTGCTCTTGACAAGATTGTCGTGGGCACAATGGCGTGTTGAAGAAGGCTGAATTCCTTATGTTCGAAGCTTCTGCCGGGGTAGTGTGCTGAAGAAGGCTGGGTATCGTACCTCAGAAGTTGTTCCCTCATGTGTCTTGCTGAGGAAGGTCGGGTGCCTTATGCCGGAAGCTTTCCCTGGTAGCACACGGTGGAAGATGGGAGTGCCGTATCCCAGAAGATTTTCTCACCAAGTGGCGTACCGAGGAAGATTGGGAGTCTTGCATCGTAAGCTCTTCTCGGTAGCTTGCGGAGGAAGGCTGGGTCCCTTATACCAGAAGCCTTTCGCTGTGTACGCAGTCGGATCTATGGCCGATTCTGGCTTCCTTCTGAAGTATCCGGAATTTACTCATAGCGGAGCCAAACTTGATATAGGCCATACCTTGTCTAAATATATTCTGTTGTCATGCACACCGCTTATCCTTCTGCTAGTCAGATCATTGCTGTTGTAAAGGGTGCACGACTGGTGCATGCCTCATGTTGATAATTACTCCGGAATTCCATATGTTGCCGGTAATAAGCAGTTGATGGATAATTCCATTTGGTTCAGCTGAGCTTCCAAGCATGTGAAGTTCTCATTGATCCTGGGCAACCGCGAACTTATCCATATTCCTTGCAGACCTTGTCACAGTGCCCAGAAAATTTTGCATTTGCAACGATGAATTCCAAAATATGCTTTGCAATTTGTACCAACGTACCGGAATTTTGTTGCTGCTCTTGGCACATTCACATTCTCGAAATATGTCTTCGGTGGCTAATAAATGATTCTTGAGTCCGTTGAGAAAAGACCCGATTCACCTTACTGATTGAAATAGTCCTTGTGTCGCAGATGGAGTAATTTGTCCTTACTAGTGTTCATCCCTGATAACTCATCTGACTACTCCTTAGGTGTGATCTGTTCTGAGGCAAACTCTCTCAGGTATGTTCTGGTCTTGTCCATTGCACACATATTCTGCTTCTGACCCATTCTTCATTATTATTGACAGATCTGGTGTTGCTGTTCTGAATATCGGGCAGTTGGTTTGGCTTGACACTTGCTGAATTTGGATTATTGGGCATTATCCCAGTTGCATGCTGGTCTTCTTGATGGCACTTGCAGATGGATCCAGTCAGAGCAAAGAAACGAAACCGCAAAAGGGACAAGAACCGCGAAAAAAAGCAAATAAAGCTCAAATTTTGCAGACCTTACACACGTGGCCGAAGATCCACTAGTATAACTAGTATAGCTCACTCGATGCACCGCTAAGGATTTAGAAGCGAAACCACACAATGCTCCTGGCAGCACTGGTGTCCAGCTCCTACTACTTCCTTAGGGAACATCAAACTCGACGCACGACCATAGCCAAAATGGCTTAGTCAACGATCCTAAGGTTGTCGGGGAAAAGATGGAATTTATAAGCGTTTTCCAAAGGAAACTAGATTTAAGGAGAGGAATACCATGGTTAGCAAGCAAGGTAGGGATATCTGGTTTACCTAAGGGTTCAGGGCTCACGGGTCGTTGCCTGGTGCAGATATTTCACATCGGAGGCAAAGGCCACGAGAGTTGGGGTCTGATGAAGCCAAAGACCTATGGGGTTGCCTTATGATCAATAGTAGCCGTGCCGAGTGACAAAGATGGCTGAAATTCATCTGGGCTTTCTACTAATCAAGAGGCAATGAAGTCTGGCTAGGGTAACCTATAGTCAGCCTGGCTGCTCTGATACCATCCGTTGTGGCGCCCCGCCTGATTACCACTGTAGCCAGACGGTCGCCACACATGCCAGCCCAGGAAATCACTCTGGCATGCGTGTTTACAACAAGTATCATGAACACAGGCATTTCTATTAATGGATATATAAGTCTTACATGATATTACAAGAGGTGATGGCAGTGAAAAAGTTCTATCTAAGGCTACATGGTCTTGGTGCGGCTCCAATCCATAGGGATCTAACTGGGTTACACTGCTAGCCCGCAAACGCTCCGGCTCCTCGTCGACGGATGACGGATCCTTATGTGAACCTGGCCACATTGAAGGCCGCTGAGTACTTTTGAATGTACTCGCAAGCAAACCAAACTAACATATACACCAAGCAAAGCAATCCATGGCATTCAAGCATGCATTTGTTATTGGAGCAACATTAATTATCATGGCATAGCAGGATTATCTAGCAGGTTAATTTCTAAAGTAAAATTATAATAAAGTAAAGTATATCAAGTAAATAATCAATACTCAGAACATTTTCATGATCCAATCCGATGTTGAACCAAATCCAATCCCAACCTTGACCAGATCCAACTTACTCTCTTCCGGGTTGCCTTACAACCCTCAGAATACTCACGAGTCACTGAGTACTTCCGATCATAAGACGAGTTCTTCCATCATTATTATTATTACGGTTGACCACCTAGTGAGGTCTAGACGGACTGTCCAATACCGTGGACGCGGCTATTCGAATAGATTTTACACTCTGTAGAGGTTGCGCACTTTACCCACACCATGGAGCACCTGACCTCGTGATCCCATTCGGGTGGACCAGTGTTGCTCCAACGAAACCTGCCTAACCCATGACTCCTTCACCGTACCACCGACAATCATACCCTCCCAGGGTCATGTCCTGGGTGGCCCCTGTGTCACCTCGTGACACTTGCCACCGTCGTGGCCAACTAAACTGTCCCAAATGGGGACGCCGACAAATATCTCAACTGGGCTTACAAGGTTATCGTCGCCTACCGGGCGAGGGCAGCGTGCACGCATAACCTTCCCTAGTTGGTTGTACCGATAAAAGAGCACGCGATCAGACCATGTCAAGGCCGTCCCATACCGGCAAATGTTGTTGCATGGATAAGTCCGGACAGGTGACTCAGGATCAACCGACTAGGTTTAGTTCAAGCAAACATTTAGCAAGCATGATTGTTTATCACAATAACTTGAGATGGCAGCAACTAGGTATTTAAATAAATTACTTTGATTTATCACATAGCCAACTAATGCAAGTAATGTAAACTGTAAGTGTAGTCTACCAAAAGTTTAATTACTATCACAGGCATAATCATTAATTAAACACGCCAGAATAACACAGAGCAATGCTTTAGGGCATATATCAGATGGTCGGCTTGCCTGGGGTCGATGAATAATCCGGGAAGAAGTGCGGTGAAGCCGCGGAAGAATCACCGGAAAAGTTTCACTCCCGGAGGGGCTGTTTAGAGGCAAGGGCAAAATGATCATTTTCGGAATGTGTAACCCTGATGAAAATGATACCATGGGAACGAGCTCGATGAACTGAAGACGTGGGCATTGGTTTCACCTCAATCGGAGTCACGGTCGCGAAGTTGTGGGGGTTTCACTGCCAATGACCTTGCTGTAAATAAAATCATTACATTCGGGTCCTTAGCAGTCTTTTTTCTGCGAAAAGGAGAAATGGCACTGTGCACTTGGGCTGCCTTGGGCCGAAAGCGGCTGGAGCCTGTGGCTGGCCGAGCCGCATAGCTGCTGCTGCTGATGATGGGCCGGCCCACCTGCACTGCCACTTAAAAAATAACGGGGGGAGGGCACTGAGCCGCTGCCAGGCCGGGCCCACCCGCAGGGTCTTCGTCCTCCTCCCGCGCTCGCCTGGCAGAAGAGGGAGGTGGCTCCCGATGGCGATTACGGTGATTCCGGCCACTCCTCGCGGCACTCAGCCTACCGGCGTGACCAGGAGACCCAACCGCATCCATCCCATGGGCACACGGACCTCGGGGAAGTCGGGTTTGAGCACCCCTTCGAGCATTGCAGTGACCGGCGTCGGTCGATGTTGGGTAGGGTGCGGTGGCCGAGGAGAGGAGGGAAGGGAGTGCGGGGAGGCTCCAGGGTGGTGGTGGTAGGCAAGTGAGGAGGCGGGGTAGAGCGGGGACGGCCTAGGTGCCGCGAATTTAAGCGAGGCCGAGGAATGGCCGTGGCGGAGCTTGCCGGTGATTTGGGGCACCAGGGGACGCGGCTGCTCAGGGCTGGGGTTTAGGAGGGCTTCAGAGAAGGAGAGAGGAGTGGGGTGAGCTCGAGGGAGGCCGGGCATGGGCTATTTATAGCCAGACGACGGAGGAGGATAGGTTCGGCCATCATGGCGGCTTTAGCCACACACTGGAGCTCGTAGTGAGCTGGCCGTGGACGTGCATGGCGCTAACCTGACGCGCTCAGAGGGAGGGGACAGCTCGAGGAGGAGCTAGCCGACGCCGGCGGAGGCTCCCAGAAGCTCGTCGCCGTGGCGGCGATTCGGTGGAGCGCCGGAGGTTGGCACAAGCAGCCAGGAGCTAGGAGACGAAGGGAGAGGCCTCCAGAAGGCTCACACACACGGTGGGGAGCTCGCTGGCACTTGCGGACAAGCCGAAGCCTGCCGGAGACGACTCCGAAGGGTCTGGCGCACAACGCGCAGATTTGGCGCGCTCTGCGCGTGGTCACCGCGTGGCCACGGTATTGCCACGCCCCAATTGAGGCCAAATTATGTCTAGGGTATTCTCCACTCCTCCAGCAGTTGACTTGCACCCTTAGATAAGAACAGGGGGCTCTGGTGTGACTACACCTTGATCAAACAACAGCTGATAGCAAAGTGTTTGACAGGTGGTGTGGTTATCACAGTGCTCACCTTGGCCTGATCTTGGGCAAGGGTTAATCAAACACCAAGGTCAACATGATTACAATGTTTCAACACAAATGGACCAGTATAGATGGTACTTCCTTTGTAACCATGCACTCTGGCCAGAAATGGAGATGAATTTGCTGGGACAAAATGGCTAAATGGATTTGGCTCAAACTTGGTGGAGGGTGATGATTTGGACATATTAAGCTACTGTGAAAAGTTTCATACCATTTTGATACACCAAAATGGTACTTCCTTCACAGAGGTTTAAAATGGACAGAAACTTGAGAAAATTGCTGGGGAAGAATGGATAGAGGGATTGAGCTGGTTTTTGGTTTCCATGAGTGATTTACCAATGTTAATCACCATGAAAAATTTCAGCTCAAACGGATAAAGGGTTCAAGCACTTCCTTTGCAAACTGTAATTCTGGACAGAATTTGCAAATGGATGCTGTGCTCAAACTTTGAACTATGGAACTTGGGTTTTGATGGAAATGGTGAAGATATGGATAGGGTAAGCTCCAAAAATTATTTGGGATTCTTCCTGGCTACCAAAATGGTAGTTCCTTTAGAAACTACCTAAAATGCAATATTGGCATTAAATAGGAAAAATTCAATTTCCCTTATTTAATTATAGCCAATATTTTTTTGAGAGCTCAATATGATCACAAAGAATATCTCCACAAGTTTTCATGAACTTTGGAGATGGATAGATATTTTCCTGGATTTAATTCCCTTAACTGGTGGAAAAAGGAATTAATTATAAATGAAAAATATTGCTAATGACTTGGCAATATTTTTGCATATCCAGAGTTTATAAGGATAGGATGATCACTGGAAGAAGTTTGGGAGTCAGCAGACCAAAGGAAATTGGGGTTCCTTTGTAACTGCAAGAATTAGGGTTTCCCTTCCGGCAACTCGGAAGGTAGGGTTTCGATGGCAAAACCCTGAGAACAAATTTTGGGTGGCAAGGTTGAACTCAAGAGAATCTCTGGTTGGATAGGGAAGGCAAGGCTAGATGACCATCTTCATATCCCCAAGAGCTGGAGAAAATCTGATAACATCGAGAAAAAAGACGGGAGTCAAATCCCGCAAAGGAAAAAAAATAGGAGCGAAAACCAGGGTGTTACACGCATTAAATGCGCCGTCTAGTGTCACATCATAGCATGCCCGGCAACCCTTGCCGGGCTGTTTTGCCAGCTTCGCACCTATTTGCTTGACACGTCTCAGGACGGGTGTCATACGAAGGTGTTTGCTGTAGGAAGTGGCTGCCATGTGGCAAGAGGCAGCCACTTAGTCACTTAGGGGCTTGACACTGCACTGATCGAGGACTTGGGTCGCTTGTGAGGTGGAGCGGTGGCATGTCTTGCCTCCGCTAGTCCCGGCAGGCCTGCCGGGACGATCTAGAAGCTTGCTTCCGGGGGAAACCCAACCTCGCTAGGTTCGCCTGCCTGGCAAGGGAGGTTCTTTCCTTAGCGATATCTTGCTCCTCTAGCTCTTCGTGGTTCTTCAAAGAACTGATCCCTTGTGCTTCAATCTGATCTTGGTGCTGTGATCTTGTCTTCGGGCCTGTGCACAGTCTGGGCAACGGACCCAGAGTTTGTTGCACCGACAAAGACTCTCAATGAATTAACACTGATGCACCTAGTCCTTCTAAGAAGAAGAAGAAGAAGAAAAGGAAAATTAATAGGACTTTGCATGCCTCTAGTGAACCTGAAGTAGAAAAACCTCCCGATGATAATAATGATGTCTCTATTTCTGATGCTGAAACTCAATCTGGTAATGAACATTCACCTAGTGATAATGAAAAAGATAATGATGATGTTCATGAAGACACTCAACTAGACAATGATAAACAACCACATAATGATGTTGAAATAGAACCAGTTGTTGATCTTGATAACCCACAACCTAAAAATAAAAGATATGATAAAAGAGACTTCGTTGCTAGAAAACATGGAAGAGAAAGAGAACCATGGGTTCAAAAACCCATTCCCTTTCCACCTAAATCAACTAAGAAAAAGGATGATGAAGAATTTGAACGCTTTGCTGAAATGCTTAGGCCAGTCTTTTTGCGCACTCGCTTGACTGATATTTTAAAGATGGCCCCTTATGGAAAATATATGAAAGACATCATCACTAATAAAAGGAAAATACCTGAAGCTGAAATCTCCACCATGCTTGCTAATTATTATTTTAAGGCCGGAGTGCCTAAAAAACTTGGAGATCCAGGAATACCAACTATACCTTGCTCCATCAAAAGAAATTATGTCAAGACTGCTTTGTGTGATTTAGGAGCTGGTGTTAGTGTTATGCCTTTCTCCTTATATAAAAGACTTGATTTGAATAAACTCACACCTACTGAAATATCTTTGCAAATGGCTGACAAATCAACTGCCATACCTATCGGTATTTGTGAGGATGTGCCCGTTGTTGTTGCAAATGTTACTATCTTAACTGACTTTGTTATACTTGAGATGCCCGAGGACAACAACATGTCGATTATCCTTGGTAGACCCTTTTTGAATACTGCAGGGGCTGTTATTGATTGCAATAAAAGCAACGTCACTTTTCATATCAATGGTAATGAACGTACGGTGCACTTTCCAAACAAACAATTCCAAGTGAATGGTATTAATGTTATTGAAAAATCTTCGACACTCACTATTGGAAGTTTTCAACTACCTCTACCTACTGCCAAAAAGAAATATGAAATGCTTATTGTTGGGGACATGCATATCCCCGTTGAGGTAACTTAGTGTTTTAAGAAAGTTCTTCGGTTTCATGCTAATCAAAGGTGGTTGTTAATAAGACTTGATCAACCTTATTAATGGATAATTTTTTAGAGGTATGAAGTTGATGAATTTAGTAAGCACAACCTTCTGCTCCCAACTTTTGTTTTCTGTTTTTCTTAGTTAAATAAAATAAAATGCATAGTTCTGTCTATTTTCTGAATTTCCCGTGCAATAAAAAAATGATCCAAAAATAAAAGTTCCCATAATGCCCTGAAAATTTAATACGATTTTTTCTGAATATTTCTGAATTTTTAGTACAAATAACATCAGAGGGGGCTGCACCAGGTGGGCACAACCCACCTGGGCGCGTCGGCAGCCCCAGGCGCGCCCTGGTGGGTTGTGGTCCCCACGTGGGCCCCCTCACTTATCTCTTTAGCCCATGTCATCACCTACCTCCAGAAAAAAATCACCATTGCTCTCTCTCTCGTGTTCTTGCTCTCAAACCCGTGGATTTCGATCTCTTTGCTCAAAGCTCCATTTCCGAAACTGTTTTGGGGGATTGCTACTTGGTATGTGACTCCTCCATTGCTCCAATTAGTTTTTGCTTTAGTGGATTATATTTTGAATAAGTACTACTCTTGGTGCTGCTGTAGATGAGCTTGCGTGTTGAATTCTTAGAGTTCTAAGTAGTTTGAATGCTCAATATAGCCTCTATGCCTCCCTATGAGCAGTTGCTATCAATCTTGTGAAGTTTTGTTGACAAAAATTTTGTGGACTAAAAAATTTCAGAATTTTATTTATAGGATTAAGATGAGTTTCTTTATGAAGTTTGCCTCCAAGAAAAGTGCCAAGGGAGGCATTGGGGAATCATCAGACAACGATCTCCAAACTCGGAGAAAGGCGGAGGTTCGGCCGTGCGAATGGCCGCATAACCCCTTCATGGATGGAGCTGGAATCCGTCAAGAGTTCGCACAATTTGCTGCTAATGCTGGTCTCACCGACTTCATCGCAGCTGAGTGTGAACAATACCATCTCCTTACAAATTCCTTTGTGCAAAATTTTCATTTTCTGCGTAGGAATAATCCCCCTATGGTGCAGTTTAATTTATATGCTGAAACCCGTCAGATACCACTTACTGATTTCTGTGATATATGCTTGATCCCTTCTGATGGGGAAATGAGAGAGCCTAGACCTGCAGAGTTTGAGGACTTCTATCGTACTCTGTCAGTGGGAGATGAGAGAGGTGTGTCGAGTGTCACTGCCACTAGCTTGCAGTTTCCTTCTGTGAATTATTTTGCTCTATTTATCGTGAAGTGTTTACTTGCTAGAGAGAAGGTTGGTGCACTTAGTGTCCCCGATTTCGCTGTCTTACGCCGTGCACTATACGGTGATAATACCTTTAGCCTAGGGGCTATTATTGCACGTCGTCTGCACCTTAACAGAACCAAGGGCAAAATTCATGGCGGTATTTATGCTACTCGTTTAGCGAGTCACTTTAATGTTCAGATCCGCCAACATGATTATCGTTTGCCCAAGGCTTATTTAGATCACAAGGCGATGGAGGATCACCAGTTTGCTGATATTGATAACTCTATTCATAATATTCCTTACAACCTGGTTTTCAGTGTGAAAACTCATGATATTATTCCGTTGCCTGCACCTGCTTTTCTTGATTCTATTGCCAGGGGCGGATAAAGGATCATGCCTGAGGATATTATTGCTTACCAGAACACCCAGGCAGAGGCAGAGGAGGAACATCAGGAGTGGGACACTCAGGTGCCCGCACCCCAGCACTTCAACGTGGGATCTGATGGCTATTACGAGTGGTGATTACGAAGCTAGGCCAAAAGCCTAAGCTCAGGGGAGTACGTATTTCCACCGACATTACATTCATGTTCACACATTTCATTCCAGTTGTCGGTGTTCACCCTTTTTCATTGTATTATCCATGCTAGATTCATTTTCTCGCTTTCTTCTTGTGTGTTTGAAAAAGTTTGAGAAAATAAAAAAAAATGTTTCTTGCTTCTTTTCAGTTTTTCTTTTTAGTTTAGTTAGCTGTAGTATTAAAAAGAAAACCCAAAAAGATTTCCTTGTTCTTCTTTTGCTTGTTGGCAGCTTTCCCGTGTAAATAGTTTTTCTCGTTTTTTTTTTCTTTATTTTGCTTTCTTCAAGAAAAACTAAAAACTCCAAAAATATTTCTGTGTGTTTCTCTGAAATTATTTTCTTTTTATCGAGTTATACCAAGGAGAAGATCACGATGAAAATGTTGAGTGGCTCTCATATGCATTGCTATTGATCTAACAAAGAGTCCATATTACTTTGTCTTCTCCTTTTTGAATAAAATGTTTGCAGATTCCAGCTTATTCCACGGCACTCTTGCACTATTATCATTTTTCATATCATTCGGTCATGCAAGTGAAAGGCAATAATGACGATATTTGATGAACTGGTTGTGGCAGAGAGTAACGGGTATGAACTCAACTTGTTCTGTTTTTGTAAATATGTTTAACCTAGTATCCATGATTCAGCCTATTATGATCAAACATGTTTGCAATGACAATTAGAGATTATAGTTTCTCATGCAATGCTTAAGTAGTTAGGAGTGGATAATGATTTATCTTGGATGTCAACATGCATTAAAATGATTGTGATATGGTATGATGATATGGTGTCCTCCTCTGAATGTTTCAAGTGGCTTGACTTGGCACATGTTCATGCATGTAGTTGAATCAAAAACAACATAGCCTCTACGATATTTATGTTCATGTTGTTCATATCCTACTCATGCTAGTATCCAATATTACTTATGCATAATGCATGTTCATGACCATTTTCGCTCTCTAGTTGGCCGCTTCCCAACCTATTTGCTAGCCTTCGCCTGTACTAAGCGGGAATACTGCTTGTGCATCAAAATCCTAAAACACAAGTTATTCCAGTTGAGTCCACCATATATCTATCTATATGCGGTATTACCCTGCCGTTCTAAGTAAATTTGCATGTGTCACCTCTAAAAACTTCAAATAAACATCTTTTTTTGCGTGCCTAGATTGTTCATAGAGCGACAGGAGGTAGTCGATATCTTCCATGCTAAGCGGGTTATTCTTATGATGAGTGTTTATTCACTTGTCCTTGCACGGGAGGGGCGGTAATAGGGATTCCCAGTCCCGAAATCAAAAATTGCAAATAAAATAACAATACTCCCCCAGGAATGATGTTGGTATGGACTACCCGTGGATTCGGCTAGCCATGGAGTGTGTTTGTTGGTGGAGGGAGAGGGGGAGTAAACCTTTACTTTTATCACTTGGGAACCGCCACTAATGTGTTTAGCATGGAAGATATCGATAACTAATGGTCGCGAAGTAAACTGGAAGGGTGCATTTCACAAAATTTCATTTATCCCTGTTTTAAAAATCTGAGCTCTTGCACCGTTGCAAATCACTGCTTCCCTCTGCAAAGGGACTATCTATTTAATTTTATGTTGTGTCATCACCTTCGCAAATAAGAGCGCTATTGCGTATAGCTAATGTTGGATGCATCATGACTGGATCTTTTCTACCATGAATTACAATGTTTAGTCACTGCTTGAACTTTGGAGGTGCTCTGCATTTATGTTTTGCGGTCTCATAAAGGGCAAGCAAGATAAAACTGTTGTCATATTATATCACGATTGTTTTGACAAAGTGTTGTCATTTTAGATATTTTATTATTACTTGCTAGTTGCTTATGCCATTGATATGAGTTAATCTAATTTCTAAGAGTTATTGTTAACAAGGTTAGTTATAATCTTTGCTGAAAACCTGGGTGCTACTTAAGCTTATTTATGTAAACAAGAGTACGGGGGTCTGAATCCTTTCTAAGATTGCCATGGCCCTCCTTTTATAGATCAAGGGGTCACCACAATGGAAAATCAGTCATTGCGTACTGATTAGATAGCAAACAGTGCTATCATACCTAACTCTGCAGATAGGACAGAGTGCATTAAATGCACCACTTAGTGTCACATCGTAGCATAGCCCGGCAAGCCTTGTCGTGCCGTTCGGCCACCTTCTCGCCTGCCTGCGTGACACGTCCCTGGACGGGTGTCATTTGGAGGTGATTTCCTCTGGAAGTGGCTGCCACGTGCCAAATAACGGCCACTTAGCCACTTGGGGGCTCGACACCGCACCGATTGATGACTTGTGTTGCTGTGAGGTGGAGCGGTGGAGCCTTGGCAGGGTAACCCGCCCTCAGCGTCCCCGGCAAGCCTGCCGGGGCAATCTTGAGACTTATTTTCGGGGCAACCTCATCCTCGCCAAGCCCGCCTGCCCGGCAAGGGAGGTTTTCCTTAGTGGTATCTTGCTCCTTTGGTTGGTCATTGGTCTTCTTGATCCTCCCTTCGATTCCTCAAAGAGTTGATCTCTTCTGCTTGGTCTTGTCTTGGATGCTGCAACCTTGTTCTCGAGCCTGTGTACAGTCTGGGCAACACACCTGGGGTTTGTTGCACCGACATGAGCCCCCGGGCCTGGCCTGAACATGCTGCCGAGCGTCGTCGGGTTAGGCCCTGTCCAGTACACAAGCGGGGAGGTGTAACACCCTGGATTTTGCCCATTTTCTTTTGCTTTTAATTTTGGTCCGGATTTGCTTTTCTGTGACTTAGTGGTCTTGAAACCTGGAGAGATCACCTTTGATTCCTCTCCCCAGTGGCTTGTCAACTTCCAAACCATCCCAAGACCATGTCATTTCCATCTTGGACCAAATCCCAATATTCTTTTTCTTGGGAATATTCCTTTTTCTATTAAAGGAATAACTCTGTTTGCCCTGAGTTGTGGAGCAACTCATATTTCCATCGTTCCCAAAATTCTCAAATAATTCCCATAAATCCTTTGGGACATATCTTATACAGATATGTCAAAATATTCCTTTCCATACCCAAAAATATTTCACAAATATTCCTTTTCCGATTCTGCCCTATCTGTCATATTGAGAAGCAAGTACCCTTTATATTTGATTGCTTGCTCTCAAACTTTTTGTGCACTCTTTCCAACCCATATCATTGCCACATGCCAAAATTCAACTTTATTTGGATATTAAATCTCTCTTGGCTAATTTCCAAAGTTTCTGGGCAACCGGAATCTTTTTGAAGCAAGTGCTAGCTAGGAGTATCCAAATGAGTTGAAATTTTGCAAGCATCTTAATATGTTCAAATCATGACTCTCCACCAAGTTTCAACCTTATCCAATCATCTATGTGAGCATAGCATCAAATCTTTGTTTTTGGTCATTATTCTGGGTTGTGAAGCAACTATGTTTTATGTTGCTCCATAACTCCTGAAATTTTACCAGGACATTAACCTATCTATATAACACCTCTCCACAAAATTTGGGCTCAATTCATCTACCCAATAATTCCCTAGAATTTCCCTAAGATTCTGTCCAGTGGGGTGCTGTGTGAAGGAAGTACCACTTTGGTTTATCCAAATGGTATGAAATTTATACAGTATCCTCATATGACCAAATCTTCATGTTATACCAAATTTTAGCTCAAGTGGCTACTCCATGTGAGTGCTACTTCAAGATTTGAAATTCTGGCCAGTGTGGTCATTTGTACTGCAAGTGCTATTTCTCCTCATCCAAATGGGCTGCAACTTTGCAGAGATGACCACCTTAGTGTGTGATCACTCGCAGATAAAAGCCCTGAGTCTAGTTCCTGCTCAATCCCCCTCAAATCGTATCAAACACCTTGCTAGTGCATTGTAACCAAGCTTCCTCTTGTCAACTCCTGGCTTCTTTATATGATCTTTCACTTCCAGAATGCCTTGAGGATCAAGGACTTGCTGCTAGACAACGAATTAGGCAACAGAGTGCACCGTGTACACCAGTGCACATGGTGACCACGCAGCCAATGTGCAGTACTGGCGCTCTGTGCAATGGGGTCCTTGGCCTCGGCCGTTTCCTCGCGGCCTCGCCACCTAGTTATGTCCAGCAGCTTCGTTTCGTCGTCGCCCACACTCTGGACCCCTCTCCCCCTCTCACGTCCCCTCCCTCGCAGTACATGACGGCTCCCGTGACATGGCCGCCCCCTGTAACCGACGGGACCGGTCGATGGAGCTCTCCCGAGCCATCCCGACCCTGCCTGAGCTCTCTCCGCCCCTCCCTGACCGTCCGGGAAGCTTCTCCCCTCCTCCAAGCAAGCTCTGGAAGCGCCGGGACGCCGGCACACGCGTCGCTGCGGCGGTGCTCGGCCCTCTCTGTCGCTCGCCTATAAATAGGCTGCCCCGAGCCCTCACAAGCTTACCATAGGCCTCCCCTAGTTCCCAGGACTCCGCCCCACTTCTTCCCTGAGCCGGAGAACCTCTCTCCAACCACCATCATCGTCATGGCCGCCGCGGCCCTTCTCCTAAATTGGAGCTCAGCCGAGCCCCTCTCCTCCTCCCGAACCCTCCATCCTGTTTCCCTCCTTCCGGCGAGCCGCCCCACCCCATCTCCCCTCGCCGGAGTTGGCTGCACCACTGAGTCCCTCCACCACCGCCCGCTCCCTGTACCTCTCTTGACGCCGCCCGTCCCCGCCTCCCCACTCCTTCCCGGCGCCCGCTTCGCCTCTGAACGGGTGCGGCTGGTTTTCCCGCGCCCGTCGGTGCCCGCGCCGTGGTCGGAGACAGCCGGAGCCGACCGGCCCCCTCGCCGCCTTCCCTCCCCTGCTCCTTCTCTGTCTCTCTGAAGAACAGGGCGAGTGGGAGGAGGGGGACGAGCGCCCGTGCCCCTCCCCTGCCCCTGGGCCCCGCCTAGAAGTGGCTCCAGCCACGGGTCCACGTGGATAAGTGGAGACGCCTTCTGCGGTTTCCGTTTGCTCCAAAGGAAAACGTATTCTGCGAAAGTGTGCGATCCGCCGAGCTGCCAGGGACCCCGTTGGAATTATTCTATTTGCAGATAGGTCCCTGACAGAAAAACCTTCATAACTTTTTGCTCAGAACTCCGATCGAGGTGATTCCGAAGCCCACGTCTTCGTCTCGTCGAGCCCGTTCCGATGGAGTCATTTTCATAATGTTTACACACTATGAAAATGACCATTTTGCCCTTGTCCGTAAACAGCCCCTCCGAGAGAGAACTGTTTCCGGCAATCACTTCCGCGACCATTCCGCACTTCTCCCCGGTGTATCCCTTCATCCCCAGGCAAGCCACAACTCTCATCTGCATCATCGCATTGCAATGTCATAGTTTGACTATTTGCTTTATCAGTAAGTATGAGTATCTGTGAAATGAATTGGATTATGCAATGATCGAGTTAATTCTCGGATAGGTGACTACCATGTTGAGTACCGGATTATTAGTGACTAGTAGCCTACCCACTTGTTGATACTATGATGTTGAGATCACTGTCTATGATTATTTTGGAGTTCATCCGGCAGTTCGTAGAGATGAATTAGTAGCAGTGGCTTAAGCATATTGGTTCTTGGATTGTTTATTCGGGGATTAGATATTTCATGGTTGACCTTGAGTCACCTGTCCGGACTTATTCGTGCAGCCACATTTGCCGGTATGGGACGGCCTTGACTTGGTCTGATCGCGTGCTCTTTCACCGGTACCGCCCGACAGGGAAGGTTATGCGTGCGCGCTACCCTGGCCCGGTAGGCGGCGATAACCTTGTGAGCCCAGTTGAGTTTTGTGCCGGCGTCCCCGTTTGGGACAGTTCAGTTTGGCCACGACGATGGCAGGTGTCACGAGGTGACACAGGGGCCACCCAGGGCTTGACTCCGGGGGAGGATGATTGCTGGTGGTACGATGGGAGAGTCACGGGTCAGGCAGGTTTCGTTGGAGCAACGCTGATCCACCCGAATAGGATCACGAGGTCAGTGCTCCATAGTGTGGGTAAAGTGCGCAACCTCTGCAGAGTGTAAAATCTATTCGAATAGCCGTGTCCACGGTATTGGACAGTCCGTCTAGACCTCACTAGGTGGTCAACCATGGTAGTGATGATAATGATGGAAGAACTCATCGTATGATCAGAAGTACTCGGTGGTTCATGAGTATTCTGAGGGTTGTGAGACAACCCGGAGGAGAGTAAGTTTGTCAGACTTGTCGTGCAGATGGAATCAGGTATTTGATATGTTAGCCATGGGATGGCTGTGAGTTGAGTGGTCGGATGACCACATGCTTGGGGATTGGACTTGGTACAGGTTCGGATTGGAGCCTGAGATTATTTGAAGTATGGATTTAATACGCTTTACCTTACTGCAGTCATTTCAGTAGCTACCTTGCTAGATAACCATGCTGGTTAATTTTGGATTGCTATGATGTTGTCTTGCTTTAATGCTGATGTTTGCTGTGAGCTTGCGAGTACATTCAAAGTACTCACCTGGCGTGTCATGCCAGTTTGCAGGTCATGCCATGATTGCTTGCTTGCCGAGGTTCCTGTGCTTGCGATCTATGATACGCGTTCTAGCCAGAGTCCCTGCGGAGTGGAGTCCATCACCATCGTCGCTGTTTCGCTGCCGAGAGAGAGTTACTCCGCTGTTAGCATAGAGCTACCCCGGGCAGGCATAGTGTTGCCGTACCGATGTAATCCTTGTACCGTTGTAACCATATCTATTGCAATAAAGAGCTGATTTGTTCTATGCCAACAGTGCCGTATTCCAGAAGACTTGTCCTTGGGCTGGAATACGGGGCGTTCCGGTTTACTCTGAGCCGGGGTGCCACAGGAGGCTGCGGTAGCTCACCCTTTGAGGTCTTCTTTGCTTCTTCATTAATCTGAGCTTGAGTCAGTTTCCGGTTTTCCTGCGCGTCGTGCAAGACATTGTGGAGGAGATTATGAGCCACGATCCATGGGCTACCCACGTCCCACGTTCACGGGGTGGTAACTGCCATTCCACTATCTTTCCCACTTGCAGCGCTTCCACCACTTGTACCGCATGCGTTGCACGGGGTTGGTGGCAGACGCGGAGGGCGTGGAAATGCGTGCCATGGCAGAAACCCAGACACCATGGATTGGTGCTGAGGGTCGGCCTTGATTCCACGAGCCGTTGGTGGCGCGGTGAAACTGGATTGGAGAGTGGGGCGACTGCCTTCAGGGAGAGGAGCCAGCCCACTGCCCCGTTCGCCTATAAAAAGGAACGCAGGGCAGGGTGCTTCTCTATGCATCTCACCCCTTCCTTATCCTTAGCAGCTCTCGTCTACCATGGTGAGGGGCCGGGGGCGTGGCGGTTCTCCGGCGGTGGTGACGAGGGCTTCTACTCGACAGCGCCTCCCTCCTCCTATTGAAAACGCGGGGGCGGAGCCTGCCGCGAGAGGAGGTGGGAGGGGGCGAGGTCGCAGCCGCCGTGGTGCCCGGGGTCGAGGAGGACGGGGTGGTGCTCTGATTGCACCTCCACCGGCCGCTCATCCCCCAATGGAAGGTCACGTCAGAGATCAACCGCTGGAGTTCATCATCAGGTTGTATAAGCCCACGCGCGGCCGCCTCCGCCTCCCTACTCCATTCGCAAGGGTGATGGACCTCGAACAACCGCGCGCACTGAAGTTGCACATGAGGGGTTGCTGTAATGGCAGCATGAGGGTGGATGTGGATTTCCCCGCCCATCATGTCATGCTCTTCCGACGTGGCTGGAAGACTTTTGCCCGCACCCACAGCTTGTCGGAGGGGCACGTCCTCCATTTTAAATTAATGGATGCCGAGCTGCTCTCCGTCAAGGTCTTCGGATGCTCGGGAGCTCGCTTAGGGTGCTGCGCAGAGAGCTCGACCAACGACGAAAGCTCCTCCTCGAGCGATAGCGACAAGGAGGACAGTGACAGCGATGACGACGGCGCCGATGGGGAGGACGACAGCTCCGACTCCGGCTGAACGTCAGCCGCACCATCACTGTTAGCTGGCGGCACCATCATCTGCACCTGCATCTCATTCCCAGCAAGGCGATTTGTCGGGGAGTTGGATGCAGAGGTGGGGATGATGTCTTCGGCTCCTCCAGCAGCCTTCCAGCTGGGCCCCAGCAGGCTTCCTCACGGCCTGTCGCTTCGTTCGCCCTGCCGCGTCCTGCTGGCCTTGGTGGCGGTGGTCAGGGGGACCCTTCCGCCGCTCTCTTGACCATCTCCCTCACCCGTGCCCTCCCGATCTTGTCGGGCTCCCTGTCATGGGGCCCGACGGGGTCAGGCTGGGCTTCTGCTCAGGCATCCCTTTTGCCTTCTTCTCTTCCCACAGTAGTGCCTAGGAGGAGAGGGACAAGGAAGGGATTACGGGGCACTCATCTTTTTTCAGTTTAAAATGTGTAGGCATTGGCCAAACTTTAGTCTAAATTATGTAAACTTCTTTATCCATGTTTGTGTTCTGTAAGATCTGTACTTGCTTATCAGCATATTAATGAAAAAGACAAGCTTTACCGGGCACTTGTGCATGTATCATATCCATGCAGAGGTGAAATGCCTCTATACATTTAAGTAAACAAGTTTCCCCAACACGCTATCCTGTCGGTGCCCTCAGTTTGTTGCCGCGGGGCTAGGCCTGCCGGGCACAAACCACAAAAAGGGACCAGCCCCCCGCCGAACCTTTTCTGTCAAAGGCCACTGCAACCACCCTGACCGAAGCAGCGTTCGAGTCAAAGGGTAGGAGCACCTATGTTTCAAAGGTCGCGGGGTTTTCATATGCGCAAGTTTTCAAATTACAAAACGGGTATGGATAAGAAGGAACTTATCTGTTTGGTCTGCCGGGGATCATCACGTAGACTCGTCTTCATTTCTTCTCTTCGGGATCAAGTCCAGGACAAGAACCCTGCAACTTAGTGCAGATGAAAACAATGCCACATGCGACCTCATCTACATGATCATGCTATGCTCATGATATGCTTATGCATGCATGCAAGTTTCGGGGGGGCCCCAGCACTTCATTTATTTCTTTGTTGCTCAGGGTCTGCGCCTGGCTTTGTACAAAGGGTTACATGCAACTTCGGCAAACCTTGTACAAAAGGGTGGCTGCCGAGCAGGGCCCGACAGCCGCGCCTTACGGGTAGAACTTACGGAGATGCTCAATGTTCCATGAGTTTTGCAATTGAATGCCATCTCTGGTCTCCAAACGGACTACGCCAGGTCTGGTGACTCGTACTACCCGGTAAGGGCCTTCCCAATTCGGCATCAACTTGTTTGCACCGTTGGCAGACTGAACACGTCTAAGGACAAGGTCGCCTTCCTCAAAGCTCCGGGCATGAACCCTGCGGCTGTGATAGCGACGCAGGGCTTGCTGGTAGCGTGCAGCACGCGTAGCAGCCCGGAGACGGTTCTCCTCAAGTAGCACAACGTCGTCACACCGGTGCTACTCCTGTGCTACTTCATCGTAGGCAAGCACTCGAGGAGCCCGAATATGAGTTCCGTGGGGATAACTGCTTCTGCCCCATAGACTAGGGAGAAGGGAGTTTGCCCGTTAGCTTGATTTGGTGTCGTACGAAGCGACCAAAGAACCACCGGCAGCTTGTCGATCCATCGCATGTCGCACTTCTGCAGCCTATCAAAGGTTCTTGTCTTGAGACCTCGCAACACTTCAGTGTTCGCCCTCTCAGCTTGCCCGTTGCTTCTGGGATGGGCCACAGAGGCAAATGAGACCTTGCTTCCGAGGGCATGAACGTATTGCATGAAGGCGCGACTTGTGAATTGGGTGCCATTGCCGGTGATGATTCGGGCAGGTACCCCAAAGCAGCACACCAATCCTTTCAAGAACTTGATAGCTGACTGTGCGGTCACCTTCCTCACGGGCTCTACTTCCGGCCACTTTGTAAACTTGTCGATTGCGACGAACAAGAATTCAAAGCCCCCGGTAGCACGGGGGAAGGGGCCCAAGATGTCGAGCCCCCAGACCGAAAATGGCCATGACAAAGGGATTGTTTGGAGAGCTTGAGCAGGCTGATGGATATTCTTGGAGTGGAGCTGGCAGGCTTCACACTTGGTGACTAGCTCAATTGCATCTTGGACGGCTGTGGGCCAGTAGAAACCTTGCCGGAAAGCTTTCCCGACCAAGGCCCTTGATCCGATGTGGGAGCCACACATACCCTTGTGTATCTCTGCCAGCAGTTCCTTTCCTTCTTCCCGGTAAATGCATTTCAATTTCACACTGTTGGGCCTTCTTCTGTATAGCGTGTTGTCAACAAACTGATACATACTAGCTCTCCGGGCTACTCTTTCAGCTTCTTCTTGTTCTTCGGGAAGTTCTCCTGTTTGGAGGAAGCGAACAATGTGTCACGCCCAAGTTGGAGTCTGGGGCTCAGCAACAAGGACTAGCGGCACCTCCTCGTTGATGGGAGTGCATGCCTCGACCGCAAAGACTGGTAGTTCAGTGGGAGGGTGCAGCTCATTGATCGAAGGGGAGTTGTTACCGTCAAGCTCTCTGCCGGGGGCTTTGGGAAGCTCTGCCGGGAGAGGTTTGCCAGAGTTCAATTTCCTCCTCTTGCTGGCCATTGTTGCTGGGGATACGGAGGGTTGAGTCAGATGGAGAACAAAAGTCCCTGGTTCCACAGGGAGTTTTTGCGCAGCGCACTTTGACAGATGATCAGCAATGTTGTTTTCCGCATGTGGCACGTGCTCTGTTTGCAATCCGTCAAAGCGCTCCTCCAACTTCCTCACTTCCTCGACGTATGCCTCCATTAATGGGCTTTGATAATCCTTGTTGATTTGCCTCACCACAAGTTGCGAATCTCCGCGGATGACCAACTTCTTGATTCCCAGTTCTGTTGCAACTCTGAGCCCGACAAGGAGCCCTTCATACTCTGCAGTATTGTTGGTAGCCTTCTCTCGGGGGAAATGCATTTGAACAATGTACTTAAGGTGCTCCCCAGTGGGAGCAACGAGAAGCACGCCAGCTCTTGCACCTTGTAGGGAGAAGGCACCATCAAAATACATAATCCATTCTTGGGGCACTTCCTTGCCGGGGATGACTGTCTCCAGTACTTCTTCATCAGGGGTTGGCATCCACTCCGCAATGAACTCTACTAGTGCTCTGCTCTGAATAGTTGATGTGCTTTCAAACTTCAAACCAAAGCTGGACAACTCCAAAGCCCATTCCACAATTCTGCCGGTGGCCTCAGCGTTTTGGAGTATGCATTGCAAGGGGAAGCGGGTGACAACTGTGATCTCGTGGACTTGGAAGTAGTGGCGCAGTTTCCTTGAGGCCATGATGAGGCCAAAAATCAACTTTTGCACGCCAGAGTACCTCGATCTAGCCCCTTGCAGCAAGGAGCTGACGAAGTACACTGGGCGCTCCACCACCTTCTTCCTTGCCATGATCTTGGAACTGTCTCCGCTACCTTGCTCTTCCTTGTCTTGAACTGCATCTGACCTTGCCGGGATGGGTTCACTTTCCTCTCCAGAGGAGATGGCCGTGGCGGCTGCTGCTTCATCTACCCCCCGTTGTGCCACCAGTGCTGCGCTAACCACTTGATTGGTCGCTGCTAAATATAGCAGCAACGGCTCTTGTGGTTTAGGAGCGACTAAGGTGGGAACAGAGGAAAGGTAGGTCTTCAAATCTTGTAGCGCAGCGTCTGCCTCCGGGGTCCACTCCATGGGCCCTGCCTTCTTCAGGATTTTGAAGAACGGCAAGGTGCATTCAGCGGACTTAGAAATGAACCTGCTCAGCGTGGCAACACATCCAGTCAAACGCCTCACGTCTTTAACTGTCTTGGGTGCTTGTATCTGCTCGATACCCTTGATCTTGTCGGGGTTGGCCTCTATCCCCCGATGGGACACGAAGAAGCCAAGTAGCTTGCCGGAAGGAACGCCAAACACACACTTCTCCGGGTTCAGCTTCAAGTTGATTATGCGTAGATTTGCAAAGGTCTCTTCCAAATCTTGAATGAGAGTCATTCTGTCCTTGGTTTTGACCACTATATCATCCATGTAGGCTTTAATATTTCTGTGCAGCTGGGACTCGAAGCCAATCTGTACTGCTCTTGCAAAAGTGGATCCAGCGCTCTTCAACCCGGAGGGCATCCATACAAAACAGTACGTGCCACATGGGGTTATGAACGCGGTCTTCTCTTCATCTTCCTTGGACATGAAGATCTGGTGGTATCCAGAGTAGGCATCCAGGAAGGAAAGCAGGTCACACCCGGAGGCAGAATCCACAATCTGATCGATGTGCGGCAAGGGGAATGGGTCCTTCTGGCATGCTTTATTTAGATCCGTGAAATCTATGCCAAGCCTCCATTTCCCATTCGCCTTGCGCACCACCACTGGATTCGCTAACCAAGTTGGATGCAACACTCCTCTGACCAAACCAGTGGCTTCAAGTTTCCTGATCTCCTCGGCAATAAACTGTTGCCGCTCCAAAGCTTGCTTCCAGACCTTCTGCTTGACAGGTCGGGCATGTGGGCAGATAGCAAGGTGGTGCTCGATTACCTTCCTGGGAACACCGGGGATGTCAGATGGTTGCCAAGCAAACACATCGACATTCGCCCGTAGGAAGGCAATGAGAACGCTTTCCTATTTATCGTCGAGGGTGGCACTGATGGTAAACATACCATCAGCGCCAACCAGCCCTGCCGAGACCTTCTTCACAGCGGGTGCAGCAGCCTTGGATCTCTTGCTATTGGAACTCTCCGGCAAGTCATCTATAGGCGCAGCGCACTCCGAAGAAGTACGCTTCCCGGATTCCTTGTTGGCATCCTTGCTGGCTTTCTTCTTTTTCTTGCTTTCCTTGGCGGGAGCAGTGGCTTCCATGGCCTCTGCAGCGACTGCTTCCCGGTACATCTTGTCCACGCATATGATTGCGTCTTTCTTGTCTGATGGAATGGAAATGACGCCCATTGGCCCTGGCATCTTCAAAGTGTTGTAGGCATAGTGGGACCAAGGATTCCATTTTACAGCAGGGGGAGGTCAACCACATCAAACACGATCTTCTCAGTCCGGTAGTTTAACTCCCCCCCCCCCCGAATGTTACCGGCAGTGTGATCTTCCCCTTAGGATGACTCCTACCGGGGTTGATCCCTTGGAACATACCAGTAACCTTGAGCTCTTCATCTGTTATCTGGAGTTTGCTAATGACCTTCGGAGAAATCAGATTCAACCCGGCCCTGCCGTCAACCAACATCTTTGTGACCTTGAGGTTGTGGATCGTTGGTGAAACCAACAACGGCAAACACCCTACCACGGTAGTGCGGTCAGGGTGATCCTCCTCATCAAAGATGATGGGCGTGCGGGACCACTTGAGCGGCTTCCGAGAATCTACTGCTGGCTCCACGGCATTGACTTCACGCGCCCACTTTTTAAGTTGGCGATGAGACGAGTGCAAAGATGCACCCCCGTCAATGCACTGGGCGTCAGTGGCTTTCTGGAACTCCTACTCGCTGGTTTCCTCTTCATCTCCTTCATCACTCTCGTCCCCGCAATCCTTCTTCTCATGGCCTTTGGCGAGCTTCCCTTAATGCTGAGGAGCCTTGCCGGGGCGACCTGCCCTACCGCCTCGGCCCTTCCCGCCAGCGCCATCTTGGTCTTCCTCCGTATCACGCTTCTCGTACTCAGCCCTCTGCTTCTTGACGAGTTGCTCAACCTGATGACACTCCTGAAGATCATGGCCCTTGGTCCGATGGATCTTGTAGTACGGCCTATCACTCTTCCCAGCCTTCTCGGCAGCCGCGGCTTCCTGACAATCAGTGCACGCGGCAGCTTCCTTGCCGGGAACCTCGGTCTTGGCCTTCTTGCCGGTACTAGGTCACTCGATCCTTCAACGGTCATCACCGCTTTATCCTTGCGCTTCTTGTTCTTCTTCTTCTGGTTGGTGGCATAGTCGTCGTCCTCTGAGTCGATGTCGACGCCATCTTCTTCACCGGGGAGTCGTCTCCCCTCTTCTACTCGGGCACACTTATCCACCAGAGTGTATAGCTCATTCACAGTCTTGGGCAACCAAACGTTCATTTTAGAACGTATCCGGCGGTTGCGCATGTTGGACTGGAACGCGGCTATCACAGCCGCCGGGTGGATGTCTGGAATATTCCTGTGCACCCGGCTGAACCTCTGCATGTACTTCCGCAGACTCTCTCTTTCCTTCTGGGGAAGGAGCTGCAAGTCGCTGGGCCGCCCTGGTTCTTGATGGCCGCCCGTGAAGGCGCCAACAAACTCATGGCATAGGTCAGCCCAGGTCGAGATGGAATTCTCTGGTAAGTGCATCAGCCAAGACCTCACATTTGGCTTGAGTGCCAAAGGGAAGTAGTTGGCGAATACCTTCTTGTCTCTTCCCCCGGCAGCTTGAACAACGATGGTGTAGATGCTCAAGAACTCTGCCGGGTTCAATCTTCCATCATACTTCTCTGGTATTTCTGGCTTGAATGTGTGAGCAGATGGCCAACGGACTTGCCGCAGCTTGCGAATGAAGGCGAGGCACCCAACCTCGAAAGGTAGGTACCCACCTTCACCAGACGTGGGCTCGTCGATGTCGGGGCCATTGTGCCTATCAGACTGGCGTTGGGTTTCGCGGCGTCGTTCGATGGTGATGCGTGCGTCTTCCCTCTACCTGTCTTCCAGGACTCGCCGCTGGTCTCGCCGTGATCGAGGATCGGACGAAGCCATCGATACGTCGTCGGGTTCTTGGTCACGGGGCTCTGGCGGCGGCCCCTCCGCTGGCTACCACGGAGGGGATTGCACCATGGGGGTGGCCCCTTCGGTACGGCCAGCAGCTCGGGCCATTGTCGCCACCTATGGAGGCCGTGACGGGCCAGCTCGCTGTGATCCTCCCGCCTCAGGGAAACCAATTAGGCTCTGAATGGTGGCTCTCCACTCATCCATCTGATCGGCCACCGGCAGAAATCTCAACAAGAGTTGGGCCCGTGCCATGGCCTCCGAAGGAGTGCTCGGCATAGACGACGACATAGACCGCAACGTCGCCTGGCTTCTGACGGTGCCGGTAGTGGCAACGCCATGCCCTCGTCGCCGTGAGCCAGTCGCTAGGGTGGCATGGTGACGAGGTGGATGTGCTTGGGGATCGGTGGCTCCGTTCGGCGTATCGGCTTTGCCAGCCCGTCCCGGGGGTGGCGCGTGCCCTGCAGCCGCACCCGTAGCGGGGATGGCCGGAGGGTTGCGGTTTGCCCCAGGGTGAGCGCCACCGCTGTGGCTGCATCCTTCGGGGGGTGGAGAGGCGCGGACGGGATGATCTCTCCTCCAGCACCTTGTGGAGCATGGCCACTGGGATGTTGTTGGCGCTGTCCTTCTCCGGTGCCTCCTGCTCCTGTTTCGGCCATAGGGGAGGTGGTGACGATGCCGCCTGCGCCGGCCACGTCCCTCGCAGCGTCCACGTCCCCGTGTGCCCCCGTAGCCCCCACGGCATCGGCGGCCACATGCGAAGGGGCCTTCGAGGTGGACGGGTGAGCTGTGGCACCGGATTTCTTCTTGGGCGCCATGGATGATGAAGCCGTTGATGAAGAGAACGATGATGAAGATGACACGCTGCGTACGCTCTCGGGTTCGCGCAAGCGCTTCCCCCTACCTGGCGCGCCAAAGATGTCGTGGTTTTCACACGGCCACCTATGGGGCCATCGGCCCCTTGTGGTTCGGCAAGGGGGACGAGCGCATTACACGAAGAGCGGAAAGCATAGAGCAGCACGGCAGCAATGACACGGGCAGTTTTACCCAGGTTCAGGCCACCGTGAGGCGTAAAACTCTACTCCTGCTTTGGTGAATTGATGAATGGATGGTGGTGGAGGTGCAACGCTCTAGCCCGGCAGGGTCGCCTCGGGGTGGGAGCAGCTACGCGCGTATGAGAGTACGGGGGTCCGAATCCTTTCTAAGGTTGCCATGGCCCTCCTTTTATAGATCAAGGGGTCACCACAATGGCAAATCAGTCATTGCATACTGATTAGATAGCAAACAGTGCTATCATACCTAACTCTGCAGACAGGACAGAGCGCATTAAATGCACCGCTTAGTGTCACATCGTAGCGTAGCCCGGCAAGCCTTGCCGTGCCATTCGACCACCTTCTCGCCTGCCTGTGTGACACGTCCCTGGACGGGTGTCATTTGGAGGTGATTTCCTCTAGAAGTGGCTACCACGTGCCAAATAACGGCCACTTAGCCACTTGGGGGCTCGACACCGCACCGATCGATGACTTGCGTTGCTGTGAGGTGGAGCGGTGGAGCCTTGGCGGGGTAACCCGCCCTCGGTGTCCGCAGCAAGCCTGTTGGGGCAATCTTGAGACTTATTTTCGGGGCAACCTTGTCCCCGCCAGGCTCGCCTGCCCGGCAAGGGAGGTTTTTCCATAGTGGTATCTTGCTCCTTTGGTTGGTCTTGGTCTTCTTGATCCGCCCTTTAATTCCTCAAAGAGCTGATCTCTTCTGCTTGGTCTTATCTTGGATGCTGCAACCTTGTTCTCGAGCCTGTGTATAGTCTGGGCAACACACCTGTGGTTTGTTGCACCGACAATGGCCTTCTTGGGGAAGCCCTTTGTGCACTGTTTAACAAAAACCAACGTCGTCAAAAGTCACGGTAAGATGTTTTGTATTCTTTCATCTTTTTTTGGTCATAATCAAGTATGGTGAGATGTCTAACATTGCGCGCTCTCTATTTGGTCTTAATGGTGGGGAGTTTAGAAGTTACTTATGCCACTGAACATGCTGTGTTTTGGAAGCAACTCACCATCACTTGAAGTTACTACAGCTAGATTTTGAAGGAGTGTCTTGTGTTGATCAAGAAGGACTAGTTTTAGGACTACTAGATGGTCTTTGGGATTAGTTTTGAGATGAGAAGGACAAAGTTTAGATTCAGACCACCACTACTGATTTAAGTTCTATAAACGAATCACTCGTAGTATGATGAGATCATATCTCTTGTGGATATGACCTTACCTGTAGGATTTGCTTGTGTGGTGTGACTTTTGTGATTGTTATTGATTGATGATGTGTGATGTGATTGGTATATCTTTTATGCGTAGAATAAGATTGCGATGTTTAGGCCCCTATCTACTTAGCATGCTTCAAGATTCAAGAATAGCCAGCTACGAGAAAACTTGGTGTTATGAAGATTTCTTCGTTGATGCAAGACAGAAGATACAAACATTGAAGACTTTGAAGATACAAGATTACTATATACGTATATAGTTAGATGCGTTTTGTGAGCTGTCATTGTGTCTGTTTACTGACAGCGCACATCAAAACTTATTTTCCAAACTAGTGTGATGCTTGTATGGGTATATCTATCTTCTTGTCCAATCTATCTCTTCTAAACCCAAGACCTGCACCAAAGGAGTTACTACATTGCTTGCAAATCCCGAGAATGGAGTGGAGATGGATGCAACCTAGGGATGAGTTCAAGCTAAACCACATGCACGAGGATATGCCAAGAAGCAAGCACAATCTTGCTGAAGGAAGAAACCTGGAGGAAGCTACAGTTCATTAGCAGACATTTTATGGTAGTTGACGCAACCCCTAGAGTTCAAAGGAACGATAGATTGTTTTGTTTAGCATGCGGGACCAATGGAGTTATCCGAACCTAGTTCGTGAACAAGAGAAAATTTCTGCAATGCTAGTGAGGATACCCGAGTGTTAGAATACGAGATTTACTAAACCATGTACAAGGTAATGATTTGGGTGCGGAATGGATTGATCACCATGCCGACTTACTCTTATTATTCGCTCTTGCTATGTGGGATGATAAATCTTGAGTTACTTACCTATTTAGAGAGGCGACGTTGTTAAGCCTAAACCTTAGGATGGTAGCACGTTCGACCCTTGTACAAGGCAACCGTTGCCGATAGTAGGTTATACGGTGAGAATAAGCCAATACCATTTTCTACAGGAACCCCGATGGAAGTATTCTTGATGACCCCCATGAGAGTATCGATATTGTTTAGTACTTGGGCAAGACCTGTCAACCATGAAGGTTGAGTTAATGGAAGACCACTCGGTTGATATGGAATTCAAGATCTCAAAGGAGTGTAGTGCATACATATGAAGGATTTCATAGAGGAGTATGATTTGTGAAGATCGGTGACTCTTATTCTAAGGGTGGTAGTGCTCCACTCTCAGATGAACAATGGATATACAAGGAGAATCCCAAACCTAAATTTTTCTTTCTAGCCTCTTTGAATCTCGAGGACAAGATTCATTTTAAGGGTGGTAGATTTGTAACATCCCAAAATTTAGAATTTGGGAATGTTAATTATTTAAATAGGATTAAATAAAAACTTGCTTGTGTTGCTTGTTGTTAGTTAATTTTGACTAGGAATTTGAAACTTTTGAAGTTTAAATGAATATTAAATTGAGAGGGAATAAAAGGACTTTCCCAATTATTGATTTGGTTCTTATTTTGGGTTTGAGAATATTCTTAATAGTTCCAATTCAAATATGAGAGAGGATGACATGACTTCCTCAAAGAATAATATTGTTGAATAACTGAATATTCTCTCATTTGGATTTTTAATATTTAAACAATTCTAACTAAAAACAAAAGAGAGAAGATAATATGACTCCTTCAATATTAAAAGAGTTGGAAATGGTTTAAATGTTATTTGCATTTTTCTCTGGAGTTGAAAGATATTTTTATGGAACATTTTGTAGGTGTCAAAATAAAGTTTATAGAAAGTATATGTATTTTAAACAAATATTTGGCCTGGAAAAATGTTCACTAAGATGTGTATAACTATATTTCTTTTTGCCCATGTTCTGGTATCTTTTTGTATAAGACAATTTTGGTTATTTTTGGAGCCAAAATACTTTCTATATTCTGTTGAAAAAACTAAACCTATCTAGGCGAGGCGCAAGGCCTAGCCGAACAATAGCAGGCCCAGCATCGCCAGCTAGTCCAGCAAGGCCACAGCTCACCTCTCACGCGCACCCCTTGTTGTTTTTTTCCTTTCTCTTCTTTTCCCACTGCCGCTGACTGGTGGAGCCCGCACGCGTCTCCTACCTCCGCTCAATCTCCTACTGCAACACGACAGCGCCGCCGCTGCAGAAACAACTTCGCTCGATTCCCTTCCTCCCTAAACCTTCGATCCAATCTATGGGCACCAAGAGACTCCCCTAGATCCCCTCGTCCGATTCCCATAACTGCCTCTTGTGTTCGCCCTCGAAATCAACCGCACGGACCTCGGAAAGCTCTGCTACCTGAGCTCACTTTTCCGGTAAATACCGGCCAGTGTAAGCCGCCCCCTGCCCCCCTGTTCACCCGCATAATCTCCTGGATGCGCCGCCTTTCCCTGACCATCTTACCCTTCACAGACGCAAGGATTTGGGCTCCCCAAGGTCGCCTGATCTCGCCGGAGCGCCACCCGTCGCAGTTGCACTTCCCTGCCAAACCAGGATGCCCCAGAGCAATATGGAAACGCCCTCGAATGCAAATCGCTACTCCTCCCCTCCCCGTGCACTTCCCTAAGTCAGAGAACCACCAGAGACGCCTTCTTGTCGACGCCCCGCCGCCGTGCCATGGTCGCCGGAGTTCATTCTGGTGAGGAATTCCCATCTGCCCCAAACCCTCAATCCAATAGAACCTCAGCCGTTGATGGCACCTTGATCTGACGGCCTGTGTTTTGTTTCAGCCGAATAGGTATCGGTTGATCTCGTGCTGCCATGTGTACCAGAATTTTGTTATTATTCTTTCTGCCGAAATTGTCACTGCACTTTTACAGAATGACCCATGTAACTTCAGTTCATCATATCTTTTCAACCATAGCTCCGATTGAGGTGAAACTTTTTGCAACGTGATCCTTGTTAAGCCCTCTTTGTAGTGAATCCATAATTTTCAACTTTTGGACTATTCAAATTTGGCCAATTCAAACTTGAATTCAAATCATCTTTGATCATATCTTGTAAATGGTATATCATATTCAATTCATTCCTTTTTCCTATGAACACTTGTATCGAATACTTTCTAGTCATATCCTGTAAACTCAAATTTCAAATACTTTTGACCTGTTTGAATTTCAATTCAATTGAAACTTCATCTCACTATAATTTGAGTTGTAGTGCTCCTACTCATTTAATTCTTTTTTCAAATGAACTCTTATGTCATATGCAATATTTCATACAACATTTATGTTGTTTCTAGATATTTTTGATCATGTTACATACTATCTCCACTATAATCTTATATACCAACACTTCATCATCTGTTAGCTCTTTTGAGTTGACTTCTTCACCTGTCACCTTCTAGCACCATCAAGAACCTATATCATATAATAGGCCTAGCGATGTTGTTGTTACTTAACCTTGACATATTTGTTTTATTTCTATCTTGATTCTTCTATATGGCATGGTTATTGATTTGAATTATTTCATTGCGATAGATTACTCGGAGCGTGACGAGTAGAATTATCAGGAATTGTGAGTGCGACGAACTTCATCCAACGTACCAAGCAAGTTACACCTTGATCATCCTTCATCCTATTATTTTTCTATGCATGTAGTTATATATATATATATATATATATCACATTACTATATTATGCATGTGTTGGAAGATCATGGTAGTATGTTATTGCTAATGAGTTTCAGCTTAGTATGGCCTTATTGTAGATAGTGGTAGTGTATTCTTGCTATGCTATGTAGACGGGGATTGGTTCGTGTATGCATCGAGATTATGTGAGGACTATATATAATATAACTTGAGTAAAAACATAATATTTAATTCACCTCTAGGCGGAAGTGGTATTGCTTGGTGTTGAGGGAAGGCATCGTGGGGTCTTGCACCTTTTCTAAGGCCATGCGCCCATGAGAGTGCACCCTAAGTGGAATGCCGCCCAGGTTCAAAAAGATCAGACAGACTTAGTGACTAGTAGCTTCCATGTGCGGCCGCTGGCTATATGGGCTCTGGCTTAGTTGATCAGTTGTTGGAACCCTTGCCCAGACAGTGTCGACGGATGTAGCATATATAGGTGGGATGTGGTCGTCAGGTGGTTAAGGGAACCTCTTCTAAAAGACTTCATCTCAATCTTCGGATTGGGTCCAGTGGGTAAAGCTAAACTCTACAGAGTATTAAAAACTAATCATGGTTAGCCGTGTCCCCGGTTATGGACAAATTTGAGCGACTATGCTATTACAGTTTTGGATGATCTTGATATATGATACCTTAATAAAAATTGTGTGGGAAATTTAATAATGGGGATAGGTTGGTATTGGATTGCCCAATTCAACCATATGTATTTAATTGTAGCAAGACAAAAACAAAATTTGACTATTATATTATGTAGTTATCAGGGAAAAATTAGCTTTCTCCAAAACAACCACTACATTATCCTCTTGATATACCTTGCATATAGATGTAGGTCTGTTATATCATTCCTTGTGTGACTTGCCAATACATTCAAAGTATTGACCCTTCGTGGCTGCAACATTTCATGTTGCAGATTTTATACGACGAGTGAGGGATACAATGTAGGGTTACGATGTCTATACTCGACATTTGCCTATGGTGTTGATGGATTCCATGAAGATTTTATTTCCTGTTCCGCTATGTTTTCTTTCTATGCTAGCTTGAGCTATGCAGGTATGTATTATATTAAATTCTGGATCTACGATGTAATATTATGACATGTGGCTATATTTTGATATTACATCTTATACTGTGTGTGCTAGCTATTGATCCAGGGACTAGCACAGTGAGCACAGAGACATCAAATCTTATCAGGTTCGGGTCATTACAAGGGCGTGGCACCAACGTTCAATACAAGACAGAATCAGACGGGTGGATATGCTTCAATGAGTCAGGCTGGCGTGAGTTCATGACGGGAAAGAGAGAACAAAGGGTGGACACCCTTGTGACAATCACCATAAGGAAGAGCAACCACAAAGACTTTCAGATGATGGTTGTCATTGACCATGTTTAGAAATAAGGTCTAAGTCATGAATATATCCACAAATGAAATGTTAGTTAATTAGTATGTTAAGATGGATGTGATTCATTGATGTTTGTTTCTTGAGTCGAACAGATTTGAAGTGTTACTTAATTATTTGGTTGTTTATTTCCAAAATGAATTTAGTCTGATTTAGTTATATTGAGAATCATATGACTATGCCGTTTGGTCGTTTGGAGTAATGAGTGTCAACATGCAATGCCAACAATTGGTATGTTGTACCCTTTCCCTCCAGTGGCGGGTGCTGTGGAAGAACCGCCACTGCTAACATGGCAACTATGGCGGGCAGCAATAGCGAGTTGTCGCAGATAGTATCTAGTGCCCGCCACTGGAAGCTATGTACCAGTGGTGGGTATGCGCCCGCCACTGATGTGGAGGAGGTTGGGACTTGGGGAGCCTAGCACACCACTACTGGCCTTTTTGCGCCCGACTGCTAGGCATTCATGCAGTAGTGCAAACCCGCCTTTAATGCCCGACATCTCATGTGTCATTCCACCACGCTCGACCAGCGAACTCCGGAGAGCTCGATCGAGTGCACGTGATGGCTTCCACGATTTGCACGCGTGCATGGCTCACAACCCTCCGCGCGGACGAGGACGAGCCTGACGCCGCTACCCGTAAGCTCACCCAGGGGAGGATTTGATGCCGGTGGAGCCCCCATCGCCGCCTCAGCAAAGCACCGCCTTGTCAGATGCCCCCGCCGCTTCTCCCTCCACTTTTGCTGTTTTCCACTATTGCTCCTCTCTACAACATCAGGTTCGGCACGGCACTGGCGACCATGCCCGTGCAACAAGCACAGGCGTCAGGAGGGCACCACCTCTTCTACCTCCTCGCCATGCTCCTCTGCCCAACATTGACCACAACAATAAGGAAAATAATCATGTGGGTAATTTATTGACAATGACATGTGGGCCCCACTGGTTATAATGATCAATTTAATCATACGGTTAATGATGTTGACTTTCATGCCACATGGACCTAACAAGCGGGCCCATCGATCATAAGCATGTTTAAATGTTAAAGCACTGGCCATTTGGATTTTTTAAACAAGAAACTACGAAGGTGGTAGGTATCTACGACAAACAAAAATGTGGTAGTTTTTTTAACCCTAACCCAAAAAGTGGTAGTTTTATGCTATCACTATCCGTACGTGAACCAGCTAGCTCAATGGATCACAAATATACTCATGTGTCATGCACCATATGAAGGGCTATGTTGAAAAGTTGAACCAGATGGTAGGTCAATTTAAGAGAAAATATCTCTTTTTACCACTCCAAGTCATAATGTCTTCCATCATACCTAGTGCAAGCAGGATGTTCAAGATCATGTTTGCATCAATAGGGCAAAAAGATTGCCTCACCTTTATCTTATCCCAAATTCAGGGATTCTTGACACACCAATATTTCCTCTCCTGGTGAATTTTTCCTGTTTGGGCTACATGGGATCCAAGGATTTCTCCAAATATCAATGTTAGATCCATCACCAACTCTTCAAATATGGCTTCCTTTAAAAGTTTGAACCCCAAG
This sequence comes from Thinopyrum elongatum, assembly GCA_011799875.1. Classification (NCBI taxonomy): domain Eukaryota; kingdom Viridiplantae; phylum Streptophyta; class Magnoliopsida; order Poales; family Poaceae; genus Thinopyrum; species Thinopyrum elongatum. The sequence continues at coordinate 166,047,077 of CM022300.1, read as the reverse complement.
CCCATATGCTCTACCAAGTGAAAGAGGCTCCTTTTTGAAAGGGGTCAAAAGCAAATTGCCATCTGGGTAATACTTTGCACCAAACACCTGGGCACAGAACTAATCGGGCTCAACCAATAAATGCTAGCACTGTCTAGGCATCATAGCCATATTAAAACAATGGGGAACTCTAAAACACATACCACCCTTCTTCAAAACACACATTTTCCACTAGGAAAGCCAATGGATATGATTATGTTGGTCGTCATTCCCCACCAGTATTGGGACATAGTTGTAGTTATTCCTTGCCATTTTTTTTGGGATTTTGAAAACTGACATGGAATACATCGATATTGCCTAGAAACCACCTTTAGGTCATCCTCCTTACCACAAAAGTTTTTTTCTCTTTCCATCCACTTAAGATTGCATACACCAGATCAATCAGGTGTTGAAAGTAACCCGATCTATTTGTAACGACGATAGGAGGAAGGCCCATATACTTATCAGTAATTGCTTTAGTTATACTATTCATTGTGGCAAACACTTCCTTCCTTGCCTCAGTTGATGTACATGGGCTAAAAATACAGAATAGTTATCCTCGCTGACTATCTAGCCCAAGGATGCACAACATAAATCTAATAGTTGCTTCAGAGCCACTACATTCTGGTTATCTCCCTTCATTAAAATCTAGGAATCATCAACAAATAAAATATTAGTTACTACCGGTGCACTTCTACAAATGTTCACCCCCTCTATATGTCCATTATGTTCAGCATGAGCCAAGAATGTTGTTAATCCTCCCACAAATAGCAAGAAAAAATAAGGGGATAATGGATCTCCCTGACGGAGATGCCTGGTGGGAGTAAAACCCTCAGTTTCATGGGAATTAAATCTGACTTGATATGTGATTGACCGCACACAAACAATGATGAGCTCCACCCAACCAGCATTAAAACCTACTTGTAACATCATAGTTGAAAGGATCGATATGGTTGACTAGAGGGGGGGGTGAATAGGCAACTACCAATTTTTAATTTTTCTTAAGAAAATGGGGTTACCAACAAATAGGTTATCTAGATATGCAACTAGGTGAGCAACCTATATGACGCTAACAACACAAGCAACACAAGCAAGCAACAAATACAACACAAGTAAAGCTTGCACAAAGTAAAGGTAAGAGATAACCACAAGTGGAGTCGGGGGAGACGAGGATGTGTTACCAAAGTTCCTTCCCTTTGAGAGGAAGTACGTCTTGATTGGAGTGGTGTGGAGGCACAATGCTCCCCAAGAATCCACTAGGGCCACCATATTCTCCTCACGCCCTCATACAATGCGGGATGTCGTGATTCCACTAGGTGGTGCCCTTGAAGGCGGCGATCGGACCTTTACAAACATGGTTGTGGCTCTCTCCACAACCGAATTGGAGGCTCCAAACAACACCACGAAGCTTCACCACAATGGAATGTGGTTCCGAGGTGACCTCAACCATGTAGGGTGCTCAAACACCCAAGAGTACAAGATCCACAAGGGATTAGTGGGGGGAATCAAATTTCTCTTGGTGGAAGTGTAGATCAGGGCCTTCTCAACCAATCCCTAGAAAATCAACAAGTTTGATTGGCTAGGGTGAGAGATCGAGTGAAAATGAGCTTTGGAGCAACAATGGAGATTGGGGGAGGAAGAGGTAAGTCTTCTTGGGGAAGAAGACCCCCTTTATATAGTGGGGGAAAATCCAACTGTTTTCTGCCCTCAGCTCGCATCTAAGCGGTACTACCACTCCTAGGAGCGATACTACCGCTTAGGCGGTACTACCCAACACAGGTCAGTTAGTAGAGTAAAAGGAGGGCGGTAGTTCCGCTCGCGCGATACAACCGGAGCCACAAGAGGTACTACCACTCAGAGGAACTGAGCTGCACTGGGCAGCCGTACTAGGGCGCGCTAGGGCGGCAGTACCGTGCCAAGTGGTACTACCACTCAAATGCTACTCTAGTACCACTTAACGGAAAAGTGTAACGGGAGCTAGCACAGGGAGAAAAACTCAAGCGGTACTGGCAGCGGTAGTAGAGGCGGTAGTACCGCCTAAGTAGTACTACCGTGCTACTGCCGCTCTAATACCGTGAATTATGAGCAGACAACCGAAAGTTGCAACCGAAGGAATCCCCTAAGCGGTAGTAGTCCGGTAGTGACCAGCAGTAGTACTGTGGAGCGGTACTACCATTGGCACTAGCGGTACTACCACTTGTGTGCTACCTCAAGTTAACTCAGAAAACTGGCAGATGGCTCGAGGGAAGCGGAAAGGCAAAGTGAGGCTGTGTACGTGTTGATTCCACCCATACCTTTCCAAAGTGGACCCCCTCTTAATAGTACGGGTTCCCTATGACTCAAACCACCGAAAAGAAATCGTCAGGAGAAAAACCGTCTTCACTTAACACCGCCGAGGAGAAATAAACCATTTTGTGCCAACTAGGATATTCTCTGAAAAGCTCGATGCACACGATTAGTCCGCAAAGTGTATTTTCATTAATCACCAAAACAACTAAGGGAGAAATACGCCCTAACAATAGTTTCCAAGAAATTCCACCCCACACGATTGTATGCCTTATGCATATCAAGATTTATAGCACACAAGCCATGCTTTACCTTTTCTATTTTTAATTGCATTATAACTTTCATAAGACACTAAAACATTATCAGTTACCAGCCTACCCAGAACAAAGGTGTCGGCATTGGAAGCATGATCACCTATGGGCCAGGGCTGCCCCTTTGTGGTTCGGCAAGGGGACGGTCACATCGCAGAAAGAGCTGAAACAGCAGGGCAGCGCGACGGTGGATAGCTCTCATTTACCTAGGTTCGGGCCGCTTTGCAGCGTAAAACCCTACTCCTGGTGTGGTGCACTGGCCTGGAGGAACACGAAGGCGTAGAGTGCTCAAGCCCGGCAAGGGTGCCTCGGGGAGAGCATTTACGCGCGTACAAGTGTTATGGGATCAAGGTTTCGAACCCTTTGTTAGGTTGCCTCGGGCCTCCTTTTATAGGTTAACACTACAAAAAAAACCACTTCCGTGATGATACGTGTTTGTCACAGTAGGTCACATTTTCTGTCATGCATGTAAATCCATGACGATTTTATGACAGAATCAAGATAGTCATACCTGTGCTGTCGTAGAAGTGTTCCATGACAATACCAAAATTATCATCACGGAAGTGTCCACTTCCATGACAATAAATCGCGCGTCATAGAAGTGTTTTCGTCAAGGGTAACCGACACATGGCATCCACCGTAACGGGTCGCTGTTAAGCTATCGGGTTCCGATTTGGATCTGATAACCCTTTAACAGCCCAAACCAATGGGGATTTTCCACGTGTAAAATTCTCATTCGCCGGAGTATCCACGTGTCAGCTCAGTGCTGGGATAGATGTCATCCAGTGATTGGACGGGACGTGCCTATGATACGTCGACAAGTGGCTCGGCCCAACAGTGGCCCATTCAGGTCAAAAGGCCGGCTCGTTTGACTTGGTCAAAAGGTAGCGGCCCGGCCCGCGGAAAGCCTGTTAACGGCCTGTTCGCATATAGCCCATTTACGGCCCGTTAACTCACGACCCGTTATATCCTATCCGAATTAGGCCCAGTAGCATCATATGGGCAGTCCAATATAATTCCAATCCGTTGTAACTTTCGGCCCATGTATGGCCCATGACGTCTTTCGGCCCATATGAGGCCCTTTGTAACTCTTGGCCCATAAACGGCCCGTAGTGAAACTGGCCCAAAATGAACAGTATATCGCTTTATACCCATTAATGACCCATTATTCCATTGGGTCGTTTCCAGCCCGTGTTATCTTTTGGCCTTCTAAGGGCCCATTTATTATTGGGCTCATTTTCGGCATTCGATTACTTACGGTCCATTACTGGCCTGTTCCGCTTGTGGGCCAAATTTAGCCGGTGGTTAAAGTCGGCACGTCTCTATCCCGTTAATCCGTTGGGCCATTTTCATAGTGTCATTAAATATGGCCCATTAACGACCTGTTATGCCCGCCGATAGAATTAAGCCTGTTGTACACATCAGCCTATTAACGACCTGTTATGGTCGGCCCATAAACAGAAGATTCCGATTCTAGCCCGTTTACGGCCCATATTGCGGTCCGTTAATGGTCCACAAAAGTACGGCCCATGTTTGGCCATTCGATCAAACGGCCTGTAGAAGTCCCATTGAATCTGCGGGCTGTAGAACGCCCATGGATCATACGGATCTTAGGAAGCCCACTACAGCAGCCAGCAGGACCATGGTTACAACGGTCCGTATGTTGCCCATGGTTACTGTGGCCTAGTTCTAAATAAAAAGGTTACCGCGGAAAAAGAACTGCAATGACTACAATCGAAAAAATAAACAAGACAATAAGGAAATAAATAAGCAAGCAACTTATGCTAGGCTATTACGGCTATTACAAATATTACATCCCCTGGGCATCAAAGTTCGCCACCAGTGCAAATATCGTGAACAAAGCAGCATATTACATACACTGGGTGTCTAAATTGGTCACCGGTGAAAATAAATGCGGCAGCAAAACAAGTCCAGAACTGAAACCACTTCAGAAGAGCTCAAGAAACAATATACTGGATACCCACCATGCTGGAAAGAAGCTTAGCAAGCTTATTAGTTTTCTCTTGTTTGGCGCTAAAATCGTCCAGCGCTTGCTGTTGCACCAGAAAGTATGCATCTGAATTCTGTAGGGACTTTCTTAGTCCTTAAGCTTCTTGCCGCGGCACAGCTGACTGATGCCTTTCATCTTGTAGCTGAGACTGAAGAAGCCGAAGTGATTCAGGTAGCGAGTTCGAAGAGCTTGTGCCAGCGGTAGTGGCCAGTAACTCGAACACTACATCAACACAGGACTTTGGGGTTGTCTCACTATCTACAAGATAGTTTTTATCACCTTTCTTAGAGACCAACAGGGTTGTCTCACTATCTTGAACCTTATCTGCATTACTTTCTCTACCATTGCATAATGGGGTGCTCTTCTCCAATACTCTGTTCGCATTCTACAAGAGAAACAAGCAGACACATCACATGTTTAGCATGTAGTATATGAAACTCATTTTGGTAAACCGGTTCAGTAGTAAGGTGGACGGGATAACAGCATGAAACAAACATATATCTATGTACTATGGTCACTGTATTGTCTATATCATTCTAGTTTATGTTGCCAAATCAAGATAGAGACACAGTTCAAATCATATCTTTTTAAGACACAGTAGCATAGAGAGAATATAAGTGTGGGAAACTACACAACACTAGCAACACTTGTAATGTGCATGACATGAGAACATAACTATTTATACAACTGAAACTGAAATCAACATAGAGCAAGAAGTTAGAACAGCAATCTAGTTCAAGAAATAGGTTTAAAACATCCTGTTGCGCCATTGGAGTTTTAATTGGATCCTTCAAATTCGAAATTAGTTGGTATGATTAAATACGGTGATGCAAGAGCAAAGGAGTATGGACCATAGCTACGGAATCTGACCTGAGAACAATTGATCTTCTGCTTTAAACGTGGAGTTTGGGTTCGCTGTGGTGGTCTTCGTGCTTTGGGCACTGCAGTTGCTTTACAAACTGCTCGTGTGGGGGTACTCTGTGGTGGACATGGTGCTGTGTCACCTAGAAGTGGGTTACTATCTGTTGGGGTTGGGGTTAAATGGGGTGTAGCTGGTTCTCTGTCCAACGATGTAGGTGTACAATCTGGAAGAGTCTCAATTATGTGTGGTGGGGCTAGTTCGTGGGCCAGTACAATCATGGTTCTATCTGCATCGACATGTAGCACCGTCTTTTGTGAAGAATGGGTTTTTACTCCCTTAGATACTGCCGTCACCCCCTCCAATTCAAATGGATGATAAACAAGAAAAGAAATTGAATGTGCAGACATTGTATGATAGACAGATGTGGTAATTTACATATATGTTCTCTAACCAAACAGGACAGCATGACACAATTTCACATATATGATGGCTAACTAAACAGGATAGCATGACATAGTTTCAGATATATGATGGATAACTTAACAGGATATAATGTCATAATTCAACATATGATGAGTATCTAAACAGGATGACATGACATAACTATATGATGTGTTTCTAAAATAGGTTGGGATGAAATAATTCATATACATGTTGTCTAAGTATACATGATGGCATGATATAATTCACATAATTGATTCATATACTAAGCAGCTAGCACTCGCATGTATGTTCTCTAAGCTAAGCAGATGACATTGAATATTGACTATATGTTGTCTAAACTAAGCAATGCAAGACACCATGTGCATGATATGAGAAATATAAACATTGCAAGTTAGAGCATACACCTCAAGTGGGATATAGGACTGGTCATCTATCTCTGAATCCTCCTCTAAGGAGCTACCCGTAACCATCGAGATATATGCTTCAACAGGTACCATTGCCTGATCTGAAGGCCTTGTTTTCACTCTAGATTTTTCCATAACCGGGTCAAATGGCTCATACACATGAAGAGTAGTTCAATATACACAGATTGTCAACAAATGGAATACATAATAAAAAAAAGGATGGCATGAGATAATTCACATATGTGATGCCTGGCTACACAGGATGGCGGTGCATAATTCACATATATGATAACTGGCTAAAAAACATGGCATTGCATAATTCACATATCAGATATAGAAAGCAAACATGAGGCATTCACACAAAGCATGTCTAATCTAAGCAGATGGCATGGCAATGCAAGACACCATATGCATGATATGAGCAATATAACCCTGCCAAGTTAGAGCATACACCTCGGGGGGGGGGGGGGGGGAATACAACTGGTCATCTATCTCTGAATCCTCCTCTGAGGAGCTATCTGTAACCAGCAAGAAATCTGCATCGACAGGTAGCACTGACTGCTCAGAAGACCTTGTTTTCACTCCAGATTTTCCCACGACCGACTCAAATGGCTTATGCATGGAAAGAGTAGATTAATGTACAAACATTGTCGACAAATGGAATACATTATAAAAAATAGTAAGGCACGATACAATTCACATATACGATGACTGGCTAAACAGGATGGCATTGGATGATTCACGTATATGATGCCTGGCTAAAGAAGATGGCATTGCATAATTCACATATATGATATAGAAACCAAACAGGTGACATTCACACAAAGCAAATCTAAACTAAGGAGATGACATATAAGATGTATAAAGTAAGCAATGCAAGGTGACATATGCATGATATGACCAACATCAGCATGCCACGTTAGAGCAAACACCTTATGGGGTAAATAGGAGTGGTTGGCTCCCTCTGAATCCCCCTCTGAACAATTATCTTCCTCTGGAATACAATCTGGAATGGGGGGGAGGGTGAAAGCACAAGTGCTCCCTGGGTGATTTTGGTAATTAATGTCAACATATCTCTTGTTGGACTAATACTTTCATCTAGTATATTTCAGATGAGTTCAATAGTGGAGTGGCAGGACAAGAGGATGTGGAACCCCTTCAAGATGCTAAGGACACATATTGGCAAAAGCTCAAGACTCTACACTTTCATTTTTAGTGATCCAAGATCACATTGAGTCCATAGGAAAGCCAATACTATTAAAAGGGGATGAGGTGTTGCTTAATGGCTTGCTTGCTCAAAATGGTTAGTGATATGCTCCAAAAGCCCTCAACCACTTTCTCATTTCCACATATGTCCTAAACCAAAAGTCAAACTCGGCCCCACCGATTTGATCTATACGGCGCCACCGAGTTCACTTGACATAGCCACTGCCAGAAACCCTAATCAGTTCGGTCTTACCGATGGGATCTCAGTCTCACCGAGATGGGCTTGCAAACTCTCTGTTGCCTACTGCAATTATTTCGGTCTCATCGAAATAGGTAGTCGGCCCCACCGAGTTTGCTTGGCCAACTCTCTGTTTGCTTATTACTAAAATCGGTCTCACCGAGTTTGTGTAATCGGTCAAACCGAGATGAGGTTTTACCCTAACCCTAGCACATCGGTCCCACCGAGTTGACCTTGTCGGTCCCACCGAAAATCCTAACATTCACATTTTGAACTGGATTGGTCTGACCGAGTTTCACTATTCGGTCCCACCAAGTTTGGTAAATTGTGTGTAACAGTTAGATTTTGTGTGTAGGCTATAAATACCCCTCCACCCCTTCTCCATTTATGAGAGAGCCATCAGAACGTGCCTACACTTCCACTACTCATTTTCTGAGAGAGAACCACCTACTCATGTGTTGAGACCAAGACATTCCGATCCAACCACTAGAATCTTGATCTCTAGCCTTCCCCAAGTTGCTTTCAACTCAAATAATCTTTCCACCATATCCAAATCTGTGAGAGAGAGTTGAGTGTTTGGGAGACTATCATTTGAAGCACAAGAGCAAGGAGTTCATCATCAACACACCATGTATTACCTTTTGGAGAGTGGTGTCTCCTAGATTGGTTAGGTGTTACTTGGGAGCCTCCGTCAAGATTGTGGAGTTGAACCAAGGAGTTTGTAAGGGCAAGGAGATCGCCTACTTCGTGAAGATCTACCCAAGTGAGGCAAGTCCTTCGTGGGCGATGGCCATGGTGGGATAGACAAGGTTGCTTCTTCGTGGACCCTTCGTGGGTGGAGCCCTCCGTGGACTCGCGCAACCGTTACCCTTCGTGGGTTGAAGTCTCCACCAACGTGGATGTACGATAGCACCACCTATCGGAACCACGCCAAAAATCTCCGTGTCTCCAATTGCGTTTGCACACTCCAATCCCATCCCTTTACATTCTTGCAAGTTGCATGCTTTACTTTCCGCTGCTCATATACTCTTGCCATCCTTGCTTGAAATGTATTGTGAATGTTTAAACTTGTGCTAAAACTCCACCTTAACTTGAAGAACTTAAAAACTGCTACTTTTCTTTGTTGAGGGTCTAATCACCCCCTCTAGACACCTCTTCTCGATCCTTTCAATTGGTATCAGAGCATTGGTCTCCATTGCTTTGGTTTAATCACCATTGGAGGAAGAAGGATGAGTCTACGATGGGGAGTTTTAGACATAGAGTGCCCATACTTGATGGATAGTTCTTTATTTCTTGGAAAAATGAGATGCTTGAGATTTTCAATGAATATCACGTGGACAAGTATATTACTAGCCCTTGTGCGCCTCTTGTTGATCCTTTGCATCCTACCCCCAATGAGTCTCTCGACATGATTCACAATCCTAGAACTGTCAATATTATCACTAGAGGATTGCCTAGAAACTTGATAGCTCGCTTGCCTACTCTTGATTGTGCCTACACTATATGGAGATTTCTTGAGGAACGATTTCCAAACTACTCCTTGAAAAACTTAGATGAGATTCTTCATAAGTCCATTGCTTTAAATAAGATGAGCCCTAATGATCCTAAGTTTGGTGATTGTCTATTTGAGCTTCGTGACCTTATGCGTGCCAAAGGAGATGTTGGAATCTTTAGCAATATCATCTCAGAAGTCATTAGAATTCATAAAGATGCACATTGTCATGGTCATAAAACTAATGAATCACTCTCTCTAGGTAATGATCAATCACAAGACAATGTTGAACATGGATACTATGATGAGGATGATGATAGTGACTTTGATCTCGATGAGTCTATGAGACACTTTGGTCTTATGGCTAACCTTCGCGGCTACATGGCTGGAAGAAAGGAATGGGTTCTTGATAGTGGATGTACCGATCACATGACCGGAGACAAGGATATGTTTCGTGAGCTCGCTGAAAACAACGGCCCTCGAAAGTATGTCACTTTTGGTGATAACTCAAAGGGTAAGGTGGTTGGCCTTGGTAAGGTGGCCATCTCACATGATAGCTCCATCCAAAATGTCATGCTCGTTGAATCTCTTGGCTATAATTTACTTTCAGTATCTAGACTAGCCGATTTCGGTTTCAATGTCCTATTTACTGAAGTAGATTGCCAAGTGTTTCGAAGAGATAATCATAAAATGGTCTTTACCGGCATACGCAGAGGTGATCTATACATTGTTGATTTCACTAAAAAGGCTCAACCTAGAACTTGCTTAATTGCTAAATCTTCTAAAGGTTGGTTGTGGCATAGAAGGTTAGGTCATGTGGGCATGCAAAATCTTGATAGGCTTATTAAAGGTGATCACATCCTCGGAGTGAAAGATGTTATATTTGACAAGGATAGATTGTGCAGTGCTTGTCAAGCAAGAAAACAGGTTGGAGGAAGCCACCCCATGAAGAACATCATGACCACGAGAAGACCACTCGAGCTACTTCATATGGATCTTTTTGGTCCAAATGCCTATAAAAGTCTCGGTGGAAATTCGTTTGGTTTAGTCATAGTCGATGATTTTTCAAGATTTACGTGGGTGTTCGTTCTTGATGATAAGTCACAGGTCCAAAAGATCTTCAAGAACTTCGCTAGGAAGGCCCAAAATCAATTTGAAGTGAAGATCAAGAAGGTTCACAGCGACAACGGAACGGAGTTCAAGAATGCTAATGTGGACACCTTTCTTGACGAAGAAGGGATTTCACATGAGTTCTCGGCTACATACACGCCTCAACAAAATGGAGTTGTTGAGAGGAAGAACCGGACGCTCATTGAAATGGCGAGAACGATGCTTGATGAATACAAGACGCCAAAACACTTTTGGGCGGAAGCGGTTCAGATAGCTTGTCATGCGACAAATCGTCTATGTCTTCACAAGCTACTCGGCAAGATGGCATATGAGCTTCTCACCGGAAACAAATCCCAAGTTGGATACTTTCGAGTATTTGGCTCAAAGTGCTACATTCTTGATAAGCATCGTCGTTCAAAATTTGCTCCTAAATCTCATGAAGGTTTCCTACTCGGTTATGGCTCAAACTCTCACACTTACCGTGTCTACAACAATTTCACCCGAAAGGTTGAAGAGACAGTAGATGTGAAGTTTGATGAATCTAACGGCTCGCAGGTAAAGCAATTGCCAATTGATGTAGGAGACAAAGACCCTTCGGAAGCAATCCAAGACTTGTCTATTGGCAAGGTTCATCCAATGGAGGTGAAGGAGAGTACCTCATTTGTCCAAGTGGAAGCTTCTACCTCACCACAAGGTGAACCATGAGTTGACCCGAAGGCATCCACTAGTGGGACACGCCAAAATGAAGAAAACGAGGAAGTACACCAAGATGAACCACATTGACCTCCCTCACTACCTCCACAAGAGAACAACAACACCAACAATGATGAAAGCCAAGAGGAAGAACAAGATATTGAAGAGGATGTTCCACCCCGACCTAAGCAAAAGCTCTCACGAGTTAGAGCCAGAGTCTCAAGAGATCATCCCGTCGAACAAATCTTTGACGATATCCAAACAGGGAGAATTACACGCTCTAAAACACGCTTAGCTAACTTTTGTGAGCATTACTCATTTATCTCTAGCATTGAACCTATGAAGGTTGAAGAAGCTCTAGAAGATCCAGATTGGATAAATGCCATGCACGAAGAGCTACAGAATTTCGAGAGGAACCAAGTTTGAACATTGGTTGGGAAGCCTGACAACGACCACAACATCATCGGTACCAAATGGGTGTTTCGCAAAAAGCAAGACAAAGATGGACAAGTCGTTCACAACAAAGCACGTCTCGTCGCCCAAGGATACACTCAAGTCGAAGGTATGGACTATGGTGAGACATATGCCCCCGTTGCTAGACTTGAGTCCATACGAATCTTACTTGCCTATGCAAATCATCATGATATTACCTTGTACCAAATGGACATCAAAAGTGCTTTTCTAAATGGTGAAATTGAGGAGGAAGTTTATGTTAAACAACCTCCCGGCTTTGTCAATCCTAAGAAACCTAATCATGTTTACAAACTTCACAAAGCTCTTTATGGTTTTAAACAAGCTCCTAGAGCGTGGTATAAATGCTTGACCAAGTTCCTTATTGAAAAAGGCTTTGAGATTGGAAAAATTGATTCAACACTTTTTACTAAAAGGGTTAATGGTGAATTATTTGTGTGCCAAATTTATGTGGATGATATCATATTTGGTTCAACTAACCCTCATTTTAGTGAAAAGTTTGGAAGGCTAATGTCGGAGAAGTTTGAGATGTCTATGATGAGTGAACTCAAGTTCTTTCTTGGTTTGCAAATCAAGCAAACTAAGGAGGGTACCTTTGTCTCTCAAACAAAGTACACCAAGGACTTATTCAAGAAGTTCAACATGCAAGAATGCAAAGTTATGAGTACACCCATGCCTACTAGTGGACATCTTGACTTGACCAAGGATGGCGAACCGGTTGACCAAAAGGTTTACCACTCTATGATTGGTTCATTGTTATATCTATGTGCCTCTTGTCCCGATATTATTCTAAGTGTGTGCATGTGTGCAAGATATCAAGCAGCCCCCAAAGAATGTCATCTTAAGGCTGTGAAAAGGATAGTGAGATACCTAATTCACACACCAAACTTTGGCATTTGGTATCCTAAGAGGTCTTCTTTTGATGTTGTTGGCTACTCCGATTCGGACTATGCCGGAGACAAGGTTGATTGAAAGTCCACTTCGGGTACTTGTCAATTTCTTGGTAGATCTCTTGTGTCTTGGTCTTCCAAGAAACAAAACTCGGTATCCTTATCGACCGCCGAAGTAGAATACATTGCCGCTGGTTCATGTTGTGCTCAATTACTTTTGATGACCCAAACTCTTAAAGATTATGGGATCTATGTGAGACATGTTCCATTGCTTTGTGATAATGGGAGTGCTATTAAGATTGCTCACAATCCCGTGCAACATTCTCAAACTAAGCATATTGAAGTTCGTCATCATTTCATTCGAGATCATGTTGCTAAAGGAGATATCGATGTTAAGCATGTGCGTACCGATAAGCAATTGGCTGATATATTCACCAAACCGCTTGATGAGAAAGTATTTTGCCGGTTGAGAGGTGAATTGAACATCATTGATGCCTCAAACTTGGAGTAGAAACTCCATCGGGATGCATGCAAGGCATGAGCCTTTATATGACTAATCCTTGATATTTCTCTTATGAAGATGATCATATATCTTGGACCTACTTGTACCCTTGCATGTTATCTAACCCTTGTAGGTACTTGGATGAGCCCAACTCTATGAGATTGCAACTCACTCACATCCTAAGCAATCCCTACATCGCCAAATCTCTACAATATAGTGGTTGAAGGCAAGGAAGCATGAATCCATTCAATATATCCTTTGACAATATATCAAATTTCATTTGGTATCAAGTTTCATTATTGTCATTTTGGACACACAAGTGCTCTTCCTTGCAAGACTAACCCATGTAGGAAGGTGAACTCAAACTACAAGTGGTGCTCCCAACTCTTGATGAACTATATCAACCTTGAGCATCCAACACAAGTTCAACTACATGATCAAGATCAACACCATCACCCAAGGTATGTTATTCCATCTTAGAGAAGCTTTACCCCAAGACATGGGTTAAAGCAACTCAACAAGATGTGAATACATCAAAATGCTTAAACGAAAAATGGCAACCCCATTTTGAGCTTGAACGATGAGTATGACCTATGATCAAGTGACTTCACTTGGCTCCTACGTCAATATACTCTAACATAGGTGACTTTGTCACCGACCAATTCTAGATGAAGCTCTCTTGCGTTTTTCTGTGTTTTTGCATTTGTTTCTTGCATACATATTCCCCTTTCAAAAAAAAACTTCATCTAGATTTCTTTTCTTTTCTCTGATTATTTTCTGCATTCCCTGCATCTAATTCCCTGCAAATCTTTGTGAGATCTTATTTGCCTAGTGAGCTAAGATGACAAAAGTTTTCTCTGGCTGAACTCGGCCTCACCGATCTTTTCTTCTCGGCTAGACCGAACCAACTCGGTGTCACCGACTAAAATGATTCGGTGTTACCGATTTCATCACTAAGGAAACATTTGCCATTTGCATCCTGCATATCTATTCCAGCATCCACTCGATGATTCTTGTCCTCTACCAGCATCCGAAATTACATAATGCTTTGTAATGTGACTCAAGGACCAAACCTACTTGACTCATGCTCCAGAAGATCCCTTCTTGGAAATTGATGTCAAAGGGGGAGAGAGAGAACATCAAAGCTCAACCATATCTAAGGGAGACTTCTTAGCCATCCCAGATGCCTGGTAATTCAAAGAGGAGAGAAGCCACATGTCTTTATGAGGGGAAAGACATGTTAGTAGATGTTTCTTTGAGTATGTTGTTCTGTCTTTGTTTGCTCTGATTTTCTGTTACCCTACCTTCTCCCTTTATCCAGTATCAGATTTAGGGGGAGTAAGATATCTAAGGGAAGAAAATCTTTGGAATTCATTGCACATCTTTATCTCTTGGGGACATGTCAATATCCAAATAGAGTACTAAGTACTTACTCACTACATGTCATCCCAGTCTTGGCACTCTTGTGGTTTCCTGTTCTTGCTCTACTTAGTAGATGTTCCTGTGTTATCTAACCCTGTTTTCTCAGGTTCATCTCTTCCAAAGTCAGCTCAAGACCACAAGGTAAGTATATGCATCACACTCATGTGCATGAGGATCTCTTGCTGATGTACATATTGTTTGCAAGAAGGACTCATGAACATGTAGGTACATTTTCTGCACTTTACATCATTTGTTCTGATGCATATAGCCAAGATACATGTAACTCATTACTTGCTCTCACATGCTTATGCACTCACAAGGTACTATATTCTATCTTCACATGATTGCATACATGTAGGGGGAGCCAATGCATGTTGCATGTTCTTCCAAAGCTTTACTTGTTACACTTCATATCTTTATCTAAAAGCTTTGATGTATGTTGTCATCAATTACCAAAAAGGGGGAGATTGAAAGCACAAGTGCTCCCTGGGTGATTTTGGTAATTAATGTCAACATATCTCTTGTTGGACTAATAGTTTCATCTAGTATATTTCAGATGAGTTCAACAGTGGAGTGGCAGGACAAGAGGATGTGGAACCCCTTCAAGATGCTAAGGACACATATTGGCAAAAGCTCAAGACTCTACATTTTCATTTTTAGTGATCCAAGATCACATTGAGTCCATAGGAAAGCCAATACTATTAAAAGGGGATGAGGTGTTGCTTAATGGCTTGCTTGCTCAAAATGGTTAGTGATATGCTCCAAAAGCCCGCAACCACTTTCTCATTTCCACATATGTCCTAAACCAAAAGTCAAACTCGGCCCCACTGATTTGATCTATCCGGCGCCACCGAGTTCACTTGACATAGCCACTGCCAGAAACCCTAATCAGTTCGGTCTTACCGATGGGATCTCGGTCTCACCGAGATGGGCTTGCAAACTCTCTGTTGCCTACTGCAATTATTTCGGTCTCACCGAAATAGGTAGTCGGCCCCACCGAGTTTGCTTGGCCAACTCTCTGTTTGCTTATTACTAAAATCGGTCTCACCAAGTTTGTGTAATCGGTCAAACTGAGATGAGGTTTTACCCTAACCGTAGCACATCGGTCCCACCGAGTTGACCTTGTCGGTCCCACCAAAAATCCTAACGTTCACATTTTGAACTGAATCGGTCTGACCGAGTTTCACTATTCGGTCCCACCGAGTTTGGTAAATTGTGTGTAACAGTGTCGGTGTACTAGAATAGGGGTACCCTAGTACCCCGTACTTGTGCATGGGCAGTAGTAGCATCCCGTGGCCAGGCTTGCGGGAGGACAGCCAGAGAGAAGCTCAAGATTATTAAGCCATTCAAGAACAAAGTATACAAAACAAGAGTTAAGGCCCCGGCAAGAGGAGCTTGCCGGGAGGGACAGCTGAGGCCCAGCCTGAGGTTTGCTGTAGCATAGTACTTGCCGCGGCAAGGTACTTGCCCTGGCAAGTCATTGGCTGCGGCAAGGTATTGGCTGCGGCAAGGTACTTGCCCCGGCAAGTTACCTTGCGCGGCAAGCTATGGGTTGCGGCAAGCTGTCAGGTGCGGCAAGGTCTTGCCGAGGCAAGCGTTACTGTACCACTGTGCTACTGTGCTGCTCCGGTGCCTCTGCCAGCGTGACGCTCTGTGTCCTTCCAAGCGTGTGTGGCAGGGCACTGTGTAGACGGTGGTACTCTGTAGCTAGCGGTGCAGGAGCAGGTGGGATAGGCTTTTCCCACGTCCAAGACGTCCGGGTACATGTATGTGGACAGCAAAGGCATGGGCATTTAATGCCCTTGTCCCCTACCATCAGTGGTAGGTAGGACATGTCATCCTGGTAATAATGGCCTTACTGTAGCAACTTTCCACCTCTACCTTTACTGTTTGCCACCTGTTGGTGACCCCTTTGTGCATATAAAAGGAGGCCCATAGGCAACGTGGAGGGGGAGAGGAACGGGGAGATGGAGAACCCCAGTATTGTACGCAGATACTCGGTACTGTAGCGCTCCTGGAGCTAGAACAATCATACAGATAATAAACCAAAGAGCAGGAGTAGGGTTTTACGCATCCGTGCGGCCCGAACCTGGGTAAATCTCTTTCGTGCACTGTCATGTTCTTCGCTAGATTTGCTCTTCGTGCGACCGTCTCTCCCTGCCGAACGTAAAGGGGTCCTTCCCTGGGTCCCATAGGTGATCGCGGATTCGTCCCCGACATCTTTGGCGCGCCAGGTAGGGGGAGAAGAAGTTGTGTGAACCTAATCTAGCGATTTGCGCGTTAGTTTTTGGGCCATCCTCCGTCTTATGGCTCCAAAAAAGAAGACTTCAGCCATCGGTGCGTCTACGTCCAACCCGCCTGCTCCCATGCAGGAGGGTGCCGACGTGATTGCGGCTGCTGGGGGGACTGGAGAGCGAGAGCTCCTATTACCTCCACCTGTCCAAAACCGGGCCAGCAACGCCAATCTTGGCGCTGCTGGATCTGGGAACGCAGCGCTGCTCGCTGCTGCTGGCCCTGCAAGCTCCAGAAACGGTGCTGCGCGTTCTGGAACGCCTGCGCCGGTTCAGACGCCGCGGCCTTTGCAAGAAGCCCGTGACAGGCAGCGTCCTGACGCCCCAGGTGCCAGGCGCTCCCTGGATAATGAACTTGCGCATCAATCTCGAGATGCGCGGGGTCACCATACGCAACAACACGTTGGCGGGGTCGAGGTGCGGTCGCCTGGGCGTGGAGATGCTCCTTCTAACACTGTTAGGAGTAAGAGCATCCCACAGTCCTCACGCCGCTCGATACCTCCCTCACCAGCAGAAGCGTTGGCGCGTGCGCAGCTGCTCCTGAACTTCCCTCCACCAGCAGATAAGCTTGACGAGTGGAGGGCAACCATTCAGAGCCTTCTTAGTTTCGCTGATGCCGACCCGATGCGTGCGGCCGACAAGAGAACTGGTGACAATGCTGTCACCAACAAGAACGGCGAGGGGGCAACAACCGTACACTCCCCACCCAGACGGCCTCGGTCGCCGACACGTCGAAACGACGCCCGTGGCGATGATTCCACGGCGTCGTCTGACCCGCGAGCTCGTCGTGACCAGCGCCTCGTTCTTCAGGAACGCAGAGGAGAAGACGCTCATACCACTATCGAGCGAAGGAGAGAAGCACATCGTCAGTCCGACAGACGCGCAGGGCCCGCTGTTGACATGCATGCGCCAGGGGATCCTGGCGACTTGCCGTACGCGGTAAGTTGTCCAGCGTTCACCCGTGAGCTGCGGCAGGTCCAGTGGCCCAATCGCAAGGCTTTCAAGCCTGACGTGCCGGAGAAGTATGACGGCAAGACACACCCATCGGAGTTCCACAGCATTTACACCATTGCAGTGCAAGCTGCCGGGGGACGAGACGACAAGATTCTTGCTAATTATTTCCCACTCGTGTTAAAGCGCACCGTCGTCTCATGGCTCATGCACTTGCCGGAGAACTCCATTTCTTCATGGGTGGACCTGTGCCATTAGTTTGTTGGTGCCTTTACTGGCGGTCATCAACCTCATGGCCAGGAGAGTGATCTTCATCTCATCCCCCAGAAGGAAGGAGAGCCCCTGCGCAAATACATTCAAAGGTTCAGCCGCGTACAGTACAACATCCCAGATGTTCACCCCGCTGCGGTTATTAGCGCGTTCCATCAGAACGTGCGTAACCGCAAGATGCGGGAGGAAATGGCGATGACCAAGGTCAGAGACATTGGCCAGCTATATGCTCTCGCCGACAAGTGTGAGCGCGCTGAAGAGGGAAGGAAACTTCCCGGTGAAGGTGTTGGCGCAGGGGGGAGCTCTGACAGCGAAGGTACCGCCCCGGCAAAGAAGGGCCGGCGGCGGAACAACAGGAAGAAAAAGGGCAAAGCTGTGCTTGCCGTCGAGCAGTCCAGCGGCAACGGCAGCGCCGACAAGGCCAAAGTAGATGGCTCCGGCAAGGAGATTGCCGCGTGCGCCAACTGTCAGGCCTTGGCGGCTGCCGACAAGCAGGACGACTCGGACAAGCAATATTGCAAGATCCACCGCACCAAGGGACACGATCTCCAGAACTGTCGACGAGTCGAGCAGCTTGTCGAACAGCAGAAAGCTGAGTATGAGAGGCGCGACAAGGAGAAGGCCCCAGAAGGTGCTGGCGGGTCCGGCAAGAAGCGCACTGCCCGAGGAGGGCGTCGCGGCAAGGCCAAGCAGCAGCAGAGAGAGACAGGCCTCCTCGTGGCCGCGACAAAGATGATGATGATGATGATCTAGATGATGAAGAATCCAGTGAGCACGAATTTCAGAAAGCCGCAGAAGTCTTGTGTGTTGACGGTGGTGCTTCGTTGCATTCTTCTCACCGCCAACTTAAACAGTGGGCGCGTGAGATCAATGCGGCGGAACCATCTGTTGACGCCAGAAAGCTTCTGAAGTGGTCCGACACGCCTATCGTCTTTGACATTGAGGACCACCCTGACCGCACAACGGCGGTCGGGTGCTTGCCGATGTTGGTTTCACCAACGATCCGCAACCTCAAGGTCACGAAGATGTTAGTTGACGGTGGGGCCGGCTTGAATCTGATTTCATCCGCTGTGCTCCGGAAACTTCAAATCTCTGACGGCGAGCTTGAGGAAACTGGTACTTTCCAAGGAGTCAATCCAGGAAGGAGCAAGCCAAAAGGGAAGATCACGCTGCCAGTGACATTTGGCGGCGAGCTGAACTACCGGACCGAGAAGGTCACCTTTGATGTTGCCGATATTCTATTGCCTTATAATGGGATACTTGGCCGTCCAGCGCTCGCCAAGTTCATGGCAGCCTCTCATTATGCCTACAACGTGTTGAAGATGCTAGGCCCAGTAGGTGTTATCGCAGTTCCCTACGACAAGAAGGATGCGCTTATTTGCGCCGACAAGATCTACCGGGAAGCAGCTGCCGCAACTGCCGCCAAGGCACTTGCCGCTGAAGCTCTCCGGGGGGAGAACAAGAGGAAGTCCGGCAAGAGCTCTTGTGCCCACTCCGGCAAGCGCACCTCTTCGGAGTGCTGCGCTGCCGTCAAGGACGCACCAGAGAGCTCCACCGGCAAGTGCAAGAAGAACAAAGCCGCTCCGCCGGCGACAAAGAAGGTGCCCGCCAAGGAGGACGGCACTGGTGGTTCCTTCACCATCAGTGCCACACTTGACAACAAATAGGAAAGCGCGCTTGTTGCTTTCCTGCGGGCGAATGTCGACGTATTTGCATGGCAACCGTCCGACATCCCCGGTGTTCCCAGGAAAGTAATTGAGCACCACCTTGCCGTTTGTCCCCACGCGAGGCCCGTCAAACAGAAAGCCAGAAAGCAAGCTGTGGAGCGGCAAGAGTTTATTGCGGAAGAAATCAAGAAGTTGGAAGCAGCAGGCCTCGTCAGAGGAGTGCTCCATCCTACGTGGTTGGCCAATCCTGTTGTCGTGCGCAAAGCGAATGGAAAATGGAGGCTTTGTATTGATTTCACTGATGTCAATAAAGCTTGTCCCAAAGACCCATTTCCTTTGCCCCGCATAGACCAGATTGTTGACTCCACGGCAGGATGTGATTTGCTTTCATTTCTTGATGCATATTCAGGGTATCATCAAATCTTCATGGCTGAGGAAGATGAGGAAAAGACCGCATTTATCACACCCTGTGGCACATACTGTTTCGTACGTATGCCATTTGGTTTGAAAAATGCCGGTTCAACATTTGCAAGAGCCGTCCAGATTGCTTTTGAGCCTCAGCTGCACAGAAATGTGGAAGCCTATATGGACGATATAGTGGTCAAAAGGAAGGACAGGGCTACTTTGGTTCAAGATCTAGAAGAAACTTTTGTAAATCTGCGCAAGATCAACCTGAAGCTCAACCCCGAGAAGTGCGTGTTTGGAGTTCCCTCCGGCAAGCTTCTCGGGTTCTTTGTGTCTCAACGTGGAATTGAAGCCAATCCTGACAACATCAAAGCCATTGAGCAAATTGAAGCACCGAAGCGCGTCAAGGATGTACGACGACTTGCCGGCTGTGTTGCTGCTCTCAGTAGGTTTATCTCCAAGTCAGCTGAGCGCGCCCTGCCATTTTTCAAAATCTTAAAAAAGGCAGGTCCATTGAAATGGACTCCGGAGGCGGAGGCAGCGCTGCAAGACTTGAAGAGATACCTCTCCTCTCCTCCAATACTTGTCGCACCTAAGACACAAGAGAAGTTGTTGCTGTATCTAGCGGCAACCAATCAAGTGGTTAGCGCTGCGCTGGTAGCGGAGAGAGGGGTGGATGAGGAGGCAGTAACTGCGGCAAGCACGTCCAGTGACAAGCTGGGGGCTCCCCCGACAAGTTTTGCTGCCGACAAGGATTCGTCTGCGCAGTCAGGCGAAGTGATACAAAAGAAGAAAATGGTGCAGCGCCCGGTCTACTTTGTGAGCTCTCTTCTGCAGGGAGCTAGGTCAAGGTATTCTGGTGTGCAGAAGCTGCTTTTTGGCCTTCTCATGGCCTCGAGAAAGCTACGCCATTACTTTCAAGCACATGAAGTTACCGTCGTCACTCGCTTCCCGCTGAAAAGGATTTTGCAAAATCTAGAAGCGACAGGCAGGATTGTCGAGTGGGCGTTGGAGTTGTCGAGCTTTGGTCTTAAGTTTGAGAGTACATCAACCATACAGAGCCGAGTTTTGGCAGAGTTTGTCGCAGAATGGACACCAACGCGAGACGAAGAAATCCCAGAGACGACTCTCCCCGGCAAGGAGACAAGCAAAGAGTGGCTTATGTACTTTGATGGTGCCTTTTCGCTGCAAGGCGCCGGTGCTGGCGTACTGCTTGTCGCACCCACCGGAGAGCACCTCAAGTACGTGGTCCAAATGCACTTTCCCAAGGAACAGGCGACGAACAATACTGCAGAATATGAGGGGTTGCTTGCCGGTCTCAGGATCGCGGCAGACCTTGGGATCAAGAAGCTTATTGTCAGGGGAGATTCGCAGCTTGTCGTCAGGCAAGTGAACAAGAACTACCAATGCCCATTGATGGAAGCTTATGTAGATGAGGTGAGGAAGTTGGAGGAACGCTTTGACGGCCTACAAATGGAGCACGTCCCACGTGCTGAGAATGACATTGCCGATGGTTTGTCAAAGCGCGCCGCACTCAAATTGCCTGTGGAACCAGGCACTTTTGTGCTCCAACTAACTCAGCCATCCGTGACGCCATCAGTAGGGCAAGGCAGGAAGAGGAAGTTGGCTTCTGGCGATTACTTCCCAGCAGAGCTCCCCGAAGCCGCCGGCAAGAAGGCTGCCAAAGCCAGCGCCAAAGATGCAGAGGGGCAACTTGCTCCGACAAGGCCTCACGCTCTTGTCGTTGAAGCGGGTGCTCCTAGGCAAGAGGCAAAGGGGCAACTTGCTCCGACAAGACTTCGGGTCCTTGTCGTTGAAGCAGGCGCTCCTGATCGAAGCGCTGATGAGCAAGATGCTCCGACGAGGCCTTGGGCTTCCGTCATTGAAGCAACTGCTCCCGACGAGCTTGTTGAAGGACAGCACGCTCCAGCAGGGCCCCAGGCTCTTGTCGTTGAAGTGGCTGTTCCCGCCAAGCTCATCGGGGAACGGCCGGCTCTGGTAGAGCGACAAGCTCTTGCCGTAGGGCCTGATGTCCCCGCAGCAGAAGAAATGCCTTTAGTCCTCGTTGTCGAGCCACAGGCTCCAGCGTGGGCGCAGCAGATTGTCCGTTTCCTTCAGACAGGAGAACTTCCCGAAGAGCAGGAAGAAGCGGAGAAAGTAGCCCGACGGTCCAATATGTATCAATTTGTCGATGACATGCTGTGCAGAAAAAGACCAAACGGTGTGAAATTGAAGTGTATTCCCCGGGAAGAAGGACAGGAGCTGTTGGCGGAGATTCATGGAGGCATATGTGGTCACCACATAGGGTCAAGAGCCCTTGCTGGAAAGGCTTTCCGGCAAGGTTTCTTTTGGCCCACCGCCCTCCAGGATGCAACTGCACTAGTAACCAAGTGTGAAGCGTGCCAGTTTCATTCCAAGCAGATTCATCAGCCAGCTCAAGCTCTCCAGACAATCCCTCTCTCCTGGCCATTTTCGGTCTGGGGGCTCGACATCCTCGGCCCCTTTCCCCGTGCCACCGGGGGCTTCGATTACTTGTATGTGGCCATCGACAAGTTTACGAAGTGACCGGAAGTGGAAGCAGTGAGGAAGGTGACAGCACAATCAGCCATCAAGTTCTTCAAGGGAATTGTTTGTCGCTTTGGTGTTCCTAATAGGATCATCACCGACAATGGTACCCAGTTCACGAGCCACGCCTTCATGCAGTATGTCGAAGACCTTGGCGCCAAGGTCTGTTTCGCTTCTGTTGCTCACCCCCGAAGCAATGGTCAAGCTGAAAGGGCAAATGCTGAAGTGCTGCGTGGGCTCAAGACGAGAACTTTCGACAGGCTGCACAAGTGCAGCAAGAACTGGATCGAGGATCTGCCAGTGGTTCTTTGGTCGATCAGGATGACGCCAAATCGAGCTACTGGCCAGACGCCTTTTGCTCTAGTTTATGGAGCAGAGGCAGTTCTCCCCACGGAACTCGTATACGGGTCACCTCGAGTGCTCGCTTACGATGAGCTTGAGCAAGAGCAACTGCGGCAAGATGACGCTGTGCTCCTCGAGGAGGATCATCTTCAGGCTGTTGTGAGAGCTGCTCGCTACCAGCAAGCTTTGCGTCGCTACCATAGCCGCAAAGTTAATGCCAGAAGTCTCGAGGAAGGCGGCCTTGTTCTTCGGCGTGTTCAGTCGGCCAAGAATTCAAACAAGTTGACGCCGAAGTGGGAAGGCCCTTATCGGGTGAAACGAGTCACCAGGCCCGGCGCTGTCCGCCTGGAGACCAAGGATGGCATTCCAGTGATCAATTCCTGGAACATTGAGCATCTTCGTAAGTTTTTTCCATAAGGCGCGGTTGCCGGGCCCTTCCCCGGCAACCACCTTTTGTACAAGTATTGCCGTTGTTGCATGTAATCCTTTGTACAAAGCCAGGCGCAGACCCTGTGCATAAATAAAGCTTTTGTATTTCACAGTTTTTGACGATTTCATGTTTACTTTTATTTTGCATGATTATCTGACATACTGTGCAGTACAGCCTCCCCGGTAAGCATTAACGGGCCGCCAAGCTCCTATATCTTTATTTTCTCTTCTTTCTTTTTCTCAAAGAGACAGAAGCTTCCCTCGCGCACAAGTTTGCCGGGGGGGATGGGATAATGATATGGACCAGGCGTGGACCAGGCGTCGTTTAAAGAAACTTTGCCTTGCCGGGAAGAAGGCAGCGGCAAGCAGTGACAAGACCTTGCCGCGGAGAGATCAGCGACAAAGCTAAGTGCCAAAGTTTGAACAATCAAATTCTTCTTTATTTTCAAGGTTATTTTCCTTGAACGATACTACTCTTTGTATGGAAAACCTGTGCGCGATGGAACCTAAGCGTAATCGGTCGCGCCCTTACCTTGTTTCGAGTCCGCTCAACAACCTAAGTGGCTACACTGAGCGCGACAAGGTTGCTTGCCGGCAGCGGCACCGCCAGCAGGCTGCTGAGGTCTCACACCCAGCGCTCGCGGCAATAGTGCGCGCACCGGCAAGTTCCCTATAAGCGTAGGGCAAGTACACACAAAGAAAGAAATTGCTCAAGGGAGATGACATGCATTAACTCCAAAATATTGCAAGTTATATTACAAGATAAGTTGCCGCGGCTTAAACAGATTGTTCTTTAACATGTCTAGCGGCGGCAAGGAGCGAGAAGAATGGGCTCTCTAATTGCGGTGCTCGCCTTCGACTCTCTGGATTTGGTCCACCCTCTCCACGATGGGCGCGACAAGGGCCTCTAGTGGCGCGGGGTCGTATCCCTTCGGCAAGCTTTTGAAGATGTTGCTGAAGTCGACGCCCGGGTTTCTGTATGCTATCTTCACCAACAACCTCCGGAGAACTCCCCGGCAAAGCCTGCGGGACTCGTCGGCCAGTTGAGCCTTGTGATTGACTTGGAGCTGTTGGAGTGCTTCTACTACTCCGTCGAAGAACTCGGCTAGCTTGACGCTAGTTTGCGTGTTCTTGTCGGTGGAGTACCCGAAGTGTGGCACCTTCAGGGCAGTCAGCTCCTTGTCGATGTCCTCGGCGGCGCTGGCAAGCCTGTCTGTGAAGATCCCCACGTTATCCCTGAACTTCTTGTGGGTTGCAATAGCGTCTTGAAGCAGACCCTTTTCCTTCTGGAGCTCTGTCATTAGAAGCCCTTCGCGCTTTCTGGTGGTGTCGAGCGTCTCCTTCAGCGTGGTCAGCTTCAGCTTCAGGTCTGCTCTGGAGTCGTTGGCGGCGGCAAGCAGATTGTTCTTCTTGGCTATGGTAACTTGCATCTCCGCCAAAGTGTGGGTCACCTTTGCCCTCTCACTTTCAAGCGTTGAGAGCTTGTCACCGTTTGCCTTGAGGGCGGCCTCTAGTCTTGCCACTTTCTCCTCCGTTTCCTTCCTATTCACTTCTGCAGCAGCGACAGCGTTGGTGGCCTCCACCAACTTGCTGGCGTACTCCTGGGCCAAGGCTTCGATCTCCTTCTGGTGTTTTTGTGCCTGCCCCTGGGTCCGCTCTGCGACAAGTCTTGCCACCTCCTCGTCTTTCTGCTGGAGGGTTTCGGCAAGTTTCCTCTTGCGCTCGGCAAGTTCTTCTTCGTGGGCATCAAGGTCCACTTTCCGCTGGTTCAGATCACCGGCCTGAGCAGACAACTCCTTGGCGGTCTCCTCCTGTTTTTGTTCAATGTCTTGCTTCATCAGGAGGAGGGCCTGCCGTTCTTCGGCCAGCTGTGCCCGCTTGACCTCTAACGCATTAAGAGATCGCGCGCGGACGTCCGCCAAGATCTCCGCGCACCTCAACATGTCAGCTTCGGCCTTCTCGATAAGCGCCTCCCTGGAAGCTAGCTTCTCCCATCGGGCGCGATGAAGATTCAGCAGCTTTTGAAGCAGTTGCTCCTCTTCAGACGTGCTGCTGCTGCTGGCGCCTGGCGCATCCACAAGCTGGAGCTCGGCAGCGGCAAGGATCTCCTCGTCCACAACATCCTCCTCGGTTGGCGCTCTGGAGCCCACCGTCCAGGGGAGGCTGACGTAGACGTTCTCGCCGACCCGGATGTATTTGCTTGGCGGAGGCGAGTTGGGCGCTGCCGCCTCGTCAGTGGTTGAGGGACCCGTGGTCGGACTAGCGCCTGGCGCTCCTGTGGCCTCAGGGCCGTCAGTACGACCACCGGCTCCCTCGCCGGCCTCCTCAGCAGCCTTCTGGGCGGCCTCAGCTTCAGCAGTCTTGGCGGCTTCATCGGTGGGTGCCTTGGCGGTATTATCCTCGGCGGCCTTGCCGGCCTCTTCGGCAGCCCTGGCAGTTTCTTCGTCGGAAGCTTGTCGGCTGCCAGCTTGTCGGCCTTGGCAGTGGCGGCCTTGGCGGCCTCGTCGTCGACGGGCCCTGTGGTGTTCTCCTCGGCAGAAGAGTCAATGTTCATTGGCTCCGCCGAGGAGGGCTCTGCCAACCCGAGAAGTAAAGCAAAAAGAGCTTTAGGAAGAAATTCAAGAAGACAAAAGAAAGAAAGCAGAAAGAGTTTTACGGCAAGTGGGTTTACCCGTGTTGAGCTCAGGAGCGGTGGGCTCCCCTCCCCCGTCAACGTTTGTCATTGGGGTGGGGTCGCCAGTGCTGGTGCTTGGCACTTCGGCGCTTGCCGGCTCCTCTTCGTGGCTCGGCTCGCTAGTGGGAGCCCTTACCGGAGATCTTCTCCTTGGCGGTGTGGTCGAGGGGGGTGGTACTTCTGGAGCACCTTCAGATGGCTCCACTTGCTGCTCCTCTCCTACACGCCCACAGATGTCAGTGACAAAATGCTTGTTCCTCAGCGACTGCCAGCGAAAGGTAGTTGAAATACTTACGCTGGGGGCTGCGCTGGGGGCTGCGACGAGGGCTGGGCTCCGAGCTGGTCGGGATGGTCTCAGACGCTCTCCCGGTGGTTGCCGTGGGCTCATCTTCGACGACCACCACGGTCTTGCTCGTCGAGACCTTAGCTCTCTTCCTTGTCCTCTCCGCCAAGGTTTCCTCCCTGCGGAAGCAAGGCCGGAGCGCGACAAGTGAGGACAGAAACAAAACCTTACAAAGATTGAGGGTCGCGGCAAGGGAACTTACTCTTCCTCGTCGTCCTCTTCGCTGAGAGCGGAAAAATCAAAGTCCGCCTCCGTGTGAGGAGGGGGAGCTGGACTCCTTGGCCGCTTGGCGGGGGTAGTAGCAGCGGTCTTTGATGACCCTGCTCCAGTTGGCGGGGCCGCGTGAGACGCTCCCGCAGCACCAGCCCTTGCCGCGGTCGAGCGCGTTGAACGGCGCTCCGGTGGTTGTTGAACTTCTTGCCGCTCAGCCACTTTGCCAAGCTTGCGAAGGCGTTTCCTCCTCAGAGGGGCTGGGGACTCTGGCTGCGGTGGGCTTTCGGTGCCCTCCTTGGAAGAGGAGCCCTCATCCTCCGAGCTGCCTGACTCGTCGGCGGGCTGGCTTGGCCCGACATCCTTGCCGGGTGCGGCGAGCTCGCCCTTCCCGGCAAGCATCCCCTGCTCGGCAAGGCTCTCCTTTTGTGCCTCGTCGAGCTCCGCCAAAGTATAACCAAAATCACCAGCTTCCCTGGCGAGCCTGTCCTCCTCCACTCTTCGAGCAATGAATTCTATTTCTTGCTCAGTGGTGTTGCGGACGAGCCACTCCTCCACCCGGACCTGCTTTTCGACCGTGGAGTCAAAGAATCGCCGCACGTCTTCTTCGAGCGGCACGTCCCAAGTTGCTTCAATGTTGTGCGCATTGCAGAGTGGCATCATAGCGATGATTGCACTCAATGCGGAGTTGTTGCAAAGGGGCACGATGTGCTTCGGCAGCGTGAACACCTTGTCGCGCTTCTCTGGATCTGTCGCTTGCTTGAACAGTTCTCGCATGAAAAAGTCGTGCTGCAGAACTGTGAAGTTGTTGATCAGTCCAGGGCGCAGCCGCATGATATCGGCTGGGTTCTTCCAATCAGAGGCCGGCCTTCCTCTCTACTGCAGAGGAGCAATGCGGCGGCAGAGGAAGTCTGCGCCAACCATCCCTATGGTGAGCCCGGCCTCCCTGAGCCGTATGATCCTGGTAGCGGCAATCTCCAGCTTTTTGTCCTGGGGATCCAGATCGCTCCAGTCTGTGCCACGCGCTGCTGGGGTCTTGCGAAGCTCACAGTATGGTGGCGGCTCGTCGTCAATGATCCAACACCATTCAGACCGGATTTCTCCCCATCTTGGGCGGAGATCCCCCTTCAGATAATGCTCCTTGGTGCCCAATCTTGAAACGAACGAGACGCCAACAGTGAGAGGCTCCCCCTTTTCAGCACGGGGAGTGAAGTAATGCCTGAACAGCGCGGTGTTGGGTGCGACGCCGACGAAGTTCTCGCACAGATGCGCAAATATTGCCATGGTGGATACGGCATTCGGTGTGAGATCCAGCAGACGGAGATTGAAGGTGTACATGACGTCGCTGAAGAAATCCGAGTACGGTGGGCAGAGCCCGCACCAAAAGTAGCAAGCGAAGAAGGGGTACTTGCTCACTTCGCTCTCGTCGGTGGCTGGGCGAACGCGGGTAGCCGGATGCGCCTTGGTCCTCGCGGCCCACATGCCTTGGAACTTGGCCTTCAGATCCGCCCCCGTGAGCGTCGGAGCGAAGAGCGCGTACTTCTGCCTCTTCAGCTGCGCCTGGGTCTCCGTCCTTGAGGACTTCCCCGTCTTCCCCTTTTCTCCTTTGGGAGGCATGGCGAAGGCGGAGCTGAGGACCGAGGGAGATGCGGACGCGCGCGGTGGCGGAGGATTGGGAAACCGTTTTGTTTTGGAGCGGAGGAAGAAGGCGGAGATTTGGAGATCGAGAATGGTGAGAGGGGTGTGTGAGTGCTTCTGCAGGTCCCTCCTTTTATGGGGAAAGATGCGGAACCATCCGCCCCTTCGTCATTCGAGATAACTGCGCACGCTTCCCACGCTCCGCATTCAACGCGCGACGCGTGGGAGAGCGTGCAATTAAACAGCATAGAGACGTTTCGGCTTATCCCAGCCACGCGTGCCCGTGCACTGTTTGGGCCTGGCCCAACAACGCCCGGCACCGTGTGTGGCCCAGGCCCGGGGGCTCCTGTCGGTGTACTAGAATAGGGGTACCCTAGTACCCCGTACTTCTGGACGGGCAGTAGTAGCATCCCGTGGCCAGGCTTGCGGGAGGACAGCCAGAGAGAAGCTCAAGATTATTAAGCCATTCAAGAACAAAGTATACAAAACAAGAGTTAAGGCCCCGGCAAGAGGAGCTTGCCGGGAGGGATAGCTGAGGCCCAGCCTGAGGTTTGCTGTAGCATAGTACTTGCCGCGGCAAGGTACTTGCCCCGGCAAGTCATTGGCTGCGGCAAGGTATTGGCTGCGGCAAGGTACTTGCCCCGGCAAGTTACCTTGCGCGGCAAGCTATGGGTTGCGGCAAGCTGTCAGGTGCGGCAAGGTCTTGCCGTGGCAAGCGTTACTGTACCACTGTGCTACTGTGCTGCTCTGGTGCCTCTGCCAGCGTGACGCTCTGGGTCCTTCCAAGCGTGTGTGGCAGGGCACTGTGTAGACGGCGATACTCTGTAGCTAGCGGTGCAGGAGCAGGTGGGATAGGCTTTTCCCACATCCAAGATGTCCGGGTACATGTATGTGGATAGCAAAGGCATGGGCATTTAATGCCCTTGTCCCCTGCCGTCAGTGGTAGGTAGGACATGTCATCCTGGTAATAATGGCCTTACTGTAGCAACTTTCCACCTCTACCTTTACTGTTTGCCACCTGTTGGTGACCCCTTTGTGCATATAAAAGGAGGCCCATAGGCAACGTGGAGGGGGAGAGGAACGGGGAGATGGAGAACCCCAGTATTGTATGCAGATACTTGGTACTGTAGCGCTCCTGGAGCTAGAATAATCATACAGATAATAAACCAAAGAGTAGGAGTAGGGTTTTACGCATCCGTGCGGCCCGAACCTGGGTAAATCTCTTTCGTGCACTGTCGTGTTCTTCGCTAGATTTGCTCTTCGTGCGACCGTCTCTCCCTGCCGAACGTAAAGGGGTCCTTCCCTGGGTCCCATAGGTGATCGCGGATTTGTCCCCGACAAACGGTTAGATTTTGTGTGGAGGCTATAAATACCCCTCCACCCCCTTCTCCATTTGTGAGAGAGCCATCAGAATGTGCCTACACTTCCACTACTCATTTTCTGAGAGAGAACCACCTACTCATGTGTTGAGACCAAGACATTCCAATCCAACCACTAGAATCTTGATCTCTAGCCTTCCCCAAGTTGCTTTCCACTCAAATCATCTTTCCACCATATCCAAATCTGTGAGAGAGAGTTGAGTGTTGGGGAGACTATCATTTGAAGCACAAGAGCAAGGAGTTCAACATCAACACACCATCTATTACCTTTTGGAGAGTGGTGTCTCCTAGATTAGTTAGGTGTTACTTGGGAGCCTCCGTCAAGATTGTGGAGTTGAACCGAGGAGTTTGTAAGGGCAAGGAGATCGCCTACTTCGTGAAGATCTACCCAAGTGAGGCAAGTACTTCATGGGCGATGGCCATGGTGTGATAGACAAGGTTGCTTCTTCGTGGACCCTTCGTGGGTGGAGCCCTCCGTGGACTCGCGCAACCGTTACCCTTCGTGGGTTGAAGTCTCCACCAACGTGGATGTACGATAGCACCACCTATCGGAACCACGCCAAAAATCTCCGTGTCTCCAATTGCGTTTGCACACTCCAATCCCATCCCTTTACATTCTTGCAAGTTAAATGCTTTACTTTCCGCTGCTCATATACTCTTGCCATCCTTGCTTGAAATGTATTGTGAATGTTTAAACTTGTGCTAAAACTCCATAACTTGAAGAACTTAAAAACTGCTACTTTTCTTTGTTGAGGGTCTAATCACCCCCCCTCTAGACACCTCTTCTCGATCCTTTCAGAGGGGGCCCCACTTCGCCCACCATGGAGCGGCATCTGCATGACATTATATTCCCATGCAACAGTCTTCTCTTTTTCTCTACATGTTCAGTAGGATTGTGTATAATAACTGACATGCATAATAAAAAAACATAGTTAGATTATGTAAGGCCTAAGGGGTGCATGCAGAACTCAAGACTGATGGTAGCAAACGAGTGGACAGATCCAAAACTAATGATAGCAGGCAGATAATAGCTTCAGTTTAAAAACATGGACGATGGATCATCTACTGTTTGTTGCCCACCCAACATGAACCACATAGAAGACCCAAGATGAACACGATAGTAGACATATACTATTCATTGCTACCACGATATGTGCCCCACAGGCATTTTAAATATCAAGTTTGAACATTAGTTTGGACCTGACTCGGAGTCTAAGAGGTGAACATGATGATAAAGTAGCAGGTAATAATAATCGGTGTATAACGTAAGCAGACACAAAAGAGTGCGACATCTCTTCCGGAATTGTGTAGTCCTCAGGTTCATCTGCACAGTCGATGATGGTAATGTAGTTGGCGTGCCTGCCGGCAACGGGGAAGATGATCTAAGGCGGCGAAAGAAGATCTGCAGGGGGGTCTCTGCTGCAGTGAACGCTTCCGCCGATGGTGCACCTCAGGTGGGGTGCATGACGGCACGGCAGGAGCGAGACAAAACACACAATGTTTTCTTTAACACCTATCTGAAAATGAAGTAAATCTGTAAGGGCTCCTTAGAATTGGAGGATTCTAAAAACACAGGGACAGGAAAACACAGGAATGGGATAGGAATGCACGTGCAAAATAGAGCATTTGCAAACACAGGATTTCTGTCAACGTGGGTGTTTGGTTCACATGAATTGGAAGAACACAGGTATGGAGAAACATGGTCAAATTAAAGTCAAACCACATGAAATTGTAAAATAAGAATCTTATTATGTCAGTAATGCACTTAGTCCTATTCTTCATGCATATTAATTTCAAAAGGACGTCCAAGTGGATATTAAAATTCCTACATTTTTTCTTTGAAAGAGACACCAAAGGAAAAAAATCCTCCAGTTTTGCTTTGCTCCATTCCTTCTAACCAAATGCACGAATAGTAGTACCATAGTAAAGTTTCCAATTCCTATGTTTTTCTTCACTTTTTCTTTGAACCAGTTGCGATTCTAATAGGCAGTCTTCCACAGGCTGAAGCCTGCCCTCGAAATATTTTGTGAGCTTATTTGGTCCGCATGAATATCATATAATGGCTATCTTGCTAAACCGATTCAAATTGTGGTTCAAAACAGCATTTAGTTTTCTCCCTGTTAACTTGGTGACCACGATTCATTTCTTTCTAGATTTGCAACTTCTTTGAACCAAAGGATCCCTGAGGGATCGACATGAATGTAGAGTAACAAAGTGATGCAACGAGTGTACAACCTCTTGGCATAGCCTTGTCAACCTCAACATCATTGGGTTGGACGTGGAGGATGGTGATGCTGGTGTGACTGTCAGAGGCGGGGAACAAGATCTGAGGCCTCTGGAGACGGCGCTGAGGGTACTGCTCCACTGTGATGGATGGTTGCATCATTGGAGCAGCTCCGGTGAGGTGTACGATGGCGAGGCTGAAGCAGGACAAGACAGACGACGTTAATATAAAGTGGGAGTCTAATAGCATTTGCAATAGATGATGTAAAATACATCACCAAAAAGTGCTAGATGTAAAATGCATCAGCCGTGCCGCGGCCGCTCTGAGAGATGCTGTAAATACTGTTGACTCTGAACTCAACTAAAGAAACTGAACTTTACAGTCAAAACTGAATTTTACTGTCGAAACTGAATTTTACTGATGAAACTGATTGAACTAGTAGTAGAGCACTGCAATAGAAGTTTAGGGCGTTCGAGCACAGGTAGCAGATAAGCATTGATCTAAATCAGCAGCCGCTTGAGCAGGGAACGCACTAGCAGAGAGCAGCTCATGCAGCAGCACCGCGAGCGAGTGCTAAAGCAGCAGCTCCTGTAGCTGCCGCAGGTCGTGTAGCAGCAGCAGCAGCAGCAAGAGCGAGAGCAAGAGCAGAGTAGAGCAGCAACATGAACAAGAGCAAGAGCGGAGCAGCAGCACAAACAAGAGCAAGAGCAGAGCAGCAACGTGACCGACGGCAAGAGCAGAGCAGAGCAGCAGCAACAACGAAAGCAAGAGCAGAGCAACAGTGAGACCGACAGCAAGAGTATAGCCGCAGCACGAGCGAGAGCCCGAGCAGCAGCAGCAGTAGCGCGAGTGAGAGCCGGAGCAGCAGCAGCAGCTAGTGCTGGTGTGGAAGTCACCGGCGAGGAAGCAACGACATGGGGGAGAGACACCGTGGAGGAAGTGGCTGGCGATGGCGCCGTCGATGGAGACCTGCCATGGCTGCTTGGTATCGAGCACCGGCATCCCCGTGAGATCGAATAAAAGATCAAATGCAGCGGTTAGTGCAGAACCTCCTTGGTGCCTGATGACCCACAAGTATAGGGGATATATCGTAGTCCTTTCGGTAAGTAAGAGTGTCGAACCCAATGAGGAGCAGAAGGAAATGACAAGCGGTTTTCAGCAAGGTATTCTCTGCAAGCACTGAAATTATCGATAACAGATGGTTGTGTGATAAGATAATTTGTAACGGGTAACAAGTAACAAAAGTAACTAAGGTGCAGCATGGTGGCCCAATCCTTTTTGTAGCAAAGGACAAGCCTAGACAAACTCTTATATAAAGCAAAGCGCTCCCGAGGACACATGGGAATTACTGTCAAGCTAGTTTTCATCATGCTCATATGATTCACGTTCGTTACTTTGATAATTTGATATGTGGGTGGACCGGTGCTTGGGTGCTGTCCTTCCTTGGACAAGCCTCCCACTTATGATTAACCCCTCTCACAAGCATCCGCAACTACAAAAGAAGAATTAAGATATATCTAACCATAGCACGAAACATATGGATCCAAATCAGCCCCTTACGAAGCAACGCATAAACTAGGGTTTAAGCTTCTGTCACTCTAGCAACCCATCATCTACTTATTACTTCCCAATGCCTTCCCCTAGGCCCAAATCATGGTGAAGTGTCACATAGTCGACGTTCATATAACACCACTAGAGGAAAGACAACATACAACTCATCAAAATATCGAACGAATACCAAATTCACATGATTACTTATAACAAGACTTCTCCCATGTCCTCAGGAACAAACGTAACTACTCACAAAGCATATTCATGTTCATAATCAGAGGGGTGTTGAATAGCATTAAGGATTGGAATATATGATCTTCCACCGAATAAACCAACTAGCATCAACTACAAGGAGTAATCAACACTACTAGCAACCCACAGGTACCAATCTGAGGTTTTGAGACAAAGATCGGATACAAGAGATGAACTATGGTTTGAGAGGAGATGGTGCTGGTGAAGATGTTGATGGAGATTGACCCCCTCTCAATGACAGGATCATTGGTGATGACGATGGCTTCGATTTCCCCCTCCCGGAGGGAAGTTTCTCCGGCAGAACAGCTCTGCCGGAGCCCTAGATTGGTTCTGCCTAGGTTCTGCCTCCAGACGGCGGTGCTTCGTCCTGAAAGCTTCCATCTGTTTTTTTCCAGGTCAAAATGCATCATATAGCAGAAGATGGGCCTCGGGGGCCTGCCAGGTGGCCCACAAGGTAGGGAGGCGCGCCTAGGGGGGTAGGGCGCGCCCCCACCATTGTGGCTGCCTGGTGGGTCCCCTCAGGTGCTTTCTTCACCAATATTTTTTATATATTCCAAAATAATTCTCCGTGAAGTTTCAAGACTTTTGGAGTTGTGCAGAATAGGTCTCTCAGATTTGCTCCTTTTCCAGTCCGGAATTCCAGCTGCCAGCATTCTCCTTCTTTATGTAAACCTTGTAAAATAAGAGAGAAAAGGCATAAGTATTGTGATATAATGTGTAACAATAGCCCATAATGCAATAAATATTGATATAAAAGCATGATGCAAAATGGACGTATCAACTCCCCCAAGCATAGACCTCGCTTGTACTCAAGCGAAAGCCGAAACCGAAAAATATGTCCACATGTTTAGAGATAGAGGTGTCGATAAAATAAAATACGGACATGAGAGCATCATGATCATCTTTAGAACAACAACAAATATTGTCATATAATTTCTTATGCTAAAGTAACAATTCGTTCACAAGATAAAGTATGAATCGGAAATTTCCTTGAAAACCAACAAACTATGATCTCGGTCATTGAAGCAATTGCAATTTATCATAACATAGGAAAGAGCCAATTCAAGAGCTTTTCAGCAAGTCCACATACTCAACTATCATTTAATCTTTCACAATTGCTAACACTCACGCGATACTTATGGGTTCAAAGCCTCAGTCAGACACAGAGAAAGATAGGGGCTTATAGTTTCGCCTCCCAACCTTTTACCTCAAGGGTAATGTCAACAATAATACTTTATGATAACCTACATCCGAGTGGATATATATATCTGGATCCTTCTCCAACACATAGTGCTTTCCAAAAGAAAAAGTGTAAAAAGGAAAGGTGAAGATCACCATGACTCTTGTATAAGGGTAGAAGATAAAAGTAAAAGATAGGCCCTTCACAGAGGGAAGCAGAGGTTGTCATGCGCTTTTATTGTTGGATGCACAAAATCTTAATGCAAAAGAACGTCACTTTATACTGCCGCTTGTCATAAAGAACTTTATTATGCAGTCCGTCGCTTTTATTTCTTCCATATCACAAGTTCGTATAAAGCTAATTTTCTTCACACTAATAGATCATAGATATTTAGAGAGCAATTTTTATTGCTTGCACCGATGACACCTTACTTGAAGGATCTTAGTCAATCCATAGGTAGGTATGGTGGACTCTCATGGCAAAACTGGTTTAAGGGATGTTTGGATGCACAAGTAGTATCTCTACTTGGTGCAAAGGATTTGGCTAGCATAAGAGGGAAAATCAAGCTCAACATGTTGGAGGATCGAAGAAACTATAACTTCTATTCGGATATAAGAAAACATAACCCATTATGTTGTCTTCCTTGTCCAACATCAACTTTTTAGCATGTCATATTTTAATGAGTGCTCACAATTACAAAAGATGTCCAAGATAGTATATTTATATGTGAAACCTCTCTTTCTTTATTACTTCCTATTAATTGCAACTATGACCAAAACTATGTTTGTCAACTCTCAACAACTTTTATTCATCATACTCTTTATATGTGAAGTCATTACTCTCCATAAGATCATTATATGATCTTTTTATTTCTTTCTTTTATTTATCAAGATCATAGCAAGAAAGCAAAGCCCTCAACTCAAAACTACTCTTTATTAAATATCTCTTGGACTCGATTACATAGAGGGAACATAAAGCAAAACTCAAAGCTAGATCATATTAAAAACTTTTATTCTACTAGATAAGGATATAACCAAAAGGATCGAACTAAGAAAAATGGTAAAAGTAAAGGTGTGATGGTGATATGATACCGGGGCACCTCCCCCAAGCTTGGCAGTTGCCAAGGGGAGTGCCCATACCCATGTATTTAGATCTCTTTCTTCGGAGGTGGTGATGATGAAATTTTATCCTCCGTCTTCCAAGGCATAGGTTCATCATCGTAAAAAGATGAACGAGTCTCTGGGATCCTCAAATCTGCAGCCAAACTCATCCTCTTAAATCTATATTCATATTCACAGTTTTGGTTCTGCAGGTCATAGATCTGGGTTTGGAGATGCTCGATTTTCTCATGAAGCTTGAAGATGGCCTCCACAATGTTCTCGGCATCCAGCTTGTGACCACTAGTAATTTCAGCGATCATCATGTGGTTGGCGTTGAGTCCGCGTTCCACCATCCCTTGGCACTTGAAGACTTGTTGCTCCACTACTTCGAGCCTTGTCTCCATGCTTCCAGTCTTCTTAGGCCCTTCGGTATCACGGATGTGCAGCACCCCCTCAGGTAGCTCAATGGCTTGAGGGTGTTGGAGCACCTCCGTGAGATAAGGGTTAATGACCTTCTCGAAAAACTTGTCCTTGGGGGCGCTTGGAGACGTCATGGCAATTTGGATCTGTCAGAAAAATAGCTCGAAACAAGAACAGGAGATATTGCCGTGGTACGGTGGTCAAAATCTTCGGGAGATTATATAATGAATTTTTACCGACCAAGAGAAGTATTGTGCAAGAAAAGGGAGTCTGGAGGGCACACGAGGTGGCGGCAAGGGTGGGGGGCGCGCCCAGGCGGGTAGGGCGCGCCTCCCTACCTTGTCGCTTCCTCATGCACTTTTCGGACTACTTTTAATTTTCCTAATTTTTTAAATATTCCAAAACGGAGAAACATTGCCATTAGAACAGTTTTGGAGTCGGTTTACTTACCGTACCACATACCTATTCTTTTTCGGAGTCTGAAATGTTCTGGAAAGTATCCCTTATGTACTCCTTCGGTGTTACGGTATTGATAATATTCATCTCGACATTTATGGGAGTACCTGAAATATAATGTTTGATTCTTTGACTGTTTACCACCTTCGGTTTGGTGCCTTCGGCATTGTTGATCTTAATGGCACTGGAACGATAGACCTCTTCAATAATGTAAGGGCCTTCCCATTTAGAGAGAAGCTTTCCTGCAAAAAATCTTAAATGAGAGTTGTATAGCAAAACATGATCACCTACATTAAATTCACACTTTTGTATCCTTTTGTCATGCCATCTTTTAACTTTTTCTTTGAACAACTTGCCATTCTCATAGGCTTGGGTTCTCCATTAATCAAGTGAGCTAATGTCAAATAACCTCTTCTCACTGACAAGTTTAAAATCATAGTTGAGCTCTTTAATAGCCCAATACGCTTTTGGTTCTAGTTCTAGAGGTAAGTGACATGCTTTTCCATAAACCATTTTATACAGAGACATACCCATAGGGTTTTTATAAGCAGTTCTATAAGCCCATAATGCATCATCAAGTTTCTTAGACCAATTCTTTCTAGATCTATTAACAGTCTTTTGCAAAATTAATTTAATCTCTCTATTGCTCAATTCTACTTGACCACTAGACTGAGGGTGATATGGAGATGCAATTCTATGGTTGGCATCATATTTAGCAAGCATTTTACGGAAAGCACCATGAATAAAATGTGAACCACCATCAGTCATTAAATATCTAGGGACTCCAAACCTTAGAAAAATAACTTCTTTAAGCATCTTAATAGAAGTGTTATGATCATCACTACTAGTTGGAATAGCTTCTAACCACTTAGTAACGTAATCAACAACAACTAAAATATGTGTATACCCATTAGAGGAAGGAAAAGGTCCCATATAATCAAAGCCCCAAACATCAAATGGTTCAATAACAAGTGAATAATTCATAGGCATTTCCTGATGTCTACTAATATTGCCAATTCTCTGGCATTCATCACAAGACAAGACAAACTTACGGGCATCTTTGAAGAGAGTAGGCCAATAAAAACCAGATTGTAATACCTTGTGTGCAGTTCTATCTCCAGCATGGTGTCCTCCGTAAGCTTCGGAGTGGCACTTGTGTAGGATCTGTTCCTGTTCATGCTCAGGTACACAATGTCTAATAACACCATCTACTCCTTCTTTATAAAGGTGTGGGTCATCCCAAAAGTAATGTCTTAAATCATAGAAAAACTTTTTCTTTTGCTGGCATGTGAAACTAGGTGGTATAAATTTAGCAACAGTGTAATTAGCATAATCAGCATACCATGGAGTCTTACGAGAAGCATTTATGATAGCTAATTGCTCATCAGGAAAGCTATCATCAATAGGTAATGGGTCATCAAGAACATTTTCTAACCTAGACAAGTTGTCTGCAACGGGGTTCTCAGCTCCCTTTCTATCAATAATATGCAAATCAAATTCTTGTAGTAAGAGAACCCATCTAATAAGTCTAGGTTTAGCATCTTTCTTTTCCATAAGGTATTTAATAGCAGCATGATCAGTGTGAACAGTTACTTTGGAATCAACAATATAAGATCTGAACTTATCACAAGCAAAAACAACTGCTAAAAATTCTTTTTCAGTAGTAGCATAATTTCTCTGGGCACTGTCTAGAGTTTTACTAGCATAATGAATAACATTCAATTTCTTATCAACTCTTTGTCCTAGAACATCACCAACAGCATAATCACTAGCATCACACATAATTTCAAAGGGTAGATTCCAATCAGGTGGTTGAACAAATAGGTGCAGAAATCAAGGCTTTCTTAAGTATTTCAAATGCTTCTACACAATCATCATCAAAAACAAAAGGAACATCTTTTTGCAAGAGATTAGTGAGCGGCCTAGAAATTTTAGAGAAGTCTTTAATAAACCTCCTATAGAAACCAGCATGACCAAGGAAACATCTTATACCTTTGATATCTTTAGGACACGACATCTTTTCAATAGCATCTACTTTAGCTTTATCAACTTCAATACCTCTTTCAGAAGTTTTATGCCCCAAGACAATACGTTCATTAACCATAAAGTGGCACTTCTCCCAATTCAAGACAAGATTAGTTTCTTCACATCTCTGCAAAACTCGATCAAGGTTGCTTAAGCAATCATCAAAAGAAGTTCCGTAAACAGAGAAATCATCCATGAAAACCTCAACAATCTTTTCACAAAAGTCAGAGAATATAGCAGTCATACATCTTTGAAAGGTAGCAGGTGCATTACATAAACCAAAAGGAATACGTCTATAAGCAAAGGTACCGAAAGGGCAAGTAAAAGTGGTCTTTTCTTGATCCTCTTTTGACACAGGTATTTGAGAAAAACCAGAATAACCATCTAGAAAGCAAAAAATGTGTATGTTTGGATAATCTTTCTAGCATTTGATCAATAAAAGGTAGAGGGTAATGATATTTTCTAGTAGCTTTGTTTAATTTGCGAAAATCAATTACCATTCTATAACCTGTAACAATTCTTTGTGAAATCAATTCATTCCTATCATTAGGAACAACAGTAATGCCTCCCTTCTTAGGGACACAATGAACATGACTTACCCATCTACTATCAGCAATAGGATAAATTATACCTGCCTCCAGAAGTTTTAGTATTTCATATCTTACCACTTCCTTCATCTTAGGATTTAACCGCCGTTGGTGATCAACAACTGGTTTAGCATCAGGCTCCATATTAATTTTGTGCTGACATAGAGTGGGACTAATGCCCTTAAGGTCATCAAGAGTATATCCAATAGCGGCACGGTGCTTCCTCAGAGTTTTCAATAATTTCTTTTCTTCATGCTCTGAAAGGTTAGCACTAATAATAACAGGATATATCTTCTTTTCATCAAGATAAGCATATTTCAAAGTATCAGGTAATTGTTTAAGCTCAAACACGGGATCACCCTTGGGTGGAGGAGGATCTCCAAGGATTTCAACAGGCAAATTGTGTTTCAAAACAGGCATTTGGTTAAAGAATATTTCAGCTAATTCCTTTCTTTCATTCATAAACATATAATTTTCATGATCTAGCAAATATTGTTCTAAAGGATCAGTAGCAGGCACAACAATGGAAGCAAGACCAATTATTTCATCTTTACTAGGCAATTCTTTATCATGGCGTTGTCTACGAAATTTACAGAAATTAAAATCATGAGACACATCCCCAAAGCTTACAATAACAATTTCTTTCTCACAGTCTATCCTAGCATTAACAATGTCCAAGAAAGGTCTACCAAATATAATGGGACAAAAATCATCTTGTCGGGAACTAAGAACAAGAAAATCAGTAGGGTATTTTATTTTCCCACACAAGACTTCGACATCTCTAACAATCCCAATTGGTGATATAGTATCTCTATTGGCAAGTTTAATAGTAACATCAATATCTTCTATCTCAGCAGGTGCAATATCATTCATAATTTCTTGATATAAGGTATAAGGGATTGCACTCACACTAGCATCCACATCACATAAACCATGATAACAATGATCTCCTATTTTAACAGAAACAACAGGCATGCCAACGACAGGTCTATGTTTATCTTTAATATCAGGTTTAGCAATTCTAGCAGCTTCACCACAGAAATAAATAACATGCTCATCAATATTATCGATCAAGAGATCTTTAACCATAGCAATACTAGTTTCAACTTTAATTTGTTCAGGGGGTGTAGGTGTTCTAATATTACTCTTACGAACCAAAGTTGAAGCTTTAGCATGATCCTTTATTCTAACAGGAAAAGGTGGTTTCTCAATATAAGCAGTAGGAACAATAGGATCAACATTATAAGTGATAGTTTCTTCTTTAACTTTAATAGGTTCTACTACTTTTACTTCAATGGGAGGATGATATTTAAACCACTTCTCCTTAAGGAGATCAACATGAGTAGCACATGATTCACAAAAGGAAGCTACTATCTCAGAGTCAAGTCCATATTTAGTGCTAAAATCACGAAAAGCATCGGTATCCATGAAAGATTTAACACAATAAAACTTAAGGTTTATACCTGACTCATTACCTTCGTCGATTTCCCAATCTTTAGAGTTGTGTTTAATTCTTTTGAATAAATCCCATTTGAATTCAATATCCTTCTTCATAAAAGAACCAGTACAAGAAGTATCGAGCATGGATTGATCATTACAAGAAAGCCGAGCATAAAAATTCTGAACAATAATTTCCCTTGAGAGCTCATGATTGGGGCATGAATATAACATTGACTTAAGCCTCCCCCAAGCTTGAGCGATACTTTCTCCTTCATGAGGCCAAAAATTATAAATATAATTCTGATCACGATGAACCAGATGCATAGGATAATTTTTTTGATGAAATTCCAATTTCAATCGGTTGTAGTTCCATGATCCAATATCATCACATAGCCTATACCATGCCAATGCCTTTCCCTTCAAAGATAAAGGGAAGACCTTCTTCTTGACATCATCCTCGGGCAAACCTGCAAGCTTAAATAATCCACAAACTTCATTCACATAGATTAGGTGCATATCGAGATGTAATGTTCCATCTCCTGCATAAGGATTAGCTAGCAGTTTCTCTATCATACCCGAAGGAATTTCATAATAAATATTTTTAGTAGGTGCAGTAGGTTGAGGAGAAACTCTTTGCTCTTCCGGTCAAGGTGAAGATACCTCGAACAAGCCCCTCAAAGGATTATTTTCCATAGTGACAAGTGACAGTAAATTTCAGCACGTAATATAAATGTTTCCTTACCAAAGGAGCTTCATTCCCTGGCAACGGCGCCAGAAAAGAGTCTTGATGACCCACAAGTATAGGGTATCTATCGTAGTCCTTTTGATAAGTAAGAGTGTTGAACCCAACGAGGAGCAGAAGGAAATGACAAGCGGTTTTCAGCAAGGTATTCCCTGCAAGCACTGAAATTATCGATAACAGATGGTTGTGTGATAAGATAATTTGTAACAGGTAACAAGTAACAAAAGTAACTAAGGTGTAGCAAGGTTGCCCAATCCTTTTTGTAGCAAAGGACAAGCCTGGACAAACTCTTATATAAAGCAAAGCGCTCCCGAGGACACATGGGAATTACTGTCAAGCTAGTTTTCATCATGCTCATATGATTTGCGTTCGTTACTTTGATAATTTGATATGTGGGTGGACCGGTGCTTGGGTGCTGTCCTTCCTTGGACAAGGCTCCCACTTATGATTAACCCCTCTCGCAAGCATCCGCAACTACGAAAGAAGAATTAAGATAAATCTAACCATAGCATGAAACATATGGATCCAAATCAGCCCCTTACGAAGCAACACATAAACTAGGGTTTAAGCTTCTATCACTCTAGCAACCCATCATCTACTTATTACTTCCCAATGCCTTCCCCTAGGCCTAAATCATGGTGAAGTGTCATGTAGTCGACATTCACATAACACCACTAGAGGAAAGACAACATACATCTCATCAAAATATCGAACGAATACCAAATTCACATGATTACTTATAACAAGACTTCTCCCATGTCCTCGGGAACAAACATAACTACTCACAAAGCATATTCATGTTCATAATCAGAGGGGTGTTGAATAGCATTAAGGATCTGAACATATGATCTTCCACCGAATAAACCAACTAGCATCAACTACAAGGAGTAATCAACACTACTAGCAACCCACAGGTACCAATCTGAGGTTTTGAGACAAAGATCGGATACAAGAGATGAACTAGGGTTTGAGAGGAGATGGTGCTGGTGAAGATGTTGATGG
The DNA here is from genome assembly GCA_011799875.1 of Thinopyrum elongatum. NCBI lineage: Eukaryota > Viridiplantae > Streptophyta > Magnoliopsida > Poales > Poaceae > Thinopyrum > Thinopyrum elongatum. The sequence continues at coordinate 166,004,574 of CM022300.1, read as the reverse complement.
AGATTGACCCCCTCTCGATGAGAGGATAATTGGTGATGACGATGGCTTCGATTTCCCCCTCCCGAAGGGAAGTTTCTCCGGCAGAACAGCTTCGCCGGAGCCCTAGATTGGTTCTGCCCAGGTTCCGCCTCGAGACGGAGGCGCTTCGTCCTGAAAGCTTCCTTTTGATTTTTTTCCAGGTCAAAACACATCATATAGCAGAAGATGGGCATCGGGGGCCTGCCAGGTGGCCCACAAGGCAGGGAGGCGCACTCAGGGGGTAGGGCGTACCCCCCACCCTTGTGGCTGCCTCGTGGGTCCCCTCAGGTGCTTTCTTTGCCCAATATTTTTTTTTATTCCAAAATAATTCTCCGTGAAGTTTCAGGACTTTTGGAGTTGTGCAGAATAGGTCTCTTAGACTTGCTCCTTTTCCAATCCAGAATTCCAGCTGCCGGCATTCTCCTTCTTTATGTAAACCTTGTAAAATAAGAGAGAAAAGGCATAAGTATTGTGATATAATGTGTAACAACAGCCCATAATGCAATAAATATTGATATAAAAGCATGATGCAAAATGGACGTATCTGTGCCGCCAGGTAGGCCTCGGCTTCATCGGAGGAATTGGTGAGGGTGATGCAGTTCCGGTGGGGCAGGTGAAGACGGCACTGTGGGGATGGAGGTGGCGCGATAGACGAGGCGAACGTCGAGGCAGCTCCTTGGAGGTGGGGGATAGGGTGGCTAATCTGGCAGGACAATGAGATCGATGACGGATCCTCATCCGTTGCGGTGGATGAGGGACGTCGAACTGTTGCTGTGGACAACAGCGTCGAGGAAGAGGCTCCGGCTAGGCGGCGGTCGGGAGGCCGACGGAGGAGCGTGGGGTTTCGCGGGTTTTGGCGGCCTCGGTGTATGAAGGGGAAGGTAGGGGGAGCCATGGCTCAGGGACGCGCTTATCTGAAATGTGGGGTAAGTTATGAATGTACCCCCACTAGTTTTTACCAAACGACGTCGAGGCGGCATTTCCGGCTGAGGGGTAGAAGGGGGATTTCGCGTGTCTGGGCTGCGGGACCGATTTCGGATGAGGAGGGAGTTTTCGCGTGCGTTGAAATTTCGGGATAACAAGGCGCGGCGAGGGTTGAAGAGGCGGGAGTTTCACAGCGGAAGAGACAAAAGATACTCTAGCTTGAAAATTTCGGGATAACAAGGCGTGGATTCCATGTTCGGCAGAACAAACTTAACGTGTAAAAAAAGAAAATTCATACAAGACACAAGAGAGTCATGTCCCCTTTTACTATATTGCTATAAATGCCATGGAAAAACTACAAGAAAAATGTAAAAAAATCAGGAGAACAAGATTAGCCTGTACAGTACCAAATCAATTCACACTTCCCTCAACAACAACAAAATACAAATCAATTCCCACCACAAGAAAGAGTCATGTCCCTTTTTATATGATTACAAATGCCAGGATCTCGAATTTCAATTTTTGAATCCACGTTATGTTGATTTCGAATTATATCTTTAGGTGATCTTGCGGTTTATAATGGATGTAGTCCTACATTTTGATCTTCCATCTTATATGAACATTTTACTCCACCCTATGAATATATATATTGTCTTCTACCATATGGACTAAATTTGAATCAATTTTCCCTATTTGAATACGATTGTTGTCAAGTTATACCATCATTTAAATATTATCTTGATAACAGAAAACATGCATATAGTAGTAATCATATTTAAATATGAACTACATGTACCATATGATCTCCAATTCAAATATTTGTATTCATTTTATGTTGACGTCAAATCACAGTACATTGGTCTAGGTAGCAAGATGTTTGGGATAATCTAAACCCTATTTTCATATGTATAATTGTTTAACACACATAGCAAAGCATCCCCCCCCCCCCCCCCCGCCCATACACACAACATTTAGATGTTAGCTTTGAAAGACACACATTATCTCAAATTTGAATAGTTATGTCCATGCGTGGATGCAATGTGGACAGACGATGCCTGCCATCGACATTGCAAATTCAAATCGATTTGGCCTTGTTCAATGTGAACATAGTATATAGCACGTTTGATTCAAAACCACACCAGGCATATCTGCATTATATTCATGCATGCATGACTTACAAACATAATGAGCTCTTATTCAAATATTTGAATCCACTTTTGAACGGATCGAGAAGAGGTGTCTAGAGGGGGTGATTAGACCCTCAACAAACAAAGGTGGCAAATTTTAATTTCTTCAAGTTAAGGTGGAGTTTTAGCACAAGTTTAAGCATTCACAATACATATCAAGCAAGCATGGCAAGAGTATATGAGCAGCGGCAAGTAAAGCATGCAACTTGCAAGAATGTAAAGGGATGGGATTGGAATGTGCAAACGCAATTGGAGACACGGAGATTTTTGGCGTGGTTCCGATAGGTGGTGCTATCGTACATCCACGTTGGTGGAGACTTCAACCCACGAAGGGTAATGGTTGCACGAGTCCACGGAGGACTCCACCCACGAAGGGTCCACGAAGAAGCAACCTTGTCTATCCCACCATGGCCATCGCCCACGAAGGACTTGCCTCACTAGGGTAGATCTTCACGAAGTAGGCGATCTCCTTGCCCGTACAAACTCCTTGGTTCAACTCCACAATCTTGACGGAGGCTCCCAAGTGACACCTAACCAATCTAGGAGACACCACTCTCCAAAAGGTAATAGATGGTGTGTTGATGATGAACTCCTTGCTCTTGTGCTTCAAATGATAGTCTCCCCAACACTCAACTCTCTCTCACAGATTTGGATTTGGTGAAAAGATGATTTGAGTGGAAAGCAACTTGGGGAAGGCTAGAGATCAAGATTCTTGTGGTTGGATTGGAATATCTTGGTCTCAACACATGAGTAGGTGGTTCTCTCTCAGAAAATGAATGCTGGAAGTGTAGGCTCGTTCTGATGGCTCTCTCCACGAATGGAGAATGGGTGGAGGGGTATATATAGCCTCCACACAAAATCTAACCATTACACACAATTTACCAAACTCGGTGGGACCGAATACTAAAACTCGGTCAGACCGATTTAGTTCAAAATGTGAACGTTAGGCTTTTCAGTGGGACCGACATGATCAACTCGGTGGGACCGATTTCGTTAGAGTTAGTGCATAACGTAATCTCGGTGAGACCGATCACATGAACTCGGTGAGACCGATTTCTGTAATAGGCAAATAGAGAGTTGGTCAGGCAAACTCGGTGGGACCGATCGCTCATTTCGATGGGACCAAAACGTTATGAAGAGGAAATAGAGAGTTTGCATTGCGAACTCGGTGGGACCGATCGCTCATCTCGGTTAGACCGAAACGTTACGAAGGGAAACAGAGAGTTAGCAATCCCATCTCGGTGAGACCGAGATCCCTATCGGTGAGACCGAACTGATTAGGGTTTCTGGCAGTGGCTATGTCAAGTGAACTCGGTGGCGCCGGATAGATCAAATCGGTGGGGCCAAGTTTGACTTTAGGTTTAGGACAAATGTGAAAATGAGAAAGTGGTTGAGGGCTTTTGGAGCAGATCACTAAGCATTTTGAGCAAGCAAGCCATTAAGCAACACCTCATCCCCTTTTAATAGTAGTGGCTTTTCCTATGGACTCAATGTGATCTTGGATCACTAAAATGAAAAATGTAGAGTCTTGAGCTTTTGCCAACATGTGTCCTTAGCATCTTGAAGGGGTTCCACATCCTCTTGTCCATGCCACGCCTTTGTTGAACTCTCTGAAATATACTAGATAGAAGTATTAGTCCAACAAGAGATATGTTGACATTAATTACCAAAATCACCCAGGGAGCACTTGTGCTTTCAATCTCCCCCTTTTTGGTAATTGATGACAACATACATCAAAGCTTTTAGATAAAGATATAGAGAATAGCAAGTAAAGCTTTGGAAAGACATGCAACATTCATAGGCTCCCCCTACATGTATGCAGTCATGTAAATATAGAATATAAGACCATGTGAATGTATAAGCATGACAGGGTAAGCAATGAGTTACATCTATCTTGGCTATATGCATCAGAGCAAATGATGTGAATATATGAAGTGTACCTCAATGTTCATGATTCCTTCTTGCAAACAATATGTACATCAGCAAGAGATCATCATGCACATGAGTGTGATGCACATACTTACCTTGCGGTCATGAGCTGGCTTTGGAAGAGATGAACCTGAGTAAACAAGGTTAGATAACACAGGAATATCTACTAAGCAGAGCAGGAATAGTAAACCACAAGAGTACTAAGATTGGGATGACATGTAGTGAGTGAGTACTTAGTACTTTATTTGGATATTGACATGTCCCCAAAGAGTAATGAATTCAAAGATTTTCTTTCCTTGGAAATGAGCTCTCTCTCCCCCTGAATCTTATATATTAGATAATGGGAGAAGATAGGGAAAAGAAAATCAGAGCAAAACAAAATCAGAGAAAAACAATCATAACAAACATAACACATACTAACATGTCTTTCCCCTCTTGAAGACATGTGACTTCTCTCCTCTATGGAAAATAAGCATCTGGAGAAGCTTAAGGTGTGCATTTTCTCTTATGTGATAAGCTTTGATGTGCTCTCTCTCCCCCTTTGACATCAATATCCAAGAAGGGATCTTATGGAGCATGAGTCAAGTAGGTTTGGTCCTTGAGTCACAGTACAAAGCAACATGTAATATAAGATGCTGGTAGAGGACAAGAATCATCGAGTGGAGCTGGAACAAATATGCAGGATGCAAATGGCAAAGTGTTTTCTCAGTATTGAATTCGGTTACTCCGAGTTGTTTGCTTCGGTGGCACCGAGTTGTTTCGGTTTGGCCGAGAAGAACAAATCGGTGAGGCTGATTTCAACACAGAGAGAAAACAATTGTCATCTCAGCTCACTTAGGCAAATAAGATCTCAGAAAGATTTGCAAGGAATTAACTGAAAGATTTGCAATTAATTGGATGCAGGGAATGCAGAACATAACAGAGAAAAGAAAAGAAATCTAGATGAAGTTTTTTTTTTGAAATAAGTATGCAAGAAACAAATGCAAGAACATAGAAAAGCGCAAGAGAACTTCATCTAGAGTTGGTTGGCGACAAAGTCACCTATGTTAGAGTATATTGACTGAGGAGTCAAGTGAGAACACTTGATCATAGGTCATACTCATCGTTTAAGCTCAAAATGGGGTTGCCATTTTTCATTTAAGCATTTTGATGTATTCACATCTTGTTGAGCTGCTTTGACCCATGACTTGGGGTAAAGCTTCTCTAAGATGGAATAACATACCTTGGGTGGTGGTGTTGATCTTGATCATGTAGTTGAACTTGTGTGGGTTGCTCAAGGTTGATGTAGCTCATCAAGAGTTGGGAGCACCACTTGTAGTTTGAGTTCATCTACCTACATGGGTTAGTCTTGCAAGGAAGAGCACTTGTGTATCCAAAATGACAATCATGAGGTTTGATACCAAATGAAATTTGATATATAGAGATTGTCAAAGGATATGTTGAAGGGTTTCGTGCTTCCTTGTCTTCAATCACCAATTTGAGAAACTTGGTGATGTAGAGATTGCTCAAGATATGATTGAGTTGCAATCTCATAGATTTAGATTCATCCAAGTACCTACAGGGGTTAGATAACATGCAAGAGTACAAATATACATCCAAGACATATGATCATCATCATAAGAGAAATATCAAGGACTAGTCAAAGGCTCATGCCTTGCATGTATCCAAATGGAGTTTCTACTCCAAGTTTGAAGCATCAATGATGTTCAATTCACCTCTCAAATGGCAAAATACTTTCTCATCAAGCGGTTTGGTGAATATATCCGCCAATTGCTTATCGGTATGAACATGCTTAAGATCAATGTCTCCTTTAGCAACATGATCTCGAATGAAATGATGACGAACTTCAATATACTTAGTTCGAGAATGTTGCACGGGATTGTGAGCAATCTTAATAGCACTCTCATTATCACAAAGCAATGGAACATGTTTCACATGAATCCCATAATCTTTAAGAGTTTGGGTCATCCAAAGTAATTGAGCACAACATGAACCGGCGGCAATGTATTCTGCTTCGGCGGTGGATAAGGATACCGAGTTTTGTTTCTTGGAAGACCAAGACACAAGAGATCTACCAAGAAATTGACAAGTACCCGAAGTGGACTTTCTATCAACCATGTCTCTGGCATAGTCCGAATCGGAGTAGCCAACAAGATCAAAAGAATACCTCTTAGGATACCAAATGCCAAAATTTGGTGTATGAATTAAGTATCTCACTATCCTTTTCACAGCCTTAAGATGACTTTCTTTGGGGGCCGCTTGATATCGTGCACACATGCACACACTAAGCATAATATCGGTACAGGAGGCACATAGATATAACAATGAACCGATCATAGAGCGGTAAACCTTTTGATTAACCGAATCGCCATCCTTGGTCAAGTCAAGATGTCCACTAGTAGGCATGGGAGTACTCATACCTTTGCATTCTTGCATGTTGAACTTCTTGAATAAGTCCTTGGTGTACTTTGTTTGAGAGACAAAGGTACCCTCCTTAGTTTGCTTGATTTGCAAACCAAGAAAGAACTTGAGTTCACTCATCATAGACATCTCAAACTTCTCCGACATTAGCCTTCCAAACTTTTCACTAAAATGAGTGTTAGTTGAACCAACTATGATATCATCCACATAAATTTGGCACACAAATAATTCACCATTAACCCTTTTAGTAAAAAGTGTTGAATAAATTTTTCTAATCTCAAAACCTTTTTCAATAAGGAACTTGGTCAAGCATTTGTACCACGCTCTAGGAGCTTGCTTAAGACCATAAAGAGCTTTGTGAAGTTTGTAAACATGATTAGGTTTCTTAGGATTGACAAAGCAGGGAGGTTGTTTGACATAAACTTCCTCCTCAATTTCACCATTAAGAAAAGCACTTTTGATGTCCATTTGGTACAAGGTAATATCATGATGATTTGCAAAGGCAAGTAAGATTCGTATGGACTCAAGTCTAGCAACGGGGGCATATGTCTCACCATAGTCCATACCTTCGACTTGAGTGTATCCTTGGGCGACGAGACGTGCTTTGTTGCGAATGACTTGTCCATCTTCATCTTGCTTGTTGCGAAACACCCATTTGGTACCAATGATGTTGTGGTTGTTGTCGGGCTTCTCAACCAATGTCCAAACTTGGTTCCTCTCAAAGTTGTGTAGCTCTTCGTGCATGGCATTTATCCAATCCGGATCTTCTAGAGCATCTTCAAACTTCATTGGTTCAATACTAGAGATAAATGAGTAATGCTCACAAAAGTTAGCTAAGCGTGTTTTAGAGCGTGTAGTTCTCCCGGTTTGGATATCGTCATAGATTTGTTCGACGGGATGATCTCTTGAGACTCTTGCTCTAACTCGTGAGAGCTTTTGCTTAGGTCGGGGTGGAATATCCTCTTCCACATCTTGTTCTTCCTCTTGGCCTTCTTCGTTGTTGATGTTGTCGTTCTCTTGTCGAGGTGGAGAAGGAGGTTGATGAGGTTCATCTTGGTGTACATCCTCATTTTCTTCATCTTGGCGTGTCCCACTTGTGGATGCCTCCGTGTCAACTCTTGGTTCACCTTGTCGTGAGGTAGAGGCTTCCACTTGGACGGACGAGGTACTCTCCTTCACCTCGGTTGGACAGATCTTGCCAATAGACAAGTCTTGGATTGCTTCTGAAGGGTCTTTGTCTCCTACGTCAATTGGCAATTGCTCTACTTGCGAGCCGTTAGATTCATCAAACTTCACATCTACCGTCTCTTCAACCTTTCGGGTGAAATTGTTGTAGACACGGTAAGTGTGAGAGTTTGAGCCATAACCGAGTAGGAAACCCTCATTAGATTTAGGAGCAAATTTAGAGCGACGATGCTTATCAAGAATATAGCACTTTGAGCCGAATACTCGAAAGTATCCAACTTGGGGTTTGTTACCAGTGAGAAGTTCGTATGCCGTCTTGCCGAGTAGCTTGTGAAGATATAGACGATTTGTTGCATGACAAGCTGTCTCAACCGCTTCCGCCCAAAAGTGTTTTGGCGTCTTGTACTCATCAAGCATCATTCTCGCCATTTCAATGAGCGTCCGGTTCTTCCTCTCAACAACTCCATTTTGTTGAGGTGTGTACATAGCCGAGAACTCATGTGAAATCCCTTCTTCATCAAGAAAGGTGTCCACATTGGCGTTCTTGAACTCCGTTCCATTGTCACTGCGAACCTTCTTGATCTTCACTTCAAATTGATTTTGGGCCCTCCTAGCGAAGTTCTTGAAGATCTTTTGGACCTGCGATTTGTCATCAAGAAAGAACACCCACGTAAATCTTGAAAAATCATCGACTATGACTAAACCAAAAGAATTTCCACCGAGACTTTTATAGGCGTTTGGACCAAAAAGATCCATATGAAGTAGCTCGAGCGGTCTTCTCGTGGTCATGATGTTCTTCACGGGGTGGCTTCCTCCAACCTGTTTTCTTGCTTGACAAGCACTGCACAATCTATCCTTGTCAAATATAACATCTTTCACTCCAAGGATATGATCACCTTTAATAAGCTTATCAAGATTTCGCATGCCCACATGACCTAACCTTCTATGCCACAACTAGCCTTTAGAAGATCTAGCAATTAAGCAAGTTCTAGGTTGAGCCTTTTTAGTGAAATCAACAATGTATAGATCACCTCTACGTATGCCGGTAAAGACCATTTTATGATTATCTCTTTGAAACACTTGGCAATCTACTTCAGTGAATAGGACATTGAAACCGAAATCGGCTAGTCTAGATACAGAGAGTAAATTATAGCCAAGAGATTCAGCGAGCATGACATTTTGTATGGAGCTATCGTGTGAGATGGCCACCTTACCAAGGCCAACCACCTTACCCTTTGAGTTATCACCAAAAGTGACATAGTTTCGAGGGCCGTCGTTTTTAGCGAGCTCACGAAACATATCCTTGTCTCCGGTCATGTGATCGGTACATCCACTATCAAGAACCCATTCCTTTGCTCCAGCCATGTAGCCACGAAGATTAGCCATAAGACCAAAGTGTCTCATAGACTCATCGAGATCAAAGTCACTATCATCATCCTCATCATAGTATCCATGTTCAACATCATCTTGTGATTGATCATTACCCAGAGAGAGTGATTCATTAGCTTTATGACCATGACAATGTTCATCTTTATGAATTCTAATGACTTCAGCAATGATATTGCTAATAATTCCAACATCTTCTTTGGCACACATAAGGTCATGAAGCTCAAATAGACAATCACCAAACTTAGGATCATTAGGACTCATCTTATTTAAAGCAATGGACTTATGAAGAATCTCATCTAAGTTTTTTAAGGAGTAGTTTGGAAATCTTTCCTCAAGAAATCTCCATATGGTATACGCACAATCAAGAGTAGGCAAGTGACCTATCAAGTTTCTAGGCAATCCTCTAGTGATAAGATTGACAGTTCTAAGATTACGAATCATGTCAATAGATTCATCGGGGGTAGGATGCAAAGGATCAACAAGGGGCGCACAAGGGCTAGTAATGTACTTGTTCAAGTGATATTCATTGAAAATCTCAAGCATCTCATTTTTCCATTCATGAAAGAACTCTCCATCAAGTATAGGCACTCTACGTCTAAGACTCCCCAACGTAGACTCATCCATCTTCCTCCAATGGTGATTAAACCAAAGCAATGGAGACCAAAGCTCTGATACCAATAGAAAGGATCGAGAAGAGGTGTCTAGAGGGGGGGTGATTAGACCCTCAACAAACAAAGGTGGCAAATTTTAATTTCTTCAAGTTAAGGTGGAGTTTTAGCACAAGTTTAAGCATTCACAATACATATCAAGCAAGCATGGCAAGAGTATATGAGCAGCGGAAAGTAAAGCATGCAACTTGCAAGAATGTAAAGGGATGGGATTGGAGTGTGCAAACGCAATTGGAGACACGGAGATTTTTGGCGTGGTTCCGATAGGTGGTGCTATCGTACATCCACGTTGGTGGAGACTTCAACCCACGAAGGGTAATGGTTGCACGAGTCCACGGAGGGCTCCACCCACGAAGGGTCCACGAAGAAGCAACCTTGTCTATCCCACCATGGCCATCGCCCACGAAGGACTTGCCTCACTAGGGTAGATCTTCACGAAGTAGGTGATCCCCTTGCCTGTACAAACTCCTTGGTTCAACTCCACAATCTTGACGGAGGCTCCCAAGTGACACCTAACCAATCTAGGAGACACCACTCTCCAAAAGGTAATAGATGGTGTGTTGATGATGAACTCCTTGCTCTTGTGCTTCAAATGATACTCTCCCCAACACTCAACTCTCTCTCACAGATTTGGATTTGGTGGAAAGATGATTTGAGTGGAAAGCAACTTGGGGAAGGCTAGAGATGAAGATTCTTGTGGTTGGATTGGAATATCTTGGTCTCAACACATGAGTAGGTGGTTCTCTCTCAGAAAATGAATGCTGGAAGTATAGGCACGTTCTGATGGCTCTCTCCATGAATGGAGAATGGGTGGAGGGGTATATATAGCCTCCACACAAAATCTAACCATTACACACAATTTACCAAACTCGATGGGACCGAATACTAAAACTCGGTCCGACCGATTTAGTTCAAAATGTGAATGTTAGGCTTTTCGGTGGGACCAACATGATCAACTCGGTGGGACTGATTTTGTGAGGGTTAGGGCATAACGTAATCTCGGTGAGACCGATCACATGAACTCGGTGAGACCGATTTCTGTAATAGGCAAACAGAGAGTTGGTCAGGCAAACTCGGTGAGGCCGATCGCTCATTTTGGTGGGACCGAAATGTTACGAAGAGGAAACAGAGAGTTTGCATTGTGAACTCGGTGGGACCGATCGCTCATGTTGGTTAGATCGAAACGTTACGAAGGGAAACAGAGAGTTAGCAATCCCATCTCGGTGAGACCGAGATCCCTATCGGTGAGACCGAACTGATTAGGGTTTTTGGCAGTGGCTATGTCAAGTGAACTCGGTGGCGCCGGATTGATCAAATCGGTGGGGCCAAGTTTGACTTTAGGTTTAGGACAAATGTGAAAATGAGAAAGTGGTTGAGGGCTTTTGGAGCATATCACTAAGCATTTTGAGCAAGCAAGCCATTAAGCAACACCTCATCCCCTTTTAATAGTATTGGCTTTTCCTATGGACTCAATGTTATCTTGGATCACTAAAATGAAAAATGTAGAGTCTTGAGCTTTTGCCAACATGTGTCCTTAGCATCTTGAAGGGGTTCCACATCCTCTTGTCCATGCCACGCCTTTGTTGAACTCTCTGAAATATACTAGATAGAAGTATTATTCCAACAAGAGATATGTTGACATTAATTACCAAAATCACCCAGGGAGCACTTGTGCTTTCAAGTTTTATATTGATTATCGTCTCTGTGAGTCTTTTACACGCACGCACACACACACACACTCCTCCTCCCTTCATGGATACCAATAACTTTCCTATCGTGCATGCATATATGCACACACACTCCCCACCACTCTGCATCCTCTACATCGCGCACACACATTCTTGTTCTTTAGGTCGGTCTCCCATGATCTCCCTACGTCTCCATCTTTCCAACACACACTGATCGATATACCCCTCTAGCTAGGTTGTCCTGCCTACGACACACATAGTCCCTCCCCTCCTCTCACCATCCATGCCTCCCGCCCTAACTCTAAGGCACGCGGGCACTGTCGCTCTCTCTGTTGTTATCCATCTTGTACTCATACAGTGTCACAACCTAGCTGCACCCCCCCACTACACACACACCTCTCTCTAGTTGTCTTCATCACTCCGGGTGTTCTTTATCTCTGACACATGCATGCATGTGCACCAATCGATTTCCCTCTATGTGCGCCCAGGTCTCTTGCTATTTCCCCACGCAAAACATCTGATCTATATCTCTAGTTAAGTCTCCCCCTCTTTACCCATGTACACATCGACCAAACCACGACCTCTCTACATAGGACCACTGTGACGCCCCCGGTTCAATCGTACACTAATCATACACGCAAACGTGTACGATCAAACCCAGGGACTCACGGGAAGATATCACAACACAACTCTAAACACAAATAAACGGAGGTCCACAATATTACAGACCAGGGATCCGAAGATCCGAATACATAAGTCAGTCATACAAATAATATCTGGGTACAGACATAGTTAGACAAGTTTTGCCTTAAGAAGGCTAGCACAAACAGCGACACTAGATCGAAAGGCGTTGGCCTCCTGCCTGGGAGCCTCCGATCCTACTCCTGGTCAGCTGGCTCGATCCAGTAGTACGTGCCCTCTGGACCCGCCTGGTAGTAGGCTCCGGTGGTGGCGTCTGGCTCCTGGACTCCATCGTCTGGTGTATCATCAAGGTGGGGTATATGGGGGAAAAGAGAAAATAAAGCAACCGTGAGTACTCATCCGAAGTACTCAGCAAGCAAGGATCTATACTACATATGCAACATTATCAATGGAGAAAAGGCTGTATATGTGGACTGGGCTGCAGAAATGCCAGAATAGAGAGAAAGGCCTAGTCCTATCGAAGACTAGCGTCTTCAAACATCTTCTCAAAGCCATCATCTTGCAGCAGTAGAAGAGAGTAGAATAGCATTTTATTTAGCAAACATGTTGAAGTACAGCTCAAAGATCCTTCCTCGACTCCCAGCGAGAAAGTAATCCCGAAGCTTCAATTAAGTAACAAGTATCCAGTTTAAGTAGTAGATCGGGATACACAAACTGAGCGTCCTTTACCGTAGGACCGGCTATCGATAGAAGATTCATCCCTGCAGGGGTGCACTACTGTTACCCAACACGCTCGATCAACTCTGGCCGGACATACTTGCTGGGTAATGCCCGTCCTCGGAAGATCAACACGAAGCAGCGCTCTACCTAGGCTCAGCAGAGAGGTCAGCACGCCGGACTAACCTATGCACCCAGGGGTCTCGGGCCATCGCCCTGGGCACCCTGCGCGTTGCGTGGCTGGCCGGGGTGCAGGCGCGACACTGAACTCGCCAGCGAAGTATCCAGCCCAATCCCGACGATCAGCCCGCACGGTGAATCGTGACGTCTGATAAGCTTTCGGCGAAACGTACATCGCAGAGGGCCCCATAACCATTATCCCGCGTGGTGGCAGTGCGTATAGGGCACGTCGACCCACTCAGATCACACACCCAAATCCAATAGGCTCAATTAGTATCAAGCGGAGACAATCAGAGTCTCTGATGCTCCGCCACAATGTCACACTCGAGTGCCCTTTCGGCACACCCGAAATCATAGATCCCCAGCGGGTACCCACCAGGGTGGACCCGCCTGTGAAAAAGGTCAAGTAACCGTGTGGTCATAATCATCAGGGTGAACGTAAGAGGTATCACCCTCGAGGTTCACACTGAGGGGTTGCACGACAGAGTCGTATCGGACATGGAGAAGGAGGAATCACCCTCGATGACCACGATCGTACAGCTATGCTGCAGAGTATTCATCAGGAGTGCGTTACGAGGTATCACCCTCGGCACTCGATAGTTACTACGCAGAGTCGTACAACTAAGGGGGGTGTGAAGTGAGGCGTCTGTCTCTGATCGACGATCACGTTGATCGAGTCGTTGATGAACAAGCAGGGGCGACAAAGTAAGGTGGTGGGGTTACAGATGGGTCATACCAACCTATACTAAACAGTTTATCATAGGCAGGTAAGATAGCAATGAACAGGTTACAACAGCAGGCTATGCATCAGAATAGGAGCATACATTAACAGTAGCGAAATCTAATGCAAGCAGGAGAATAGAATGGGCGATATCTGGAATGCTCAAGGGGGGGGCTTGCCTGGTTGCTCTGGCAAGAGGGGAAGGTCGTCAACGGGCTGCTCGTCGGTAGAGTAGTCGTATCCTGGTGCAGCGTCGTCGGTCTCGGCGTCTATCGAGAGAGAAGGAGGGGGAGAGAAACAATAAATTCCACGGCAAATATGCAAACAATATGTATGGCATGTCTAAATGATATGCCGGGGTGTTCTACTGCCTAACCAAATGATTTAGTTAATTTAGGAATTTATTCGGATTTATTTAATTAAAGTTGGACACTATTCATTTATCGAAATCGGTCTAATTGTTCAACGTTCTTATAGCTGCGGGCGTCTGACGGGAATACGGAGGGCGTATCCGGGTTCGTATCGTCGTTCTGAGCAAGTTTCATGTATAAAATATTTTCATCGGAGATACGGTTTAAAAGATATGATTTTCTAAAGTTTTAGTAATTTCTGAAATTTAATTAATTATTTAATTCAACATTATCCGAAACAGTGATTGATGACGTCAGCATGACATCATGCTGACGTCAGCAGCCACCTGACAGGGTGGGTCCCACCTGTCATAGGCTGTTAGGTTAATTAGGTTTAATTAATTTAATTACTGATTAATTAACACTAATTAGTTAATTAGATTAACCTAATCAGGATTAATTAACTAATTAATTATTTTATTAATTATTTTATTTATTTTTATTTTTATTTTCTTAAAATCGTTTCTGGGCCGTGGGCCCCATTCGTCAGCGTCACAGGGGGGGCAGGGCCCACCGGGCAGTGGCCCATACGGCCACACGGGGCGGGCGTGGGCGCAGCCCGAGCGGGCGCGTCCAGGGTGCGCCCGGGCGCTGGCCACGGGCGCCGGCGAGGCGCGGCTGGACGGGTCGGTCGTGAGCGCGGGGCCACGGCGTGGGGAGGAGGCCACGGGCGGCGCGGGCTGTGCAAGGGCGGCACGCAGCGGGCGGCGGGAGTGGCAGGGGCGCGGCTGCGGGAGGACGAGGCCGCGGCGCTGGGCGAACGCGGGCAGCGAGCAGGGGAGACGCGGCGGGCGCGCGCGAGGCCACGCGAGCGCGTGCTCGGGCGCGGGGTGGCACCGGCGAGCGCGGGCGAGCGGCAGCCGGGCGCGGTGCGGCGTCGGGACCGGAGGCGCGCGGGCGGCGGTGGCGCGCGCGGCGGGCGAGCGGGGCCGGAGCGGGCGCGGCCGAAGCGCGCGGTCGCGCGTGGGCGAGCGAGCGGCGGGGCGCGGCCGGAGCACGCGCGGGCCGGGCGGCGGCCGGAGGCGGGGCGGCGAAGGAAGAAAGGGGATGAGGTGGCCCTCACAGCGGGGCGCAGGGACGGGCAGCGTGCTCGGGGAGGGTGGCCGGAGGAGGCGGCGCCGGCGGCGGGGTCCGGGCGGCGCGGGGAGGCGCGGGGCAGCGCGGGATCGGGCTTCTCCCGATCCAGACGAGGGGGGAGGAGAGGAGCGAGGGGAGTGGGGGTGGGGATTAGGGTTTGGCCGGCTGGGGGCCATATAGGCCAGGGGGGGGCACAAGTGGGCCGGCCGGCTGGGCTTCGGCCCAGTTGGGCCGGAGGGGTTTCCTTCTTCTTCTTTTCTGTTTCATTTTTCTTTTATCTTTTTCTTTATTCTCCTTTCTCAGTTTAGTAAATAGTCAGGCCTCAAAATGGTTTTTGTAAAACATGAGACCTAGTTCATAAATACCAGTGCATTATTCCCTAACACCTAAAATTAGTTTGGGCAAAACATAATTCCATATTTATTTCAGATTCAATAAATGGTTATTAAATATTATCTTTATCCACTGTTTGAGGTTGTTCGAGTCACTTATCCAATTCCAATGATGTTGGTTTCAATTTTAGAATAGCCTCTGGAATATTTGTTATTTATCTGACATTTTAGCTCCTATGTTGGACAACTTTCATATTCCACTTTTATTTAAATTTTGAATTTGACTTAGGAGTTGAAATGCAATGTGATGCTAATGATGATTATGCACTGTTGATCATGCTAACATGTCATTATCAAAAGTGATTACTGTTGCTAATCACCGGGGGTGTTACAACCACCTACCACACACACATTAATTGCCCCTCCCCGTCTCATCATCCATGCCTTCCGCTTTGTCTATTGACGAGACAAGCGTGCCCACGCATAATATTGTCCCCTCTCTTTAACTATCGATCTCGCACTTCTACTCCTTCATTGTCTTTGCCTAGTTAGCCTCTCGCATCATCTTCCAATATGCACCCCCTCTTTCCTAGCGCTTGTATGCTCGTAAAGTTCTTCCCTCTATCCGTGTGTATTAATATGTTGCGTAAATGATCCCTCCCCCTCTGTTCTTGTATATCGCCCCCTCCACATACATATACTGTGTATTTAGGCCTCTCTTTGAATGAAACATATGTATAGAGGTATGTCGGACACACCATCTCCCTCTCTATCTCTAACATACCCATGTGTTGTACGCGATCAAATCTTGCGGCCGGATAGAGCAATGGAATCACCGAGTCGTATGAAAAGAGGGCTAGGTGGAGCCATGGAGGACAAGTATGAAGAGAAGAGGTGCACGCACGCACTGCCTCCCTCACACACACGCGCGGGTACACGGTGGAGCACATTTCTCTAAGGAGAGTTAGCCCTCGTGATAATTTGACGCATGTTGAAAGACTTGTTAGATGACGTGGCACTAGTACTTTGAGCATGCTTAATAGTATAGCCAACAACTGGCTATATGGAGTTGCCATGTCATATATAGTCAACCTAATAGCCAATGTGTATAGTATAGCTAGTTGCTAAGCAATACTACTTTATTAATGCATGGCCCACTGTACACTGTCACAATGTTTCTTAGAGTCCATGCTATAGCCGGCTGTTAATCTACAACCCGCTTCCCTTCTCTCTCCTCTTCTCTCTCATCCAACTCAACACAAATATGATTGTTTAATCATTATAGCCTGCTGACTGTAACTTATTATACTTACTCTTCCGGTACATGCAAAGCAAGTAGGAAACAAAAATACTAGGAAGTTTTTGTTTCGGGAGATGTCTCTCTTTTTCAGTCAATATATCTTTGAATAAAATGATGGGGGAGCTCAATGATGCCACTGGCACATGTGGAGGTGTTGTTTGCCAGCTTCTTACGTGGATTGATCACACTGACGTGCTGATTCTTCCAGAAGAACGTAGACACTGCTGGGTACAATTAGGTTACTGTAGACGTGAATCCTAGCCATTCCGAGGCACTTAGACCGTTGGATCAACATCAATGAATGGCTAATATTGCGTCACACATGAAATTGAGAATTTCTAAACTGATTATAGAAATAGCCAGCAGCGGGCTACTCATTTTTTGCTCCGAGAGGTTGCGGGCGTCTGGCTCCGCCATGATGGCCTCTAAGAACACGGGCCCACGTATGCGTCCAAGAAACGTATGTAATGAGGATTTCTAGCGACCGATCTCATTAAGGAAGCAAACCAAGTGTTACCTTTTACAAATTAATTTAGGCGGTAAACTTACAGCCCGTCGCGCTGGCGTCGCCCCAACACACGGTCGGTGTGGCCCGTCGCTCACCGAAGGGATGCGCATCGGCTTGGTGCATCACTGACATGTGCGACCGCATGTAAGCAGTAGCACCAACACATGATTAGTCCGTCGCTTAGCATGAACAGACGGTATGTCCGGCCCGCCGCTCAGCGAAGCGACGCGCATCGGCTTGGTACATCACTTATGTTCGACCGCATGTGAGCAGTAGCAAACCGACAGGCCAAGCTCCCCCGCCTACCACGTGCCTAAAGCTGGCCTTTTATTGTAGATCCCTTTAAAAAATGAAGATTGCACATAGGAGCAGACCATGGCAGATGCGAACGCTTGAGTGGCAGTTTCATGGGTAGGGGAGGGGCGTGGTCTGGCAGTTTTGTAATATGCCATGACACTTCTTTTGCTACTGCTGTGTACGTGCAATAACTGGACCATCGGATACATATCTTACGGTTATTGGGGCGTTTGCCAGGAAGAGCCTTGTGGCGAGCTATTGACTAGTCTGTTTTTCACACGCATTACATCGACACATATAATCTCTCTCCCTATTTCCCACGCACACACCTAGTCTCCCGGGACTTCTCGCATGCACCATCTCTAGCTATCTAGGTCAATGCCACCCACATACATTGTGTTTAGTATGTTGTACAAGAAGAGAAGAGGTGCACGCACGCACTCGTCCTCTCTCACACACACATCTGTAGCTACGAATTGTAGTGTTCTCAACCATCCGATTGGCAATATCATAGGTTCACGTTGCTCCTTGGCCTTGAGATTGAGAAGTTTAAAACACGGAGGCTCAGCTGGAGGCATGATGTTTTGGTTAATGTGTGGGCCGCACACGGCACCAACACGACACGAGCTTGGTCTGCCTGGTGCGCAGTCAGGTGAGTACTACTAGTAGTAGTACTTCTTTGATGTGTCGCGTCAACTCGCAGAAGTATGCAACACTTCCTCAAAAAAAAGCATATAAGCAGCTTATACTCCTTACCCAAAGGATCTTTATATCCAACAGACACAAAATATCCATTCGACTGTTGGAAATTACTTTAACTGATGATCTGATGTCGAAATAATTGTTCCATCGCCACCAAAATCCACCATCTCTTAAGCTAAAGGATACCGAGCTAACCCCTATATTAGCATATTACTAAGATAAACAGAAGGCACTATAGAATCATTTACGAGGTGAGCTTGTCAATCTGAATGTGGAGGGACACCGTCCTTGACAACCCAGCCCCGGCCAGCAGCTTGGTCGGCATTGTCAAGAAGGTCAGCTCCTGCACGACAACGGCACCGGGCTCCTTGCTGCTTGTCACCTCGATTTCCACCTTGACGGCATCGGTCCTGCCTTTGGGCTCCCCCGGTGGGCCGTTCCCCACACCCTGGCTGCGTGGTGCAGCGGTGGGGATGCCCCCGCTCTCATGTAGACGACCGACGCGGCAATAGGCACGCCGATGTCGAGCACGCCGCCGACCACGAAAAACATGCGGCTGTCCTCCTCTGTGAACAGCAAGCGCCGCGGCTCCAATACCAGCACTTGCAGCTGGAGCACCTTGCCGTACTGGATCCTGTGCGTGGGCATGGGATGCACGGTGCTGATGTGGTGGGGGAGCGCCGGTGGCAAGCCTTCGTAGCCGTAGATGGGCACGGGGCATTTGCAGGGCGCGAGCGGACACACGCTCTAGTGATCGGCGAGCTTGTGGTAAGTGACGTCGAGCCCACAACCTTCGTGTGGGCAATCCACCCTCACCGAGGAGAGGACGGCATCCATCGCCATGTTGTGCACATCAAATACGCCACCGTGCTCGCACTTCTGGCATTGCCGCTGGTTCCCGGGGCGCTCGCCGAGGCAGTCTACGCAGGCCAGGTGCTGTCCTTTTACTGCACAAATCAATCGAACAGCACATCAATCAAGAAACCTACACCTTGCTTGATCAGCTGAACAGATGAGGTGTATTTGAACCTCGTACACTAGAGGCTTCAAGGGGCGGAGGCACAAGGGGCAGTGGAGCAAGGTGAGGTCCATAGAGACCTCCATCATCGGGTCCTGTTCCGTCGGCATGATCTCGCCCTCCTCGTGCACCACAATCTCTCGCTTTAGGGCCGGGGCATTCAAAAGTTTTACCATCACATATTCATACTACTTCAAGGTGCATTAAATCAACACATGCAAGTATCAAAAGGAAAGTCACGGCATGCATGCATGCGTTGTAATTAATGCATTGGTAAATGCAAATTATTGAAACATATCGAGTGCACTGCTTTGATGTGTCGCATCAACTCGTACAACAAGGAGAAGCTTGATTATAGCGCCCTCTCCCTCGCCCATGAGCGTGCTGGCTCGCAGGACTAGGAGAAGTTTTCGCTACACGCTCTCCCTCCCGCACATGGTGGACATGCAACAGTTCATTCGGTGTTAGATGGCCAGAAGCATACTAGTAGTACTCCACTGTAGTAGTACCATCATTGTTCGACTTCCCGAAGAGGCGAAGAGTTAAGCGCAACCCGAACGCTCGTGTGGCAGTTTCATGTGCAGGGGAGGTAGTATAGTAACATAGTCTAGGATAGCATGTACCATGCTTTTAAGCTTAAAATTGTTGGAGTCGGCTCCATGCTATGAGGCCGTCTTGAAGCATTTTTTGATTAAAATAATCTTATGGCCCTACCTATCATCCTGGTAGGGTAAATTTTAGAGGTTTCAACAAATATTGTACACTACGGATCTTTTAGCCAAGTTTAGAGCCAAGCATGTGGGGGCCGTGCTATGATGTCTCGCGTCAACTCGTATAACAAGGAGAAGCTTGATTACTAGTACGCCATCTCCCTCGCCCATGCCCGCGGTGGCTCGCAAACGAGGAGAAGCTTTTGCTTACTACTCCTACAATAAGCTCTCCCTCCCCCACGCGGTGGATGGACATGCAGCATTTGATTTGATACTGTAGAAGTAGTAACATCATTATTCGACTTCTCGAAGAGGCGAAGAGCCAAGCGCAACCCGAACATGGCAGTTGTGAACACTCGCGTGGCAGTCTTATGTGTAGGGGTGGGGC
The DNA here is from genome assembly GCA_011799875.1 of Thinopyrum elongatum. Classification (NCBI taxonomy): domain Eukaryota; kingdom Viridiplantae; phylum Streptophyta; class Magnoliopsida; order Poales; family Poaceae; genus Thinopyrum; species Thinopyrum elongatum. The sequence goes on along the minus strand of CM022300.1, from coordinate 165,984,163 downwards.
GTGGTGTGGTAGTTTTTGGCAGTTCTTTTCTATTGCTGTTTGCGTCCAATAGGTGCCACCGTCGGAGGCAGATCTTACGGTTATTGTGCCGATTGCTGGTTATAGTCATCTTACGAAAATCAAATAATCCCAAAACAAACCCGACCACGTTTCTTGTTTTTAGACATGAATAGGAATCAACCAATAAGAGACGTGGGTCGTGTATGTTTTTAATGCCTTGAGACATACCTAGCACGGCATGCAGCGGTCAGTTCATTGCATGCAATGGTATTAATTAGCAAATACTCCCTCCGTTCCTAAATATTTGTCTTTGTAGAGATTTCAACAAGTGTCTACACCGTAAATGAGCACATATGGAGCAAAATGAGTGAATCTACATTGTAAATATTTAGGAACGGAGGGAGTAAATATTAAGTTCTCTCGTTTTCCTCTCCACCTTGGTCGCGGTGCACAATATTGAGTACTACTACTACTGACTAGTCTCTTTTTGACACGCATTTACGTTGATACGGCTTGAATGCAAATGAGGGAGAGGGTAGCGGTTCTCGAAATGTTGAACGGTCAATGATGCCTCCTCATTCAATTAGCATGCAGAGGGAAGTAATTGGAGAAGCAGAATGGAGCCAGCATGATGTGAATGCAACCCAGTTTGGACTCTCATATAAAGGCACCCCACGACTCCAATCCATCTACTCCTAGTATCTGCGCAACACTGCTCACTCCAATCCAAGACCAAGTGACCAGAAGCCACAAGCACCCATGGCGTCAATGGACGCGAGCGGCAGTCGACTGTGCCAGATCATCCAAGATGCCGGCTTGCAGCCCCACACCGCGCAGCATTTCTAGACGGTGCTAGCGACCGCCAGTGTCATAGCCCTCGTCAACACCGGCTTCGCCTCGCGCATGCGTGAGATGATGGTCCGCTCCATCCGCAAGTTCACCGCCGTCAAGAAGCACCCAGATGACCTTGCTGTACTCCTCCAGCCCACGCGCCCAGGCTCCTCGTTGCCTGCCACCCTCATCGGCCTGCAAGGTGATGAACTCTTTGAAGCATTGGTGGCCCTGCAGCTGCCGGAGGTCACGACGAAGAATGTGCACCTCGAGGTCGCACTCGTTGCGCAGCTCCTCGCCATGCAAGAATCCGTCGACCTGCACATCCACGTCTACGAGGAAATCATCTACATAGGCCACTACAAGGCCAGCGAGGACAGAAAGACGCTGGCCTTCTTCCACTGGCTAGAATCTTTGGACGCCATTGTTCAGAAGCATGTTGACCTGACCATGAAAGCCGCTACTACTTAGCCGCCATTCGGTCGGCCGGCGCCCTGAGTCGAGGAGGAGGAGGTCATCGATGGATGCATCTTTCTTCTTGCCTCCTGTAACCAACACTGCATCGCCTCGTGGCCTTAATGTTTTATTAGTGTTTGGCATTTTTATTCCAGTAAATGACATCATTGTTCGACTTATCGAAGAGGCGAAGAGCCAAGCGCAACCCGAACGTGGGAGTTGCGTACACTCGTTGTCGGGGTACGACACCTATGGGATCCCGAGAGACCCCTTTACGATTCGGCGGGGGGAGAGGTATACGCAAAGAGCAGAACCAGTGATCGACGCGGGAAGTTTTTACCTAGGTTCGGGCCACTGATCAGCGTAAAACCCTACTCCTGCTTTGTGTTCTTATTGATGTTCTTGAGCCCAGCCTTTAGGAGCGCTCGCAATGAACAGTACGTTCAAAGAGCAGCTACGCATGCAGAATGGGCCAGAAGTTCTCCTCCTCTGTAGCAGTTGCCTTGGGCCTCCTTTTATATGCTCAAAGGGGTCTCCATAGTGGCAAAATGTACATACATTGAGGTGTAAAGTAGCTACAGGGTATCATACCTAACCCCTGACGGATTAGGACAAGCGCATTTAATGCACCGTGAGGTGTCCGTTTAGGTGTCCTCACTTTCTTGGGGATGGAAAAAGGCGCTATCCCATCAGCACCGCTTAAGCTCTCCTCCACTGGCGCGTTGCCACGCATCCAGAGAAGGACCCAGAATGTCAGGTTTTGTCGCTGTGCCGAAGCAGTGGCACAGCGGCGGAATCTCGCCAGGCGCCGATCCTTGCCGGGCACCAAGCCTTGCCGGGCGCCAGGCCTTGCCGGGCTCCACAAGCCATCCCGGCAAGTATCTTGCCGGGGAAACTGGCCTTCAAATTCCAGCTTTGCTTATCTGCTGATCCTCAGATCTCTGACTTGATGATTTCCTTGATGGCTTGAATCAGCCTCGAGCTGTTCCCGGCAAGCCTTGCCGCGAGGATGGCTACAACTGCCCATGCACAAGTACGGGGTACTAGTGGCCCAATACTTAGTACACCGACAGGAGCCCCCGGGCCTAGGCCATACATGAGTGCGAGGCGTTGTTGGGCTAGGCCCAAATAGTGCACGGGCACGCGTGGCAGGGGATTAACTGGTCGTAAATATGTCGTTTTACTGTGCCCCCCACTACACGCACGGAGCGCGCGACGTGGGAAGCGTGCCAAAAGGCTGCAACTGTCTCGCGCCTATAGAGGCGCATTCATATTGGGGAATAAAAAAGGCGGCCCCGCTCCTTCCCCATAAAAAGGAGAAGTCGCAGAGGCACAAACCTATTTACGCCCCTCTTCTTCTCAATTTGGCCATCGCCATCGCCTTCCTCCTCTCGAGCTCAGAGCGAAAACTTTTCCTCTTCCGCCCGCTGCTCCCGCGCTCGCTCCGCCCCCAGCTTCCGTCCTCACGGTCGCCATGCCACCAAAGGCCAGCAAAGGCAAGGGCAAGGAGTCGAAAGCCGAAGTTCCGGGGAGCGAACTGGCGAAGATGCGGAAGAGGCTCGTCGTCTTCCCTCTGACGCTCGATGCTGAAGCTCTGAAGGGGCGATACCAATGCATGTGGGCGAAGGGAACGCAAGCTCACCCCGCCACACGCGTAATCCCATGTGCTTGCTCCAAAGGTGGATCGAACAGATACCCTTTCTTCACTGCATATTTCTATTGCGGGCTCTGTCCCCCCTTTTCCGACTTCTTCAATGACATCATGTACACATACGGCTTCCACATTCTTGATTTCATGCCGAATGCAGTACTTTGCATGTCTATCTTTGCCCATCTCTGTGAGAATTTCGTTGGCGTGATCCCCAATTCTGCTCTTTTTCGCCATTATTTCTTCCCTCGTATCCAAAAAGGAGAGGCTCTCTCTAGTTCTATTGCCTGGATTCCAAGGGCTTGGAATAAAGAAATATACCCAGAGGGAGTTTACCGCGAAAAGTGGGACGAGTGGCGGGCCGAATGGTGCTGGATTCAGGAAGCAGATCCCCATCCTTTTTGTCATCCCCGGCAACAGAAAGTGGTCCGCGGCAAGGATTGGAGCGATCTCGCTGCGGAAGACGAGAGGCTCACAATCGCCACCACCAGGATCCTTCGCTTGAAGGCTGCCGGGCTGACGATGGAGATGATCGGCTTCGACTTTCTCCGCTGCCGCATCGCCCCTCTGCAGAACAGGGGAAGGCCAGCCTGGGAATACAAGAACGCGGCAGATATCATGAGATTGCGCCCTGGGCTGAACAACAATCTGACCACTATGCAGCTTGGCGCTCTCCGTCAGAAGTTATTCCAGCGCGAAGACAAGCACCGGCTGCCGGTAAGGATTGTCCCCTTGTGCAATAACTCTGCCTTGGGGTCAATCATTACCTTCCTACCGATGTTCAACGCCCACGGCCTTGACCCGACCTGGGCCGAGCCAAGCGAGGAGGAAGCGCAGAAGTTCTTTGACAGCTTGACGGAGAGGCCTATCCGGAAAGAGTCATATTTCATCCGAGCCACCACCGACCAAGAAGTAGCTTACATTGCTACTAGGGTGGAAGAGGCAAATCTTGCCGCAGAGGCCGGCAGCGTCGGCTTCACAGAGTGGGAAGCTAGCGACGCAGAGGTGGTAGTGGAGGTGAAGCCTGCCGGGGAGGGCGAGGTTGCCGGGGAGGAGAGCAGCGCAGCCGCTAAAAGCTCGTCCGGCGAGGACTCGGTCGAAGAAGAAGAGACGCGAGAAGAGCCCCCACCCCCGAAGAAGAAGACGAAGCGTGTTCTTTGGAAGGCTGCATCTGGCCTCCCGGCAAGCCAGCCCTCTTCGAGCGGCGAAGCCCCCGGCAAGAAAGTGGCCGGCAAGACCGGACAGCGGCAGGGGGCTCGTCAACAGCCTGCACGGCGCGCGAGACCCACACCAGCGGCCACTGCGGGGGCGGCAGGAGGGTCTCGTACCACCGCACCGGAAGCTGCCCTGGCGCCTGCCACAGCCAACCGGCCTAGGACTCCTCCTCCGCCTCCCCACTCAGACACCGCAACGGAGGTCGACTTCAACATCTCCGGCTTCAGTCCGGAGCGAGAGGAAGAAGAGTAAATACTTTGCCACAGCCTTTACCTTCCAATCTTGCATCAATCTTACTGACTTGCTTGTATTGTCTCTGCAGTGACACAGAAACCTTGCTGGAGAGGATGGCGAAGAGGTCAAGGACTTCTACGGGCGACGAGCCCCCGGCAGGCTCCACTAGCGTGCCAGAAACCGTCATTGTGAGCCCGGAGTCTAGTCCTCAACGCAGCCCCCAGCGTAGCCCCCAGCACAGCCCCCAGCGTAAGTTCATTGTTCTTCTTCCGCTGGCGGGTGCCGAGGTTTTCATTCTTGCCTACTAATATCTTTGGGTTCGCAGGAGAAGAACGGCAACAAGGAGAAGACATCCCCATTGTGCCTCCTTCATCGACCGCTCCGCCCACAAGCACGTCCCCGGCAAGAGATCCTACCGGCGAGCCCATCCTAACTGAGGAGGAGCCGGCATGTGCAGACTCCGGCGACACGCCCCCGGCAACCGGAGTTGCCGGGAGGGGTGAAACCGCCTCCCAATAGCCCGACGCAGGTACTCGGTTGCCTCAGAGTGCTTGTTACTCCTTTTCTCTTATCTGTCTGTCTTTGGTCACTTCAAACTTCAACCTTGATCTTATTCTGTTTTCCTCCTTCGCCCTTCAGAGTTCCCTGTGATGGAACACATGGACGTTGACGTTGTGATCGAGGAGACCGCCAGGGATGCCGCCGCCGAAGCAGACAGGATCGCTGCCAGCGAGGCCACCAAGGATGACATTGTCGAGGCTGGTGGTGCTCTTGACGGGGAGGCCGCCAAGACAGCACAAGAGGAAACCACCGAAGAACCTGCTGAAAGGGGCGACAGGGAGGCTGAGGCCCGCACTGATAGCATTCCTGCCACAGGAACGCCAGGCGCTGCACCGGCCACAGAGCCCCCTGTCACTGGTGAGGTGACCACTGAAGACCAGCCATCAACATCTGAAGGCCCCTCATCCAGCAAGTACCTCAAGGTTGGCGAGAACCTATTCATTAACTTGCCGGGGACGGCAAGCGCTGGGGCACCAGCCGAAGGAGAAGTTTTCGAAGAAATCATCGCTGCTGCCGGGCTTGAAGTTGTTGACGATCCCAGTACTAGCAGCGGCAAATCTGAAGAGGATCTGCTCCTTCAGGCCATGGGCGAGAACTTCCGCAAACTCCAGGCTCTCCATCGCGCCCGAAAAGACAAAGCGGACTCCAGAATGGCAGTTGTTGAGGCGGCCGAAGCAGATTTCCAAAGGCGCGTCGCACAAATGCAGATCTGGCACGCCGAGGCCCTCCAAGAGTTGGTTGCCGACCGGGAACAAGTGAGCCAGCAGTGGAATGAGATCTTCCTGAAGCAATCAGATATGGAGAAGGTGCATGATGAAGCTGTTCAAAGGATTGCTGCCGAAGATGCCCTCCTGACGGGGCGTCGCGTTGCTCTTGATGCTCATGAGGAAGATCTCACCGCACATGAGCAGGCGCTCGCCGCCAAGCTTCGCAGCAAGGATGAGGATATCGAAAATCTTGTCGCGCGGCGGACCCAGGAGCTGGAGCGAAAACATAAGGAGGCGCTCGAAGCTCTGACTGCAAGTCACGCCGGCAAGCTCAAGGAGGCCGTCGATGCTGCCGAAGCTGCAGAGGCCGCCAAGAACGAGCTGAACGACAAAGTGAAGAGGCTGGAAACAGATCTCGAAGAGCACGGCAAGGAGCTCTCGACGCTCAAGGGGGACAGGAAAAAAACCCTCCACTCCTTGGCGGAGATGCAAGTTGCCCTATCCGACAAGACCAAGCAGCTCTCCTCTGCGGCTGATAATATTGCGGTTCTAGAGCTGAAGCTGACCACGCTGCAGAAGTCTCTCGAGGTCGGCAAGGCCCGTGAGAAGGCTCTACTCAAGGATCTCCAAGGAGAGAGGAACCTGCTCAAGAGCGCCGCCGCTGCCCAAAACGAGTACGAGAAGGGAGTGGAGATTTGGACTGGCCGTCTCATCGCCACCGCGGAGAAGCTTACCGCCGAACTGTCAACCATGGGCTTGTCGAACTTCAAGTATTCTTCCGAGGAAAGAATATCTCCAAGTGCCAGGTTGACAATGTTTTTGAAAGCATCATCAACGCGTTGAGGGTGCTCCAGTCTAGCCGGGCGACCCAACTGGCGAACGAGACTCGCCGGCTTTGCCGGGCCGTCCTCCGCAAGGTGCTCATCAAGGTGGTGCACAGCAATCCTGGCATCGACCTCTCCAACGCGCTCGGCCATCTGCCAAAGGATGCAAATGTTGAGGCGCTTGAAGAGTGCATCGCGCCTATCCTTGAGAAGGTGGACTCCATCAGAAGGATCGAAGGCCAGCGCAGGGATTGAGTGCTCCTCCCTTTTCTTGCCGTCATTATTCCATGTAAAAGACAATTAAGTCTCAAGTTAGAATTGCGGCAACTCATGGATGTAATACAATTTGACTATGTTTAGGCTCATGCGTGCTACTTTCCTTGTCTGATTCCTTTATGTATGGAGTTTATCCTATGCTTATTGAAAAACTTGCCGGCGCGCAACCTGCCGCGAGCGCTGGGTGCGGGACTTCAGCAGCCTGCTGGAGGCGCAGCGGCCGGCAAGACTCCTTGGTGTTCTCAGTGCAGCCGCTTAAATCGCTGAGCAGGCTCGAAACAAAATAAGGGCGCGACCGATTACAACAAAGGTTCCTTCGCGTGCAGATTTTCCATACAAGGGTCGGAATCATCCAAGGAAATAACTTGGTAATAAAAGAAAAACTTGCTCTGAGTTTTTAAGACTTAGCTTCCTGTCTTTGTTCTTCCTCCGGCAAGCATCGATTCCGAACGTCGCCAACTGGTATTCATATCTCCCCCCCCCCCCCCGGCAAATGTGCACGCGAGGAATCCTTCTGTCTTTTGAGAAAAAGAAAGAAGAGAATGTAAAGGCATGAAACCTTGGCGGTTCGTTAGAACTTACCAGGATCAGGTGTCATACAACATCTTAGACAAACATGCGTATATATAGATATGAACATGGAAATCAATAAGGGAATGTACAACACTTAAATTTATTCATCTGTGCTCAGGGTCTGCGCCTGGCTTTGTACAAAGGATCACATGCCTTGCCGGCAAGACTTGTACAAAAAGGTGGTTGCCGGGAGCCCCCGGCAACCGCGCCTTATGGGTAGAACTTGCGAAGATGTTCGATATTCCAGGAATTACTCACTGGAACGCCATCTTCGGTCTCCAGGCGGACAGCGCCAGGCCTGGTGACTCGTACTACCCGATAAGGGCCTTCCCACTTTGGAGTCAACTTGTTTGAATTCTTGGCGGACTGAATCCGTCGAAGAACAAGGTCGCCTTCCTTAAGGCTTCGGGCATGAACTTTGCGGCTATGGTAGCGGCACAAAGCTTGCTGGTAGCGTGCAGCTCGCACAGCAGCCTGAAGACGATTCTCCTCAAGGAGCACAGCGTCATCTTGCCGCAGTTGCTCTTGCTCGAGCTCATCATAAGCGAGCACTCGAGGAGATCTGTGTATGAGTTCCGTCGGAAGAACTGCTTCCGCTCCGTAGACTAGAGCGAAGGGCGTCTGGCCGGTGGCTCGATTTGGTGTCGTTCTGATTGACCAAAGAACCGCCGGCAACTCATCAATCCAGTGTCTTCCGCACTTTTTCAGCCTGTCGAAGGTTCTGGTCCTGAGACCGCGTAGCACTTCAGCATTGGCCCTCTCCGCTTGGCCGTTGCTTCTTGGGTGAGCAACAGAGGCAAAACAAATCTTGCCGCCAAGGTCTTGGACGTACTGCATGAAGGTGCGACTTGTGAACTGCGTGCCGTTGTCGGTGATGATCCTGTTGGGCACACCGAAACGGCAAATAATTCCCTTGAAGAACCTGACAGCTGATTGCGCTGTCACCTTCCTCACTGCTTCCACCTCCGGCCACTTTGTGAACATGTCGATAGCAACGTACAAGTACTCAAAGCCCCCGATAGCACGGGGGAAAGGGCCCAGTATGTCGAGCCCCCAGACCGAAAATGGCCAGGAGAGAGGGATTGTCTGAAGAGCTTGAGCTGGCTGATGTAATTTCTTCGAATGAAACTGGCACGCTTCACACTTGGTTACTAGTGCAGTTGCATCCTAGAGGGCGGTAGGCCAAAAGAAACCTTGCCGGAATGCTTTCCCGGCAAGCGCTCTTGACCCTATGTGAGAACCACATATGCCCCCATGTATCTCTGCCAACAGCTCTAGTCCATCCTCCCGAGGAATGCACTTCAATTTCACACCGTTTGGTCTCTTTCTGTACAGGACGTTATCGATGAACTTGTACATAACAGACCAAGGGCTACTCTCTCCGCTTCTTCTTGTTCCTCAGGGAGTTCACCTGTCTGAAGGAAATGGACAATGGGCTGTGCCCATGCTGGAGCCTGAGGCTCGACAGCTAGGACTAAAGGCATCTCCTCTGCTGGGGGAACATTTGTCTCGACAGCAAGGGCCTAAGGCCCTGCCGGAGCCTGTTGTTCCCCGGCAGGCGTGTCGATCCCGGCAACTTCCTTGCCGGCGGCTCTGGGGAGCTCTGCCGGGAAGTACTGGCCAGAGTTCAACTTTCTTCTCTTTTCTTGCCGCATCGATGGCGCCACGGATGGTTGAGTCAATTGGAGCACAAAAGTTCCTGGTTCCACAGGCAACTTGAGGGCGGCACGCTTTGACAGGTCGTCAGCTATATTGTTCTCGGCACGAGGAACGTGCTTCATCTGCAGACCGTCAAAGCGCTCTTCCAATTTCCTCACTTCATCTACGTAGGCCTGCATCAATGGACTTTGATAACTCTTGTTAACTTGCCTGACGACAAGTTGTGAATCGTCTTTGATGATGAGCTTTCTAATACCAAGGTCCGCCGCGATCCTGAGACCGGCAAGCAAACCCTCGTATTCTGTAGTGTTGTTTGTTGAACTCTCCCGGGGAAAGTGCATTTGGACTACGTACTTGAGGTGCTCTCCGGTGGGTGCGACAAGCAGCACGCCAGCACCAGTGCCTTGCAGCGAGAAAGCCCCGTCAAAGTACATAACCCATTGCTGATCGATTTCCTTGCCGGGGAGAGTTGTTTCTTGAACTTCTTCGTCTGGCGTTGGGGTCCAATCTACAATGAACTCCGCCAAGGCCCTGCTCTGAATCGTCGAAGTTCTTTCAAACTTAAGGCCAAAGCTGGACAATTCCAACGCCCACTCCACGATCCTACCGGTTGCCTCCGGATTTTGCAAAATCCGTTGCAACGGAAAGCGAGTGACGATGGTGATCTCATGTGCTTGAAAATAATGGCGCAGCTTCCTCGAGGCCATAAGGAGGCCGAAAAGCAACTTCTGCACACCAGAATATCTTAACCTAGCTCCTTGTAAAAGAGAGCTGACAAAATAAACTGGGCGCTGCACCACCTTCTTCTTCTGCACGGGTTCTTCTGTTTGCGTAGATCCTGCCTTGCCGGGATCAACCCTTGCCGGGGAAGATCTTGCCACGTCATTTGGCGGTCCTGCCGCTGGTGTTGCTTCCTCATCAGCTTCTCTCTGCGCCACTAGCGCAGCGCTAACCACTTGATTTGTTGCTGCCAGATACAGCAGCAACGGCTCTTGTGGTTTAGGCGCGACTAGCGTCGGCGGCGAAGAAAGGTATTTCTTCAAATCTTGCAGCGCAGCCTCCGCCTCCGGAGTTCATTTCATTGGACCTGCCTTCTTCAAAATTTTGAAGAAGGGCAGGGCGCGCTCAGCAGATTTGGAAATAAACCTGCTTAGAGCAGCAACACAGCCGGCAAGACGACGCACATCCTTGATGCGCCTCAGCGCTTCAATTTGCTCAATAGCTTTGATCTTGTCGGGGTTCGCTTCGATTCCCCGGCAAGATACAAAGAATCCGAGGAGCTTGCCGGAAGGAACACTGAACACGCACTTCTCAGGATTGAGCTTCAAATTGATCTTGCGCAAGTTTGCAAATGTTTCTTCTAAGTCTTGAATGAGCGTTGCTTTGTCTTTGGTTTTGACCACTATATCATCCATATACGCCTCCATATTTCTATGGAGTTGTGGCTCAAAACCAATCTGGATTGCTCTGGCAAATGTTGAACCAGCACTTTTCAACCCGAAAGGCATTCGTATGAAACAATACGTACCACATGGGGTGATAAAGGCGGTCTTCTCTTCATCTTCCTTTGCCATAAAAATCTGATGATACCCTGAATAGGCATCAAGGAAGGACAGGAGATCACAACCAGCGGTGGCATCCACAATCTGGTCGATGCGCGGCAAGGGAAAAGGATCTTTTGGACAAGCTTTATTGATATCTGTATAATCGATACAAAGCCTCCATTTCCCATTCGCTTTTCGCACTACAACCGGATTGGCCAACCAGGTTGGGTGAAGCACTCCTTTGACCAGTCCTGCCACCTCTAGCTTCTTAATTTCTTCGGCAATGAATTCTTGCCGCTCCAAGGCCTGCTTCCTGACCCTTTGCTTGACGGGCCGCGCATGAGGACAGACAGCAAGGTGGTGCTCAATTACCTTCCTGGGAACACCGGGGATGTCAGACGGTTGCCCTGCAAACACGTCGACATTCGCCCGCAGGAAAGCAATGAGCGCGCTTTCCTATTTGTCATCTAGGGTGGAACTTATGGTGAAAGTTCCCCCCGTGCCGTCCTCCCTGGCAGGCACCTTCTTGGTTTCCGGCGGAGCAGCCTTGGACTTCTTGTTCTTGCCGGTGGAACTCTCTGGTACGTCCTCGACGGAAGCGCAGCACTCCGAGGAGGTGCGCTTGCCGGAGTTCGCGCCAAGGTTCCTGCCGGTCTTCTTCTTCCCCCCGGGAGTTTCAGCGGCAGGAGCAGATGCCTTGATGGCAGGTGCTGCAACTGCTTCCCGGTAAAGTTGATCGGCACAGATGAGCGCATCCTTCTTATCAGAATGGATAGTGATGATGCTCAACGGCCCAGGCATCTTCAAGACGTTGTACGCGTAGTGTGATGCCGCCATAAACTTAGCCAGCGCTGGCCGACCAAGGATCCCATTATATGACATGGGGATCTTGGCGACATCAAACACCACCTTCTCGGTCTTGAAGTTAAGCTCGCTGCCAAATGTTATCGGCAGCGTGATCTTGCCCTTAGGCTGGGTTCTTCCCGGGTTGACCCCTTGAAACGTACCCGTTTCCTCGAGGTCCTCGTCGGGAATCTGAAGCCTTCTGAGCACATCCGGTGAGATTAAATTTAGGCCGGCCCCGCCGTCAACTAACATCTTCGTCACCTTGAGGTTGCGAATTGTTGGCGAGACCAACAATGGCAAACACCCGACCGCAGTTGTGCGATCAGGGTGATCCTCGGCGTCGAAGATGATAGGCGTGCTGGACCACTTCAGGGGCCTACACGCATCTGGGGATGGCTTTGTCGCATTGACCTCCCGCACCCACTGCTTGAGTTGGCGGTGGGAGGAATGCAGCGAGGCACCCCCATCAATGCACATGGCCTCCGTAGCCTTCTGGAATTCTTGCTCACTGGATTCATCATCTTCCTCATCATCATCTTCTTCTTTATCTCGGCCCCGAGCGGGCCGATCCTTCTGCTGCTTGGCCTTGCCGCGGCGACCTCCTCGGCCACCGCGCTTCTTGCCGGACCCCTCAGCACCATCTTGGGCCTTCTCCTTATCTCGCCTCTCGTATTCGGCCTTCTGCTTCTCGGCAAGCTGCTCGACTTGATGGCAGTTCTGGAGATCGTGGCCCTTGGTGCGATGGATCTTGCAATACTGCTTGCCGGAGTTCTCCGACTTGTCGCCAGCCGCCAAGGCCTGACAGGAAGGGCACCCGGCAAGATCCTTGCCGGGGTCACCAACCTTGGCCTTCTTGGCGGCGCCGGGGTTGTCGAATTCCTCGACAGCAAGCACGGCCTTGCCTCCGCGCTTCCTGTTCCGCCGCCGGCCTTTCCTTGACGGGGCCGCGGCGTCTTCATCTTCGGACTCGCCCGCCGCGCCAACAGCCTCACCATGAAGTTTCCTCCCCTCTTCAGCTCAAGCGCACTTGTCGGCCAGAGCGTAAAGCTCGGCGATACTCCTGACTTTGTTCATTGCCAGCTCTTCCCGCATTTTGCGGTTACGCACGTTCTGATGGAACGCGCTAACAACAGCGGCAGGATGAATGTCAGGATAAACTTGCACCCGGCTAAATCTCTGGATAAACTTGCGCAGGGACTCGCCCTCCTTCTGAGGGATGATGTGCAAATCGCTCTCTTGGCCAGGAGCTTGGTGGCCTCCAACGAAGGCGCCAACAAACTGATGGCACAAATCTGACCAGGAAGAAATAGAATTCTCCGGCAGATGCATCAACCATGACCTGACGTTGGGCTTGAGCACCAACGGGAAGTAGTTGGCAAGTATCTTGTCATCTCGGCCCCCGGCAGCCTGCACCGCAATGGTGTAGATGCTCAGGAACTCCGAGGGATGGGTCTTTCCGTCATACTTCTCCGGGACCTCTGGCTTAAAGGTTCGGGAATTGGGCCACCGGACTTGCCGCAGCTCACGGGTAAACGCTGGAGTCCCTACCTCATAAGGCAAGTCTCCTATGTCCCCTGGCGCAGGCTCATCAACAGCCGGCCCCACGTGCTTATCAGACTGATAGCGCGCTTCCTGTCGCCGCTCGATGGTAGTTCGAGCGTCCTCCTTGCCTCGCTCCTGGAGAACTTGACGCTGATCGCGGCGCATCCGTGGATCAGATGACGCCGTGGAATCTTCTTCATGGCGGTCGACTTGCTGGGTTGTCGGCCGCCGCTGGTGCCGCGGAGGGGAGTGCACTGTGGTTGCACCACCTCCGGTTTTCTCTACGTCGGCTCGCGCCGGATCGATGGGCCTCCGCTGTGAAGGCCATGCCTCTTGTGGTCCATCTTTGTTGGCGAAGCCGATGAGGCTCTGGATGGTAGCTCGCCACTCCTCCATCTTCTCCGGGGCAGGAGGAAAATCGAGGAGCAGCTGCGCACGTGCCAAGGCTTCCGCTGGCGTAGGTGGCGGCGACAAGTGCGAGGTATGTGAGGTGCTCTGACTCCTAACCATGTTAGAAGGAGCACCACCACGGTCACGCGACCGCGCGCCACCTCCGCCGGCAGCTCGGTGTGCATGCTGGTCTCACGCATCTTGGGATCTATGCGCCGAAACCTTTTCATGGGGACGCCCTGAACCACCAGCGCCATGACGTCGCTCATCATGCACGACCTGGGTAGGTCGTGAGGCTTGGGCCGGCGCAGGAGCTCCAGCAGGCGCCCTTCGATCTCTCGAGTTCGTTGTGCCACCCGTAGGCAACACAGCGCCATCTCTAGATCCAGCGGCGTGCAGTTTACCACTGCCACTGCGAACGATACCGCTCACCTGGCTCGGATCACTAGAACGCCGCGGGGGTTCTAGTCCTCTTCCTTCTGCACCCACGCCGTCGCCAGTACGCGAAGGTGTAGGCAAAACGGACCCGGACGGTTGCGTTGTCACAGCACTCTTCTTCTTGGGTGGCATGATGATGAAGATGATGAAGAAACTAAGGCGCCGATCACCAGATGAGGTTCACGCAACCTTCAATCCCCCTACCTGGCGCGCCAAAGATGTCGGGGTACGACACCTATGGGATCCCGAGAGACCCCTTTATGATTCGGCGGGGGGAGAGGTATACGCAAAGAGCAGAACCAGTGATCGACGCGGGAAGTTTTTACCCAGGTTCGGGCCGCTGATCAGCGTAAAACCCTACTCCTGCTTTGTGTTCTTATTGATGTTCTTGAGCCCAGCCTTCAGGAGCGCTCGCAATGAATAGTACGTTCAAAGAGCAGCTATGCATGCAGAATGGGCCAGAAGTTCTCCTCCTCTGTAGCAGTTGCCTTGGGACTCCTTTTATATGCTCAAAGGGGTCTCCACAGTGGCAAAATGTACATACATTGAGGTGTAAAGTAGCTACAGGGTATCATACCTAACCCCTGACGGATTAGGACAAGCGCATTTAATGCACCGTGAGGTGTCCGTTTAGGTGTCCTCACTTTCTTGGGGATGGAAAAAGGGGCTATCCCATCAGCACCGCTTAAGCTCTCCTCCACTGGCGCGTTGCCACGCATCCAGAGAAGGACCCAGAATGTCAGGTTTTGTCGCTGTGCCGAAGCGGTGGCACAGCGGCGGAATCTCGCCAGGCGCCGATCCTTGCCGGGCACCAAGCCTTGCCGGACGCCAGGCCTTACCGGGCGCCAAGCCTTGCCGGGCACCGAGCCTTGCCGGGCTCCACAGGCCATCCCGGCAAGGATCTTGCCGGGGAAACTGGCCTTCAAATTCCAGCTTTGCTTATCTGCTGATCCTCAGATCTCTGACTTGATGATTTCCTTGATGGCTTGAATCGACCTCGAGCTGTTCCCGGCAAGCCTTGCCGCGAGGATGGCTACAACTGCCCATGCACAAGTACGGGGTACTAGTGGCCCAATACTTAGTACACCGACACTCGTGTGCCAGTCTTATGTGTAGGGGAGGGGCGTGGTGGCGCAGTTTTGCGGCATTTCTTTTCTATTGAAGTTTGCGTCCAATAGGTGCCACCGTCGAATGCAGATCTTACGGTTATTGGGTCGATCGCTTACGAAAACCTTATAATCCCAAAACACTTAGGCACGGTGGATTAACTCGACCTCGTTTCTTGTTTCTTGACCGGAATAAAGGAATCAACCAATAAGAGACATGGGCCGTGTATGTTTTTAATGCCTTGAGACTACCTAGCACGGCATGCTGCGGTCAGTTCATTGCATGCAATGGTAGTACTACAGTAAATATTAAGTTTTCTCATTTTCCCCTCCGCCTTGGTCCCGGTGCACAATGTAGTAATGACTAGTCTCTTCTTGACCCGCATTTACATTGATACGTCTTGAATGCCAAGGAGGGAGAGGGTTGCAGTTCCCAAGACGTTGAACGGTCAATGATGCATCCTCAATTACTACCTCCGTCCTGGTTTATTGGTCCCCTTTGTAATTTGTGTCAAATTTTGACCAAATATTTAACTAACAAAATATTAATGCATGTTAACGAAAATTATATCATTGGATTCATATTTGAACATAGTTTTCAATGGTATAATTTTTGGTGACATGCATGAACATTTTGTTAGTTAAATTTATGATCAAAATTTGGCACAAAATACGATTGTAGTAGCATGCAGAGGGAATTAATTGGAGAAGCAGAATGGAGCCAGCATGATGTGAATGCAATGCAGTTTGCACTCTTTGAAGCCGCCCCACTACTCCAATCCATCTACCAAATCATACGCACCACCGCTCACTCCAATCCAAGACCCAAGACAAACTGACCAGAAGCCACAAGCACCTATGGAGGCGATGGACACGAGCAAAAGTCGGCTATGCCAGATCATCCAAGATGTCGGCCTGCGGTCCCGCACCGCGCAACTTTTCCAGACAGTGCTGGCGATCGCCGGCATCATAGCCCTCGCCGACCCCGGCTTAGCCTCTCGCATAGACGAGATGATAGTCCACTCCATCCGCAAGTTCACCGCCGTCAAGAAGCGTGCAGACGACATTGCCATACTGCTCCAGCCCGTGCGCCCAGGCTTCTCATTGCCTGCCACCCTTGTCGGTCTCCATGGTGATGAACTCTTTCAAGCTCTGGTGGCCCTGCAGCTGCCGGAGGTCACGACGAAGAATGTGCACCTCGAGGCCGCGCTCACCGCGCAGCACCTCGTCATGCAAGAAACCATTGACCTATGCATCCATGTCTACGAGGAAATCATCTACATAGGCCACTACAAGGATAGGGAGGACAGTAAGACGTTGGCCTTCTTCGACCGGCTGGAATCTTTGGACGCCATTGTTCAGAAGCATGTTGACCTGGCCACGAAAGCCGCTGCTACTTAGCCGCTGTTCGGTGGGCCGGTGCCCTTATTCGAGGAGGAGGAGGTTGTCAATGGATGCATCTTTCTTCTCGCCTCCTGTAACCAGCACTGCATTGCCTCGTGGCCTTAATGTTTTATTAGTGTATGGCATTTTTATTCCAGTCATAAATGACATGTGTGATCCCTTGCTCTTATTTGGGGTTAATTGTATGTAGTATCAATGTGTTCCTCCTGCTACCTAGCTCCTGGTTTATTGGTCCCTTTTGTAATTTGTGCTAAATTTTGACCAAAGATTTAACTGACAAAATGTTAGTGCATGTCAACAAAAATTATATCGTTTGATTTGTATTTGAACATAGTTTTCAATGATATAATTTTGGTGACATTAATGAACCTTTTGTTAGTCAAATTTATGGTCAAAATTTGGCACAGATTATGATGGGGAGCAATAAACCAGGACGAAGGTAGACTGGTCACCATCGTGTTTTGTGCCAAATTTTGACTTCAGCGACCCAACCTACATGGAGGGAGTACTATATATATTGGCGCAACAACCAAACTTATATATATTCAAAACTGAGCATTACTACATGTCACGAGTTCAAAACGAGAAAGTGGAACAAGTACAACACACCTGTGCCATTCGCGTCGCACCCCACACTGTCATTCCAGCCCGCCACTCAGTACATATTGGCTTGGCATTTTCTATGTACAAGTTATAAAGGTTAAGACTGTCGCGTTCGTGTCGCACCCCTACACGGTCTGTCCGGCATGCTGCTCAAGCTAGGGAACGTTTGTTGTCTTAGCATTTTCACTGTCAGGTGGGGCCGTAGTTGAGCAAACCGACTATCGGCAAATCCCCACCCCGCCCACCACGCGTCGGCTGAGTTAGAATTAGCAGAAAGAAACGAGGGAGAAGAGCTAGCTGTTGCATGGACGCTGTTGTCAGATGGGACTCGTGTTGATAGAATAGGAGTACTGAGTACTCGTACGTCTAGTACTGAGTACCACTAGGTGGGTGCGTGCGACCTATACTTGTCATCACTTTAGGTCTCCTTTTCGAACCGCAGCTACACTTCATAGTACATATTTTTTCACGCATTTTTTCTCCTATATGTACTCCTAGGCTATTTCCACGTGCTTCCTTTCGCCGACATGTGGGACATAGAGCATCTGGGTCGTAGTGCATGCACGACTCGAAGCATATGCAACCATGCCGGCGTACTTTACATTCCAGACCTGACGAATTACAGGCAAACCCCCCGCAGAAGAATAAATAAATAAATGAATTACTACATGCAAACTGGATTTTTTTTCATAGAAATTGGAGCATGTTCATTAAATTTTGGACATAACACATTTATAAAAAACGACCGGACCTAAACCAGTCTAAGGGCCTCTTTGATTCGCAGGATACTGAAAACACAGGAATGGGGAAAGTATGATGGCGATGAACCATGAGGAGGAGGAAAAGGAGGAGTATTGTACATGCTAGAGACTAGACTGCTGTTTCACTGGACTGCCGTGTTTCGCACTCCTCCGACGTGAGTAGTACTATATACTACGTAGTACTATCTATACAGCATGATTCTTTGCTCCTTCTTACTTCGCCGACATGTGGGAGAGCCAGCATCCGGGTCGACGTGTCATGCACAAGATTAGAGTGGGGAATGGAAGGGGGCATCACCCCAGTCGTAGCGCCGCAGTAATAATGACTATAGTGAGTAGTCATATCACAAGACCCCATCTTTCCAGCAGTAACGAGTCGTCAAATCACACAGCCCTACCTTTCCGGCAGTAAGTTGAATCCACTACTCCCTCACCCTCCTCGCCTCTTTGTCAAACCGGCTATGCGAAAACTGTCGCACGTACTGCCTGGGAAAAGCCTGGCCCTCAACTTTTAAAAACTCATGGTATAATTTTGTATCGATGAATTGCGCCATGGAGCAAAAAACCAAAAGAAAAAGGTGGTACAAGTAAACAAATACAGTTCAAGCTCTAGCTAGTGATTCGGAATGTAAACCATGCATGTGTTTATACGTATAGGTTACTTCAAAGTACTGAGTCCATTGATGCAATGTGGTCAAACTGTACCATCGATATCTCAAAGCCAAAATAGTTCGAGCTTGTTCGTTCTATATAAATAGTACTGTATGTTTATTCACCCATGGGGTTGTTCAATGAATGGAGGGTTGTGAAGCACAAGTGAACAATACTACTAGTAAGTAGGAGTAGTATAGTACAGTACAAAGTGCGACATGCAGTTAGTCACGTTAAATAGAGAGTTTCTTTTCTTTAATGCCACGTACACAGATTGAAACGCTTGTTGTCGAGAGAAAAAGATAATCACTCCACTATATATATAGGTAGGGGCCTGAGCGCTTGCTTTACTAGGGTTGCTCTCTTCATTCTCTCATCCTCTCCAGATCTAAACAATACAGCGGTAGCGACATTTTCTCTCTTCTCACCGTTGGTCACAGATCCGGCCGGATCCCTTCAGCCGGGGTGTGTAGGGGACTAGGTGCATCATTCACGCAGTCATCGGCGGCGAGGGAGGAAACCCACAGCTACCAGCGGGTCCCGATACTCTGCCCGTGCGATTCTCTCCGACATAGTGCCGGCTCGGGAGGTCCTCCGACCCCTTCTTCCTCCCTGCCATATTGTGGGCAGATCCGACCTGCCGCCGGCCTCCTAGCCACATCCCGACGACCCTCAGGTATAAGTTCCTTCGAAAGCGGCCTTGCTCTACTGCCCCAGCTCCCCATGTGTCTACATGTGGATCTTTTTCTACTTCCATCAGCTCTTCCAAAGGCACCTAAATTTTTAGTATTATTAGAGGTAAAGCTACTTCATGCAGTCGAATCTAGGACTTGGTTCAAACTGTGAAGAAAGGGGGGGAAGTTGTAGCATGAATCTAGGACTTGATTCAAAGAGGAAATAGCAGGGGGGAAGTAGTAGAGACTGGATACCCAACCAGTCTCTTGGTTGAAAAGGTAAATAAAGGGAAAAGGAAGTACAAACTGGATAAGGAATAGATCTATTATTGGTTGAAAAAAGGATAGAAAGTGGCGGCTGGTGGACAAGTCAACAGAGTATATCCAGGATTAGATTTGCTGCCCCACATAGTAAAAGGTCTCCAGGATTAGATTTGCTGCCCTCACAGAGTATGAACAAACTCGGCATCACCACTTTATGCCTCCTTGTAGGTACATTGTGCTGATGCATCCACTATCGCATGTCCTTATACCAACTTTTTGTTGTTGTTAATGTAAGGGCGCATGTAAAATGAAGCAATCACACTGTTACTATAAGGACATGTCTAACCAATGTTATTTTTAATCTAATGCCTTCAGTAATATGATGCAATTAAACTATGTTACAAATGGTACTCATGCTATTTTTCGTAGTATCGTAAGTAAGTTGCTTCTTTATGCTGTTGAGTGTCCTGGTGTCCCCACTGTCCCATGCCCTTAAACCAACTCTTTAGCTGTTGTTGATCTACTGTATCTGGTAAACAAGCAATGCCACCATTAAAGTAATCCCATATTGGCCGAAGGTAATCCTCCTTTTCAAAAAAAAAGTAATCCCATATTTGACTAATGTCATTGTTGATCGTAATGCTTCCGGTAACATGAAGCAATGCTGATGTTGAAGCCCGGCAAGCCTGCCGCGCCACTTATCCATCCTCTCCTTATTAGTGTGACACACCACCTGGACGGGTGTCAATAAAGCTAATCTCTTCTCCAGCAGGTTGCCACGTACCCAACAGGATCCACCTAGCCACTTGAGAGCTCGACACTGATTAATGACTTGTGTATGATGAGGTGGAGCGCTGGCGTCTTGGCGGAGGCCTACCGGCACGGAGCCTACCGGGCTCATGCCTTGGAGTCTTGGCGGCCTTGGGAACCTCGTTGGAGCGGCTTTTGGGTTGATTCCCTTGTCATAGCCTCGACCCTACCGGGCTTGCCTGCTTGGCAAGGGAGACCCTCCCAGGGAGTCCTCTGGTCACCTGGTCCATATGTGCTGCCGGGCATCCTTGGGGTAGGCCCAAACAGCTGCACAGGCATACATACTAACCTTGCCGGGGGGTGACGCTTGTTTTTGAGATATTCTTTGCTTCTTCATTAACTTGGGCTTGGTTTTGCCTCCAAGTCTCCCATGGCGTCTTTAACGTCCAAACGGCGTGCTCCATTCGTGTTGGAAACTAGGGGCACCTAAGTCCATGGGGTCCATTCAAGGTGTCCACGCACGAACCGGGAGTAATTGTAATTTTATCTTTACCTCACCTACTACGTCTGTCGTTTCCGCCACACACACCGCATGCGCGAGGTTGGTGGTGGACGTGTAGGGCACGGGAACGTGTGCCTTTGGCAGAATGCACATCACCCCGGATTGGAAGAGTGGGGCAGCCGATGGATCAAGATGCCATTAGGGGTGCGGAGGGTTGGATTGAAGGAGTGGGGCGGTTGCCCTAGAGTGGAGGAGAGCCAGCCTCCCCCTCCACTCCGCTATAAAAAGGGAGATGCGAGGGGGGTGCAATGCTCATCCACTCCTCTTTCTCATTTTCTTCTTGCTTCCGTTTCCACCATGGCGAGGGGAAGGGGCCAAGCCCGTGCTCCGGCGGTAGCGACGAGGGCTTCTTCTCGGCATCTTGCTCCTGCTTCCACTGCAGTTGTAGGGGCAGAGTCTAGTGCGCAAGGTGAAGCCGCGGGGCGTGGTCATGGTCGAAGCAGCACCCATGGCCGGGACGGACGAGGTGGTGCACCCTCCGCTCCTTTGCCAGCCACACCAACACCGACAGAAGGCCATACGGGGGACACCGCACTAGAGTTCATCGTCAAGCTACGCGATTCTCCCCGTAGTCGTCTACGGCTGCCTCGCCCCTTCGCCAGGGTGATGGAGGTCGAGCAGCCGCTCAGGCTGGGGTTGTGCATGAGCGGCTACTGCAATGGCGCGGTGTGGGCGGACGTCGAGTTTCCCTCACCGCACATCATGTTTCTTAGGCGTGGTTGGAAAACCTTCACCCGTGCCCATTATCTGATGGAAGGGCACGTCCTCCACTTCAAGCTGGTGGAGGCTAATCTGCTCTTCATCAAGGTCTTCGGGCGTTCAGGTGCTCGCTTAGGGTGCTGCGCGGAAAGCTTGAGCGATGACGAAAACTCCTCCTCGAGCGACACCGACGAAGAGGACACCGACGGTGAATACAGCGAGGACGAGTCCCCAGTCATCAAGAATGAAGACGACGACTCGGACTCCGGTTGAGCACTGGACGGACCGTAACATCAGCTAGGCGCCGGCGACACCTTCATCTGCAGCTGGACCACAGCAGAGCGATTTGCCGGGGGTGCTTCGCTGGGACGTCACCGCCACCTCCAGCTGGACCCCGGCAGGCTTCCTCGTGGACTCGGGCTTTGTCTTCCCTGCCAGTGCTACCGCCTTGCCGCGTTCCTCTGGTCCTAGCGGGGGTGACCAGGGCATCGCCTAGCCGCTCTCTCCGTCCCTGGCCTCTTCTTCCTTGCCGGGGAGGCGCCTCCTGATCTTGTCAGGCTGCGTCTCGCTGGTCCTGATGGGGTTAGGCTGGGCTTCTGCCCAGGCGCTTCTTTTGCCCTCTTTCCTTCTCAATGTAACTCCTAGGAGGAGAGGGACAAGAAAGGCATTATGGGGCACTTATCTTTTTTTCCTATCAAAAGATGTAGGCACTTGCCAAACTTTAATCAAAATTATGTAATCCTTCGTCCATGCTAGTACTTGTATGATTTGTACTTGTTTGTTCACGTAAACTTGGAAAAAAGAGCTTGTCGGATGTTTGTGTATGTACTTAAACATACTGAAGGACAAGCCTTCAATACTCCTTAGTAAACAAAATTTTCCGGCAAGACATCTTTGCCGGACTTCGATGTTGCTGCTACTAATAAACCACGTTTGATGAGCTCAAAAATGGGTTAGTGAGCGCGAACGAAGGCCAGCCCCTTGCTAACCTCCCCCCCCCATACATAGCTACAACTAAACTTGTCGAGTGGACTTGAGTCAAGAATAGGAGCGTGAATGGCAGAGGCGGCCAGGTTTCCTTATGTACAAGTCCCTCATACTAAAGTACAGCATGGAATGTAATGAAGGGTACTTATCTTCTTTTGCTATCCTTCTTATCATTTCAGACAAGGAAGGGTTGTCGGGGATCAGTGCATGGCCTTGCATTCATCCTCCTTCCCGAGAAACTATCATGATGAAACTTTTCTGTTGTCATCAAAAAAAGGAGAAAAGAGGATAATACACGGCGTTTTACTGTATGTCAGTTATCTTAGTTAAGAACTATCATAATCATGATAAGATCATACTTAAGCAAATATGAATGCATGCATGCAAGTTTTGTAAGAAAGAGCGCTTTGTTTTATTCAACTATGCACAGGGTCTGCGCATGGCTTTGTACAAAGGGTTACAAGTACTGGGGACTATGCTTGTACAAAACAGTTTACCGGGGCAAGGCCCGGCAACCACGCCTTACAGGTAGAACTTGCGAAGATGCTCAATATTCCATGAGTTTTGCATAGGAATGTCATCTTCGGTCTCCAGACGGACTGCGCCAGGTCTGATGACACGTACTACCCGGCAAGGGCCTTCCCACTTTGGTGTCAATTTGTTTGCACCCTTGGCGGACTGAACACGCCTAAGGACAAGGTCACCTTCCTCAAGGCTACGGGTGTGAACCCTGCGGCTATGATAGCGGTGCATGGCTTGCTAGTATCGTGCAGCACGTACAGCTGCCCGGAGACGATCTTCCTCGAGGAGCGCGGCATTGTCATGCCGCAGCTGCTCCTACGCTACTTCATCGTAGGCAAGTACTCGAGGTGCCCGTATATGAGTTCCGTGGGGAGCACTGCTTCTGCACCATATACCAGGGAGAAGGGAGTCTGGCCAGTAGCTTGATTTGGTGTCATCCTGATTGACCAAAGAACCACCGGTAACTCATCAACCCAGTGCTTGCCACATTTTCGCAACTTAGCGAAAGTTCTTGTCTTGAGCCCTCGCAGCACTTCAGCGTTCATCCTTTCGGCTTGTCCGTTGCTCCTAGGGTGGGCAACAGAAGCGAAAGAAACCTTACTTCCAAGCCTCTGGATGTACTGCATGAAGGCGTGGCTTGTGCATTGGGTGCCATTGTCGGTGATCACCCTGTTGGGCAACCCAAAATGGCACACCAATCCTTTGAAGAACTTGATAGCTGATTGCGCAGTCACCTTCCTCACTAGCTCCACCTCAGGCCACTTTGTAAACTTATCGATTGCAACATACAAGAATTCAAAGCCCCTGGTGGCATGGGGAAAGGGGCCTAAGATGTTGATCCCCCAGACCGCCAAAGGCCAGGATAAAGGGATTGTTTGAAGGGCTTGAGCAGGTTGATGAACATTCTTGGAATGGAACTGACAAGCTTCACACTTAGTGACAAGCTCGGTTGCATCTCTTAGGGTAGTGGGTCAGTAGAACCCTTGCCGGAAGGCTTTCCCGACAAGTGCTCTTGATCCTATATGAGAGCCACATACACCCCCATGTATATCTGCCAACAGCTCTAGCCCATCTTCCCGATCGATACATTTCAGCCTCACACCATTTGGACTCTTTCTGTATAGAGTGTTATCCACAAATTG
This sequence comes from Thinopyrum elongatum, assembly GCA_011799875.1. Classification (NCBI taxonomy): domain Eukaryota; kingdom Viridiplantae; phylum Streptophyta; class Magnoliopsida; order Poales; family Poaceae; genus Thinopyrum; species Thinopyrum elongatum. The sequence goes on along the minus strand of CM022300.1, from coordinate 165,960,294 downwards.
ATACATACTCGATTGGTGGGCTACCTTCTCAGATTTTCTGGACCATCGGGAAGTTCTCCTATTTGAAGGAATTGGACTATATGTTGTGCCCATGCCGGAGCTTGTGGCTCGGCGACAAGGACCAAAGGCATCTCCTCTGCTGTGGGAGCGCCAATCCCAACAGCAAGAGCTCGAGGCTCTGCCGGAAAATGCAGCTCGCCAACTAGCATAGGGCTTCCTTCGGCAACCTTCTCACCAGCGGCTCCAGGGAGCTCTGCCGGGAAATGGGTGCCGGTGTTAAGTTTTCTTCTCTTTCTGTCCAACGTTGATGGGGAAACCGATGGTTGAGTCAGATGGAGTACAAATGTTCCAGGTTCCACAGGAAGCTTCTGAGTAGCGCATTTTGACAGGTGATCAGCAATGCTGTTTTCTGCACGAGGCACGTGCTCTGCTTGTAATCCGTCAAAGTGATCTTCCAACTTCCGCACTTCATCCACATATGCCTCCATCAGTGGGCTCTAGTAATCCTCATTCACCTGCTTCACAACGAGCTGAGAATCACCACGAATAACCAACTTCTTTATTCCCAATTCTATTGCAATGCTGAGGCCGGCAAGTAGCCCTTCATATTCTGTTGTGTTATTGGTTGCCACTTCCCTGGGGATGTGCATCTGGATAGCATACTTGAGGTGCTCTTCGGTGGGTGCGATAAGCAACACTCGAGCCCCGACACCTTGCAGTGAAAAAGCTCCATCAAAGTACATCACCCACTCCTTGGGGGCCTCCTTGCCGGGGAGAACTGTCTCTAGCATTTCTTCATCAGGTGTTGGCGTCCACTCTGCAATAAATTCCGCTAGTGCCCTGCTTTGGATAGTTCCCGTGCTTTCAAATTTCAAAGCAAAGCTTGATAACTCCAATGCCCACTCAACTATCCTGCCGGTAGCCTCGAGGTTCCTCAGAATGCACTGCAACGGAAGGCGAGTCACAACCATGATCTCATGAGCTTGGAAGTAATGGTGTAGCTTCCTCGAGGCCATAAGAAGGCTGAAGATCAACTTTTGCACCCCAGAATACCTTGACCTAGCCCCCTGCAAGAGGGAGCTGACAAAGTAAACTGGTCATTGCACCATCTTCTTTCTTGCTAACACCTTCTGATTGTCAATTTCTGCTTGTGGAACCTCTTCTCCATTTGTATCAGGGCTTGCCGGGGACAGGTTTGATCCGTCACTGGGTGGCTCTGCCGTATTAGCTCCTTCGCTCTCCACTTCCCTCTGCGCCACCAAGGCAGCACTGACCACTTGATTTGTTGCTGCTAAGTATAGCAGCAGCGGCTCTTGTGGCTTAGGTGCAACCAAGGTTGGTGCGGAGGAAAGGTAGGTCTTCAAATCCCGCAACGCAGCCTCTCCCTCCAGGTCCATTTCATTGGACCAACCTTCTTCAAGATTTTGAAGAATGGCAGGGCACGCTCGGCAGATTTTGAAATGAATCTACTCAGTGCGGCAACACAGCCAGCCAGACACCTCACACCCTTGATGGTTTTAGGGGCTTGGATCTGCTCTATTGCTTTGATCTTGTCGGGGTTGGCTTCTATCCCTCGCTGAGACACAAAGAACCCAAGAAGCTTGCCGGATGGAACGCCAAACACACATTTCACTGGGTTGAGCTTCAAGTTGATCTTTCACAGGTTTGCAAAAGGTTCCTCCAAATCTTTTACAAGTGTAGACTTATCTCTGGTCTTAAACACTATGTCATCCATGTAGGCTTCTATGTTCTATGTAGTTGAGGCTCAAAACCAATCTGCACAGCCCTTGCAAATGTAGCACCAGCACTTTTTAGCCTGAAAGGCATACGTACAAAGCAGCATGTGACACATGGGGTAATAAACGTGGTCTTCTCTTCATCTTCCTTAGCCATAAAGATCTGATGGTATCCGCAGTATGCATCCAGAAAGGAGAGCAAATCACACCCTAAAGTGGAGTCAATGATCTGGTCGATGCGCGGCAAGGGAAAGGGATCCTTTGGACATGCTTTGTTTAAGTCAGTGAAGTCAATACAAAGTCTCCATTTCCCATTTGCCTTGCGTACCACCACTGGATTTGCTAACCAAGTTGGGTGCAACACTCCTCTAACCAAACCTGCTGCTTCAAGTCTCTTGATTTCTTCGGCAATGAACTGTTGTCACTCCAAGGCCTGGTTTCTAACTTTCTGCTTGACGGGACGGGCATGAGGACAGACGACAAGGTGGTGCTTGATTACCTCCCTGGGAACACCGGGGATGTCAGATGGTTGCCATGCAAACACATCGACATTCACCCGTAGGAAGGTAACGAGCGCGCTTTCCTATTTGTCATCAAGGGTGGCACTAATGGTAAAGGTACCATCAGCGCCATCCTGCCTTGTTGGAACCTTCTTTGTTGCAGGAGGAGCAGCCTTGGATCTCTTGCTGGCCAAACTTTCCAGCAAGTCGCTGCAGGGCGCAGCGCACTCTGAAGAAGCGCGCTTCCCGAGGTCCTTGTCGGTATCCTTGCCATTTTTCTTAAGTTTCTTTTCCTCCTTGGCGGGAGCTGAGGTCTTGACGGCATCTACTGCTACCGCATCTCTATACATCCTATCGACGCATATGACCACATCTCTCTTATCTGACGTAATGGAGATGACTCCCATTGGGTCCGGCATCTTCAAGGTGTTATATGCATAATGGAAGGCCGGAATGAACTTAGCCGAAGCCGGGAGACCAAGGATTCCGTTGAATGGCAGGGGAAGTTCAACGACATCAAACACAACCTTCTTAGTTCTGAAGTTTAATTCCCTGCCAAACGTCACTCGCAATGTAATCTTTCCCTTTGGCTGGCTCCTTCCTTGGTTGATCCCTTGGAAAGTGCCAGTCTTCTTCAGGTCTCCGTCAGGAATTTGAAGTTTCTTAAGCACATCAGGGGAAATTAAATTCAACCCTGCTCCACCATCAACCAACATCTTTGTGACTTTGAGGTTGCAGATTTTTGGTGAAACCAACAATGGCAAACACCCTACCGCAGATGTGCGATCTGGATGATCCTCAACGTCAAAGATGATGGGCGTGCGGGACCATTTAAGTGGTTCTCGCGCGCTCGCTACTGGCTTTCCCGCATTGACTTCACGCGCCCACTACTTGAGTTGGCGGTGAGAGGAGTGCAAATATGCACCCCCGTCAATACACATCTCCTCGGTAGCCTTCTGGAATTCTTGCTCGCTGGTTTCATCATCCTCTTCATCACTGTCATCTTCATTTTCCTTTTCCTCCCGGCCCCTTGCGGGTTTTTCCTTCTGCTGATCAACCTTGCCACGATGGCTATTGCGGCCACCGTAGCCCTTCCCGCCAGCGCCATTCTGGCCTCTCTCCTTATCATGCCTTTCATACTCAGCCTTCTGCTTCAAGACCAGCTGTTCAACTTGCTTGCAATCTTGGAGATCATGGCCCTTGGTTCTTGATGACTACCAGCAAAAGTGCCAACGAACTCATTGCACAGGTGTGTCCATGAAGAAATAGAGTCTTCCGGCAAGTGCATCAGCCAAGACCTCACATTAGGCTTGAGAGCCAACGGGAAGTAGTTGGCAAGTACTTTCTCATCTCTTCCTCTGGTAGCCTGGACGGCAATCATATAGATGCCTAGAAACTCTGCTGGATTCAGTTTTCCATCATACTTCTACAGCAGGTCAGGCTTGAAGGTGCGAGAGGATGGCCAACGGACTTGCCGTAGCTCACGAGTGAAGGTGGGGCACCCTACCTCGTAAGGAAAGTACCCGCCAACACTGGGCGCGGGTTCGTCAGCATCAGGTCCATTACGCCTGTCTGACTGATGGAGCGTCTCGCGACGCCGCTCAATGGTGACGCGGGCATCTTCCTTATTCCTGCCTCTCAACACTTGGCATTGATCCTGCTGGAGTCGTGGGTTGGATGAAGCCACTGACACTTCGTCAGGCTCATCGACGTCTTGGGTTTGCTGAGCCCGCTGCGGTTGCCCTTGGGTGGGCTGCCGCGGAGGGACTGCACCGTAGGTGTAGTTCTCTCAACTTGGCCACCAGCGGGTGTTGCCAGCATCGCCTGCGGGTGTCGCGAAGGCTCCGCGCGATGCGACTTGTTGGCTTCAACAAAACTGATGAGGCTCTGAATGGTAGCTCTCCATTCATCCATCTTGTCTGCTACTACGGGAAAGTTCAGCAATAGCTGAGCCCTCGCCATTGCTTCGTCCACCATTTCTGGCATGGCGTGAGAAGCGGAACGCGACACCGCTCAACTCCTGGACGAACCAGAAGAACGTTGTCGTGCCCCTGCCGCCTCTGCCCAATCACCAGAGCGGTTTGGTGTGGCCAAAGCTGTTCTCGATGGCCAGTATCTTGGTCAGCTGGGCCCTTCCCATGCGGACGCGGTCGTGGAGGATCGACAGTGCCGCTCGGGGTCTTGTCATGCTTGTCCTGCGTGGGACGAAGCGTACGTCATGTCGCTGCCCCTCTGGATGGTGCGGCCAATGGATCTTGGCTGGCACCGGAGCGGGCCTCAACGATGCGCTGGTCGCGCTCGCTGGTGTGGCGAGGAAGTGGAAGTTGGGGGTCTCCTTGGCCTGCGCCAACATGGGCATACTCACCAGAAGGTTGAGGGAGCTGGGCCGCCCCTGTAGCACCGGTCCCTGCTCCAGCGGTGGTGAGGGTGTTGGTGGCACCGTCTGCAGCGCCTGCTCCGCTCGTCGCAGCTGCGGCGCTTGCGGCGCCCGCAGCTGCAGGTGAGGAAACCTTTGAAGTGGAAGGATGTGCCGCAACAATGCTTTTCTTCTTAGGAGCCATTGAGGATGCAGAAGATGATGAAGATCACCTCACTGGTAGTTGCTTCAGATTCGCACGAGTGGCGCCCCCTACCTGGGGCCAAAGATGTCGGCGTTGGAAGCACGATCACCTATGGGGCAGGGCTTCCCCTTTGTGGTTCTGCAAGGAGACGGTCACATCACACACAGAGCAGAAACAGCAAGGCAGCGCGACGGTGGACAACTCTCTTTAACCCAGGTTTGGGCCGCTTTGCAGCGTAAAACCCAACTCTTGCTGTGGTGGACTGATCTGGAGGAACACGAAGGCGCGGAGTGCTCAAGCCTCGCAAGGGTGCCTCAGGGAGAGCAACTACGCACGTACAAGTGTTATGGGATCAAGGTTTCGTACCCTTTGTTAGGTTGCCTCCGGCCTCCTTTTATAGGTTAAGGGGTGACCATAGTGGCAAAATAGTCATTTTAGTATGATTAGATAGCTAACAGTGCTATCATACCTAACTCTGGCAGTTAGGACAAAGTGCATTAAATGCACTGCTAGGTGTCATCCTGATGTTGAAGCCTGGCAAGCCTGCCGCGCCGCTTATCTATCCTCTCCTTATTAGCGTGACACGCCACCTCGACGGGTGTAAATAAAGATAATCTCTTCTCGAGCAGGTTGCCACATACCCAACATGATCCACCAAGCCACTTGAGAGCTCGACACCGCGTCGATTAATGACTTGTGTGCGATGAGGTGGAGCGGTGGCGTCTTGGCGGAGGCCTGCCAGCACTGAGCCTGCCAGGCTCATGCCTTGGAGTTTTGGCAGCCCCGGGAACCTCGTTGGAGTGGCTTTTGGGTTGATTCCCCAGTCGTAACCTCGACCCTGCCGGGCTCGCCTGCCCAGAAAGGGAGACCCTCCCAGGGAGTCCTCTGGTCACCGTAGTCTTCTTAATGCGCTCCTTGATCTCACGAATAGCGGTTTCTCTGGCTTATCTTATGTCATGCTTAGGTAATTGGTGTATGATTCTTAGCACGCCTGTGCATAAGTCCGGGCGGCAAACACAAATGTTTGTTGTACCGAAAAAATGTTCTTTGGGTAGGACTGATCACCTCTGAAAGTAAAATCGTTAATCGAATTGCGAGCATCTTTGAGATAATTTTATAGGGAGAAGTCAGTATGTGCCACTGCCGAAGTTGCATATTCGAGTTCTACCACTCAAACTTGTATATTTTGATCTGTGTCACTAACACTTGCAAAGAAATTAGGTCCATGTCACTCCACGTCGTCTTCGTGACTTGTTGTCAAGTTTGATGTTTGCTTTGACCTATTTACTCTCTTTTAGGTTCTTTAACTCATTTTATCCTCTGTGAGACCCACCATGTGTCATGCAACTACAACCAAGGGAGACGCGTTTGACCGTGGCTTCCGCTCTGCACCCACCGATGATTGGATAGGACGGAACGGGACGAACAACCATAATTTCCTTCTTCCCTTATTCGCACGCCACGTCGATGCTGGCAACCCTCGGGAAGACCATCATGGTGTCGCTCGTCCCTACCTCTCTAGTCCGCGTGGCCGAGATCTTCTGCCTCATCTATGCGGAGGGGTCAAAATCCCAACTTCTAAGGACTACAATTATTACGAGTTATGAAGGAACTACCTTCATTGCACCCGCGTGATGGAGGCGTATAGTAGGGGTGCTACCCTAAGGTCCATCAGATGCCCGGACCGTGTGCGCCGCTCCTACCTATATGTCATCCAGGTCTCAAGGGTCATCCATCTTGGGGTCGCATGGGCACCGACCTTGGAGCACGTGCATGATACAGCTCAAATGTATCTATAATTTTTTATTGTTTCATGCTACTATATTATCACTTTTGTATACTTTTTATACCAACTTATATTATTTCTCTGGACTAACCTATTAATATAGTGCCAGTTGTTGTTTTCTGGATGTTTTTGACTTTTCATAAAAATCAATATCTACAGAGGTCAAAAAACCTATGGATTTAATACAAATTTTTTGGGGCACGAGGGTTCCAGAAAGCACCAGTGCACATGTGGGGCCCCTGTGCACCACCTCCGCCCATTCTTCCGCGTACAAATTCTATATTTTGCCGAAGCCCTTCACAAAAATTTTATCTGATTTTTCTACTGCCGCAAGTTTCTCTTCCGAGGAGATCCAATCTAGAGACTGTTCCAGCACTCTCCGAGAGGGGGAATCCACCATGGGAGGCTTCTTCATGAACCTTGCTGTCGCCATGACCAAGTGTGAGTAGTTCCCTTACGATCTTAGGATCCATAGTAGTAGCTAGATGGCTCTCTCTCTCTCTCTCTCTCTCTCTCTCTCTCTCTCTCTTTCTTCAACACCAAGCTTTCATGAGCTATCTCACATGATTGGGATCAATTCGATGTAATCGGTGGTGTGTTTATTGGGATATGATGAATTGTCACTTTACAATCAGATTGTTCATTAAAGTCAATTGAAGTATAATTAAATGGCATTGTATGCTCTCCTATCTATCTATCTTTTTTGGCTAAGTTTCATCGGTATTTATTCAGAGGGAGTGGTACATTGTAGTGGGTTCTAATCTTGGCGTGATCTATATGCCAGTGACAGAAAAGGACAAGACACGCACTGTATTGTTGCCACTAAGTATAAGCGATGGTTTATTCTCATATTGCTTGATATTTACTATCTACATTATGTCATCTTGCTTATTGCAATGATCTGTTTATGCAGGCTTGATAGCGGTCTTGGGGTGGAGTATTAGCTGTAGATGCAGTCGGATAAGCGTCTCAATATCACGGATGTAATGCTATATGAGATTGTACCTTGAATGATCAGAGTCATAAATATAAATATTGCAATTTAATCACTGTCCAACTATAATTTGTTCACCACACCACAGTTGTATGCTTAAGAAAGATGCCACTAGTGAACCTATGCCCCCTGGGTCTATTCTCCAATACTGGAAACTTCTACAACAATATTATTCTTTGATGTACTATTTCTTTTATTTTACCTTTCTATTAATTACCATTATCCCATGCTATTTAATATTGTAACTAACAAGACAAGAAGCTTGACAACCTTGTTGACGTGTTGGGCACAAGCTTGTTTTGTGTTTTGTGTGCAGGTACCAGTGACTTTGTTTGCTGGAAGAACTCCTTCTAGTTCGATAAACCTTGGTTCTCAATCGAGGGAAATACTTATTGCTAGGTTACTTCACGCTTACACTTGTGGTTTACCCAACCATCTTAATTACGAGAGAGCAAGTAGTGCGCGAGGTGCTCGGCCGCGAGACTAAAACCCGACAGCACCTCGCTGACCTCGATGCGGAGCTATAGGCGGACTTGGCACCGCGCATTGAGGAAATGTCGATGGCTGCAGCCAAAGCGTGTGATTTCTACCACCATTTTAAAAGCGCGCGAGATCCCTCGGTGTTTTAGGGCCCCTTTGACTCGTATGGATTCTATTAGTAGCTAGTAAATGTAATGGGATCCCTTTAATTAAAAAGTTACAAAAAATATGGGATCCCTTATGTTCAAAACTACTTGGTGGACTAAGCTAAAACTTTCCCATTTTGTGCAGTATGTGTATGTAGAAATACCAGAATTTTCTAGGTTTTTTTTGAGAAACTTGAATTTTTGGTCAATTTTACAAAATGGTCCCATATGTAGGCCAAGGGGGGCTATTTCTAAGTAAGTCGGGTTTTCAAATTTTTAGAAACCATGTGAGATTTTGATGACAAATTAAAGTACCAATATTAGGATGCCATGCAAAGTTGGACAAATTTTTGATAATGTTTAGATATTCTATAGTTTTTCTACTTAAATAGCTGTAAAAATGCTAAACAGAGATTGTTGAACAAAAATGGTAGTTTTAACTCACATTAGTTCTTAGTTCTTACAAATGTTCAATAAAGTAGTAGTAAAAAATTGAAATGGAAACGAGCTAAAATGGTCACAACAAAATGGTTGTGTGCATATTAGTATGGGAAATGGTTCACTAGGTGATCAATCATTCTTCCTCTTATGTGTATTTTTTTTCATAGTCTGTTGTGCCAATATACTAGGACTCCATGACAATTTTAAGTTATTATTTTTTACAATGTTTAGATATTTTAACGATTTTCCTCTTAAATAGCTCTAGAAATTCTAACTAAAGATTCATACATAAAATGGTGATTTTAATTCATATTCATTCTTACAAGTGTTTAGTAAAGGTGTGGTAAAATTTTGAAGTGAAAATGAGCTCAATTGGTGCTAGTTAAAGGGTTGTGTGCATATTTGTATGTGATGTTATGTAGTTCACTAGGTGATGAATCATTATTTCTCTTATCTGTATTTTTCTCAGATTATGGTCACAGTGTGCCGTGCCAATATTTGGACTCTATGCAACCTTTTACTTATTTTTGACAATGTTTAAATATTTTATCCCAGTTTCCTCTTAAATAGCTGTACAAAATAGTAAATAAATATTATTACATAAAATGGTGATATTATTTCATATTCATTCTTACAAGTGTTTAGTAAAGCCGTAGTACAAATATGAAGTGAAAACAAGCTCAAATGGTCACAACAAAATGGTTGCGTGCATATTTGTATGGGAGATAGTTCACTTGGTGATGAAAGCTATGACGAACATTTTTCTCTTTTACATTTTTGAAAAGGATGTTGAAACCCTGGCCTCTTCTTCATAATGATGCACTTAGCCACCTTTATTAAAATTGATCCAAGGTGACAAGCCCTAAATCATTAACAAGAAGAGTACAAAACATAGATAACTATGACAGAACCTTTACAAGATATGAATGCAACACCTATAACTAAGTCGCCTTTTTCTACAACAACGCCTTCAAGAAGGGATATACGCCTTTGCGTCATCATCATCATGTATGGTCTAAGATTGACAGGATGAGGATTTTCATCTCAGATACTGAGACCAACCATAAATGGCCAACACTCGGCAAGTAGAAGACGCCTTGAACAAGGTAAAGGGCGCAAGTCCATCACTGTTGAGCCCGAAATAAAGGCTAAGAAAATGAGTTTTCACCTCCAAACCTAAAGTGGGGCTTCAGTCACAAACTTAATGGTGCATCTTCTGAAAGTCACGCCAGCCAAGACTCCATGCTAGGTCAAGTTGATCACGGGTGGTGGAACGTGCGACCAACATGGGACATGTCATGGTTTTTGTCGGTGTCAAAACCGGCAGACCTCGGGGTACGGGGTCCCGAGTTGTGGATTTCAGATAGATGATAACAAGAACAGAGATACGATGTTCTACCCAGGTTCGGGCCCTCTTGATGGAGGTAAAACCCTACATCCTCCTCTTGTTTATATTAATGGAGATGTATTGAGTACAGAGTTGATCTACCTCGAGATTGTAAGATGTGGTCTAACTCTAGGGCTAGGTGAAGATATTGTGTTAATGTCCCCCCTATGGGCTAAACCCCACGGCTTATATACACGCCAGGTAGGGTATCTAGGGTTACAAGGTCGGCATCTGGGCGCAAGGCGGCAGGAGAAATCTTGGAGTATATGACAAGTCTTCGGTGGAGGTAGCCTCGATCACGCCTCCTGCATACTGCCTCTGGAGTCCATCTTGAGTATGAATTAAGGCCCATCGGCCCAACCCGAGGAGCATGGGCCGACTAGGTTAGCACCCCCCCTTATCCAGGACACCATCAGTAGCCCCCGAACTGGTCTTCTATGCTGAGGACGACTCTCTTGAAGAAAGAAACCTCGGATCCAGAGTCCTTGGCTCGATAGAAGAGTTACCCTTCTATTATTCTTGAACCACTCCTTTAAAGGAGCGATGCCAACCAAGGCCCAACCGAGCTTGTACCCTGCCCGAAGAGATCAGGTAACTTAGCCTCGAAGGCCAACCATCTAGGTATGAACATTCCACCTAGTCTACCAACTTTATCGAAGCGGCTCACCCCATGACGGGTCAGGCAGTTACTGCTTCCCTGAAATCGTGGCTCGAGGCAGCCTTTTTACTGGCACGTCCTATCGAGGGGGAGATCATGCCCGTTTTCCCAGGGATATCATCAAGATTTTGTTTCCCCCCATATGCTTAACAACATCTTTCATGGGAGTGGCATTTTTATCGGCATAGCAAGGGGGACTCTTGGACTTTCATCAGCATATAAGAGCAAAAGAGAGGACAACGCAATCTACCATGCTCTCATTCCCCCCGCATGCTGCTTCGCCTAGCTCCAGCGCCCAGATCCAATGTCGCACTCTTTCTCCCAAAACCCCTCCCCATCCAACCATGGCCGATACCCTCAAAGGGCACTGGGGTGGTTCCATCATCACGGATGGTGCCATCCTGGAGCTGCGGGCTGTGGGATATCTCCCCGCCAACATTGACGCCCACATTCCCTGTGCTGACGAGCAGGTGCCCGCTCCCAACCCAGGGGAGCAGGTAGTCTTCATTCCCCACTTCATCCGAGGCCTGGGATTCCCGCTTCACCCCTTTGTGCATGGGATGATCTTTTATTATGCGCTTGACTTCCACCACATGGCCCCAAACTCAATCCTCCACCTCGCCTCCTTCATCATGGTCTGCGAGGCCTTCCTCCACTATGAACCACACTTTGGCCTATGGAGAAGACCTTTGGGGTCAAGCCAAAGTCCAGCGGCTCTGATCTGGTGGACTGTGGAGGGGCCATGGTCAGCAAGAACCAAGGAGCAGAATGGTTCAAGGGCACCTTCATCAAGATGGTGAAGGAGTGGCGACAGGAGTGGTTCTACATCATCGAGATGCTGGCCCCTGGCCAAGCCGAGGTCCCAGCCTTTTCTGCTAGGCCTCCGGAAAAGCTCAAGTCCTGGAGGGAGAAATGCCTCATCTAGGGAAACCCCGAGGAGGTGGAGGCCATGATCAAGAGGATCAAGTGGTGGTCCACCATGGGGAACCTCCAGTTCACCGACGTCATCAACGTCATGCTCAACCGCCGCATCCTCCCACTCCAACTTCGGCCTACCCCAATGTGGGAGCAGAAACCCGAGGATGCGGGCCCCATCTCTACCTTCTTCCACTGCTCCCTAGCCGGCATGTGGACGCGACTCCTCAAGCTGGCCAATGACAAGATACCGAAGGAGGGGGAAGACCGCGGCTTCGAGGATGGCTACGAAGCCCCCCGGGTTAGAGTTCTAACACACAAACCTAAGTCTTTGTTTTTAGCATTGAGGGGTAGATTCTAACGAAACGTTCTGCTTGATGTTTTGTAGAAGTGGTTGGCCTAGGTGCAGAAAGTGCGATTCCCGGCCCCACTAACTAGGGGAGAAGATCCCCGAGGTCGTCAAGGAAGGGCTAGGCCAGTCATCGACCTAGCCGATGTCTGCTCCAGCTCCACCATCGCAGCTAGAGGCCACCCAGCCCAGCAACCCGGCACCAGAGTCCAAGGTCGTCCCGCCACCCTAGCCTCCTACCCAAGGGCGGGCTAGCGCGGGGTGGACAAAAGACATGGAGGAGGCCTTGAAGGGATACTCCCTCAAGGAAGAGCACCGTGCCTTAATAGGCACGGCGCTGCAAGGATTCCGGACCACGGGGGCCGACATGCACGAGGTTTTCAAGAACCTTGTCACGAGCTTCGAGGTACTCTTTTATCCTTGTACAGGAGTAATTGATGTCTTTTCTTCGTAAATCCATGCAACAGTCCAAGGAAGCGCCCTTGTGGCCTTTTAAACGGCCCGGTCAGTGAGTAGCACCTGAGCCCAGGGCTTGTTTCAAGAAACCAGCATTGGGGTCGTGTCTTAGTAGGAACTTGACGTGTAGCCCCCAGGACGTTGCCTAAGGTGGCTGGGAAGAAGGACCGGGCGCGGGTCCAGGAGGTCGAGGAGACCCTGAAGGGCATGTTCGAGGCATGCAACAAGCTTCAGGCAGAGGGGAAACAAGCAAAGGAGGAGCTCGAGAAGCTCCAGCTTGCCCACTCCAACCTCAAGACTGCGACCCGGGCTCACTGCGAGGTGCTCCAGCAAGTGGAGCAAATCGCCTCGGGTAAGCCATATTTATTACAGTGTGTGTTTGGAAGCAAAGGGTGCGTCGAGCTCACCCAGTTGTGGCATTCCACAGAGATCTTCGTAGATCTTTCGAATAGTGTTGCGGATGCCATCCATCATTTTAACCAGTTGGAGGGTCATGAGGTGGAGAAGGCATTATGGGGGCAGATCCCGGGGTCTCCGTCATCACAGTTGCTGAATCACCAAGTGAATCAGCTGGCGGAGTTATTATGTATGGCGAGACCAGCGCTTCAAGACCTCTGCGTCGCGCTGTGGCCCGTCGAAGCCCTGCCAACCAGCTTTTTCGACCTCTTGGCTCGTCTGTGAGATGTCCCGCGCGCTGATAGCTGGAGGAGGTCCCCATGATTTGAAGGAGCATGGAGGGCATATGGCTACATGAAGACGCACTTCCGTAAGGTTGATGCGGTAATGGTTGCCACGGGGCCCCCCTACAGATGAGCCATGTGCCATGGAGTAGTTTTTTGCTGAGGTGCAGGACGGAGCCCGGATTACCGAGGCCATGTGTCCAAAGGACACTTTGTATTTTTAGGTAGCACTTCGGGATGCTGAAGTTTTGAAATGTACAAAACTTATCATTTTCTGGAATGAGTATGGCTTTGAATTCATTCATATATGTGTGCTTTTTAATTATTTTACCTCCTGTGCGACCCTTTTAAACTAAAAGTGGCCAGCCGTCAGCTTCTGCCCCAGTGTAGAATTTACAAAGGGTGTTCCTTGAGTCATCTTTGACCCTCGACCGACGTTTCGGTACCCGGAGGCGGTCTGTGCTTGGAGGAACTAGGCAATCAGACTATAACGGCTTGATAACTTTCACTTAGTCATAGGAGTTTGATTGTGGGGGCTGATGACGAGCCCTCAGTATGGGAAGTGGTAGGCTTAGCAAGCCAAGTTCTAAGCCATGACGCACTTCGGCTAAAAAGGGAAGCCCTTCATTTAACACGGGTGATCTCTATTGTCACGTCGCTTAACGCGGTATGTGGATGGCCGACCAGTCTACGCTTACCTAGATAGTCAGTTTTCGGCTTTCTCCACTGAGGCGCTCTGCTAATTAACCTGGCGGCACAATCGCAGTGGTTCTCCCGTTATGCCCTTACCCCGAATTTATCAGGAACGTAAGAGGTACACATAGGAGCCGGGCAACCCAACTATTGACCAAAATCTTGGTTCGAAATCGATGCATATAGAGCCAAATCCGAGATGCCGAATACTTTGAACTTGTAAGAAAGGGGAACAGGGGCCCTTAACAGTTATATCTTTAAAGACATTCTTGTACCGTAAAGGCAGTGCTTGAACAGAAATGCAGTAAGTACCTTTGAAGGTCATGCTTTCTTTATTTTATAACTTCAAGCTTTTACATGCCGAGCTGCAATGAGAGGAACTAAAAAGAATACAACTTAAAAGAGTAAATAAGGAACGAAGAAAAATAGGGCGGATATTGTCATCGGGTTTTTAGGAGCCCGGGCCACGTCCTGCCGCACGTATGCGCTTCCTAGCTGTTGATCAGCTTGCCGTCGTTAACGGTGTGGACTGAATGGGACTAATGCAGTCTCGGCCCTTTATATGTTTTAAGTGTTTATTGGCCGAGCCCTTTGAAGGAGGTCTTGCAGGAGTCCATTGTGTGGTTTAGGCCACGTTGATGTAGTCATTCTGGCCGGTTCTTTGACAGAGACTTGCCGGTGTGGGGGCTTGAAGCCACATGGTTCCTCGGTCGAGCCGTTCTGACGTTTCAGTAAATTTTGGCTCCTTGACGGCCTAGGGAATTTTGAGTGCAAAATTATGCACTCTGGGGTCGTAGTGCCCCATCTAAGGAGGACGCGCAAGGAGCATGTGTCCCTATTTAGGGTGCAGGGGTACGTGGCCGAGGTCGACTTGTGCAGCCCGCGTGCGCTGTGAGGAGCTGGTGGTGCGTTTATCACTGCAGGTCGCCTCCTCGGACGCATGTACCTCGGCTGTGAAAGCCGCGGTCTGCTCCTCTGTTCAAAGTGAGCTCTTAGTGCTACCATTGATTGTGATAATGCCGTTGGGTCCTGGCATTTTAAGTTTGAGATAAGCGTAATGCGGGTCTGCATTGAAGCGTGCGAAAGCTGTGCGCCCTAAGAGCACGTGGTATCCACTTCGAAACGGGACGATGTCGAAGATTAACTCCTCGCTTCTGAAGTTCTCGGGTGAGCCAAAGATTACCTCCAGTGTGACCATTCCGGTACAGCGGGCTTCAACGCCTGGGATGACACCTTTAAAGGTGGTGGTGCTCGGCTTGATCCGAGATGAATCGATGCCCATCTTCCTAATCATGTCCACATAAATTAGGTTGAGGCTGCTTCCCCCGTCCATAAGGACTCGTATCAGATGATAACCATCGACAATTGGGTCCAGGACGAGCGTCGCCAATCCGCGATGCCTGATGCTGGTCGGATGATCATGCTTGCCGAATGTGATCGGGTAAGCCGACCATTGGTTAAACTTCGGGGCGACTGGCTCCAACGCGTAGATATCCCGAAGTACACGCTCCCTCTACCTTTTGTGGATGTGAGTAACATAGATCATATTGACCTTTGTTACCTCATTAGGAAACTTCTTTTGCCCTCCATTATTGGGCCGCTGAGGTTCATCCTCATCTTTGCCGTGATTTTGGGTTTTACTTTGACCCTCCATCGCTACCTTGCCAACCTGTTTAAAGACCCAGCAATTCATGTTAGTATGGGTTGCTGGTTTGTCCTCGGTGCCATGGATTTGGCATGGCCAGTCCAGGATTCTGTCGAGCTGGCTAGGTCCGTCTTTGTTTGCTTTAAAGGGCTTCCTTTTTTTCAAATCTACGTCTGGTGAAGCCTGCATTGACTGTCGCGTCCTCTGTGTCGCTCCTGCCATTTTTATGCCCGCGCTTGTTCTTATTACGCTTAGGCTTTCCATTGGCATCGCGTGTTTCCGAGGTGCCCACCTCGCCGTTATGGGTTCTTTGGGCGAGCCAGCTATCTTCTCCCGCATAAAAGCGGGTCATGAGTGAACTGAGGGCTGTGATAACCCACAAGTATAGGGAATCACAACAGTTTTTGAGGGCAGAGTATTCAACCCAAATTTATTGATTTGACACAAGGGGAGCCAAAGAATATTTGTAAGTATTAGTAGTTGAGTTGTCAATTCAACCGCACTTGGAGACTAAATATATGAAATGGAGTGATCAGTAGCACAGTAGTATGATAGGTTGATAGCAGTGGTAATAGCAGCAACAGTAACGGTAGCAGCAGTAGCAGTAATTTTGTAGCAATTGTGACAGTAACAGCAACAATAGTAACTTAGAAAAGATCAATATGTGAAAAGCTCGTAGGCATTGGATTGGCGATTTCATTGGATAATATTCATCATGTAACAGTTATAACCTAGGGTGACATAGAACTAGCTCCAATTCGTCAATGTAATGTAGGCATGTATTCCGTATATAGTCATACGTGCTTATGGAAAAGAACTTGCATGACATCTTTTGTCCTACCCTCCCGTGGCAGCGGGGTCCATAAGGAAACTAAGGGATATTAAGGCCTCCTTTTAATAGAGAACCGAAACAAAGCATTAACACCTAGTGAATACATGAACTCCTCAAATTACGGTAATCACCAGAAAGAATCCCAATTATTGTCACCTTGGGGTATGCGAATCATAACATGTAATAGGTGCGAATAACTTGCATGGTAGGATCAAGAACACAAATATATTGATGAAAACATAAATAGTTCAGATCTGAAATCATGGCACTCAGGCCCTAGTGACAAGCATTAGGCATAGCAAAGTCATAGCAACATCAATCTCATAACGTAGTGGATACTAGGGATCAAGCCCTAGCAAAACTAACACAATTACATGATAAACCACATCCAAGTCATCACCGTCCAGCAAGCCTACGAAAGAATTACTCACTCCGGGCGGTGAGTATCATGAAATTGGTGATGGAGGATGGTTGATGATGACGAAGACTCTAGATCTCGCCTCTCGATGAAGAATAGGAGGTGGCGGTGGCTCCGTATCGTAAAATGCGATGAAACTTTCTCTCCTATTTTTTCCTCAAGAAAATTGAATTTATAGCATCGGAATTGGGGTCAGCAGAGCCTCGTGGGGCCCACTACCCACCAGGACGCGCCCTAGTGCCTAATGGGCAGCAGCCCCCCCCCCCATCCAGTGGGTCTTTGCTCCAGTGTTTTTCATTTATTCCAAAATAAATCTCCAAAAAGTTTCATCCAATTCCGAGAACTTTTATTTCTGCACAAAAACAACTCCATGGTAGTTCTGCTGAAAACAGCGTCAGTCCGGGTTGGTTTCATTCAAATCATGCAAATTAGAGACCAAAACAAGAGCAAAAGTGTTTGGAAAACTAGATACAACGGAGTAGTATCAATTCCCCCAAGCTTAACTCATTGCTTGTCGTCAAACAATTCATTTGACAAACTGAAGTGACAAACAAAAACTTTTACGAACACTTTTGTTCTTGTGTCCATATATATGCTTAAATAATACCCAGGTTTTCAGCAAAGATTATAACTAACCATGCAAATGATGACTTTTAGAAACTATATTCGCTCATATCAATGGCATAGTCGACTAGTGAGCAATAATAAAATATCTCAAATGCCAACTCTTTGTCAAAAGAATCATGATATAATATGACAACATGGTATCCGGCTAGCCCTTTCTGAGACCGCAAAACATAAATGCAGAGCACCTCCAAAGTTCAAGCAGTGACTAAACGTTCTAATTCATGGTAGAAGAGATCCAGTCATGATGCACACAACATTAACTATACACAATGCATGAGAATGACAATAGTGCTCTCAGGACTGGTGCTTGTTTGAGAAGGTGATGACTCAATAGTAAAAGTAAAATAACATAAAAGTAAATAGATGAGCCCTTCGCAGAGGGAAGCAGGGATTTGCAGAGGTGCCAGAGCTCATAGCTTAAATTAGATATAAATATAATTTTGGGAGGTATACCTTTCCTGTCAAAGTTACGACCAAGAGTTTTCAGTATCTTCCATGTTAAACAAATTAGCGGCGGTTCCCAAGCGGTAAAAGTAAAGTTTACTCCCCCTCCACCAACAAACACAAGCCATTGCTAGCCGAATCCTCGGGTGCCCTCCATACCAACAACTTTTCGGGGGAGTTTTTTAATTATTATTGCAATTTTGATCATGGGACCGGGCATCCCGATTACCAGCCCCTCTCATGCAAAGACGAGTGAATAAACACTCATCATGAGAATAACCCGCTTGGCATGGAAGATACTGACCACCCCCTGTCGCTCAATGAGCGGTACGGGCACACAAAATAGATGTTCATTTGAATTTTAGAGGTGGCACATGTAAATTTACTTGGAACGGCAGAGTAATACCGCATATAGGTAGATATAGTGGACTCGTCTGGAATAACTTTGGTTTAGGGATTTGGATGCACAAGCAGTATTCCCGCTTAGTACAGGCGAAGGCTAAAAAAATAGGTTGAGAAGCGACCAGCTAGAGAGCAAAAACGGTCATAAACATGTGTTGTGAATAATTAACAGTGAGTACTAGCATGAGTAGGATATAAACACCATGAACATAAATATTGTGGAGGCTATGTTGGTTTTGAATCAACTACATGTGTGAACATGTGCCAAGTCAAGCCACTCGAAACATTCAAAGGAGGATACCATGTCATCATACCACATCACAACCATTTTAATGCATGTTGACATCTAAAATAAATCATTATCCACTGCTAGCTACTTAAGCATGGCATGAGCAACTATAATCTCTAATTGTCATCATAAACATGCTTAATCGTAATATGTTGAATTATGGATACTGAGTTTAACATATTTACAAAAACAAAAACGAGTTGAGTTCATACCTGCCTTTCCTTGCCTCAGTCACTTCATCAAATATCATCATTATTGCCTTTCACTTGCACGACCAAATGATAAGAAAATAATAATAATAGTGCAAGAGTGCCACCACTACGCCAGAACGCGCGCCACCACTGCGGCTGTGCCCTTCGGCGAAGGGAAGATGTGCAGGCGCAATAAGCCCTCCACTCGTACCTCGTGGAGCATGGCCGCCGGGATGTTGTTGATGCTGTCCTTCCCCGGTGCCTCCAATTCCTGCTTCGGCCGTGGGGGAGGTGATAACAACGCCGCCTGCGCCGACCACATCCCCGCAGCGTCCACATCCTCGCGCGTCCCCGCACTCCCCGCGACGTCGGCAGTCGCGGGCGGCGGAGCCTTCAAGGTGGACGGGTGATTTGCTGCTCCGGACTTCGTCTTGCGCGCCATAGTTGATGACGCTATCAATGACGAGAATGGCGATGAAGATGATGCGCTATTGACGCTCTCGGGTTCGCGCAAGTGATCCCCCTGCCTGGCGCGCCAAAGATGTCATGGGAAACCACGGCCATCTATGGGCCATGAGCCCCTTTTGGTTCGGTGGGGGGATGGGCACGTTGCACAAAGAGCGAGAAGCGTCACACAGCACGGCAGAGATCACACGGGCAGCTCTTACCTAGGTTCGGGCCGCCGTGAGGCATAAAACCCTACTCCTACTTTGGTGGATTGATGGTGAAAAAATGGTGGATGAACGCAGTGCTCTTGCCTGGCAAGGTCGCCTCGGGGCGAGAGTAGCTACGCGCGTATGAGTGTGTAAGGTTCCGGATCCATCAACCCTTTCTACGGTCGCCATGGGCCTCCTTTTATAGATCAAGGGGTCACCATAGTGGCAAATTAGTCATTACATACTGATTAGATAGCAAATAGTGCTATCATACCTAACTCTGCAGGCTGACAGAGCGCATTAAATGCGCCGCTCAATGTCACATCTCAGGTTGCCCGGCAGACCCTGCCAGGCTATTTTGCCAGCTTCGCGCCTGCTTGCTTGACATGTCTCAGGATGGGTGTCTCCTGGGGGTATTTTCTGTAGGAAGCGGCTGCCATGTGGCAAATAGCAGCCACTTAGTCACTTTAGAGCTTGACACCACACTGATCGACGACGTGCGTCGTGATGAGGTGGTGCGGTGGAGTGGTTTGCCTCCGTAAGCCCCAGCAGGCCTGCTGGGACGATCTGGAGACTTGCTTCCGGGGCAAACCCAACCTTGCCAGGCTCGCCTGTCCGGCAAGGGAGGTTCTTTCCTTAGCGATATCTTGCTTCTCTGGCTCATCTTGGTCTTCTCGATCTGCAGTTTGGTCCTGCCAAAGAATTGATGCCTCGTGCTTTGATCTGACCTTGGTGTTGTAATCTTGTCCTTGGGCCTGTGCACAGTCTGGGCAACAGACCCAGGGTTTGTTGCACCGATAGGAGCCCCCGGGCCTGGCACGAACGCGCTGCTGGGCGTCGTCGGGGTAGGCCCTAACCAGTGCACAGGCAGGAGCGCAAGGGTGACTTCGCCCTTTGAGATCTTCTTTGCGTCTTCAATAACCCGAGCTTGGGTCAGTTTTTGATTTTCCCGCACATCGTGTAACACCAATTGCGGTGGGGCCACTCTGGTAATGGTTCGTGAATGACTTTAACGCACAGGCCAGTAACTGCCAATTCACTCTTCCCACCACGCCCTTATCCGTAGCCACGTATGCTGCATGCATCAAGTGGGGTATGTAACGGAGGTGTGTGGTGCGGGAGAGCATCAAGGTAGGGGCCTGGTCTTCTTGGATTTGTGGGGGAGGACCGTGATCATCCACCGGGGAATCAGCCTCCACCCCCAGCTCGCCTATAAAAGGAAGAGCGGGGGAGGAGCGGAGGCATTCATCCTCACTCCTTTCCTCCTCCAATCCTGATTTCTTTGGGTTATGCCGAAAGGGATAGCCCGGGGCCAGGTTCCGGGTCCTAGCTTAGAGCTGGTGATGCTAAATGCTCGGGCTGATGCTTGGGGAGTGAGTCTGGTCCAGGTCCAGAGGTGGCGCAATGGGCGGACCATCCGTGGTGCAGGAGATGTCAAGCTTTCCCATTGTAGTGGAATGCTTGCCTCCTCTGTCTCGGCCGGTCATCTGGTGGGGAGCGTGGCACCTTGCCGTGAGCCACTGCAGCCCGTCGTCCTGGCGACCCAGTCCTCGAAGCCTTCTACGCTCGTCCGGGATGTAGGGCCTAGGGCCGTTGGTAATCCCAGCACTGCCCCTTCCGTCGGGCCCGGGGCTAATGTTGAAGAAGGGGGAGCGTTCCTGCCCGCCAAGGTGGGGAGCGGCGCACATCTAGCCCCCCGGCTATCTGGGCTGCTCGCCGTCTCCTCGAGAGAGGCGCTGGACCGAGAGGTCGGCATCTCCCTGGAGTGGTGTTGATGAAGATGAAGCCAGGGAAGACGGAGAAGGCGGGAGGCAGGCCGTCAGGTCAGAGTACGATCGCACCGACGCGTTCATCTCGTACTGGCGACCTGCCGCCTCGTCTTTCCGTCCTTCCCCTCCCTCCCCGGCACCATCATCACCGGCCTCTTGGCTGCCGGGGAGGAGGCCACTCTCTTGGTGCCTTCGCCTCCTCCAGCAGTCTTCCACCTGAGCCCCGGCGGTCCTCCCTGCCAGTGCTTACGCTGGGGCTTCTAACTGGTCTCGGAGGTGGTGACCAGGGCACCGTTGAGCTGCTCCTTCTGCCCTCCTCCTTCGCAATCTCATCACTCCTGATCTTGTCAAGCTGCGCCCGGCAGGCCCTGACGAGATTGGGGTGGCGTCTGCTTAGGCACCCCTCCCGTCTTCTTCTCTTCCCACCGCAATACCTAGGATAAGAGGGATAGGGAGAGGAGTTTACGGGGCACTTATCTTTTTTTTAATCTTAAATCTATAGGCACTTGCCAAATTTTAGTTCAAATAATGTAATCTCTTGAATCCATGTTTGTGTCCGGTAAGGTCTGTACTTGTTTGAAGCATATTAATGAAAAAGATAAACCTTGACGGGGACTCGTGCATGTATATGTCCATGCAGAGGTGGGATGCCTCTATATTTATAAGTAAACGAGTTTCCCCCGGCAGGCTACCCAGCCGGTACCCTCTATTTTGTTGCCGGGGAGTTAGGCCTACCGGGCACAAATCATGAAGAGGGACCAGCCCCCTGCCAGTCCTTTTTCAACAAAGGCCACTGCGACCACCCTGACCGAAGCAACGTTCGAGTCGAAGGGCGGGAGCACCTAAGTTTCAAAGGGTAGCAGGGTTTTCTCATGCACAAGTCTTTACTTACAGAACATGTATGGATACAAGGAAGAACTTATCTGTTTGGCTTGCTGGAGATCGCAGTGTAGGCTCATCTTCTTATCTTCTCTTGGGTTGAATCCACTATAGGAGCCTGCAGTTTATGCAGATTAAAATGATGCCAGATGCGATCTTATCTACATGAACATGCGATGCTCATGATATGCTTATGCATGCATGCAACTTGTCGGGGGCCCCTAGCGCTTCATTTATTTCTCTGTTGCTTAGGGTTTGCGCCTGGCTTTGTTCAAGGGGTTACATGCAACTGAGGCAAGGCCTGTACAAAAGGGTGGCTGCCGGGCAGGGCCCGACAGCCGCGCCTTACGGGTAGAACTTGCGGAGATGCTCAATGTTCCATGAGTTTTGCAATTGAATGCCATCTCCGGTCTCCAGACAGACTGCGCCAGGTCTGGTGACTCGTACTACCCGGTAAGGGCTTTCCCACTTCGGCGTCAACTTGTTTGTACCCTTGGCGGACTAAACGCGCCTAAGGACAAGGTCGCCTTCCTCAAAACACCGGGCATGAACCCTACGGCTGTGATAGCGGCGCAGGCCTTGCTGATAGCATGCAGCACGCGTAGCAGCCCGGAGACGGTTCTCCTCGAGAAGCACAGAGTCGTCACGCCGGTGCTGATCCTGCGCAAATTCATCGTAGGCAAGCACTCGAGGCGACCCGTAAATGAGTTCCTTGGGGATAACTGCTTCTGCCCCATAGACTAGGGAGAAGGGAGTCTGCCTAGTAGCTCGATTTGGTGTCGTTCTGAGGGACCAGAGAACCACCGGCAGCTCATTGATCCACCGCCTGCCGCACTTCTGCAGCTTATCAAATGTTCTTGTCTTGAGTCCTTGCAACACTTTAGCGTTCGCCCTCTCAGCTTGTCCATTGCTTCTGGGATGTGCAACAGAGGCAAATGAGATCTTGCTTCCGAGGGCATGAACATATTGCATGAAGGCATGACTCGTGAACTGGGTGCCGTTGTCGGTGATGATCCGGGCAGGGACCCCGAAGCGGCACACCAATCCTTTCAAGAACTTGATAGCTGACTGAGCAGTCACCTTTCTCACGGCATCAACTTCCAGCCACTTTGTAAACTTGTCGATTGCAATGAACAAGAATTCAAAGCCCCCGGCAGCTCGGGGGAAAGGGCCGAGGATATCGAGCCCCCAGACCAAAAACGACCATGACAAAGGGATTGTCTGAAGAGCTTGGGCAGGCAGATGGATGTTCTTGGAATGGAACTGGCAGGCTTCACACTTGGTGGCTAGCTTGACCGCATCTTGGAGGGCTGTGGGCCAATAGAATCCTTGCCGGAATACTTTCCCAACTAAAGCCCTTGATCCAATGTGGGAGCCACACATGCCTTTGTGTATTTCCGCCAGCAGTTCCTTTCCTCCATCCCGGCAAATGCACTTCAATTTCACACCGTTGGGCCTTCTTCTGTATAGTGTGTCATCGACAAACTGATACATACTGGCCCTCCGGGCTACTCTTTCAGCTTCTTCTTGCTCTTCGGGAAGTTCTCCGGTTTGGAGGAAATGGACTATGTGCCTTGCCCAAGTTGGAGCCTGGGGCTCGGCAACAAGGACTAGCGGCACATCCTCATCTGCGGGAGCGCGTTCCTCGACCGCGGGGACCAGTGGCCCGGCAGGAGGGCGCGGCCTTGCAATCGAAGGGGAGTTGTTTTCGGCAGGGTCCCTGCCAGGAGCCCCGAGGGGCTCTACCGGGAGAGGCTTACCGGAGTCCAATTTCCTCCTCTTTCGGGCCATTGTTGTCGGGGCTACGGAGGGCTGAGTAAGAAGGAGAACAAAAGTTCCTAGTTCCACAGGAAGCTTTTGCACAGCACACTTTGACAGATGATCAGCGATGCTGTTTTCCGCACGGGGTACATGCTCTGTTTGCAATCCGTCAAAGTGCTCCTCTAATCTTCTCACTTCCTCAACGTATACCTCCATCAATGGGCTTTGATAATCCTTGTTGACTTATCTCACCACAATTTGCGAGTCTCCTTGAATGATCAGCTTCTTGATTCCCAATTCGGTGGCAATCCTGAGCCCGGCAAGGAACCCTTCATACTCTGCTGTATTGTTGGTCGCCTCCTCCCGGGGAAAATGCATCTGGACGACGTACTTCAAGTGCTCTCTAGTGGGAGCATTGAGAAGCACACCAGCCCCCGGACCTTGTAGGGAGAAGGCACCGTCAAAATACATGATCCATTCTTGGGGCGCTTCCTTGCCGGGGATAACTGTTTCAAGCACTTCTTCATCAGGGGTTGGCGTCCATTTTGCAATAAACTCTGCTAATGCCCTGCTCTAAATCATTGATGTGCTTTCAAACTTCAGGCCAAAGCTAGATAACTCCAATGCCCATTCCACTATTCTGCCGGTAGCCTCTGGGTTTTGGAGTATCCTTTGCAACGGGAAGCGAGTGACAACAGTGATCTCACGGGCTTGGAAGTAGTGGCGTAGTTTCATTGAGGCCATGATAAGGCCAAAAATCAACTTTTGCACACTAGAGTACCTTGATCTAGCCCCCTGTAATAGGGAGCTGATGAAGTACATTGGGCGCTGCACTACTTTCTTCCTTGCCGCGTCCTTGGGGTTGCCTTCGCTGTCGTGCTCTTCTTTATCCTGATCCATATCTGACCCTGCCGGGCTGCTTTCTCTCTCTTTCCTGGATGGGACACTAGCTGAGGTTGCTGCTTCCTCTACTTCCCGCTGTGCCACCAGTGCTGCACTAACCACTTGATTGGTTGCCGCCAGATATAGTAGCAACGGCTCTTGTGGTTTGGGAGCAACCAAAGTGGGCACAGAGGACAAGTAGGCCTTCAAATCTCGCAGCGCTGCGTCTACTTTCGGGGTCCACTTCATGGTTTCTGCCTTCTTCAAAATTTTGAAGAATGGCAAGGCGCGTTCGGTAGACTTGGAGATGAATCTGCTAAGCGCGGCAACGCACCCCGTCAAACATCTCACATCCTTAACTGTCTTGGGTGCTTGAATCTGCTCGATAGCCTTGATCTTATCTGGGTTGGCTTCGATCCCACGGTGGGACACAAAGAAACCAAGTAGCTTGCCGGAGGGAACACCAAACACACACTTCTCCGGGTTCAGCTTCAAGTTGATCTTGCGCAGATTAGCAAATGTCTCTTCCAAATCTTGGATGAGGGTTGATCTGTCCTTGGTCTTGACCACAATATCATCCATATAAGCTTCAATGTTCCTGTGCAACTGTGGTTCAAAACCAACCTGGACTGCTCTTGCAAAAGTGGACCCGGCACACTTCAACCCGAAAGGCATGCGCACAAAGCAGTACGTACCACATGGGGTGATGAATGAGGTCTTTTCTTCATCTTCCTTGGACATAAATATCTGATGATACCCAGAGTATGCATCCAGAAAGGATAGCAAATCACACATGGAAGCGGAATCCACAATTTGGTCGATGCGCGGCAAGGGGAATGGGTCCTTCGGGCATGCCTTGTTTAGATCCGTGAAATCTATGCAAAGCCTCCATTTCCCATTAGCCTTGCGCACAACCACTGGGTTTGCTAACCATGTTGGGTGTAGTACTCCTCTGACCAGACCGGCTGCCTCAAGTTTCTTGATTTCCTCGGTAATGAACTGTTGCCGCTCCAAGGCCTGCTTCCGGACCTTCTGCTTGACGGGTCGGGCATGTGGGCAGATAGCAAGGTGGTGCTCGATTACCTCCCTGGGAACACCGGGGATATTAGATGGTTGCCAGGCAAACACATCGATATTCGCCCGTAGGAAGTCAACGAGCGCGCTTTCCTATTTGTCGTCAAGGGTGGCACTGATAGTAAAAGTACCATCAGCGCCAGCCAGCCCTGCCGGGACCTTTTTCACATGGGGTGCAGCAGCCTTGGACTTCTTGCTGTTGGAACTTTCCGGCACGTCGTCCACAGGCATAGCATACTCCGAAGAGGTATGCTTCCCGGACTCTTTGCTGGTGTCTCTGCTAGCCTTCTTCTTTCCTTTGATTTCCTTGGTGGGAACTGCGGCTTCCGTGGCCTCTGCCGCGACTGCATCCCGGTACATCTTATCCACGCAAATAATTGCGTCCTTCTTGTCTGATGGGATGGAAATGACACCCACTGGCCCTGGCATCTTCAAAGAGTTATAGGCCTAGTGGGATGCCGCCATGAATTTTGCCAAAGCTGGGCATCCAAGGATTCCATTATATGGCAGGGGGAGGTCGACCACATCAAACACAACCTTCTCAGTCCGGTAGTTCAACTCCCCTCCAAATGTCACTGGCAACGTGATCTTTCCCTTATGATGACTCCTACCGGGATTGACTCCTTGAAATGTTCCAGTAACCTTAAGCTCTTCCTCTGCTATCTGGAGTTTGTTGATAACCTTTGGGGAAATCAGATTCAAACCGGCCCCACCGTGAACCAACATCTTTGTGACTTTGAGGTTGCGAATCGTTGGTGAGACCAACAATGGCAAGCACCCTACTGCAGCGGTGCGGTCAGGATGGTCCTCTTCATCAAAGATGATGGGCGTGCGTGACCACTTGAGCGGCTTCCGAGAATCTGCCACTGGCTCCACGGCATTGACCTCACGCGCCCACTGTTTAAGTTGGCGGTGAGAGGAGTGCAAAGATGCACCGCCCCCCCCCCCCCCGGTCAATACACAGGGCGTCAGTGGCCTTCTGGAATTCCTGCTCGCTGGTTTCCTCTTCATTCCCTCCATCACTCTCAGCATTGCATTCCTCCTTCTCTCGGCCCCTGGCGGGTTTTCCTTGGTTTCGAGGAGCCTTGCCGGGGTGATTTGCTTCACCACCCCGGCCCTTCCCGCCAGTACCATTCTGACCTTTTTCTTTAACACGCTTCTCATATTCAGCCCTCTACTTCTTGACGAGCTGCTCAACCTGGTGACACTCTTGGAGATTGTGGCCCTTGGTCCGATGAATCTTGCAATACGGCCCATCGCCTTTCCTAGCCTTCTCGGCAGCTGCAGCCTCTCGACAGTCAGTGCACGCGGCAACTTCCTTGCCGGAGGCTTCGGTCTTAACCTTCTCACCGGTACTAGGCGTGCCCGATCTTTCAACGGTCATCACTGCCTTATCCTTGCGCTTCTTGTTCTTCTTCTTCTGACTGGTGGACTCGTCGTCCTCCTCTGAGTCGATGTCGATGCAATCTTCCTCTCCAGGGAGTTTCCTCCATTCCTCCACTCGAGCACATTTGTCCATGAAGGTGTAAAGCTCCTTCACAGTCTTGGGCAGCCGAACGTTCATCTTGGAGCGTATCCTGCGGTTGCTCATGTTGGATTGGAAAGCGGCTATCACAGCTGCCAGGTGGATATCTAGGATATTTCTGTGTACTTGGCTGAATCTCTGCAAGTACTTTTGAAGAGACTCTCCTTCTTTCTGCTGGAGAAGCTGCAAATCGCTGGGCCGCCCTGGTTCTTGATGGCCACCCGTGAAGGCGCCAATGAACTCATGGCACAGGTCAGCCTAGGTCGAAATTGAGTTCTCCGGCAGGTGCATCAGCCAAGACCTCACATTTGACTTGAGTGCCAAAGGGAAGTAATTGGCGAATACCTTCTCATCTCTTCCCCCGGCATCTTGAACAGCGATGGTGTAGATGCTCAAGAACTCTGCCGGGTTCAGCCTCCCATCATACTTCTTTGGAATCTCTGGCTTAAACGTGCGAGCGGATGGCCAACGGACTTGCCGCAGCTCTCGGGTGAAAGCAGGTCACCCAACCTCGAAAGACAGGCACCCGCCGTCTCTGAGTGCCGGTTCGTCGACGTCGAGGCCATCGCACCCATTGGACTGGCGGTGGTTGTCGCGGTGTTGCTCGACGACGACGCGCGCGCCTTCCCTCCGCTCGTCCTCCGGGGCTCGTCGTTGGCCTGGACGCGCTTGAGGGTCAGAAGAGGCCATCGAGACGTCATCTGGTTCTTGGTTTCATGGCTCCCGCGCTGGCTGCCGTGGTGGGGATTGCACCATGGCGGTGGCCCCTTCCGTATGGCCAGCAGCACGGGCCGTCGTTGCTGCTTGGGGAGGCCGTGGCGGGCCAGCTCGCTGTGATCCTCCCGCTTCGGCGAAGTCAATCAAGCTTTGGATGGTGGCTCGCCACTCATCCATCTGACCGGCTGCCGGCGGGAATCTCAACAGTAGTTGAGCCTGTGCCATGGCCTCTGAGGCAGTGCTCGGCATAGGTGATGATGATGTAGATCGCGGTGTCGCTCGGCTTCTGACGGTGCCGGTAGCAAACGCGTCGCGCCCTCGTTGTTGCAAACCAGCCGCTTGGATGGCATGGTGACGATGGGGAGGTGCTTGAAGGCCAGCGGCTCCGCTGGGCACAGTAACTGGGTCAGCTCATTCTGGAGGCGGCGCATGCCCTGCGGTCGCGCCTGCGGTGGGGGCGGCCGGAGGGTTGCGATTCACCCCAGAACGAGCGCCACCACTGCGGTTGTGCCCTTCGGCGAGGGGAAGAGGTGCAGGCGGAATAAGCCCTCCACTCGTACCTCATGGAGCATGGCCGCTGGGATGTTGCTGATGTTGTCCTTTCCCGGTGCTTCCCGTTCCTGCTTTGGCCGTGGGGGAGGTGGTAACAACGCCGCCTGCGCCTTCACATCCCCCGCAGCTTCCACATCCTCGCGCGTCCCCGCACTCCCCGCGACATCAGCGGTCACGGGCGGCGGAGCATTCGAGATGGACGGGTGATTTGCTGCTCCAGACTTCTTCTTGGGCGCCATAGTGGATGACGCCGTCAATGACGAGAATGGCGATGAAGATGACGCGCTATTGACGCTCTCGGGTTCGCGCAAGTGATCCCCCTACCTGGTGCGCCAAAGATGTCGTGGGAAACCACGGCCACCTATGGGGCCATGAGCCCCTTTTGGTTCAGCGGGGGGATGGGCACGTTGCACAAAGAGCGGAGAAGCGTCACACAGCGCGGCAGAGATCACACGGGCAGTTTTTACCTAGGTTCGGGCCGCCGTGAGGCGTAAAATATTACTCCTACTTTGGTGGATTGATGGTGGAAAAATGGTGGATGAATGCAACGCTCTTGCCCGGCAAGGTCGCCTAGGGGCGAGAGCAGCTACGCGCGTATGAGTGTGTAAGGGTCCGGATCCACCAACCCTTTCTATGGTCGCCATGGGCCTCCTTTTATAGATCAAGGGGTCACCACAGTGGCAAATCAGTCATTACATACTGATTAGATAGCAAACAGTGCTATCATACCTAACTCTGCAGGCTGACAGAGCGCATTAAATGCGCCGCTTAACGTCGCATCTTAGCTTGCCCAGCCGGCCCTGCCGGGCTATTTTGCCAGCTTCGCGCCTGCTTGCTTGACACGTCTCAGGACGGGTGTCGCCTGGGGGTATTTTCTCTAGGAAGCGGCTACCATGTGGCAAAGAGCAGCCACTTAGTCACTTTGGAGCTTGACACCGCGCTGATCGATGACGTGCGTCGTGATGAGGTGCTGCGGTAGAGTGGTTTGCCTCCGTAAGCCCCGGCAGGCCTACCAGGACGATCTGGAGACTTGCTTCCGGGGCAAACCCAACATTGCCAGGCTCACCTGTCCGGCAAGGGAGGTTCTTTCCTTAGCGATATCTTGCTTCTCTGGCTCATCTTGGTCTTCTTGATCTGCACTTTGGTCCTGCCAAAGAATTGATCCCTCGTGTTGTGATCTGACCTTGGTGTTGTAATCTTGTCCTTGGGCCTGTGCACAGTCTGGGCAACGGACCCAAGGTTTGTTGCACCGACAAGCCCCTGCAGTATTCAAAAAGATTCTACCAAGGATAATTGACATGTTGTCATCCTCGGGCATATCAAGTATAACAAAGTTTGTTAAGATAGTAACACTTGCAACTACGACGGGCACATCCTCACAAATACCGATTGGTATGGCAGTTGATTTGTCAGCCATTTGCAATGATATTTTAGTAGGTGTGAGTTTATTCAAATCAAGTCTTTTGTATAAATAGAAAGGCATAACACTAACACCGGATCCCAAATCACATAAGGCAGTTTTGCCATAACTTGTTTTAATGGAGCATTGTATAGTTGGTATTCCTAGATCTCCTAGTTTTTTAGGTACTCTATCCTTAAAAGAATAATCTGCAAGCATGGTGGATATTTCAGCTTTAGGTATTTTTCTTTAATTGGTGACAATATCTTTCGTATATTTAGCATAAGGGGCCATCTTCAAAATATCAGTCAAACAAGTACGCAAAAAGACTGGCATAAGCATTTCAGCAAAATGTTGAAATTCTTCCTCATCCTTATTCTTAGATGGTTTAGGTGGAAAGGGCATGGGTTTATGAACCCATGGTTCTCTTTCTTTACCATGTTTTCTAGCAACAAAGTCTCTTTTATCGTAACATTTATTTTTAGCTGGTGGGTTATCAAGATCAACAGCAGGTTCTATTTCAACATCATTGTCAGGTTCCTTATCATTATCTGGTTGAGCATCGACATGAACATCATCATTGTCATTTTCATTATCACTAGGTAAATGTTCATTACCAGATTGTGTTTCAGCATGAGAAATATAGACATCATTATTATCCTTAGAAGGTTTTTCTACCTCAGGTTCACTAGAAGTATGCAAAGTCCTATCATTTTTCTTTTTCTATTTGGATGGACTAGGTGCATCTACGTTGATTCTTTGAGACTCTTGTTCAATTCTTTTAGGGTGACCTTCAAGATAAAGTGGCTCCTGAGTCATTCTACCTCCTCTAGTCATTACTCTAATAGCATGATCATTTATGTAGTTACTCATTTCATTAAGCAATTCACTTTGAGATTTAGCAACTTGTTCTAGCTGGGTTTAAACCATAGATGCATGTTTACTTACACTTTGACACCATTAACAATTCTAAACAACATGTCACTTACGCGATCAATCATGTAAGCATTTCGTTTCAATTGTTTCATAACATTTGCATTAAAATGATCTTGCTTAATAATATAGTTTTCAAATTCATGCAAGCATTGTCTAGGAGATTTATTATAAGGAATATCACCTTCATCAAATTTATTAAGAGAATTTACCTCCGCCACCTATGGTGGTGTGTCAAGACCATGTATTTCCTCAATAGCTGGTAAATTCTTAACATCTTTAGCTTTAATACATTTTTCCTTCATACATTTCTTAGCCTCTTGCATATCTTCAGGACTGAGAAATAAAATACCCCTCTTCTTAGGAGTGGGTTTAGGCGGTGGTTCAGGAAGTGTCCAATCATTATCATTCTTTAATATATTATTCAATAATTCTTTCGCTTGTTCAATAGTTTGTTCCCTGAAAACACAACCAGCACAACTATCTTGGTAGTCCCTAGAAGCATCGGTTAGTCCATTATAGAAAATATCAAGTATTTCATTTTTCTTAAGAGGATGATCAGGCAAAGCATTAAGTAATTGGAGAAGCCTCCCCCAAGCTTGAGGGAGATTCTCTTCTTCAAATTGGACAAAGTTAAATATTTTCTATAAGGTAGCTTGTTTCTTATGAGGAGGAAAATATTTTTCAGAGAAGTAATAAATCATATCCTGGGGACTACGCACACAACCCGGAGCAAGAGTATTATACCATATCTTAGCATCACCCTTTAATGAGAATGGAAATAACTTAAGAATATAGTAATAGCGAATTTTTTTCTCATGAGAAAATAGGGTGGCTATATCGTTTAATTTAGTAATATGTGCCACAATAATTTCAGTTTCATAGCCATGGAAAGGATCAGATTCAACCAAAGTAATTAACTATGGGTCGATAGAGAATTCATAATCCTTATCAGTAATAAAGATAGGTGACGTAGCAAACTTAGGATCATATTTCATTCTAGCATTCAAAGATTTTTCTTTCAACTTGCATAGTAATTTATTAAGATCATCTCTATCCTTACAAGCAAGAAAATCCCTAGCAACCTCTCCTTCCGTAACATAACCCTCAGGTATCTTAGGCAATTCATATCTTGGAGAGCTAGGTCAAATAGGTGTTTCATAATTTTTAGTCTCAATAATTTCATCAGTTTCAGTAATTTCATCGGTTTCAGCATTCTCAATTTCCTTAGCTCTAGCAAGTTGTTCATCAAGAAATTCACCTAGTGGCATAGTCTTATCAAGCAGAGTACTACCATCATCAAAAGCATCATTCATAGCAGAAGTAGCATCATCAATTACTTGCGACATATCAAAATTAATAGCAGGTGGTGTTGTTGCAAGATTACTCAAAACAGAAGGTGAATCAAGTGCAGAGCTAGATAACAGTTCCTTACCTCCCCTCGTGTTAGAGGGAACGATCTTGGTTCAATCATCCTTAAGATTCTTCATAGTGATCAACAGATATAATTCCCAAGTGACTCAACAAATATAGCTATGCTCCCCGGCAACGGTGCCAGAAAAAGGTCTTGATAACCCACAAGTATAAGGATCGCAATAGTTTTCAAGGGTAGAGTATTCAACCCAAATTTATTGATTTGACACAAGGGGAGCCAAAGAATATTTGTAAGTATTAGCAGTTGAGTTGTCAATCCAACCACACTTGGAGACTAAATATGTGCAATGGAGTGATCAGTAGCACTGTAGTATGATAGGTTGATAGCAGTGGTAATAGTAGCAACAGTAACGGTAGCAGCAGTAGCAGTAATTTTGTAGCAATTGTGATAGTAACAGCAAGAGTAGTAACTTAGCAAAGATCAATATGTGAAAAGGTCGTAGGCATTGGATCGGTGATTTCGTTGGATAATATTCATTATATAAAAGTTATAACCTAGGGTGACACAAAACTAGCTCCAATTCATCAATGTAATGTAGGCATGTATTCCGTATATAGTCATACGTGCTTATGGAAAAGAACTTGCATGACATCTTTCGTCCTACCCTCCCATGGCAGCGGGGTCCATAAGGAAACTAAGGGATATTAAGGCCTCCTTTTGATAGAGAACCGAAACAAAGCATTAACACATAGTGAATACATGAACTCCTCAAATTACGATAATCACCAGAAAGAATCCCAATTATTGCCACCTTGGGGTATGCGGATCATAACACGTAATAGGTGCGTATAACTTGGATGGTAGGATCAAGAACACAAATATATTGGTGAAAACATAAATGGTTCAGATCTGAAATCATGGCACTCGGGCCCTAGTGACAAGCATTAGGCATAGCAAAGTCATAGCAACATCAATCTCAGAACATAGTGGATACTAGGGATCAAGCCCTAACAAAACTAACTCAATTACATGACAAATCTCATCCAACCCATCACCATCCAGCAAGCCTACGAAAGAATTACTCACTCCTGGCGGTGAGCATCATGAAATTGGTGATGGAGGATGGTTGATGATGACGAAGCCGGAAGATCCCGCTCTCTGGAGCCCGAACGGACTCCAGATCTGGCCTCCCGATGAAGAAGAGGAGGTGGCAGCGGCTCCGTATCGTAAAATGCGATGAAACTTTCTCTCCTATTTTTTTCTCGGGAAATCCAAAATTATAGTGTCGGAATTAGGGTCAGCGGAGCCTCATGGGGCCCACTACCCACCAGTGCGCGCCCTAGCAGGTGGGGCGCCCTGGAGCATAGTGGGAAGCAGCCCCCCTCTAGTGGTTCTTTGCTCCAGTATTTTTCTTTTATTCCAAAATAAAACTCCAAAAAGTTTCGTCCAATCCCGAGAACTTTTATTTCTGCAAAAAACAACACCATTGTAGTTCTGCTGAAAACAGCGTCAGTCCAAGTTAGTTTCATTCAAATCATGCACATTGGAGTCCAAAACGAGAGCAAAAGTGATTGGAAAAGTAGATACGACGGAGACATATTAGGCTGCCATGGTCCTCGGCTTGTCTTGGCCGAGCTGGCGGGCAAGCCATTCATCTCGAATGTTATTTTGCAATGTCATGATGGCTTCAGCGTCGGAGCAGTCAATGATCTGGTTCTTTTTAGTGAGGAACCTATTCCAGAACTTCCGAGCTGATTCGCCTGGCTGCTGGGTGACACGGCTGAGGTCTTCAGCGTCCGGAGGTTGGACGTAAGTGCCCTGGAAGTTTGCCCAAAAAGCGTCTGCAAGGGCTTCCCAGCTACCAATAGAATGAGGCGGTAGGCTGTTAAGCCAATGCCTAACCGGCCCCTTTAGCTTGAGCGGCAAGTATTTAATGGCATGGAAGTTGTCTCCGCTGGCCATGTGTATGTGGATAAGGAAATCTTCAATCCATACTGCAGGGTCTGTAGTTCCATCATATGACTCTATGTTGATGGGCTTAAACCCTTCTGGAAACTGGTGTTACATGACCCTATCTATAAAAGAGATGGGGTGGGCTGGACCTCAGAATCGGGTGGTGTCCCGTCAGTGGTCGGGCGAGAGCCGTGTGTAGGGTTGATTTCGAGCACAGTCGTTCCTGTCCATCCAGGCGTCGTAGCCGTCTGGCCCGACGGGCGCGCATCCTCTTGATCCGTAGATGGACCGAGGAGGTGCCCTGTTTGCCTCAATGTGACATCAAACGTCATGAGGGTCTAGGTAGTCCATGGGGTCCTTGCCATAGCGGCGTGGAGGTGGTCGAGTGTTGAGGTTTTCCCACATTGGCCTGTCCCGACCCTTAGGGGGTCAGTCAGGCTTATCGGCGGCTAGCTCCTCATCAAACTCCGGCAGCAGACGCCTACGTGGGTATGATTTTGGCGCACTATGGTGCCGGTCTTCTAGATCTTGCTCGGCAGAGAGCACTTCGACCCACTTTTCGTTTAGTGCATTGGTGTTAGCTTGCAGCTACTGCTGCTTTCGTTTCATGCTCCGAGTTGTGGCAATGAGGCGCCACCGGAAGTGCTCTTGTTCGAAAGGGTCTTCGTGGATGACGTAGTCCTCGGTACCAAGGCTATCATCTTCCTAAGATTCCGGCATCTAGTTGTCGTCGACCCCTTCAAAGAGGTCGTCGGGATCTAAGTCCTCGAGATGTCCTTCAGGTGTGTTGTTCCGTACTAGGGAGGCTTTAAAGTCCTCCTCCGGGTTGTCGGCGTCACCGGCTCTGCGGCGCCATTGTCGGTGGTAGCATTGTTACCGCTAGGTTCCCCATTGTTGCCCCTTCTACGTCTGCGCCGACGTCTTGGAGGGGAATTGGGGGTGTCAACCATGTAGACATCACAGGTGGATGTTGCAGTCCACCTGCCAATGTTTACCAAAGGCGAGGTGTTTTCTGTGGGGCCATCGGCATCTTCATCCATGTCCGTGGCCTCATCATAGTTCAGCACGTCGGTTAAATCATCGATCATGGCGACTAGGTGGGTGGTGGGTGGGATGTAAATTTCCCGATCGTCGGCTTTAAGTCCGATCTGATCATAAACCGAAGTCTTACCATCTAAGATAGACATGCTCTGGATACGGTCGAGCATCTTATTGAGGTGGGATAGCTCTTCGAAATTTATTACTTGGTTACAAGCGGGGCTCAAAGTATGTCCGGCGTATGATTCGATGTATCTTTGGTGCAAAGGGGATCCGAAGGCGATTCCGGATCCTGTGTCGGGGTCGGCTCTAGGCCTGACGCAGCTTCAGAGGCGGGAGTCGGATCTATGTCCGGGTCAGAGATCGAAAGGAGACCGTCCGGAGTTGCTATGCCGGGGGTCTCTGTTGACACTAAGGGTCCTGGCCCGACGTCCTTGGTAGAGATCAGTTCCGGAGTCAAGCCTCCGGAGACAGGTGGGTCCTCAATCTGGCCGGGAGTCCAGCCTGACAGGACGAGTGCGACATGGGAATCTGCGGTGTACTCAAGGCCGCTGAAGGTCACGATCCGTCCTGGGGCGTGGTTTCTGATAGAGGCCAGATGGCCCATCGGGTCGGCATAGAAGATCATATTGCCGAACACAAAAATTTGGCCGGGGGCATAAACACTCCCATGACCGTTGCCACAGTTGATTTGTAGATGAGCCATCGATACTTCTGTTGATCTCACAGCGGAACTCTCAATGAAAGCACCAGTGTCAGTTTCAAAACCGGAAGACCTCGGGATAGGGGGTCCCGAGCTGTGGATCTCGAACAGAGGGTAACAGGAATAGAGAGACGATGTTTTACCCAGGTTCGGGCCCTCTTGATGGAGGTAAAACCCTACGTCCTGCTCTTGTTTACATTAATAGAGATGTATCAAGTACATAGTTGATCTA
The DNA here is from genome assembly GCA_011799875.1 of Thinopyrum elongatum. Lineage (NCBI taxonomy): Eukaryota > Viridiplantae > Streptophyta > Magnoliopsida > Poales > Poaceae > Thinopyrum > Thinopyrum elongatum. Next base: position 165,924,216 of record CM022300.1, on the reverse strand, counting down.
CCTCGAGATCATAAGATGTGGTCTAACTCTAGAGTCTTGTGGTCATCACAACTAGGTGGCCGCTTGAATGGGGTTGATCGGGAACGAAGGACACAAGTTTACCCAGGTTCGGCCCGTCACAGTGGAGGTAAAGAGCTACTTCCTACTTGATTGATATTGCTGGAGATCTTGATTACAAGGATGCAGATTTGATAATCTAGCTCTCGAGAGATTGCAACTTAAGTCATTTCATCGTAGGAGCTCCCCTTTATATAACAGGTTGAGCCCCTAGGTTTACAGAAGAATCTGGGTTACACTATCAACCCGTGTCATACTCTAATTCCTATCTATCTTGCCTTCCAAGCTAAGGAAATTCCTTCATATGGCCCTTCTCCATAAGCTGGCCCACTTGATCCTTTATAAGCCGGCCCTTAGTCGGGTCATACTATGGGCCTTCAGCCCTTTCCTTGTCACGCCACTATGACCTGGGGAACAGTATGACCCATTGTGCCTTCGGCCCCCTACTGGGTCCTACCTTGAGCCGGGTCTTGGTCGTGGGGAATATACCCAACATTAGGCCCCAGTTTAGCTTGGATTTATTCATGGTAAACTTTACCCTAAAAATAAGACAAGGAAAACAAGAAACATGAAGATTAAGTGTCGAGTCTGCTTTCCTGAGCCGGCTTCTCCTCATCTCTTTGACCGTCATCATTTCTGTTCCGGGTAAATAGCTTTGCCAGGTCACGCAACTTATTCCAAACTTAGTGTTTCTTTTCCATCTCATATTGTGACATCACCCCACTGGTTTTCCGAAATCCACGCATCACATCATAACGGATCTTTGAATGGATTTGTATTGCCTTGTCAAGCATGAGAATCGAGGAGCTTTCTTGGCCACAATTGATTGCGCCCCTGGGTTTTCGCACTTGTCGTTTCGGGTCCTCCCTCTTTATAAATAGTGCGGCACACCCCAGGGCTCACTTTTATTCTCTCTCGCCTCCTGCCCTTCTTCTTCCTCTCGCATCCAACATACTGCACCACCTTGAGCTCGCCGCTCCATCAAGTCAGTGACCCTACTAGCGAGGACGTCGTCGCCGGAGCTCATCGGAGATGCCACAACCTTGTTGTCAACCTTCAGCAGCTTCGACCCCTCTTCACAGATCTGTGAGCACTCCATTACTCATTCATGCTATTGTAGTTCATGCAAATCTCGTCGGATTTTATCTCAAACAGGGTCGTAGATCCAATCTAGCAGCAAACAACCACCCGTACGGCATTTACCCACTGTTGTGATGTAGTCTGTCTCATTTTAGATCCTCTTTGTCATGTTCAATAGACCCCATTGTTGCTTCTTTACCTTGCGTTTCCGCCATAACTTTGGTTTTTTATTTTATTTTTTGAGCATTTTCTAGATCCACAGACATAGCTAACTTTGAACATTTCTTGTCTATGATTGCTTTGACCTGGATATCACTTCATCACTTGTCAAATTGTAAACTACATTGAAGATTTTTGTCGGCTCGAACTATTGCCAGCTCATAGATCATAACAATTTGTAGATATTTTGTAGACCTCTGCTCTCTTTGATAGTCATAACCCGGGTATTTTTAGCCGGCTTTGTAATTTATCTTGCCACTGTCGTAACCCGGAATACCATCATAATTTTGCTGGCTTGCACTTTGTGTAACTGCTCAGCCGGCTTATATTTTGTTTCTCATACTTTGTAGTTGAACCTCCACTGCAATTGAACTCATGGCTCCTAAAACCAACAAGGAGGTCAACTGGACCAAATAAAACATGTCTGCACTTAGGCTGTAGAATCTAGTGAACTCCGGGTTGCTTCCAGCCCTAGGTGAAATTGAATGGCATGCACCCGATGAAGAAATCCATCCTTAGCCGGGTCAGAATGAGATCATCATATCTGGCGACCACCTGGACAGGGGCTTCCGTCCTCCAAGCTCAAATTCTTCCGCGATGTACTTCATCACTTCGCCATTACGCCTCAAGACCTTGGTTCCCTTCTCCATTCTAAACTTGAGGCAATTTCAAGTATGTTGTGAAGTATATCTCCAAATGGAGCCGTATGTCAGCCTCTTCCAAGATTTTTTCTATCTCAATCATCAAACAGAGTGCAAAGGAGGACCAAATATAGAATTTGGAGGGGTTACCATCCAAAGTAAAAAAAACTCAGCCTTCCCTGGGGTAAAGCCGGCAAGCCATCCTAAAGGATGGCAGAAGTCCTAGTTTTACTGCAAAGATACTTCTCCAACATACCAACGTCAGTTGTCGGGTTATCACTTGGACCGGATTAATGCTTCAACCTTGTTTCCGGGCTTCGCCTCCCAAGCAGAAAGGGAAGCATTGCAGCCCTTATACTCAAGGATAAACGCTTTGACAACTCATGGCCTCACTAGAGTTGATCTGACCCAGTGTTGGATGAGCTGGTGAATCCAACCCCTCAGCCTAAGGGGACGGTTCATGCATACCTACACAGGCGAGCCAGAAAATGGACTGCGGTTTAGCTAGATCAATTTAACGGTCGTGGAGCTTTCAAAATCTACCAAGAAACTCCTTGGTGAGACCTGGGAGGCAATTGATATCGTTGGCATGACTCCTTTCTTCACAGGCAACCCAGCACCTCCGATGAGTCATCTTTTTAAAAAAAATCATTTGTCCTGGATATATAATCTTATTGCTTTATTTAATATACTGGCTTGTCATCTGCCCAGGAGCATTCTGAATGATGGAAAACTGAACCTCGAGTTCCCACTCATCCCAAGGATTCCAACGCAGAAGAGTTGGACAATGAGGAAGAATCTGAGGTAGAACTCAACTCACTTGGTCATCTTTTTAATGAACTTGCTGACGCCCCCTCTCCTTAGGAGCAAGTTGAATCCAGTCGAGCCGGCGAAGCTGAGGTAATCCCATCTCCCGACTTGGAACCGATTGTCCGGAAGAAAAAGAGATGGGCGATCCGAAAGGTACCATTTTCACATCCAGATGCTCACTTAGACCCACAATTTCTTTTGAAGAAAACTCAGTACGCCGGTACCTCAAAGCGGAAGACCCGGAGGGATTCCAGAGAATTGGCAGAAGGCTTACGAAATGCACCAGCTCGACGTAAGGCACGAGTTAAGGTGCCATACAGCCCAACTTCTTTGCACCCTCGAGCCGGCCAACTCAAGGAGCCTCTCCATCCATCTGATTTAGACTACCAGCTGACGTCGCCATCATCTGATGAGTCCAGCGCTACCCAAGTGTTGGCTTTAGTCATCAACCGCAGGTAAATATTTCAAACTCATATTACTTCTTTTTGTACCTGTCTTCTTATGACCCCTCTTTATCAGACCTCAGTGCTAAAGCTTTTGTTAAGAACAAACCTGGCGGGTCAACTTCTGCTATAGTGGAGACTAAAGTTCCTTCTCGGGACCAGTTGCCAGATAACCCGGAGATCTAGGACAAGCCAGATGACATGGATAAGCCATCTGGTGAAGATGAGCCGGTTGATGAAGATGAGTCGACTCACCAAAATGACCCGACGAGTCATGCCCGTGTGTCCACTCATGTAAGAGAAAATCCAGAAGATAACCCGGTGGACGTTGAGCTGGTGACCAAGACACAATATGATGTGGTCGTTACTGGTGAACACCAAGGCCCGGCTCTTGATACTTCGATGGCCTTGGCTAAAATTATAACAAAAAATGAGTCGCCAAGTAAAGAGAAAGGGAAAGCCATCCTTCAGTTTCAATCCTTTAAGATCTGGATGTAGGATCCCTGCATCAAGGATATCTAACCCGGCTGTCTGAGAGTCGGGATATGGAAATTACTATGGTCAACACTCTGAAACGAAAATATGAGGTATGCCTTATTGTTTTTCTTCCTTATGTATATACATGTAGCCCCGGTGTCTTAAGTAGAGAATGTAGTGATATGCTTGAGACTTGCTTTCATGAAACTTTGGAGAGAAAACAGGGTTAAGGTTGTTGACACGTCATTGCCATGGTGCAACCATAGCCCCCAAGGGCCGGCTCATTATGCAATAATGAGCTGGGACTTGTATAAGTATGAAAGTGAGAAATATGTATCCCCCAAGGACCGGCTCATCATTGTGTGATGGGCCGGGTCTTCAAATATATGTAGATGTAGAATGACAATGCATTAGCCCCCAAGTGTCATGTTGAGTGCTTGCAGGTACATGAGACTTGACATAACAATAGTCTGAAACTGACTGGTGTAGCCCCCAAGTGTTGGGTTGATCGCCCGCGGTGACTCGGGACTTATTCATAAGATGTCAAACTTTAATAGTGTAGCCCCCAAGGGCCGGGTCTTTTACTTGCGGCGACTCGGGACTATCACTAAATGCCTGACCTTGTGAATCTTAAATGCAGGATATGCTGAACTAGGCCGAGTCACAAGTTGCCAGCTTACAGAAAGAACTAAAGAAAGAGAAAAAAATTGTGAGAAAGGGCAGAAAACCTTTCTTCAGATTTCCACAAGTCACTGCTTTCTGTGATAGACACCTTGGCAAAGACGAAGGCTGCCTTTGATGAAGAGAGAGTTGCGCTATTAAAGCGTGCTCAAGAGTTCGAGTTAAAACTCGAGTCGGTGAATCAAGAGCTGGCAACTTTGAAGGGCCAGATTACGGAGATGTAACATAGCCATCTTTGGTAAGTATAAGATCTTGCAAGATGCTTATTATTGCCTGCTTAATATGTTTAGTCGGGTCACTAACATGTGTTTATGTGTATCCACAGGCAAGATACATCATAACGTGCTGGAACTCCCTCTGGTCAAGCTGAAAGCTATCTATAAATTCCTTGAGCAGGTGTATGTGGGTGGTGCGAAGTGCATCATGATAGTCAAAAATACTAAGGCACCACCACACTATATCATGGATATGCTTAGAGAACCTCCACTGTGCCAGAGTGGATCAAAGAGTTGAAGAGGGCGGCTTCTCGTCAAGGGGCCCTTTATTCTCTGGCACGTGCGAAAGCTTATCTCCCAAAGCTAGACCCGGCTCAACTGGTTGACAGGTTCCCAGAGTTCAACGTGGATAACATGCCTTTTACAGAAAAGGATTATCTGCGGTGCGTGAAGGAGACCCGGGTGGCGGCAACGAAAATTGCTGAGGAACCAGACTTGACAAAGTTCCAAGCCGGGTATTTAGAAGCCGACAAATGCATGAGTCTTCCCAACCCATAGTCTGTGGAGCTGATTTTTCCTCATAAGCAAAACTTCGCTTCTGATGTCAACACTTCAACTGTGATGAGAGAAGACTCGATTTTTTAAGCTTTATCATCAATTCAGTGGGTGGCTGCCAACCCCCAGACAGGAGCAGAAGACTCGGCCCCTGAAGGTCCAAAAGAGACTGCAAAGTCTGACCTGGCTGCAACTGCCATTGAAGGAAGGCGCGGGAATGTCAACTCGGAGAGCTCCATTGCCGGCTCGCGGCAATAAACTTTGCGAATTGTGATACTTGTTGGAAAAAATTATTAAAAATAGCCCAAATGTGGCTTGTAATAGTTGGGAGAAAAAACTTTGTAATCTGTCAATGCCTTCATGCATTGAGTAAGTTTAAATATTGAGCCCATGATAAGCTGATGAAAAATATATGTTGATCATGCCTTTTTGCTCAACCCAACAATTTGTATTTTATGTCTTTGTGATTGAAATCCTTGGCTGTGTTTGTAGAACAACCTGGAAAATATATGAGAAATCCATAAGTGTTGTAGTATACTATGGAGCATAAGTTGAATTGCTCAAGACCCGGCCAATTTCATGATAAGGTATGTACAAAAACTGAAGCCAATGGCTTTAAGTATAATATGGCCTGCGGTGTGCAATATTCTAGGGCCTGCTTGTCTCCTCTTCAGAGGTACGTGACTTGTTTGCTTCAAGTATATCAATAAGATAATATGACCCGTTGTGTAGACTCTTGCTGATGACGAAGGTTCCTTCCCACGGAGGTGAAAGCTTATGCATACCTGTCTGTTCTTGTATTAGACGGAGCACTAAGTCACCTTCCTGGAAGGTACGACTTCTGACTCTACGGCTATGATAGCGACATAGGTCTTGCTGATATATCGTTGATTGAGACGCTGCAAGATCGCGTTCTTCTTCCAAACCATCCAGGGAGTCTTGTCGAGCAATCTCATTATCTGCTTCAAAGTATGCTGCTACCCGGGGGAGTCGTGATGAATATCGCCTCGAAGTATGGCTTCTGCACCATAGACCAGGAGGAACGGCGTGTAGCTAGTTGACCTGTTGGGAGTAGTTTGTATGCTCCATAACATGGCTGGCAGTTCCTTGACCCAGCAACTAGGGGTACGTTCAAGGGGCGCCATAAGCCTTGGCTTAATACCGCGCAATAATTCCTGATTAGCATGCTCTGCCTGTCCATTGGACTATGGATGTGCCACAGCAGCTAGATCAAGCCGAATATGTTCTCTCTGACAAAACTACTTCATAGCTCCCTTTGAGAGATTGGTGCCATTATCAGTAATGATGTTGTGCGGGTATCCAAAGCAAAAGATTAGTTTCTTTAGGAATTTAACTATTGTTGCTGCATCACAATTGCTGATCGGCTCTGCTTTAACCCACTTGGTGAATTTATCAGTTACAACCAAGAGGTGAGACTTTTTATCCTTTGATGGTTTAAAAGGACCAACCATATCAAGCCCCCAGACCGCAAAGGGCCAAGTGATTGGGATCATCCATAGTTCCTGAGCTGGCACATGAGCTTGCGTGCAAATCTCTGGCAGCCATCACACTTGCAAATTATATCATCTATGTTTGTGTGGGCTGTAAGCCAGTAGAAACCCTGCCGGAAAGCTTTCGCCATCAAAGACCGTGAGCCGGCATGATGCCCGCAATCACCAGAATGAATATCATTGAGAATTTCACTGCCTTCCTCAGGAGAAACACGACATTGAAAACACCTGTAATACTTCTCCTGTAACTCGCCATTGACGATGGTCATGGACTTGGATTGCCTGATAATCTGTCGGGCAATGATTTCCTCTTTAGGGAGCTTGCCATGAGTGAGATAAGCCAGATAAGGAACTGTCCAATCCGGTATTGCACGGATAGCAGCCACCAACTATGCTTCCGGGTCAGGAATAGTGATGTCTTCCTTTGTTGGCAGCTTGACTGATGGATTATGCAGAACACCGAGGAAAACATTTGGAGGGACTGGCTTGCGCTGAGATCCTAGAGGAGACAACACATCTGCGGCCTCATTGATCCAGCGATCAATGTGATCGACCTAATATCCCTTGAAGTGTCCTGCGATGACTGTCACAGCATGCCTGTAAGACGCCATGAGGGGGTCTTTGGAGTCCCATGTCCCGGAAACTTGCTGAGCGACCAAATCTGAGTCGCCCAGACACTTGACCTGGTTGAGGTTCATCTCCTTAGACATACGGAGACCATGAAGCAAAGTTTCGTACTCAGCTGCATTGTTAGTACAGGAAACATGAGCCTCAAAACATAACAAAACTTATCACCTCTTGGAGATGTTATGATGACTCCAACCCCCAAGCCTTCCAATTGTCTGGATCCATCAAAGTGTAGCGTCCAATATGTATTGTCTGGCTTCTCTTCAGGGACTTGCAACTCAGTCCAATCATTGATGAAATCAACCAAAGCTTGAGTTTGATGGCTATCCGTGGCACATAGTTTAGATGATGTGAGCCAAACTCGATAGCCCACTTTGCAACCCGGCATGTGGCTTCCCTGTTCTGAATGATATCTCCTAGAGGTGCGGAACTGACCACAGTGAAAGGGATGTTCCTGGAAATAGTGCTTCAGTTTTCGACTGGCCATGAAGACACCAAAAACCAGCTTCTGCCAACATGGGTAGCGCTATTTCGAATCTATCAATACTTCACTGACATAATAGACTGGCCGCTGGACTGGATATTCCTTCCCCTCCTCTTTGTGTTCCATGACAACTGCCATACTCACTGCTTTGTTACTGGCAGCTATGTACAGGAGCATCGGCTCTTTGTCCTGAGGAGCGGCAAGCACAGGTGGTTCTCACAACTGTTTCTTGAGGAGCTCAAAGGATTTATCTGCTTCATCACCCCAGACAAAATTATCACATTTCTTGAGCACTTGGTACAAAGGGATATCCTTCTCCCCAAGCTGGCTAATAAACTGTCTCAAAGCCGCCACACGACCAGTCAATTTCTAAACAACATTGATGTTGGCCGGCTTGGCCAGGGTGGTGATGGCTTTGGTTTTCTCCGGTTTGGCTTTGATTCCTCGTTCAGACACCAGAAAACCTAGTAGTTTGCCTGCAGGAATACCGAACACACATTTTGCCGGGTTAAGCTTCATCTGATAGACTCGGAGATTGTCGAAAGTCTCTTTGAGGTCATCCAGTAAGGTCTTTTTTTCTGAGATTTGACCATGATGTCATCAACATAAGCGTGGACATTGCAGCCGATCTGTTTGTGAAAACAATTCTAGACACAGCACTGGTAAGTTGCACCTGCACTTTTAAGTCCAAATAGCATAGAGGTATAGCAGAAAGCTCCAAACTATGTGATGAAAGTTCTTTTCTCTTGGTCCTCTTTCGCCATCTTGATCTGATGATAGCGAGAGTAAGCATCCAAGAAACACAGGCACTCACAACCAGAAGTGGAGTCAATGATCTGATCAGTGCGAAGAAGAGCAAACGGATCCTTCGGACAAGCCCTATTTAGGTCTGTGTAGTCGACACACATCCGCCAATTACCATTTTTCTTCAGAACAAGCACTAGGTTAGCCAACCACTCAGGATGAAAAACTTCAACAATGAACCCGGCAGCGAGGAGCCAGGCTACTTCTTCGCCTATGGCCTTGCGCCTCTCCTTGTTAAAACGATGGAGGTATTGTCGGACGGGTTTCATCTTGCGATCAACATTTAGTCGGTGCTCAGTGAGTACTCTCGGTACACCCGGCATGTTAGAAGGTTTCCATGCAAAGATGTCCCGATTCTCACGGATGAACTCGATGAGCGCGCTTTCCTATTTGGGATCCATATTTGCCCCTATGGTGAACTACTGAGATGAGTCGCCATGGGTAAAATCAACTTGCTTAGTATCCTCAGCCGACTTAAACTTGAACAGGGGATCGGACTCAGTAGTGGGTCTTTTCAGAGATGTCATATCTGTCGGGTCAATGTTGTCCTTGTAAAATTTCAACTCCTCGGCTAGACATGCCGACTCGGTGTAAGCTGCATCTCCTCCTCACATTCCAGAGCGATTTTTCTGTCCCCATTGACCGTGATAGCCCCTTCAGGTCCTGGCATCTTGAGCCTTAAATAGACATAACAAAGTCAGGCCATGAACCAAGCATAAGCTGGACGTCCAAACAGTGCATGATATGGACTTTTGATTTGACCACCTCAAACATCAGGAACTCAGACCTGTAGTTGTATTTAGTGCCAAAAGTGACTTCCAGCTTAATCTTCCCAATAGGATATGCCGACTTCCCTGGAACAAGCCCATGAAACACTGTGGAAGATGGCTGAAGCTGTTTCTCTGACAGATTCATCCGCTTGAAAGTATCATAATAAAGGATGTTGATACTACTCCCACCGCCCATGAGTACCTTAGTGAGCTTATACCCACCGATTTGAGGCGCCACCACCAGAGTAAGGCAACCTAGATTACCAACCCGGAGAGGATGATCCTCTCGACTCCAAGTCACTGGCTACTCTGACTAGTTCAGGTATTTTGGAATTGCCGGCTCAGCCATGTTGACGGCTCATTTCTGGAGTTTCTGGTCATGCTTGCAAGTGCTAGTCATGAAGATATGATATTGCCCATTGTTCAACTGCTTGGGATTGCTCTGAAACCCAGACTAATTTGCATGGTTCTGATTTCCCTGGGCAGATCCTTGGTTATTTCCACCGCCGTTACCAGCCCCCTGAAAACCAGAGCCTTGGGCACCTGACCCCTGGAAGCCAGCATTGGGGAAATGTCCCTGTGAGCCGGCACCTTGAAAGCCAGCTTCGGACCCGCCGTCTCTAGGATTTCCTTGATGTCCACCATTGGCCCCACCATGATGGTGTTGATAGGCTTCCTTTCTGAACTCCTGCATGATGAAACAGTTTTCCCAGGAATGATTCGCTGGCTTGCCATCAAAATTGTGTTTGGGACACGGGGCTTTGAGGGCTTCCTCATAGTTATGAGGTCGGTTCCCATTATAAGGTCTCCCAGAATTGATGTTCTGACGCTGGTTTTTGAAGCTAGTATTCTGCCATTGTGCCCCTGACCACTGTTGCGTACGTTGTTCTGCTGACCCTTGCCAGTGTTTTTCTTGCCCTTGCCAGACTTCTCATCATCTGAAGTAGGATCTTTCGTATTATTAGACTCAGCATACCGAGTTAAAACATCCATGAGATCACCCATATCTTTCACTTTTCACTTGAGACGACCAAGCTTCTGAACGAGAGGCTGGAAGTGACAGTTCTTTTCTAAGATCAGGACGGCCTGAGCGGCCGAGATGCTGCCGGAAGAGTGGAAAATCTCTGCAACTCAGTGAGACCAGTGATGGGCGGACTCCTCATCATGTTGGATGCAGTGTTCCAAATCAATAATTGTCATTGGGCGCTTGTAGGTGCCCTGGAAGTTTTTGATGAAACGCTCCTTCAGCTCTGCCCAAGTGTTGATGGAGTTGGGGGCAGATTCTTCAGCCACGTGCGCACCGGCCCTTCCAACATCATGGTCAGATAACAAGCACAAACCGCATCGCTGACTTCTAACATGTCCATGGCTAGCTCATAACTTTCGATCCACTCAGCCGGCTCCAGATCTGCTGTATAATTAGGGACTTTGCGGGGACCCTTAAAGTCAGGTGGCATACGCTCATTACACAAAGCCAACCCTAAGCATGAAGTCCCGCTGGTCCTGTTGGAAATCCCAGTGCCTCGCAGCGCTGGCTGGGCTGAGGTGGGTTGGGGCTATGTCGCGGGTGGAACATATGCCGCTACTCCGTTTCCTGGCCCTGCCTCGCGCATAGCACGAGCAGCATCAACGATTGCCTATGCATCTGCGATTGCCGGCTGTGTCAGGTTCTGGTGTGGCTGCCGCCGCTATCGGCGTTCGCTGCTAGAAATTGCTGGAGACTCGGCGTGACGACTCCTGCTACGACTCTGATGAGTGGAGTGAAGTCAATGCTGGCTATAAGAGTAATTTGCCTGTTGGGTAACCGTAGTTTTTAACATCTCGATAGCGTTCCTGGCCTCGATCTCTATTGGCTATTTCCAGTGATTGGAATTGCAACAAGATTGTGAGTCACCGCCAGCACATTGTAAACCGGGTTGGAATAATGACCCGTTGGAGTCTGGAAACGATGAGGTGGGTGCTGGACCGGTGGCTGGTGATGAGCCAATTCTATAGGGCACGGCTGAGCCGGTGGATGCTGCTGAGCCAATTGATACTGCTGAGCCGGTAGTGACTACAACTGGGTTGTGTTTGGAGGCACGATCCATGTCAATTGGGGTATGACAGGTGCTCCGTCTGGTGTACAAGTTCCTGCCCCTGGGTTGGGTGCATCTTGCGGTGTATCGAACATCCGTGTAGGCTCAAAACCGGGCAGCAGCCGGCTCCGATGCCTCCTCTGGTGTACTGCATCCGATCCGTGCTAACGAAAACTAAGGTGTAATGACTCCGTCTTCAGGCGCTCAGTTTCCCTAAGGATGTGAGCTTGTATCTCCGCCATACGAGTATTTTCAGTGTTGATATCCTCCTAGATCTTAGCCATCTTCTCGCGAAGCTTCGCCACCTCAGCATTTTGTTCGGCCAAATTCTCTGTGGTTACTGGAGCCGCCAAGAGAGTGCCCAGAGCGGTCATCAGTTCTGCGAGGGTTTGAGCCGGTGCTTGGTTAGAGTCGGCGCCGAGGTACCGGTTCTTGCTATGGCACCAACTGCCGTAGAGTTCTGAGCCGCCGTAGTCCCGTCGTGTTTGGATTCCCTGCCATAAAGACCGCCGCGCAGCAGGGCGGCTCGAAAACCTCCGGATCGATCTCGTCATCGGATTAGCCCCCCAGCCTGTCATCGAAGAGCGGAAGAGTCGACTCGGTATCTCCCACCGAGGATTCGTCATCTGAGTTGACCAGCGTGTCACCGCCGGATGCGAAACCACCCGAAAGGTCGGCCCCATGAATGAAGCCGACGAAGGTGCGAGTTCGGCCAGCTTGTGCCTGGTCGGGTCTGGCGTGACGAGCCGCTCGACGGTGTCGAAGCTGATGTCCGGCTCGGGGCAGATTCTCTGATTGCGCTGATGAAGACGTGGATCTTGCCAAAGGGGACCCGGCACCCGTACTCGATTGAGTCGGCCTCGGGGCCCCAGCCTGAGTCGTCGATGTAGAGCTTGCCTTAGCGACTCTTCGTCATCCAGCGATTGTGTATCCCTCGATCCCTGGGAGAGCCCCTCCAAGAACTCAACACCACCATGCGTAGGCCCCACAGTGGGCACCAACCGTCGTGGTTTTGTCACGGCAGATGTCCTCGTGAAAGGACCAAGTCTGGAGGCCATCGCAACTAGGTGGTTGCTTGAACGGGGTTGATCGGGAACGAAGGACACAAGTTTACCCAGGTTCGGCCCCTCACGGTGGAGGTAAAGACCTACTTCCTGCTTGATTGATATTGCTGGAGATCTCGATTACAAGGATGCGGATTCGCTAACCTAGCTCTCAAGAGATTGCAACTTAAGTCTTTTCGTCCAAGGAGTTCCCCTTTATATAACAGGTTGAGCCCCTAGGTTTACAGCAGAATTCAGGTTATACTATCAACTCGTGTCTTACTCTAATTGCTATCTATCTTGCCTTCCAAGCTAAGGAAATTCCTCCATATGGGCCTTCTCCATAAGCCAGCCCACTTCCTCTTTTATAAGCCGGCCCATAGCCGAGTCATACTATGGGCCTTCAGCCCTTTCCTTGTCGCGCCACTATGACCCGGGGAACAGTATGACCCATTGTGTCTTCGGGCCCTTGCCGGGTCATACCATGAGCCGGGTCTTGGTCGTGGGGAATATCCCCAACATGCTAGGTCGAGTTATCACGGCTGTGGAACATGCGACCAACATGGGACAACTCCCAGAAACCTGAGTGCACCAAATTGGCGATCTAGAAATGAGCAATATGTTTGTACCCTCTATCTATTTACAACGACTGTTACCTCACTAGATGGGGTAAGTTAAAAGGTTTTTTTTGGATAATAACCAGACTTTATTCCTCAACCGATAGCCAGATCATTTACAAGAAATTGAGAACTAAAGTCCGGGAAGTAAGAATCCCGAAAGGCTGAAGATCGACTACTAGAAGCATGTTTAGCCTCTCTAAAGCAATGGACAACAGTTGTACTTGCGAAATCAGCTGCCAACTGCCTACACTCACAATGATCGGAAGAGCAGGACCCAAATATGCATCAACTTGCTTAACACCTTCAACCGCAAAGGTGCTATCAAATTCAGTAATCAGCCGGTTGCACCCAACATTCGCAGCTAGCATAAATCCATTTCGAATTGCAGTGAGAATAGCTGCGTCCGTTCTTGCTTCATGAGAAGCACGTGCATGTGAAGCAAGTCTCTCTGAGAGCCTCCCCTCTCTCTGAGCGCCTCCCCTCTCTGCCTTACGCCGGCTGCCATTCCGGCACCAACGGCCACCCCCCTCTCTCGCCGACCACCACTCCGGTGTCGTCGACCACCCCATATGGCCTCGCGGGTGTCCCTCTCGGTGGTGTCCTCATCCGTGTCCGAGGCATCGCCCTCCCCGCCAAGGCCACCCCTGCGCTCCACCATTGATGTCCCTGAGGTGCTAGGCACGGCGTTTGGGCCCATCATCCAGGGTGGCGCCGGAGGTGGTGCTTCGCAGCCGGCAGAGCGGGCTTGGCAGACAAAGACTATCCACCGCCCCCGCAGCCCGGGCTTGCCCCCACATCGGCCTGCTACCCAGCGGCGGATCTCGCCACCGCTGCCTACCTCGCGGCCGCCGCGGACCCGCATTCCAGCTTCCCTAAACGGCTGCTCCTACAACTGAGGCGATGATCGTCACATATCTCGTTTCTCCACTAATGAGACGCTTTGTGTGCGTTGCGGTGGTACCGGGCACATCACCAAGGAGTGTCAGGTGCGGCAGAGCTCCTTGCCGGTGGTGCCGCAGGGGCGCTCGCCCCCGGAATCCGGCGCTCGCCCCGTTCTCCCACAGGTGGATCACAGACCTGCTCCAGAGCCGGCGGTGCTCCCGCCACCCCCGCCAGGGCCGCCGCTGCCCGGCGCGCGCAGAGTTGAGAGGCCGTGGAGTCAGGTGGTTCGGGAGGGCGTGATGGGGAGCGTTGCCGGACCCAGCTTCTCGGTGCCTTTCGAGCCGGTGAATGAGGTCCTGTCGGCGCTGCCGGAACACCGCCCTGCCGTGGATGCTGTGGATTTCTGTTACATGGAGGAGGCAGAGGATCTCTGGCAAATGGAAGCAGAGCTATCCTAGGCGGTTGTTGTGACTGTCACAAGAACCAGGCCGTCGGTGCACCTAGCAGCGGCGGCGGCGGCGCTGCATGAGGAGTTTCGCATTGGGCCTATGGACATGTCGATCCGTGCATTTTACCCGGAGGATTTCCTTGTGCTGTGCAGGGAGCAAAGTACCCGTGACAGGATGGTCCGGCAGGGCGGTTTGTCGCCATCGTCATCGGCAGGATTCACCCTATCACTGCGGCCTTGGTTGTGGCAGGCGCAGGCCACGGGCGCCGCGCTTTCGTTTCTGGTGCCGGTGGCGCTGGTGGGCGTGCCGGCGCACACGTGGACGAGAAGGACGACCAACTCCGTGCTCCATGGACTTGGGCTTGTGGTTGGCGTTGTGGACAGCACGGCTAGGAGGCACGACATGTCGAGTTTCAAGGTGTGGTTGCGAACTGACCGGCCAGATCGCATCCCGGAGCAAAGGCGTTTGTTCATCGAGGAGCCGCGTCGACGGCGGGGCAGGGTTTGACCGCGCGCGGCGAGAGCGTCTGTGTTGTGGTACAACATTCGCATCATCAAGCTGGCCGAGCCAGTGGTGGATGAGGATGATGATCCCCAGCTATCACCGCCGCCAAGTCCGCCGACGCCGCCGTCTGTGGGTGGTGCTGGTGATGGCTTCGAGGGAAGAGGCCGTCTGGACCGTGGTGGAGCTACCGGTGGGCCGGCTGGGTCGCCGCCGTCGGCGGGATGTTCTTCGGTGGCATCGGCTCCGGCAGCGGGTCAAGGGCGCGTTCAAAATAAAGCAGCATGGCGTGGGCAAAGTGGCCATGACATTCGGATAGAGTAGGCAGATGGGGCTGCAGGTCCTGTAAGCTACAGACGGAGCTTGACTGGGGAGGCAATCGCGCCAATGGCCCGAGGCCAGGTGTCAGGAGAAGTGGCGGCCAGCCTAGCGGAGGGTTCTGGAGCTGCCCGTCCGGTGTCGTCTTGTGCCTTGGGACGTGAGCTGGAGCTGCATGGTTCGGGTGGCTTCGCGATGGGTTCGCCACCGTCAGTCATGCTTCCCCACTGGCGTGAGTCAGCCCCACAGGAGGTGCTGGGATCGGTGTGGTCTGCATCGGTGATGGCGGCTCAGACAGGATGGAATCTTTTGGTCGGCTCGGTGGAACTGCCGATTGGGTCGATGATGGTGTGTGGCTCGCAGCCGTGCCCATTGGCGGGGAACACTGGTACAGAAGAGTCGAAGAGGGAATCCAATGATTTCCATGCACGGCAGGATGGGACAGGAATCATGCAGCCGAACGGGGAACGACAGATGGCATTCGAGGAGTGCTCAGAGCCGGTGGATAGTCTATCCCTGGTGGAGGCAGAACGGGTGAACAGGGTTGAGAAGCATGTAGGCCAGGTGCATGCATGGGATACATTTCAGATCAGCTTATCAGGGAACATGGAGCCGCATGCAAACGACGTGCCGCCATGCACGCCAGTTGCTACCAACCCTGGTGGATCTGGACACGAGGATGTAGTGTGCCTCTATGAGAGCATGCGCAAATCGTTGGCACCCATTTTGACATGGCCAGAATCACGTATCCATGAGGTGCAAGCACGTAAGCCTAGGAAGAAAAGATGGTTAGATATCACACCTCGACGGAGTGCAAGGATTGCTAAGCATGGGGCCAGCAAGCAATAGCATGTGCTCATATGCAAGCTCTGCTTGGCGGATGAGGGGGAGGCTATATCCGATGAAGCGCTCAACATGTACATGGAGTTGTTCTCTAGCCCACTATCGGATGCTCACATAGCAGCGGTTTTGGCTTTATTTGGTTGGGAGTCACCGGCGGCACCTCTACAGGATGCGCTCCCGGTGGAGGCCATTGTGGCCTAGGAGGCGGGTGCTGGTGGAGTACGTAGGATGATTCGATGTGTGCACAACCCATGAAAGTGATCGTGTGGAATGTACGCGGGTTGAATGCGCCAGCGCGTAGGAATGTCGTGCATCAAGTAGTGCTTGCGGCGAACCCGGGCATTGTATGTCTCCAAGAGACCAAGTTATAGGAGATGTCATTACCAACTGTACAACAATGTCTTGGGAATAAATTTAGCAAATTCTACTATGTCCTAGCTGTGGGGACGCATCGTGGGATTCTCGTGGCTTGGGATGAGACGGTAACCAGGCTATCCAATCCACACTATCAAAGTAACTCGCTCACGGTGCTAGTGAAATCGCTAGGTGCTGCTGAGTGGTGGATGACTTGTGTGTATGGTCCTCAAGAGGACAGGGACAAAGTGGAGTTCTTGCAAGAGCTCGTGGACATCAGGGAGCTGCACGTAGGGCCGTGGCTTATAGCAGGAGATTTCAACTTAATTGCAAAGCAAGAGGACAAGAGCAATGATTTAATTAACAGGAGGATGTTGGCCAGATTCCGGGCTAGACTAAATAGACTTGAGTTGAAGGAGATGTATCTAAATGGGCGTCGTTACACCTGGTCGAATGAGAGGCAGAATGCAACACTTGCGAAGATCGACCACGTCGTTGTCTTCAATGAGTGGGATGCTGCGTTCCTGGCATGTTTCCTGTCTGCCCTGGGGACGGTGATCTTGGATCACTGTCCCTTGATGATAGATATGAATGTGGAGATCGGAATGCATAAACGCTTCAAGTTTGAAGCTTTTTGGGTCAAGGCTGCAGGTTTCATGGAGATGGTGCAGGCGGCATGGGACTCAACGCCACCTGCCTCCAACGACTACCTCATGTTGCACAATAAGTTGAGGGACATGGCAAAGGCTCTACAAAGATGGAGTGACCGTTGGATTGGAAATGTTAAGTTGCAGATTGCCATTGCCCTAGAAGTGATCACGAGGCTGGATGTGGCAATGGAGTCAAGGTCACTATCAGACAAGGAAAGGGAGTTGAGGAACTGTTTGAAACACAAACTTTTGGGACTGTGTTCGCTGGAACGGTCAATAGCAAGGCAATGGTCGTGGCTGTTGCAGTTGCGCAAGGGGGACGGAAACACAAGGCTTTTTCATCAGCAGGCGAGCCATAGACAAAGGAAGAATGTGCTGCGGTCTGTAAGGTACAACGGGAGGGTGTATACAGGATAGGATGAAGTCGCCTCTGCGGTGGATGCTTACTATGGTCAAGCTTTTGGCTGCTGTGAGTCGCGGGAGCATACGCTGAACCTGGATGTGCTCAACTTACCATGCCGGGATTTGCTGCACTTAGAGGAGCCTTTCACGCCGGAGGAGGTTGAAAAGGTGGTAAAGGCCATGCTAATGGACAAGGCACCAGGGCCGGATGGGTTCACAGGGAGGTTCTATGCCACGTGCTGGAACATTATCAAGACAGATTTCTTGAAGGCTATGGATTGCACGTACCGAGAGGACATGAGGGGAATGGCGGCAATCAATAAATCACTTGTGTCACTACTTCTGAAGAAGGAAGGGGCGTTGGATGTGGGCGATTTTCGACCGATAAACCTAGTGCGTGGGGCTATCAAAATATTTGAGAAGGTTCTCTTGTCTCGGCTTGCGGTGGAACTTCCGAATCTAGTGGGAAACCACCAGAGCGCGTTTGTGAAGGGGAGGTCCTTGCATGACAATTTCATGCTTGTACAGTGTATGGCACGACGGCTGCATGTGTAGAGGAATTCTGTCGTATTGCTTAAGTTGGATATCTCTAAGGCATTTGATTCCGTGCAATGGCCTTTCCTGTTGGAAGTGATGCAACATCTTGGTTTTGGCCACAAGTGGAGATCGTGGATATGCGGAATCTTGGCCACATCGACTACCAAAGTAATGGTGAATGGGGAACCGAGAGATACAATCTACAACTGCAAGGGGATGCGACAAGGGGACTCACCATCTCCTATGTTGTTCATACTCACCATGGAACCGCTACAGAGATTGTTTGAGGTAGCTGTAGACCGAGGTGTGTTGGAGCCCTTGGCTACAGTGGGCATGAAGCAAAGGTTGTCGATATATGCGGATGATGTGGTCTTGTTAATCAAACCAAAACTGGTGGATTTGGCAGCATGTAGGGCAATATTTGCCTTGTTTGGAGAAGCTTCGGGACTGCGCATAAACATGACCAATTCTGCAGCCCTACCAATCAGGTGCACGGCGGAGAGTATTACTTTCGCAGCACAGGAGTTGGGATGTCCGGTTGGATCATTCCCAATCAAGTATCTTGGCCTACCTCTTGCCTTGCGGAAGCAATCTGCGGTGCAGCTGCAGTACCTAGTGGACAATATGGCAAATCGCTTGCCTAAGTGGAAGGCCGCGCTTATGCCAGAGTGGGAGGCTGACCCTCGTCCAGTCAGTGTTGTGTGCCATGCCGATACATGCGATGATGGCCCTTGATCTGCCAATAAAAATGATCGCAGCGATGAACAAAGTGTGCAGAGGCTTCTTGTGGTGCAAGAAGGCGGAGGCCAATGGTGGCAATTGCGCAGTGGCATGGGAGACGGTATGTGCTCCTAAGTGGGCAGGGGGTCTTGGTATCCCCAATTTGCGATGGATGAATGTGGCGATGCAAGCGAGATGGCCATGGCTGAAACGTACGGATGGTAGCAGACCATGGAATGAGTTCTCTATCAAGGTACCGAACGAGTCCATGCAGATATATCAAGCAGCATCGAGGGCAAATGCTCGGAATGGGGAATCCACTCTGTTCTGGGAGGATAGGTAGTTGGACGGAATGAGGATGCAGGAAGTGGCTCCAGACTTGTACAGCATGATTCCGACTCGAATCCGACAGGTCAGGACGGTTGGTCAGGTGGCAGCAAACGGACAGTGGGCAATGGATATCGGGCCAAATATAACTGCCGCAGCACTGCAACAGTTCCTTGAGGTGTGGCTGAGGGTGGCGGCGTGGGATCTGCTCCCCAACAAATAGGATGATGTCACTTGGTCCTGGGAAGCACATGGAAAGTTCTCGGTGAGATCGGCGTATGCATGCAGGTTTTGGGGACGGGAAGTGGTGCCGACGGCGACGCTGACTTGGAAATGTCGGGCACCGTCGTAATGTCGCTTTTGCATGGTTAACCCTAAGAAACAGGTGTTGGACTTCGGATAGGCTAGCAATGAGAGGATTGCCACACCAGGCAGCATGCCCCTTGTGTGACCAGGAGGAAGAGACGATAAATCATGTATTGCTCACATGCGTGTTCGACAGGACGATGTGGACAGCGGTTGGAGAGGCGCTCGACAGACATGAATGGGCACCAAACCAATAGGATGACCTAGGGGCGTGGCTATGTGGCAAAAGAGGGGATAACTACCTCGGCACCAAGGACATCCATACCATACTGCTGCTAGTGTTGTGGGAGATATGGAAGCATCGTAATGCAATCGTGTTCGACGGCGCTTCACCGTCGGTTGAGAGGCTCATCGCCAAGGTAAGGTCCAAGTGCGAGGTGTGGGCATCGGCAGGGCTGTTCAAAGGTGAGTTGGAGGTGTTCCTGGGTGGATTACATAGGTGAACGAGTAGGGAGGAGTAGGATATGTATTGATGTAGGTGGAGTGTGTACGGGACTTAAGGCCGTACGGACTTTGTAAAGTAATGGTGGAGGCATTCTTTGCCTTTCTTCTTTAATATATTATATGCACACTCATGCATATTCGAGAGAAAAAAAAAAGACTTGCAGTGATCTCTGCTGAATCCACAATGCTTATAAGAGGTAAATACCAAGTTGCTGCTGCTATAAACTCTCCGTAATCATCACACGCTACCACTCCCGTGGCTCCCGACAGTGTTTCAAGCATGGAGTGACGCATCTACATTGATTTTAACAACACCTGCCATCGGCTTCTTCCACATTATTCACGGGGAAAGTTAAAAGTTACCTCACTAGTCACAAAAAGGATTATTCTATAGAAAACAAAAAAGGCAAGCAAGAAAATAATCTTCTTACCCTGGTCGTCATAAGCATGAAAATATAATCAGTGTATTTATTGTATCAGCAAGAAATAATTCTAGGGCTTGCAGTAAGCAAAACCAATTACATGAAAAATGTCAACTTTACAACTACTTCCCTCTAAAGAAAAAGTACTTCACCACACGATTAGCACACATATAATGCGGAAAAATCTTTGTATTTCAACTGCTCCAAGCATAACGCCATGCTACCTTCCCACCCAAAACTAGACAACCAATATCTCATCATGAAAACATGTCAACGCCAACTTAAATTGCATGGTATGCTCCCAATTGCAGTCATTTCAAGTCAAACGTTGCGCAGACTTGACTGATTCACTTCAGATGTGGACTACCATGAACTCGACTACTCCTTATGCACCAACAACATGTGCGTCAGATGCATGATTCTTGCAGTACATGCCCAAGCTTGTGCGTGCAATTGGCTCTCCAGATAACGATGCTGTCGACGACCTGAGAATTTTTACCTCAACAAAGTCACCAACCACTGGCTTACGAGCTCCGTCACCTTCAGATGTATGTGGTACAGGGAGACTAGTAAACGAAACCCTGTGCCCCCGGTCAGTTTTCCCAAACAGCTCTGTTTCAGGAGCTCGCTTATTGGGTCCCTCGACTAGAACTACTTGTGTGGTACCAATCTGAGAATCATAGATCTTTCTTGTGGTCTCACGGAAGGTGTTGATCAGTTCTGCAAGTCTCCTCTGCTTAACATCATTGGGGACATCATCCTCATAATTCCGATGAGCATGGGTCTTCTCTCTCATGCTATATGCAAACATGTAAGCCATATCATATCCAACATCCCTTACAAGGCTAAGAGTGTCGGCATGGTCATCTTCTGTCTCTCCACAAAAGCCTGTTGTACATCAGAAACGTACTAGTCAAATTAAGAGAAAACCCTTGGAGAGAGAGAGAGAGAGAGAGAGAGAGAGAGAGAGAACCCAACATAAGAAAGTGCAGCATGTAAACATCTGCAGATAGCATGATGAATGAACGAAAGACAAGAAAAAAGTCCTTTAATTAAAGTTACAGAACTTGAAACTCGAACGAGGTAGGATGAAATCTGTGAGAGTACTATATATATAGCCGTGTAGCCTTTTGTATTTACTCCATTCTATAAGGTGTTTCTGCATATTTCCTGCACCTGTACATGTATATATACTGGCCTATGGCCCCATGGGAATACAAGTTGCATATTATTATTTCCTAACATGGTATTCACCAGCGATTTGTGCTTTAATTTCGTGCAACTTCCGAGAGATTAGCATAGAAGCATCTCCTGAACGAGATTATATGCCACCATAAATGATGCAAGTGGCATGTTGCAGTGCAGATGCAACAAATGAGTTACAGACTTACAGCGCAAGGCAGTGTTGTTGCCACAACTAAAATAAAAAGATATTTGCCTTGTTTAACTACAACCCCTGTTCAAGTGTCGTGGTTTTAGTTCAAATTTGAACTAAACCACAACACTTATTTTGGAACAGAGGGAGTACTATTTATAGCAGTAAGAAGTCAAGAACTCCCATTGTCATGAATCCCAACAGCTTTGCAGTACTGTGTGATTCTTTGCAGCATGTTCATCTTCCCACTATGTACAATTAAGGAAACTGAGAATAAATAACGCTCATTTTTAACAGAGGATACATTGTTAGAGTACTGAGGTACTCGGTGTGAGCTGTAACCAGATAGAAATAAATGGAGACTGTTTAAACTACTGAGGTACTCTATTCTAAGCTGTAACTAGAGGATACATAGACATGACTGACACATTTGTGGACATGGAAAACAATTTTCTCAAACAATGAGGCCTTAACATAAGATCAAAATATAGTGTGAAAAATAAAGGATGCTAATTATTACATTGATGTTCAGGTGGTAATTAGTAATTACTGTACATTCCTAATTCGATTTCATCTGTCCTAGCCCCTAACCAAGTATTTCACATAGAAAGGAATCAAGGAGAATAAGAAGCGAGAAAGCAGCCCCTAACCACATCTCCCTCTCTCCAAATCAGCCACACAGGAAATATATATCCACATTGGAAGCACTTCACTTAGAAAGATTCTGATTACCAAAAAGCAGAAAACAGGTGTGTCTTACCACTTATGAAATCACTGCTTAGCCCAACATCTGGAATGACATTACGGATTTTCTGCACAAGCTCCAAATATGCTTCTCGAGTATAACCCCGCTTCATTCCTTCCAGCACCTCTGTGCTGCCTGATTGTGCAGGCAAGTGAATAAGTTTGCAAATGTTGTGCCTATCCCGCATCAAATATAGCAGCTCATCAGGAAAATCCTTTGGATGTGGAGAGGTAAACCTGAATCGCATCTCAGGGTATTCCAGAGACAACTGATCCAGGAGATCGGCAAAACGCAACCCCATATTCTTCACTTTGCACCTGCTGGAAAATCCTTCGCTGAGCTGCCAGTTTTTACCAGGCTCCAACTCCTCAACTTCAGAAGTATCATTATAACTGTTTACATTCTGACCAAGAAGCATTACTTCTTTTACGCCAGCATCCCATAGCTCACCAACTTCTCGGACAACAGAAGATACTGGGCGTGACCTCTCCCTGCCTCTAGTGAAGGGAACAACGCAAAACGAGCACATATTGTTACAACCCCTCATAATTGACACAAACGCCGTAACCGAATTGTCGGAAATCCTAACTGGGGTGATGTCAGCATAAGTCTCCTCTAGTGAGAGGAGTGTGTTGATACCCTTCTGCCCATAATCGACTTCCTGCAGCAACCTAGGCAAGTCCCTGTACGCATCCGGACCACATACAACATCAACCATCTTATCAGAGTCGAGTATTTTCTCCTTCAGTCGCTCTGCCATGCACCCGAGAACAGCAATCTTAGGAGGACGCAGAGACTTCGATCTCCCTCCAGCAACATTAGCTTTCCATTGCCTTTTCAGGAACCAAAAGTAGTTCAGCCGCTGCCAAACTTTCTGCTCTGCATTGTCACGAATTGCACAGGTGTTGATAAATATTATCTCTGCACTCTCAGGCTCAGGAACAATGTCATTGTACCCTTCTTTTTTCATGATAGACAGCACAATCTCCATATCGTTTACATTCATCTGGCACCCGTACGTTTCATGGTAGATGCGCCCCTTCCTTACTGTCGCTGTGCCAGACTCTGAACTAGACAAACCACAAGAACAAAGCACGGTTATATCTCAAAATGCAGGCACAAATCATTATGAGACGTATTAACTGATCGGAGTTCACTGGAATACTGGTAGGAAAAATAATTATATAACCAGTCACATGAAACTCAATAGCTAACAAAATGGGCAATTGTCCATGCATAAGCTTCTTAAACACTAAAAGCAAAATATTTTTCAGCACTGAGCCAGGCAAGAGCCAACATAAACTACGAGACTGCAGCCATACATTAGCGATTAGCTCGCACTGGACCATGAATGAAATAAACAAGGAAATCTCTAGTTCCGTACAGAAACGAAAATACATTTTTAGCTGAAACAGAAAGCGTTCTAACAATAACCCAATGCAGTTTTCCTCCAAGTTTTACAGTTTACTGATGCTCTAACACAACGTCAGCCTCTCGCGCTACAAGTTGAGGGAATGAGAGGGTCACCGACTTACTCCGTCTGGGGCTCAGAGACGGCCGTGGCGGCCAGGCGGCGGACAGAGCTGCTGACGTGGCGAGGGGGCGGGGCCGGGAGCCGGCGCCGTGAGGCGGAGACGGAAAGTGGAACAGGGATAGCGCCGTAGTAGCGTACGGAGGCTAGGAGGCCGAGGCCACGGCCGAGGCGGGCGGCGGTGAGGGGGGTGAGCGGCGCCGCCATCGCGGTTTGGATGACGGGGGAGAGGTGAGGAGAGAGGAGTCGGGTAGGAGCGGCGGCGTGTCAGGGGCTAGTTGGATAACAGTTTGCAATCATCTTGTCCGTCTGATGTAAGATCGGTGGTGAAAAACAATGTAATCTACTCCCTCCGTTCCTAAATATAACTTTTTTTAGAGATTCGAGTGTGGATTATATACGGACAAAATAAATGAATCTACATTCTTAAATATGTCTATATACATTCATATGTATTCTGTATTGAAATATTTAAAAAGACTTATATTTTGAAACGAGGGAGTATTTCTTGTCTTTCTAATACTAATAAATTCAATTTTTATGGAATACCATGATGGTTAACTTTATTAGTCAGCGAATAACTGATACATCAGAAGTAGAATGCCCGTACGTTACCACTGGCTTTTGAAATATGTTGTTGGAATTATATAAACATAATGCATGTTAAATTTCACATGTAGAGAATAGATAACTCAAGGGAGTACAGAGCGGCCAGAACTGTTGCTAGCGCTGTGGCCGCGGATCCGGCCAACTCCTACCGCTTGGCCTCGGCATTTGAAGGGGTTGAGTAAGTATATTTTCTTCTCTCCCAAACCCTTGTTTAATTCATTAGTGCTAGCTTAGTGAGGTTATGAGACAGTTCAGGCAATCTTTAGTTAGGTTTAACCAAACCCTAGGTTAATGCAGCAGTGATTCATCTTAGAACATGTACTTAGTTAGTTAGTTGGATGCTTAACTGATTCAGATTAGTTAGTTGGATGCTTAACTGATTCAGATTAGTTAGTTGGATGCAGTAGTTGGATTTTGCACTTTAGGTTTTGTTGGATGCAGTAGTGATGCAGCACTGAGGTAGTAGTGATTCAGAAAAACATGGTGGAATCAGAGAAGAGGATTTGTACTGAATTTTGTAGTCAGTGGGCATAACTAAATTTTGTAGCAAAAGACACTTCTTCAGTTATGTTTATAAATTGTGTACAAGTTACAAAGTGTTTTCAATTAACACATTATGTAATGCAGGCTGGATGATGACATTTGGGAGGTGAGGCTGCATTTCCAGGGGAGAGATAACATGGAAAGAAGGTTCTCTCTTTCAGACATCACTTTTCTCAACTTGATAGCACTGACTGAAATTGAAGGCTATGGGTCAGATGACTACATGTACTGGGTAAAAGAAGTGGGAGTTGGACGGGATGGTTTATTGCTTCTGGACAATCAGGTGGCAGTTGAAGAAATGATAGACCACTCTGATTTCACAGTTTTGAATATCATAGTGGCCAAGGCAAATGGAGATAGAGATGTTGAATTTAATAGGGCTCACAATGCTTATGAAGAACAAGTTCCAATAGGCAGTCCAGTTGGGGGCCCTGGTTTTATGTTAAGTCTTTCACAAGATGGAGTTGTTCACCCTCTTGAAGTTAATCTCAACACACAGCAGAGCTACAACTTGAACATGGAAGAAGCTCCTGGTGGTGATGATGGAGATGATGTTGCTGAGGATGGAGGTGCTGGTGGTGAGGATGGAACTGCTAGTGTACAAGATGACGATGTTGACAAATCATCCTCAGACTTTGAGATTGATAGGGGTGATTACAGAGGGATAAAGATGTCCTACAAGGCTTGGAAGAGAGGTGAAGAAAATCTTGTCAATGAAGAAGAAACATATGCTGCACAAGATAGACCAGAGTTTGAAGGGGATAGTGATGTTTCAAAGTTTTGGGAGGAGGAGAAAGAGGATGATAGTGGATAGGAGACAGTTGTGGCAAAGGGCATGCCTAAGAAACTTAAGCCTGTTAGAAGAGCACCTTTAAACCCAGGTCCTACTTCCAGAGCTCATAGTGAGCCAGAGATCCCCAAGTTTCAAGATTTTGTACCTGAACCTGATGAATTTTGCTTCCCTGGAGATGTTGGCGTTTCTGATTCAGATGGAGAGGTTCCTATACTACCTTCTGAAAGGAAGAGAAGATTGAAGAAGAAGAAAGAGAGAACATGGTATGACCCACTACTACCTGATGCACATGAGCAGTTGTGCAAGGACCTTTGCTTTACCAATGTGTATCACTACTGCAGGATGCTGCTAACACGACACTACAATCAGAGACTCTTTGACAAAGCTGTGTGTGATGCATTAATCGCAAATGGTGATGTAAAAAAACCGTCAAAAAAGATGCAAAACGCTTGCGATGCCGGATACATCAAACACGATTCAGATTTTAGTTGCGTGTGCGACGCGGGGCATACGGTTCAGTTCAATGAACTGTTTGCGATGAGGCAAAAAAACAGAAATGAGCAGCCAGATGAAGGTGTGTGCGATATACGGCATACAGTTCACTCGGATGAACTGTTTGTGATTAGGCAACAGAAAAGAAACGGTCAGCCAAGTGAAGGTGTGTGCGATATACAACATACAGTTCACTCGGATGAATTGTTTGCGTTGAGCCAAGAGAACAGAAATGGTTCAACTTAACAAGATGTGTGTGATACGCGGCAAACAGGTCTGTAATCAGAAATGTGTGGGAAGACCGATAACAACACAGACGATTCCTGTTAACAAGTTGTGTGTGTTGTGAGCAAACGATTGCTGGTATACAATTGTGAGTGATTGATGAAATCATCACCGACGGGTTCCATTGTTTAGTCCGTGTGCGATGTGATTTGCTCTGTCTATAGAACATCAACATATATACTTATAAGAACAACATTGCATTGCATAACCAAATTAAGCATACAATTACATAAGTGACTACACACATAACATTTTCCACACACCAAAGTAAGCAATTACATGCATACTAAACTAGGAGAAACGAGCATCTAATCATCTACATCTTGTTGCGACGATGCTTGCCGTTGCTCTGCTTCCGGCTAGATCCCTGGTCGTGAATGGTTAATAAAATCTAAGTCTATTGCATATTAAGGTCAAAATAGTACTACCAATATACGAGTCTCATACGATGCCATTTCAACGATTGTACCACAAAAGCCCAACATATTACAAGGTTCAAATTCCAGAGTTACATGGCTCAAATTCAAAGATTACAAGGTTCAAACTGATACTAGAAATGAAATTCAACTCATTCAGCTGCAAACACCCGTGCTAATCAGTTGAACATGGATATAAGAGAGGTTCAAACTAAAAATACCAAAAGTAAGACTGGTTTTGAAACCTTGTCATTTCTGCAAAGGGATCAGCCGCTGACAAGTCATGTATGGGGTTGACACAATGACTTCCGATTACTCTGTCATATGCAGTTCCAATACGAAATTCAGCTTTTTTGGAGCCTTTTCCATTCTGCAGTAGCTGCCGGCATTGATCAACAAACCATTCATTTTTTGGATATAAATGCATGCCCAACCTCATTACCTTCAGCACCCTTGCTTTGACAACAAAGAACCTAGCGAATATAATCTCCGGTAAGGTTCAAAGTAATTTCTGAGAGATGCAGATCTAGGCATTCGATGTGATTGTTATATTGTATCACATATCCACCATCGGGCTATTATTATCTGCAAAAGAAGAGAACGTGTTAGTGCCTACATGCAGTCTTGAACACTACTACAGGCCTATTTGGTTTGCAGGATTTGTAAAATGCACCAACGTGCCATCTTCGATCTGACATGATTAACACGGGCATTTGATTACAATCTAGAAAAATGTAGCCTTATTCACAAGAGGTTGGAGTGGATGAAAAATTCCCTAAGAAAACTAGTACAGATGAATCCAAAGGAGAAATGCTTATGGATTGTAACCATATGAATCAAGCAACCAGTATGGGGTGGGGGGATGTATGTCCTGAAATCCTCCAAAATTCCTTCAGAAATCGTAGCACATTGTCATTGTAAACTTGGGAAAAGGTGCCAAAAAATTGAACTCCCTTATGGTTAACATTTAACAGGAAAGGAACATCACCTCGATACACAACTTCTCCAGGCACAGCAAGCATCTCAGAAAACTGACAACTTCATGCAGGTTGGGGCCGATAGATTCTAGTGCCAAGACCTTCACTGTGCGCAGAATCTGGGTCAAGCTTTTCTGGATGACAAACGAACATACATCTTCAAAATTAGAAATAATGTTGATATCAAGAAGGAGAGGTAGAAGGTGACTGTTGTACCTGAACAGGTGTGGATCCAATAACAAGTTCGGAGTATTTGACAGACGAGTGGCCCACCACTATCAATTTCGGCACAGAAATGACATTGATTCTTGTCGGACCATGTTGATCAACTACAAGTAATCTCTCAAGTGAAGGTGTGTCCTCAATGACCATATTGTGGTCCACCTTTTGTGATCTCTTGTTGCAGCACCAGCAACACACATAAATAGTCCGGAGAGTCATGGAGGTGATGTGGAAGCTACTCGACCAATTCATCACCTGAAGATGAAGGAACTCGAGTGCAGTACAGCCGTGGAGCAGGCGCTCCATGTCATCCTTTGGGATGCAGACGGCGACGAGCTCGAGGTGCTTCAATCATGGTAGAAAAAGAGCGTGCGCGTCATTAAGGGGGGATGGCAGTTCATGAACTTGGTGAGGCGCAGCGTGGGCGCGAGGCGGAGCGTGGACGTTGGCAGCGAGTGCATATGCCCATCATTAAAACTGAGCTCCTCGAGCAGATCTAGGGCAGGGGATCGGAACCACTCGTCAAGCTTGGCTCGGTCCTTGCCGTTCAAACGGAACTTGCCCGTGATAAGGCCTCTGATTGGGCCATGGTGACTGCCGAGGATCTGGGAGAACGCATCCAAGCTTTTGCGATAGCCATGGTAGAGCTCGTGGGCGTCGATGAGGTCGAGAGGGGTGGAGAGCCATAGGGGGCGCCACCGTCGGGAAAGGACGGTTGTCCTCGCCCCATATTTGATTGGGAGGAGGGATATGATAACTGTCAATATATCATCGGGGAGGCTGCTGATGAAGTCTAGACCTGCTGGAGTCGCTTGCGGTTCTTTCTCGACCCACCTCCGCTTGTTGGCTGCCTCGTTTCTCCACCTTGTCGGCGGTGATGGCAACCTCTGTCTCCATATTCACGCCGTGCTCTTGTGCTTTAGCAGCCCTGGAATCGCCACTCCCTCTGATGGGGCGCTTCGGCGGCATCCTCATACACTGATGGCTTTGAGGACTGAGAGCGGCGTCGAGGATGCGGGCGGAGAGAGAGGATTGTGTGTGTGGCGAGGATGGGGGGTGCGGCCGCTCAGGCGCGCCATTAATACGGACCAGTGGGAGCGAGGCGGGCGGCGGTCAAAGGCTGTATCGCCTCCCGATGAGCCTGCGCGGCGGACTTCTGGTATTCCTACCATCATTTCACACAGCTATACTCGCACGCCTCCCGATGACATTGCGCAACGAAAACGCTTCCTGTCAATTCACACACCTGCACGCACGCCTCCCGGTCTGCCTGCACGGCGGACTGCTCGCATGCGTCCCGTCAACTCACGCCTGCTCGCACGCCACATGGGGCGCGTGGCGGCACGTATATTTTTTTGTTTTTTGATGATTCATTGTGCCACTTTATTGCTTAACCGAAGCATGGCACGGTCTAATGCACACGGTCCAAATAAATATTTCGTATGAGATATTGGTTGCCAGTTATTAACAATCTCCCGTTTGTAAGAAGATTATATCAAAACTTGTCTCAAATTTGACGAAAAAAATACAATATCACAGTCTACTGGTGTCCATATATGGCACCATGATAAGTTTCATGAATTTCAACTAAGTTTTGGATTTACTGGATTTTAAAAATCAATATTCTCAATGTTTTGAAATCTCTTTCACGGGGAAACATGCACCTAGGGACACACATATGATTTTGCAATCCACTTTGGTGCACATGTAGCTCAAATTTGATTTTTGCACATTAAATCCCTAGGAAATCAATCAATGTATAAAACGGGTCGAATGATCTCTGTTTTTTTTTTCAAACTTTAACACGACACTCCTTTGGTCACCTGTTCACTGCAGAAAAAGTTTCACATGCCTCAGAGTGGAGGTGGTGGTGCGGGATGTGTCTCTGTTTGTGTGTGTGGGGGGGGGGGTTGGGGGGCCGGCAGTACACTACTAGTCGCGAGCCTCCGTGATGTGGGATTATTGATCATTTTGTGAGTCATGTATATATGCCACATCAAAGTCGTGAATTGGTTACTTAAAGCATTACACAACCCTTTCATACATACATGTTCGGGCCACATGCATGCATTGGTGGTCCTCTCGGACACTCCCTTGTGCGGTTAGCAGCGACGTGCCCATTCGTTAGCCCGCAAAGGTTTTCAGTTTCCACCTACAACGAGAGGCATCGGACCGAAGGTGGATTCATCTTGGCATGTGTGTTACGGTGTGGATCATGGTGAGATTCCATACCAAAGTTCGGGCACGTGCGTACACATGAGTCCCTCCCACCGGCTCGAAGTGAGGGGGCTACGCATCATGAACCTCTGTGTAGTGCGTTTCCGGTTTGCGAAGCATGTGCCATGTCAAAGTTGTGCATTGGGTATTCAAACATCACACAACACACGGCAACATGCACGTGGTGGTTATCCTATGACACTCGCTCACGTGTGACTCTCTTTGTGGGCCCACGAGGTTTTCGTCGATCAATTGAACGTACAACGAGAGAGAGGTTAATTTGACAACAAGGATGGTTCTTTTTTTGTTTGTGTTACGTATATGCACGGTAGGAGTATGTAGTACATGTCAAAGAGGGGGCAACATGTATACTCTATATATATGTGTCATAACCTCGCTCCATGTGGGGACTTTCCGGTTCCCGAGGCAGGTGCCACATCAAAGTTGTGCATTGGTATTCAAACATCACACAATACCATGCAGGAGGTGGTTGCCCTATAGGAACTCACTCGCGTGCGGCGCTTCCATCTGTGGACCCACGAGGTTGTCCTCCATCACTTTGAGCCAATGAGAGAGAGGATAATTTGACCATCAAGGAATGATGATTCTTTTTGGTTTGTGCTATACATTATAAGTATATATATACCACGCGTCGAATGGGGGCGTAGCACGTACCACGCATCATGAACCACGCTCTCTGTGGGGACTTTTTGGTTTCCGGTGCCACATCAAAGTTGTGCGTTGCGTATTCAAACATCACACAAACACCTCTTTGGGCCACATGTAGACGGTGGTACGTAGTCCTATATAGGATGCTCACTCGTGTGCGACATACGCTTCGTTCCTGTGGGCCTGCGAGGTCATCGTCCATCACTTTGACCCAACGAGAGAGAGGCACATTTGACGAACAAGGAGGATTAATTCTTTTATGGATGTGTTAGGGTAGGAGTATATATATAGTATGTGTCGAAGGGGGGATGGGACCAATATATACTAGGTGTCACATGAACCTCACTCTATGTGGGGACTTTGTGGTTTTTGAGGCAAATGCCACATCAAAAGGTTGTGCATTAGGTATTCAAAACATCACAACCACACACCTCTCCATATATATGTTTTGGCACACATGAAAGCGATGGTGGTTGTCTGTGGCACTCACTCACATGGTTATCAGTGATGCTTCCATCTGTCGGCCCACTTGGTCCATCACTTTCACCGATAGCGAGAGAGGTTAATTATTTTGACTTATGAGGGGATTAATTTTTTGTTTGTCTCGCGATATAGGTCATGATGTGAGATTACATATATAATAGCGCATGTGTACACATGAATCCATCCCGCTGGATCGAGGGGGGGGGGGCGAGCACACTTGTCATGAACCTCTTGCTCTGTGTGGGGACCTGTGCGATTTTGAACGCATGCACCACATCAATGTTGTGCATTAGGTATTCAACACATATGCATGCATCTCTCACCTCCATAAATATGTTTGGGACACATGCATGCAATGGTTGTCTTTGGAGACTCTCACTCGCTTGGTTATGGGCGGCAAGCCTATATATATTCGTGGGCCCGCGTGGACATCCATCATTTCGACCGATGACGAGAAAGGTTACCAGGGTGGATTCTTCTTCTTTGGTTCGTGTTACCGTATAGTAGGTCAATCATTCCAGGCCTAATTAAGTTTGAGCGCATGCATGCTACACATCGTGAACCCTCGCTCAGTGTGGGGATTTTACGGTTCCAAAGCATGGTGCCACATCAAATTTGGGCATAGCATATTCAAACACCACACACACCACTTCCATATACATAATTGGGCCACATGCATAGAGTGGGTTTTGTCTTCAGACAGTACTCCCTCACGAGGTTATCAGCGACAAGCTAACCCATTTTGCAGGGCTATGTGGACGTCCATCACTTTGACCAATAACGAGCGAGAGAGGTTATACGATCAAGTTCGATTCTCTTTGGTTCGTGTTACAATATGTCTTGGTGAGATGCCCTTCCCCCCGACACGTGTGTGTGGGGGGTGGGGGGGGGGTACTTCGCACTACCCGCAACCTCCGTGGGGTCGGGGAAGTCCGATTATTTTGCGAGGCACACGTGCCACATCAAAGTTGTGAATGGTAGTTAAATATCACACCACACCCTTTTCATACATATAGTATAGGGCCACCCGCAGGTGGTTCGTATGTGGTCTCACCCATCTCTGGCCACAAACACACATTTGTGGGTCGGCACACGGTCCACCTTTGTCCGGAAGCGAAAGGGGAAGTTTGACCATATATATGATGGACTCCTATAGGTTTTGTGTTATGGTAGGATGAGATTTCAAACCTAACTATCTGGGGGCATGCATTCGTAGCTAGGATTCCCTTATCGCCGACACGAAGTGGGGTTCGTAGGGGATGGCTGACTAGCAATACTGTGCACTTTGTGCGACAAGTGCCACATCAAAGTTGTGCATTGGGTATTCGAACATCAAACCACCTTTTTCATACATATATTTGGTCCACATGCATGTGTGTTCGTGTTCTAACCCTTTCCCGCGTTATTCTTTTTGCCAAATTTATAAATAGCACACAAGTTGGATGTAGAAACCGTCTACGATTGGGTACGCAACAGACACGGTTCGGTCAGACTACCCGTGTGCCACGCCCGTGCCCCTGTAGTCACTCACATCAGCACAGTAGATTGGGCTCCACGAGGCTTGCCTCCCGCTCTCAAAAATATCTACTACCTCATAATCTCGAAAATATCTACCGCCTGGAAGTTTTTTATGTTTGATAGCACACGATTAGTATGTGCGGACCGTGTGCGATGTTTGTTACTCCCGCTCTGCTTCAATCCCTTGATTCAAATTTTCAGTAGCCCCGGCATTTTACTCCCGCCTCTGCATCCCTCACAATCTCAAAAATATCTGCTCGCCCTTGATTCAAATTTTTAGTAGCACCACCTTGTTACTCCTGCCTCTGCATCCCTCGCAATCTCAAAAATATCTGCTCGCCCTTGATTCAAATTTTCAGTAGCCCCACCTTGTTTCTCCCGCCTCTGCATCCCTCGCAATCTCAAAAATATCTGCTCGCCCTTGATCCAAATTTTCAGTAGCCCGACATTTTACTCTCGCCTAGTAAAATTTTCAGTTGCCACGGCATTTCCTCAAATTCCACCTTGCCCCCCTCCACACACACCACCCCTCCCTCGCTCAAAACCATTGGTAGGTCACCACCATCGCCTCCATCCTCAACCTTTGCCTGTGTGGGGGGGGGAGCTTGAGGAGCCAATGGCCGAAAAGAGGTTTGTCGCGGCCTCTTCGCCTGACGCCAGCGAGGTGGCCGCCGAGGTGTCCCCGTCGTCCTCTGCGGGCTCTTTATCGATCCATCGTCGCCGGTCGCCCGATCCGCCCGCCGCCGCGTCCCTACACCGGTTCGAGGACTTCCCCATCCTTCCTCGGGCCCAGCCGCTGACAAGGTCCTACCTTGGGGTTCGGCAGTGGCGGTGGGGGATGTGGGTCACCGAGATTACCGATCGGGAGACCCACAGCCGCCAGTGGCTAGGTAGCTTCCACACGGCCAAACTCGCGGCCATGGAGTACGACCGCTAGCAGGTTCACTACCATGGCACGGCGGCTAGGCTCAATTTCCCCTTCGGCACATGTCCGGTCGAGCTCGTCCCGCTGGAGCCAGGGGTGGTGAGCTCGGCTATGGTGTGGGAGGACCGCGAGGCGTGGGAGCGCCTCGAGGCCGGGGCCGTCGACGAGGCTTACATGCAAGAGCTCCGTCGGCAGCACCCGGAGCTCATGGAGGTGGAGCGGGTGATCTTTGCCAGCGCGAAGGGCGGCGAGGTTATCGTGCTCTCCTCTGATGATGAGGTCGAAGGCGACGAGGACAGCAGCGCGGAGGGCGTCGAGGTGGGCGGCGAGGATGAGGAGATCAACGTCGACGAGTGGGGGAGTGTCTTCCCCAGTGACCCCGACGATGGCACCGGCCCTGACCCGGCTTGCGGCACACCGTACCTGACAAGGAAAGATTGGCTCGACCTCCACTTCGACCGAAAGTAGTTTAGTTTAGTTTAAATTTATGTTTTATGTTCTGTTATGCAAAACTATCTATGTTTATGTTTGAATGCATGCTACTTTCGGTTGAACCTGCTTTGAACTTGATCAAATTGAAGTTTACAACGTTAAGTTTAGGGGATCGACTAGAAACGGCCAAAAATTGCTGGAGTATATATATACTCCACTAAGGGTTTTAGTCCGTTAACTTTTAGGGGATCAGCTAGAGATGGCCTTATGCCTTGTTTATTTCAGTTCTTCACAATGTGATGCTCTATATGTGCAACTATTTGCCGTGCAGTTCAATTTCATCAATAACAGTTTCAACAATACCACTATGAATTACGATATTTGGTTGCTGTTAAGGATGTTGCAGTTAACATGCCTTTTTATTTTTTAACAATAACTAGTGTACTTTAGACCTGCACAATACCAGTTTGAATGACTATATTTGCTTGTTTTTAAATGTTATGCCTGTTGCAGTTAACACACCTTTCCACTTCTTGTTTTGCTTAACTAGCGTGCTTAAACCTGCACACTGAAGCTATCATTTTTAGATTATGTTGTCTATCATGGATATATTTGGTTGATGTTTAGCCTATTGTGCTTGACATGCCTTTATATGTACTCATACAGGACAATATAGAGAACAACTGCTGTTTTCCATCGAGGTTAGTTTCATTGCATTGCTTATATATACTCACTGTTCAGGATATCGGTAGTTGGTACCATATAGCCTGGGGGCTGATAAGGGATTAATCGTCGAATCGGACATTTCACTGAATATATTTGTAACCCATTTATCGGTAGGTTAACTAGGGCCATATTTAATATATCTGAGGCTACATAGCAACATGCATTGTACTGAATGACTAAATATGCAATCCCAGGCTACATAGCAACAAGGAAGAGTGTTACCTTAATGTTTTGATGATGTCTAGATATACATGTAATAAGATCTTATATAATGGGATGGATGGAGTGTCGTACTACATCATTTTGCAATTGTTGTTTAGCTTCTAATATTAACTTGGTGCTTTTAGGTACATATGTCATTGCCAAAGATCCACACTCTGACCCTTTCTGCATATGGGGCAATGAGATATTCATGAACCAGCATCAAGTGAGGAAACTGATAAAGATTGTTATTAAAATGGGTCAAAAGATGTCAATCAAACTATTTGTTTACACTTTATGCAAGACAACAGTGAACTGCAGGATCGTAAGTAAAAACTCTGTAGCCTTCTTTTTACTGCCCGTAATGAGTTGTGTTAGATGACCATGTCTGAATCTTTTTCCTTTGCAGTGGATCCTGAAGCAGTTTACTCAAGATTACCTCTCAAACTACATGATTGGTGGCCGGCCATCACAAGGGGTTGGACTAGAGTCGTGCGTGCCTTCTGCATCGAGGAGAGCACAATAGGGCCATTCCGCTTCACCTTGTTCAGCAACCAGAATGTCTCTCGCCTCTTTCTTTACCATCTGTAATAGTACAAGTATACAACCCTAGTTCATCATTCTTTATTTGGTGCTTATGTAATTCTTGAACATATGTACCTGTGAATCAAATAATGCATTGGTTGTTTGAACCTCATGGATATGAATAAAGCTATAGCCTACTTTCAAATTCAAATTAGGTACAATTTTAAATAGCAGTAACTAAATTAGCGTGAAATTACGCTCTGCAGGTCATTACGGCGCTCATGGTCTATAAAGCACTGCGTGTGTGATATACATCATAATCCGACACGGTTCACGGAGAGGAAACGTGTGTAACCATGGACACAGTTGCCGTTTGCAAAGCGTGTGTGATGTCAGATAATATCACAAATGATGCGGGAAAACTAAATGTGTGTGATTGTCGACCTATCGTACACGGTTTACAATCATGAACTGTTTGTGATGTGCCGGGCATCGTAAACATAGAGCCAGTTTGGTACCTGCCTGGAATGTGCCTGGACTGCGCCTGGTTTTAGGTAAAACCACAGAACTCTGACTGCGATGGTAATGCCAGCACACACGAGTAGCAAGGATGGAGCGTTTGGGATATTTGAGACATCAGAAACAGTTTTTATAGGGACAACTATATGCATGAAGGCTCCCTATCCCCGACGGTTTCTGGGTCGTGTGGGAAGGACCCCCTATCGCACACACTCACTTGGCGACGGTTCAAAATGCCATCGTGGAAAGGGGTTAAAAACTGTTTGTATAGCACCTCGCTGTACCAGTGTATGAGTTTAGAAAGGCATTGAGAAATTATCATGTTAGAACTTTGAGAAACTTTTAGTACCATAGGAATGAACCAACAAGGATATTGTTTGGTGCAAAGACAAAAAAAATGGTTGTGGATTTTTCGTGACTGCCTCCAAAGTAGCCCATGAAGATACATTCACAATCAAGAAGTGCCACCTGGACCATACTTGTGGAGCTAGTGGAGAGAGTACCAAGGTGACTACATAGTGGGTTGCATAAGCTATGGAGGACACAGTTAGATCAAATGTAAGGGCTGATGTAGAGACAATTCTGAAACATACAAAGAAGAAGTTTGGGGTGCATGTTCCTAGGAGTTTGTCCTATAGGGCAAGACTCATGGCTGTTGATGTTGTGCAAGGTGATCATAGAGAGCAGTATCTTAGGTTGAGGAACTACCTACAGTGTGTGCTTGACACAAACCCTAGAAGCAGATGCATAGTGACCACTTTTGAGGATCCTTTGAACCCAGCACCCACACCAAGGTTCAAGTACATGTTCTACTGTCTGCAAGCATCAAAGGATGGATTCCTTAGTGGTTGTAGGCCTTTCATAGGTAAATTTCAATTATGTACTCCTTATTCAAATTGAACCACTGGACATAGTTATTTCATTTGACCTTAAATATCACTGTTTATGCAGGACTAGATGGTTGCTTCATCGAATTATCCACAGGTCAACAGATATTGGTAGCAACAGGGAGAGATGGGAACAACAATATATTCCCAATTGCTTTTGGGGTGGTTGACAAAGAGGATGGTGATAGCTGGACCTGGTTTCTTAACCAGCTTAGAGTGTGCATTGGCACTAGTAACAAATTTGGGAACTACACCATCATGTCTGACGGACATAAGGTACTCTCTCTGCGTTACATAAATCTGACCAAATGCACATAGACATGCTGCTGTACTTTTCTTATTTGTTGCTTATGTAATCAAACAATAGGGTCTTCTTAAGGCAACTAATGAAGTATTTCCTCAGTCCCCACAAAGATATTTCCTTAGGCACATATATGCCAACTTCTAGTCAGCTAGCTTTAGAGCAGAAGAACTTAAGAAATGGGTTGACAAAGCTAGCTATTCCTACACTAAACATGGTCACAAAGCTGGAATGGCTGGTTTGAAAGCAGCATGTGAACCAGCTTTCATGTGGTTGAATGGCATCCCTAAGGAGTGTTGGGCTAGATATGCAATGGATCATGTGTGCAAGACTGACTTGGTTGTCAACAACCTTAATGAGGTTTTCAACAAGATGATTCTAGATGTTAGGTCTAAGCCAATTAAGACCATGTTTGAAGGGTTGAGGACCAAACTAATGGTTAAATACCAGGGCATAAGAGAGAAAACAGAGGGTTGTAGGTGGGAAATAACCCCACATTACATGGAGAAGCTTGAAGAGAGCAAGAAATGCGCCAAATATTGTGAAGCAGACATGGCTGGTCCCAACATCTGGCAAGTTACTAGTGGAGAGAACACTTACTGTGTGAAGCTGAATGAAGAGAGCTGTTCTTGCAGGAGGTGGGACATGACTGGATCACCTTGCCACCATGCAATAGCTGCTATGCAGAAGATCAAAGTTCACCCTGAAGATTATGTGCATCCATTCTTTAAGAAGGAAATGTACAAGGCTGCAGACCAGCACATCATCTACCATGCTCCTGGGCCAGAATTCTGGCCAAACACAAGCACACCAGACATTGAGCCACCAGTATTTAGGGAGAAGAAAGGGAAGAAGCAGACATCTAGGAGAAAGGGTCAGTTTGAAGTGCCAGCTCCTAAGGATACATCTAGGATGGGCACAATAACTTGTAGTAACTGCAGCAAGCAAGGTCACATGTGAACAATGTGTGGTGATACACTGAAGACCAAGTTGCAGACAAGGAAAAGCATGCACCAGGTAACTAATTACATGCAATATATTGTATCATCTTGTGCATCTAGTATGAAGTGCATGTACCATATCATCTTGTGTTTCATGTGTAGGAAAACAGGGAATCATACCCATCAAGCTCTACACCAACCAGGCCACCCAGTGCTGCTCTAGGATCATCCAGAGCCCCTGCTGCTTCAGTTCCTGCCAGAGTTGCTACTGGGGCCCCCAAAGCTAGTGCAAGAGCAGCAAGTAGGGCCACCCAAACTGCTGCAAGAACAACAACTGGGCCCATAAAAGCTGCTGCCCAGCCTCCAAGGGCACCAATCAGGGCAACCCAAATTGCATCTAGAGCACCAACTAGGGCAACCTAGACTGCATCAAGAGCACTAGGTACTGCTATTGTAGTGTCTACATCAGCATCAAGAAAGAGAAAGAGCACATCTTCAGCACTAGCCAAGAACACCAGGTCCAGTGCATCATCTCCAGCCAAGAACACCATGTCAGCAGTTAGACTAGTAAGAGGTTTCAATGCTTCAAGGCCAACATCAACATCAGCTCAACCTGGGGTTGGCTCAAAGAGGAAGAGGAAGGCTCCAAGCAAGTAGGATGAGTATTTTACAGCCAGTGGCAACCACTGAGTAAGATGTAATATGCTTATAAAACTTCTATTTGTCATGCCATGAACTGTGCTTGTTTGACATGCTCTATTGTGGCTAGTTTCATGTTTGGAACAGTTAGTGGATTTGTGAGATGATGAATTTGGCTACCTTAAGTTCCGTGTGAATTTGGCTACCTTAAGTTCTATGTGAATTTGGCTACCTTACTTTCCGTGTGAATTTGGCTACCTTAAGTTCTGTTGTTAGATGATGATGATGATTGTTCTTGTGAGATGATGATGATTGTTGTTAGATGATGATGATTGTTCTTGTGAGATGATGATGATTGTTCTTGTCGTGATGATGATTGGCTACCTCAATTAGGGTGCCACGGCATCGACAAAACCCTAATTGCCTAAGTAGGGTCATTTAGGGTGCCACGACATCGACGAAAGCCTACTTGCCTAACTAGGCTCATTTAGGGTGCCACGGCACCGATGAAACCCTAATTGCTGAAGTAGGGTCATTTAGGGTGCCACGGCATTAATGAAAGCCTACTTTCCTAACTAGGCTCATTTAGGGTGCCACGACATCGACGAAAGCCTAATTGCCTAAGTAGGCTCATTTAGGGTGCACGGCATCGACGAAAGCCAAATTGCCTAAGTAGGCTCATTTAGGGTGCACGGCATCGACGAAAGCCTACTTGCCTAAGTAGGCTCATTTAGGGTGCACGACATCGATGAAACCCTACTTGCCTAAGTAGGGTCATTTAGGGTGCAGGGCATCGACGAAACCCTGCTTGCCTAAGTAGGGTCATTTAGGGTGCACGACATCGATGAAACCCTGCTTGCCTAAGTAGGGTCATTTAGGGTGCACGGCATCGACGAAACCCTGCTTGCCTAAATCCACCATTTTTTTACATATCACACCTGACCAAATCAAATCATTCATACATAGATAGATAAAACATTTACTCATTCATACATAGATAGATCTTTCAATAATATTGTCGGTGCAACAAACATTCACGTTTGCTGCCCGGACTCATGCACAACCATGATGTTGATCATACATCCAGTACCTATGCATAACACAAAGATAAGCCAGAGAAGCCGCTCTTCGTGAGATCAAGGAGAGCATTAAGAAGATCAAGCTAACAAGAGAGCACAACAAGTAGGCCTCCCCTGCTGGGTAGGAGAGCCCGGTCGGGTCAAGACCGCCTCTGAAGACCAAGTCCAGTTTGCCCCGGCAAGGTTTCCGGGGCCGCCAAGCTCAGAACCCGCCAGGCTCCTCGCCGGTAGGCTCCTGCCAAGACGCCACCGCTCTACCTCATCACACACAAGTCACTAATCAGTGAGGTGTCAAGCTCTCAAGTAACTAGGTGGATCCTATCAGGCATGTGGCAGCATGGTGAAGAGGCGATTAGCTTTATTGACACCCGTCCAGAAGGCATGTCACGTTAATAAGGAGAAGATGGATAAGCAGCACGTCAGGCTTGCCGGGCTTCAACCTCAGCATGACACCTAGCAGGTGCATTTAATGCACTTTGTCCTAACTGCGAGAGTTAGGTATGGTAGCACTGTTAGCAATCTAATCATACTCAAATGACTATTTTGCAACTGTGGTCACCCCTTAAGCTATAAAAGGAGGCCCGAGGCAACCTAGCAAGGGGTTCGAACTTTAGATCTCATAACACTTGTATGCACACGTTGCTCTCTCCGAGGCATCCTTTCCGGGTTTGAGCTCTCCGCGCCTTCCTGTCCTCCAAGTCAATCCACCATAGCAGGAGTAGGGTTTTACGTTGCAAAGCGGCCTGAACCTGGGTAAAAGAGAGTTGTCATCACCGTGTTGCCCCTGTCATTTCTGCTCTTTGTACAATGTGATGGTCCTCTTGCCGAACCACAAAGGGGCACCCATGCCCCATAGGTGATTGTGCTGCCACGCCGACATCTTTGGCGTGCCAGGTAGGGGGCGTCGCTTGTGTGAACCTGAAGCAACAGCCGACGCGTCGATCTTCATCATCTTCTGCATCGTCCATGGCTCCCAAGAAGAGAAGCAGTGCGGCGACGCATCCTTCTACCTCGAAGGCTTCGTCGCCTGCAGCTGCGGGTGTTGTGCGCATGGCGGTTGCGGCGGGTGGAGCAAGCACCATGGGCGGTGATGCTAACGCTCCCACCATGACTGGAGCGGGGACCGGGGCCATGGGAGCGGCCCAACTTCCTCAGCATGCTGGCTATCATGCTTCCGCCGGTGCGGGTCACGGAGACACCCAACTTCCTCCTCCCCACCACTCCGGCGAGCTCAACCAATGCGACGTCGACGCCCACTCCGGTGCAAGCCAAGATCCACTAGCCACACCGTCTTGAGGGGCGGTGACGGGACGCACGCTTCGCCCCACGCAGGACGAACGTGACAAGACTCCAAGCGGCACCGTCGATCCTCAATGACCGCGCCCACATGGTAAAGGCCTAGATGATCAAGAGCCTGGCCATCAAAAATAGCTTCGGCCACGCTAGACTACCCTGATGATCGGTCCAAGACGGCAGGAGCACAACACCACTCCTTCTGGTTCGTCCAAGAGTCGAGCGGTATCGCGCTCTGCCTCCCACGCCATGCCAGGGACGGTGGCAGAAGCAATGCCCAGAGCCCAACTGTAGCTGAACTTTGCCCCAACAGCAAACAAGATGGATGAATGGAGAGCTACCATTTAGAGCCTCATTGGGTTTGCTGAATCCAACAAGTTGCAGCGCATGGAACCTTCGTGGCGCCCGCAAGTGACACCAGCGGCACCCGCTGGCGGCCAAGTTGAGAGGACAACACCCACGGTGCAGTCCCCTCCACGACATCCTGCTCAAGGGCAGCCACGGCGGGCTCAGCAAACCCAGGACGTCGATGAGCCTGATGAAGCATCAATG
Source organism: Thinopyrum elongatum (assembly GCA_011799875.1). Classification (NCBI taxonomy): domain Eukaryota; kingdom Viridiplantae; phylum Streptophyta; class Magnoliopsida; order Poales; family Poaceae; genus Thinopyrum; species Thinopyrum elongatum. The sequence goes on along the minus strand of CM022300.1, from coordinate 165,881,994 downwards.
GCCTCGTCCAATCCATGATTCCAGCTAGATCAACGCCAAGTGTTGAGAGATAGGAAGAAGGAAGATGCCCGCGTCACCATTCAGTGGCGTCGTGAGGCGCGTCGTCAATCAGACAGGCGTAATGGACCCGATGTTGACGAACCTGCACTTGGTGTTGGCGGGTACTTGCCTTACGAGGTAGGGTGCCCTGCCTTCACTCGCGAGCTGCGGCAAGTCCATTGGCCATCGTCTCGCACCTTCAAGCCTGACCTGCCGGAAAAGTATGATGGAAAACTGAACCCGGCAGAATTTCTGGGCATTTATACGATTGCCGTTCAGGCTGCCGGGGGAAGAGATGAGAAGGTGCTCGCCAACTACTTTCCATTGGTTCTCAAGCCTAATGTGAGGTCTTGGCTGATGCACTTGCCGGAGGATTCCATTTCCTCCTGGGCGGATCTGTGCAACGAGTTCGTTGGCGCCTTCACAGGTGGCCATCAAGAACCGGGTAACCTAGTGACTTGCAAGCCCTTCTACAAAAAGAAGGGGACAATTTGCGCAAGTATCTGCAAAGGTTTAGCCCAGTGCACTGCAACATCCCGAAGATACATCCAGCAGTTGTGATCACCGCGTTCCATACGAATGTGCGCAATCACAGGATGCGGGCTAAGATGAATGTTCAGCTACCCAAGACTGTTAACGAACTCAACACGTTGGCAGACAAGTGCATGTCGGTGTTCTGGGAACTAGGGTACCCAGACTTGCCTGCCTACGGCCCACGGCGTGGCTCCATTGATGGCCTAGTACGGCCCATCTACATCACCTTCAAGACAAGACCCTCGCGAGGGGCCAAGCCTCGCGAGGCAGACGGCGTCAAGACCTCCGGAGGGAGCAGCCTCCATAGGATGGCTCCCGAGGAGCGGAGATTTCTATGCAGGTACCCATCTCATGAGGTGAAGGTGACGCAAGCCATGACGACCAAGGCCAGGCGGGCGCCAGCGGGCGTAGAGCAGCAGGTTTCCTCTTTGGTGCTAAGGAGGCAAGCGCAGGCGCGGGGTCCCGAGGAATCACCCAAAGGTTTCCATTCCCGTGCAACGAGACCAGGACCGCCAGGGCGATAGGATGGATGTCATCACCGAGCCCACCGCGACATCACGACCAGAAGCTTTGCAGACGAAGACCACCTTTCATCAGGATAAGATGTACTACTTGTCCCCCTTCAAATTTGGCCATTGTGGAATCCCTTCCCGCCTTCGTTTTCGGGGAAGAGGACCAAGGCCACTATAAATAGGTCAGCCACCACCATAAAAGGGGATCGGATCAGATCGGACCCAGGACCACTCATCCTCAACATAGCAAGCCTCGCGAGCTTGTTCATCCACTCTACTAGTTCATCCTCAGCCCCTTGTGAGGCAAATCCACCCCAAAGCAGGAGTAGGGTATTACACCGCAAGGTGGCCCGAACCTGGGTAAACTGCCGAGTCCTTCTTCTTCCCTGTTCTTCGAGCTAGGCTGTAGGGCGGCGCATTCGGTTGGCTGGTTAGGTTGAGTTCTTCGCACACGCCCCAGAGTTCGAACCTCCTTTGGGTCTGCGGAGCCCTGAATCTGACATTTGGCGCGCGAGGTAGGGGCGTGTCGAAGTCTCTCTCCCACCGCTCGTTGCACCACCGTTCCGCTGTTTCGATGGCTGACGCTTGCCGTGTTCGCGCCGAGCGCCGGGCCGCTCGTGTCTCCTAGACGGCACCCGCGGGCAACGGCATCCCTCGCCACTCCGCCTCCCCGGTGGCTAACGCCACCCCCGACCCTGTTGCCCGCGTGCAGCAGGACTCGTCGCTGCCGTCGTCCGTGCAGCGCGACGGCCGCACCGCCACTCTGTCACCCACTCTAGCCATGGCGTCGTCCTCCCATGGTCACCGTGGGCCGGTGAACGCACAGCCTGCGCTGCTCATGGCACGCAAGCTTCTACGCTATCGTCTGGCTAACGACCTCTACGACGATTGGCTGGCCCGCATCACTGAGCTCGTCAACGCCGCTGGCGAGGCCCCTGCACCGTCTCGTTCGCTTCACCCTCCGCCGTTCCACGCGGGCGACATGGCCCACGACGCACCTCCTCCCCCTCCGCTGCACGGCGAGGGCCCCGAGCCGAGGCATGAGGCTCCCCGGTACGACCCGCCACGCAGGGCGTTAGTGCGCGATGAAGAAAGCTGCCAGGTGGTGCAATGGCCCCAAGGAGAGGCGCGTGCGCTCCCAGCACCGCCACGTCAAGACCACATACCGCCAGAGGTGGCCACACACGGGCATCAAGATGAGACTCCTCCTCGCCGGGTGGCCCCGGTGAATACGGCAGGGTGCCATGCTTTCACTCCGGAGCTGCGCCGCGTTGTCTGGCCCGGCAAGTTCAAGCCGGATCTGCCTCCGCACTAGGATGGCACCCCCGACCCTGCTGAGTTCCTCTAGCTCTATGAGCTGAGCATCAAGGCGGTGAACGGCAATGAGAAGGTCATGGCGAACTGGTTCCCCATGGCCCTCAAGGACGGTGCGTGCTCCTGGCTCCTGAACCTTCCGGTGGGCTCGATCTCCTCCTGGGATGAGCTCCGCGAGCGCTTCATCACCGACTTCTAGGGCACTCGCGACCGTGCTCCTAGGGCAGGCAACCTGCGATGCATCAAGCAGCAGCCAGGCAAAACCCTGCACAAGTACATACAGCGCTTCACCAACGTTCGCCTCAAGATCCCAAAGGTGTCGGATGAAGCCATCATCACCGCGTTCTCTGAGGGCGTCCGGGATGTCAAGATGAGGAAGAGCTCGCCATGCATGAAGATCTGTGCTCGGCTCTGGAGATGTTTAACATGGCCACCAGGTGCGCAAGGGCGGAGGAAGGTTGCCTCCTTCTCCTGGAGCTTCCAGAGGTCGATCCTGAAGACAAGAAGGCCAAGTCTAAGGACGTGAAGCGCAAGGTTCCTGCTGTGCTCGTGGCTGAACCTGAGATGAAGTGCGGCTGCGACCACCCCGAGTCATCCAAAGGCAGCCGCCCATTCTGCGTCTTCCATAACGTCCACAACCACAACACCAACGACTGCCAAGAGCTCAGGGTGATCCGCGACGGGCGCTTCAGCCGCCGTCCCGAGCGCAATGACCGTGGCTATGGCCGTGGAGGAGGCCGCGGGGGTGGCCACTGGGACAACCGTGACCCCCGCCAGGACTGGCGCGATCAGCCACATGAGGACCGCTGGCAGGGCCTGCCTCGCGACGGCCCCTGGATGGACTAGCCTCACGAGGACCGTCCTCAGGGCAACGCCGGTCTCCCTCCGCTGTCGCCGCCGCCAAGGAGGAACAACGACCACCGCCAAGACGATGGGGCCGGGGGCTTCCAAGAGCCTCGTGCCATTGCCTGCATCCTGGGTGGCACTTAGGCCCCCGCTTCTCATCGCGTCTTCAAGCAGTTCGCTCGTGAGGTGAACGTGGCCCTCCCCAAGCTCGAGGCGTCGCGCCCCCTCAGGTGGCCCAACTATGCCATCACCTTCGACTCTACAGACCAGCTCAAGTGCTCAGCCGGTACTGGTGCGCTCCCAATGCTCTGCTCACCAACCATCAGCAACGTCCTCGTCACCAAGACACTCATCGATGGCGGCGCGGGGCTCAATGTTCTCTCCGTCGAGACGTTCGAGACGCTCCAAGTGCCGTATGACCAGCTCCTCCCCACCAAGCCTTTCTCAGGAGTGACCGATGGCTCCACCACCCCCATAGGACAGATTCGCCTCCCTGTCACCTTTGGTCAGTGAGACAACTACCACATCGAGCTCATCGACTTTGATGTTGCCCACATTCACCTCCCGTACAACGCCATCCTCGGGTATCCAACCCTCGCCAAGTTTATAGTGGCGCCTCACCATGGCTACAACGTCCTCAAGATGCCAGGAAGGGGCGGTATCATCATGGTCGTCTGCGATGAGAAGGCAGCGGTGTGCTCCCTCGAGTGCGCCTACCAGGCTGCGACAGTCGAGAATTCTGATGATGAGGTGCAGTTCGGCCTCCTGAGGCCATCCCCAAGAAGAAGAAGAAGCAGCTCCTCCCCAAGGCCCACCAGGAGGCTGGTGCGTCCAACGATCGTGCCTCAGGCCCCGCGCCCGCTGCTGGGGCGCCTTTCCCCCTCGCATAGGAAGGCGTGTCTGGCGCCCCTCTCAGGACGTGCTTGGGGCTCTCCTCTGGAGGGCCTCTGACCTGACCAGCGTCACGAGGGAGGCGTTCAGGTACCATGTGGAGGCGTGCTTCAACGCGCGCCTCCGCGAGCAGGGCGCATGGCGCCAGGCGCTCAGGAGTTCATCAAAAGGGCAATTGAGGAGCTCCAGGAGGTGTGAGCCATGCGTGGTGAGTGTCGCCCTGCACCACCTGGCGCAGCTGCCACCCCTGACAAGGGTGGCGAGCTGCGCATCTGCGTCAACATCCCAGGTCTCAATAGGGCCGCTTCTCAGGAACTCTGCTGGCCGTCCCGCGTTGGACGGAGTGGGGGCTGCCCCCGCAGCTACATCCGCATGCCGTTCGGCCTGCTGAACATGGCTGCTTTGCACCAGCGCTACATGCAGGGCGGCCTGGCAGCTCGCGAGGCCCGGCGTCAGGCGATCCTGGCAGAGGAGGTACCGGACCCCCGCGAGCTCCCCGGGCCTCCAGAGCTTCTCGAGCCTCAGGAGTTAGCCAGCTCATGAGGATGGGCCTCTGCAGCGCGCGTCTTCAGCTACTCCAACGCTTCTATAACGACGGTGCCAGGTGACTTTTTGGTTTGTTCAAATTGAAGGCGCCCCTTGGGCTGCATTACCCTCAAGCTGCCAGGGCCTGCACCTGCAGCATGTATCATTTTACACATGTATCAGAACTGGCTTCGCCCTTCCATGAATTGCTTAATATTATCATTTGCATGTCCAGTGCTTCGCCACCATGAAAGTTGTGCGCCCTCACGAGCTCGCCCGCGACCGCCTCATGATTAAGGACTGGCACGGCGTCTGTGCTCAGGTCCGTCCCTGCAGCGTCGATAAACCCAAGTGGTTGAGCTCTGTCTCGCGGGCTAGCTCCCGTGCGCGTCACCTCCCATGGTCCTTGGTGCCTTTTTCTCGCATGAGCTCATCGAGAGCGGATGAGTTAGGGCGGGTGACCCGGTGCCTCGCCACCGCGGGAGCCGCGCGCCGGTTGTCTTTCTTTAGGATTGTTACATGAGAAGACTGGGCACGGCATCTATGCTCGGGTCCGTCCCTGCAGCGTCGATAAACCCAATGGTCGAGCTCTGTCTGGCGGACCGGTCCCGTTCACGTGACCTCCTGGGGTCGTTGGTGCTTGGCCTTCTCATGCGATGTCGTCTGGAGATTCACTCGGTGTAGGCCACCCCAACATCTCTCGCTATTTTTGCAGGCCCCCTGTAACCAAATTCAGGCGTAACCTGCCTTGAGGTAGGGCCCCGTGAGTCCCACGCTAGCTCACGGGTGCCCATATACACCTCCTCCAGTCCGGCCATGCAAGCCACGTGTCCGGATGGAGCTATACACGCCCCGGAGTCTCCCCTCAGAGGGAACTCTCACCCACGCACCAGTGGAAGCCCCATGCTCCACGCTGGCGAACGACACGGTTGAGGCGCGGCTATGCCCACGCACCAGTGGAAGCCCCATGCTCCGCGCTGGCGGACGACACGGTCGAGGCGCGGCTATGCCCATGCTGAAGTGGTAGCACCATGCTCCGCGCTGGTGAATAAACAACTGAGGGCACCCTAGTGGCTGGAATAACCTCAGGAGAGCCAATAGGCTCGTTGTCCGGCCTCACCGCGCCGCTTTCCCTACAGGAGGGTCGCGCGAGGGGGCTGGGCAGGGGGGCTATGCTCAAGCCCCACCTGGCGTATGCCACCACACCAGGTCTCTCGCACCTGGTCTTCTCGTGTCCCTCCCAGGCAAAGGCTGGCGAGCAAAGGTATGAAGGACTCCGGATTACCTTGTACCTCTACTTGTTTTTCCATCATGAGGGCCGTTCGCACGTCAAGGGAGACCCCTGAGCATTGCGATTTAGGCGCCTCACTAGTCATGTAGCCCCTCGCCCCTTGGTCTCGTCCTGGTGATCCGGACGCCCCAACGGCGGACGAGGTACGCGCAGGGCTGGGCCCTACCGACGCAGAACGCTAGCAAACATGAAGGAAACCAAGCACAAAAGAGAAATTGCGGAGTCCTAGCAAATTATTACAAAGCATAATGTCTCATAAGTTCAAACAGAAGTTCTCATGCCTCCATGAGGTACGATGCATGTTGCAGGGTCAAACTAGGAAGAAGCGCCGCTGTCGCCTTGGTTGCCATTGCCGCCCGCCTTGGGGAGCCCGTCGTTGATGACGCTGCCATCCTCTTCACCACCGGCTTCTGTCGCTGTAGCTGCAGGGTCGGGGACATGGAGGAACTTCCCCAATAGGGCCTCCACTTGCTCCCTCATGGCTTCGGCAGCAATGGTGCGGGACTCAGGAGCTACCGGTTTGATCAACGCCCAGAGGTCGAAGCTTGGGTCCTGGAGGTGGAGGTGGCTAAAGGCGCGCATTGCAGCCAAGGTAAAGAGCGCGCGGCACTCTCCCTCCATCGCGGAATCCATCCCAGCGGCGATGCCCTCAAGCGCCTCCGCAAGCTTGGGGAGAAGCCCAGCAGGGCCATCCTCCGGAGTCGTTAGCGGCTTCTCGTACCCTCCCCCATAGAGGGAGCACAGCGCTTCGTGAGACTTGAGCTCGAGGGAGACGAAGGCTTCGCGTCCCACGGCCGCCGTCTTCTCGGTAGTGGTGAGGGCCTTCTCCCTGGTCTCCAGCCTGGCTGTCGTCTCGGAGACGAGTTGGGCGTGCGACGCCCGGGCCTTGTCCACCTCCTCTTTCAGCTTGCCTAGGCGGTCCCGTTCTATGGCTTGGTCCTTGGCCGCTTGGGCCAGCTTGGCATTGCGATCGGTGAGCACCACCTTCCGGGCCTTGAGCCCATCCTCCTGCTCTTGAAGCCTGCGGGTGTGGGCAGCCTGCTCCTCGCGAAGGGCCTTCAACATAGTTTTCGCCTTGTTGCAGCGCTCCTTGGCGGACGTCGCGTCGGCCCGTGCCGCGTCGAGGGCCTTGGCGGCTTCGTTGGCCTCCCTCCTACTCTCCGTGGCAACGGCCTTGGCCCAGCTCCAGGGCGTCCTGGCGGATGCGTCGGCTTGGAGCCACACCGAGACTAGCCCCAGCCGCTCCTTCACCGTGCACCTGTCGGTGTCCTGGAGATCGGTCTGGAGCTGGTCCAGCGTGGAGAAAGCTTCTTCCAGAGCCCCGGGCCTGGCAAAGGGGCTGCAACCCGCCAGCGCGAGAGCCTGGGAAGAGGGTGGCACCGGTGCATGAATTGGCGACGCCGCAGCAGCAAGGGCAGTTTGGGGCTCTGGTGACTCCGAACCCCCCCGCAGGTGTGACGGGGACAGGCGGCTCCGGAGCCTGCTGGCTCATGGAAACGGCCTCCTCCTGAGGCTCCGCCACCACGCCTTGAGGGGCCCACTCCATCACGAGGGGGCGCGAAGCGATCTCCTCCACTTGCGCTAGGGTCACCGTGGCCGTGGCCGACGGCGGTGCTCCCGAGGCCCCGCCTCCTTCCTTCCTTTTCTTCACCACGGTCTCCACCCTGGTTGCCGGGAAGTGAGTACCGCGGGCACGACGCCAAGAACGATAAATGAAAAACAAGGTAAGATACTTACTCGTCAGCAGCAATGTACCTCCTTTTCCTAACCGAGGCCAGGGTGCCCCCAATCATCCTGAGCGCGGACTTTGCCGCGCCTTGGGAGTCGGTGGGGCGCGTGACGGCTGGTTTCGGTGCGGCGACGATGGATGGCAAGATGGAGGAGACGCGTCGGGGAAGGGATGCCACTTCGCCCTTCCTCGGAGTCGTTCGGCCTGGCCTCCGCAAAGGGGTGGCCCCGGACCGCGTGACGACCCCGGTGGAGGGCGGGGATCCCTTGACCGAGGGCTCAGCGGCGTCGTCATCGTCGGAGAGGCCGCGGAGAAGCTCGCTCTGTTGCGAGGGAGAGGTCTCCGCCACATCGTCCACGGTCGCCTCCGAGTCCTCCTCCCCCTTCTCCTCGGTGTTGTCGCCGGAAGATACCATCACCGGGGAGCTCGTTGAAGACAGGCATAGCGGCGACCAGCTCGGCCCCGTCACCCCGAAGGTACAGCAGGATGTAGGCCGCTGGGAGGCCACCCGGATCCTTCTCAAGCAGGGTATGCAGGTCCTTGCCCAGCTCCTCGCCCGTCAAGCTCCCTGGGCGCAGGCGGATGTTGTCCGTCGCACCCTTGAAGTCCCACATGGGGTGTGAGTGTACCTGGAGCGGGGCCAGGCGCTGCGTCAGAAACTCCCTGATGAGCATGGCCCCCGTCAGCACCCCAGCCTCCATGTCCGCCATCATCTTCTTCAGGACTGGCGTCGCCCGGGGGTCGGTGAGCTTCTCATGACCCCACAAATCGAGCTCCTCCGGCAGCTCGGTCGGCAGTTCCAACCGTGCATGAAGGCCCCCGGCGTCCATGAAGACCCACTTGCGCTGGAAGTTCTCCACCTTCTTCCTGGCCCGCATGAGCGCGTTGCTGGGGTTGACCGCGGTGAAAGAGATGCAGCTGGAACGCTAGGCTGGGTCATGCAGCCGAAGGTAAAAGAAGTGGCGAAGGAGCGCAACGGAAGGCTTCACGCCCACAAATGCCTCGCAGTAAAAGGCGAAGATCGACAGGAGGAGAATGGAGTTGGGTTGAAGGTGCAAAGCTTGGATCTGGTAGTGGTCCAGGACAGCGATGAAGAACTTGGAGAAGGGCGGGATGAGCCCTGCAAAGACGCTGTGGAGGAAGAAGGGGTAGAATGTCCCAGCCAGGGCCCCTTGCTCGGCGGAGCCGGCCTGGAGCGTCGTTTCCTTCCCCTCGTTGTCGGCGCTTGCCGTCAGCGGGAGCACGGCGGCAAGGTGTCTTTCCTCGGTGATGGAGGATGCGCCGAGAGCCGGCGCAAGAGGGAAGGAGGAGCTCGCAGCCTACGCGGCCGACTTCGCCTTCCCTGATGCCATTGGCGAAGAACTTGGGGAAAAAGACGAAGCAAGGTGGGGGGATTCGACCGGATCTGGAGGTGTTCTCGGCAGGAGGAAAGGGGATCTGAGCAAGACGGAGGGAAGGCAATGAAGGTTCGGGGGCGAGCGCCAGCCTTTTGTCAGCCTGGAGCAGTTGCCGAGGCGGCGTGCGGACGTGGAGACGCCCACGTCCCATCAAGCGCCACACGTCGGCTTGGTCTACAGGCGATTGGGGCCCGCGGCGCTTCGGCCTTGCCCTTTGGCTTCGCCTCGAAGCCAAGTCCGAGCGCGCCTTGGGCCCTGGGGCTACTGTCGGTGTTCTGGGAACTAGGGTACCCAGACTTGTCTGCCTGCGGCCCACGACGTGGCTCCATTGATGGCCTAGTACGGCCCATCTACATCACCTTCAAGACAAGACCCTCGCGAGGGGCCAAGCCTCGCGAGGCAGACGGCGTCAAGACCTCCGGAGGGAGCAGCCTCCATAGGATGGCTCCCGAGGAGCGGAGATTTCTATGCAGGTACCCATCTCATGAGGTGAAGGTGACGCAAGCCATGACGACCAAGGCCAGGCGGGCGCCAGCGGGCGTAGAGCAGCAGGTTTCCTCTTTGGTGCTAAGGAGGCAAGCGCAGGCGCGGGATCCCGAGGAATCACCCAAAGGTTTCCATTCCCGTGCAACGAGACCAGGACCGCCAGGGCGATAGGATGGATGTCATCACCGAGCCCACCGCGACATCACGACCAGAAGCTTTGCAGACGAAGACCACCTTTCATCAGGATAAGATGTACTACTTGTCCCCCTTCAAATTTGGCCATTGTAAAATCCCTTCCCGCCTTCGTTTTCGGGGAAGAGGACCAAGGCCACTATAAATAGGTTAGCCACCACCATAAAAGGGGGATCGGATTAGATCGGACCCAGGACCACTCATCCTCACCAGAGCAAGCCTTGCGAGCTTGTTCATCCACTGTACTAGTTCATCCTCAGCCCCTTGTGAGGCAAATCCACCCCAAAGCAGGAGTAGGGTATTACACCGCAAGGTGGCCCGAACCTGGGTAAACTGCCGAGTCCTTCTTCCCTGTTCTTCGAGCTAGGCTATAGGGCGGCGCGTTCGGTTGGCTGGTTAGGTTGAGTTCTTCGCACACGCTCCAGAGTTCAAACCTCCTTTGGTTCTGCGGAGCCCTGAATCCGATAGTGCACTCATGCTGAAGAAGGGAGAAGACATCCAGGGGAGGAGGTTGGTGTCGAAGTCGATTCAGAAGATGATGATGACACAACCACCCCCAGGAAGAATAACAGAAAGCGCAACAAGAAGCGTAAGGAGAAGGCAGTGATGGCCGTCAAGAGCTCTGGTGATCTTAGCACCAGCAAGAAAATAAAGATTGAGACGTCTGACAAGGAGGCTGCTACTTGCACTGACTACCGGGCGGCAGCGACTGCTGAGAAGACCAGCAAGTCTAACAAGCCATACTGCAAGATACAGAGGACCAAGGGTCACGATCTCCAATATTTCAAGCAAGTTGAATAGTTGGTTGAGAAGCAGAAGGCTGAGTATGAAAGGCGAGATAAAGAAAAAGGCTAGAGTGGTGCTGGCGGGAAAGGCCGTGGTGGCCGCAATGGTCATCGCGGCAAAGTCGACCAGCAGAAGGAAAAGCCCGCAAGAGGTCGTGAGAAAAAGGAAAATGAAGATGACAGTGAAGAAGAGGATGATGAGACCAGTGAGCAGGAGTTTCAGAGGGCTACTGAGGCAATGTGCATTGACAAGGGTGCATTATTGCACTCCTATCACCGCCAACTCAAGGAGTGGGCGCGTGAGGTTAATGCGGCAGAACCGGTAGCAAGTGCTCGAGAACCACTTAAGTGGTCTCGCAAGCCCATCATATTTGACATTGAGGATCATTTGGATCGCAGTACTGCGGTCGGATGCTTGCCATTGTTGGTTTCACCAACAATCCGCAACCTCAAAGTCACTAAGATGTTGGTTGATGGCGGGGCAGGGTTGAATTTGATCTCCCCCGATGTGCTTAAGAAGCTCCAAATTGCCGATGAGGATCTAAAGAAGACTTGCACTTTCCAGGGGATCAACCAAGGGAGGAGCCAGCCAAAGGGAAATATCACTTTGCCAGTAACATTTAGCGGGGAAATAAACTTCAGGACTAAGAAGATTGTGTTCGATGTTGTTGAGCTTCCCCTGCCATTTAATAGGATCCTTGGCCATCCAGCTCTGGCCAAGTTCATGGCAGCGTCCCACTACGCGTATAACACCTTGAAGATGCCGGGCTCTATGGGAGTCATCTCCATTCCATCGGATAAGGGGGATGTAGTCATCTCCGTTGATAAGATGTATAGAGACGCGGTAGCATCAGAGGCCATCAAAACCCCAGCTCCCGCCAAGGAGGAAAAGAAAGCCAAGGGAACTGGCAAGGACACCGACAAGGACCCCGGGAAGCGCGTCTCTTTGGAGTGCACTGCACCCGGCAACTACTCGCAGGAGAGTTCGGCTAACAAAAGATCCAATGCTGCTCCTCCTGCGACAAAGAAGGTTCTGGCGCGGTAGGATGGCACTGATGGTACTTTCACCATTAGTACCACTCTTGACGACAAATAGGAAAGCGCGCTTGTTGCCTTCTTGCGGGCGAATGTCAATGTGTTTGCATGGCAACCATATGACATCCACGGTGTTCCCAGGGAAGTAATCGAGCACCACCTTGCTGTCTGTCCTCATGCCTATCCTGTCAAGCAAAAAGTCAAGAAGCAGGCCATGGAATGGCAGCAGTTCATTACCGAAGAGATTAAGAAACTTGAAGTGGCAGGCTTGGTTAGAGGAGTGTTACATCCAACTTGGTTAGCGAATCCGGTGGTGGTGCGCAAGGCAAATGGGAAGTGGAGACTTTGTATTGACTTCACAGACTTGAACAAAGCTTGTCCAAAGGACCCCTTACCCTTGCCGCGCATTGATCAGATTGTTGACTCCACCTCAGGATGCGATTTGCTCTCCTTCCTTGATGCATACTCTGGATACCATAAGATCTTCATGGCCAAGGAAGACGAAGAGAAAACCGCATTTATTACCCCATGTGGCACATACTGCTTTGTGCGTATGCCTTTCGGGCTAAAAAGTGCTGGTTCCACATTTGCAAGGGCCGTGCAGATTGGTTTTGAGCCTCAGCTGCAGAGGAACATAGAAGCCTACATGGATGATATAGTGGTCAAGACCAGGGATAATCAACACTCATTCAGGATTTGGAAGAAACTTTTGCAAACCTATGGAACATCAACTTGAAGCTTAACCTGGAGAAGTGTGTGTTTGGCGTTCCGTCCGGCAAGCTCCTTGGGTTCTTTGTGTCTCACCGAGGGATAGTAGCCAACCCCAACAAGATCAAGGCAATACAACAGATCCAAGTTCCGAAAACCATCAAGGATGTAAGGCGTCTAGTCGGCTATGTTGCCACACTAAGTAGGTTCATTTCAAAATCCGCTGAGTGTGCCCTGCTGTTCTTCAAAACCTTGAAGAAGGCTGGTCCAATGAAATGGACTCCAGAGGCAAAGGCTGCACTGCGGGATTTCAAAGCTTACCTTTCCTCTACTCCAACCTTGGTCGCACCGAAAGCACAAGAGCCGCCGCTGCTATATCTGGCAGCAACGAATCAAGTGGTTAGTGCTGCCTTGGTGGCACAGAGAGAAGTGGATATTTAAGGAACTATTGCGGCAAGACTACTCACTGATGAACCAACTCTATCCCCGGCAGGACCAGATGGTAACGGCGAAGGGGAGCCACAAACAAGTGCTAATAATCGGAAGGTGTTAGCAAGGAAGAAGATGGTGCCGTGACCAGTTTACTTTGTTAGCTCACTCCTGCAGGGGGCTAGATCAAGGTACTCTGGGGTGCAAAATTTGATCTTCGGCCTTCTTATAGCCTTGAGGAATCTGCGCCATTACTTTCAAGCTCATGAGATCACAGTTGTGACCCACCTTCCACTGCAGCGTATCCTGAGGAACCCCGAGGCCATCGGCAGGAGAGTAGAATGGGCACTAGAACTATCAAGCTTTGCTTTGAAGTTTGATAGCACGACAACTATCCAAAGTAGAGCACTGGCAGAATTCATAGTAGAATGGACGCTAACGCCCGACGAAGAGATTGTGGAGACAGTCCTCCCCGGCAAGGAGGCCCCCAAGGAATGGGTCATGTACTTTGATGATGCTTTCTCGCTCCAAGGTGCCGGGGCAAGAGTTTTACTCGTTGCACCCACCGGAGAACACCTCAAGTACGTTATCCAGATGCACTTTCCAAGGGAAGATGCCACCAACAACACAACAGAATATGAAGGACTCCTTGCCAGGCTCAGAATTGCAGTGGAGCTAGGGATAAAGAAGCTGATCGTACGCAACTCTCAACTCGTTGTGAAGCAAGTGAATAAGGATTACCAGAGCCCACAGATGGAGGCATACATGGAAGAGGTGAGGAGGCTGGAAGAGCACTTTGACGGGCTGCAAACAGAGCACGTACCCCGTGCGGAAAACAACATCGCTGACCACCTATCAAAGTGCGCTACGCAGAAGCTTCCTGTGGAACCAGGAACTTTCGTACTCCACTTAACCCAACCATCTGTTTCTCCATCAGCATTGGCCAGGAAAAGACGGAAACTCAACACCGACAAACATTTTTCGGCATAGCTCCCTGAAGCCGCTGGTGAGAAGGTTGCCAGGGGAGACCCTATGCTTGTTGGTGAGGCACGCTCTCCAGAAGAACCTAGAGTTCTCGCTATCGAGGCTGGTGCTCCCACGGTAGAGGAGATGCCTTTAGTCCTCGTCATTGAGCCTCAGGCTCCGGCATGGGCACAACACATAGTCCACTTCTTGCAAACTAGAGAACTTCCTGATAATCCAAAGCAATATGAAAAAGTGGCCTGCCAATCGAGTATGTACCAGTTTGTGGATGACACTCTATACAGAAAGAGGCCAAATGGTGTGAAGTTGAAGTGTATCAGCCAAGAAGATGGACTAATGTTGTTGGCAGAAATACATGGAGGTGTGTGTGGTTCACATCTGGGATCAAGGACATTTGTCGGGAAAGCTTTTCGGCAAGGATTCTATTGGCCCTCCGCCCTCCAGGATGTAACTGAGCTCGTCACCAAGTGTGAAGCATGCCAGTTCCACTCCAAGAATATTCATCAGCCAGCTCAAGCCCTTCAAACCACCCCTTTATCCTGGCCTTTCGTGGTCTGGGGGCTCAACATCTTGGGCCCCTTTTGCCGTGCTACTGGGGGTTTTGAGTTCTTGTACGTGGCAATCGACAAGTTCACAAAGTGGCCCGAAGTAGAGCAAGTGAGAAAGGTGATGGCGCAATTGGCTATCAAGTTCTTTAAAGGGTTGGTGTGCCATTTTGGAGTACCAAACAGAGTGATCACCAACAACGGCACCCAATTCACAAGCCGCACCTTCATGCAGTACATTAAGAGCCTTGGAAGCAGGGTCTCTTTCGCTTCTGTTGCCCACCCCAAGAGTAAGGGACAAGCTGAAAGGATGAATGCTGAAGTGCTGCGAGGGCTCAAGACAAGAACTTTTGATAAGCTGTGAAAATGCGGCAAGCGCTGGGTTGATGAGTTGCCGGTGGTTCTTTGATCAATCAGGATGACACCAAACCGAGCTACTAGCCAGACTCCCTTCTCCCTGGTATATGGTGCAGAAGCAGTGCTCCCCACGGAACTCATATACGGGTCACCTCGAGTACTTGCCTACGATAAAGTAGCGCAAGAGCAGCTACGGCATGATGATGCCACACTCCTCGAGGAAGATCATCTCCAGGCATCTGTATGTGCTGCACGATACCAGCTAGCCCTGCGCCACTATCACAACTGCAGGGTTCATGCCCAGAGCCTTGAGGAAGGTGACCTTGTCCTTAGGCGTGTTCAGTCCATCAAGGGTTCAAACAAGTTGACACCGAGGTGGGAAGGCCCTTACCGGGTAGTATGTGTCACCAGACCTGGCGCAGTCCATCTGGAGACCGAAGATGGCATCCCAATACAAAACTCATGGAATATTGAGCATCTTCGCAAGTTCTACCCATAAGGCGTGGTTGCCGGGCCTTGCCTCGGCAAACTGTTTTGTACAGGCATAGTCCCCAGGACTTGTGACCCTTTGTACAAAGCCAGGCGCCGACCCTGTGCATAGTTAAATAAAATGAAGCGCTCTTTTGTACAATACTTGCATGCATGCATTCATATTTGCTTAAAACATGATCTTCCCATGATTCTGATAGTTTTTAAGTAAGATAGCTGACATGCATTAAGGATTATGTGCTACTCCCCTTTCTCCTTTTCCTCTGATGATAACAGAAGGATTTTATCACGTATAAAATCCCGGGAAGAAGGATGAATACAGGCCTGAGCGCTGATCCCCGACAACCCCTCCTTATCTAAAATGATAAGAAGGACAACAAACAGAGATAAGTTCATCCTGTCACTCCATGTTATATTAACGTATGATAAACTTATACGTAAGGAAACCTTGTTTCCTCTGCCATCTGTGCTCCCATCCTTTGATTCAAGTCCACTCGACGAAGCTAGTTGTAGCAACTTTTGGGGGAGGATAACCAAGGGTTGGCCTTCAGTTGCACTCCTAAACCATTTTTTTGAGCCCATTAGAAAAAGGTTTGGTAGTAGCTGTGATGAAGGCTGGCAAGTTGTCTTGCCAGGAAAAACTTTGTTTACTTATGAGTAATGAAGGCTCATCCTTCAGCATGTTTAAAACACATGCATGAATATTCGGCAAACACTTTTTCCATTAATACATAGATAAACAAGTACAGATCATACGAAATACCAACATGGGTAAAGGATTACATAGTCTTAATTAAAATCTGGAAAGTGCCTACATCTTTTGATTCGAAAAAAGATAAGTGCCCTGTAATTCCTTTCTTGTCCCTCTCCTCTTAGGAGTTGCATCGAGAAGGAAAGAGGGCAAAAGGAGCGCATGGGCAGAAGCCCAGCCTGACCATGTCAGGACCAGCGGGACGCAGCCTGACAAGATCGGGAGGGAGACGCCCTGGCAAGGAAGAAGAGGCCAGGGACGGAGAGAGCGGCTAGGCGATGCCTTGGTCACGCCCGCCAGGACCAAAGGAACACGGCAAGGCAGGAACACCGGCAAGGAAGACGAAGCCGGAGTCCACGAGGAAGCCTGCCGGGGCCCAGCTGGAGGAAGCAGTGATGTCCAGGCCATGCACCCCCGGCAAATCGCTCTGCCGGGGTCCAGCTGCAGATGATGGTGCCGCCGACGTCTAGCTCACGGTGACGGTGCGTCCGGAACTTAGTCGGAGTCTGAGTCGCCGTCTTCGTCCTTGATGACCGGGGACTCGTCGTCGCTGCCTTCACCACCGGTGTCCTCTTCATCGTTGTCGCTCGAAGAGGAGTTTTCGCCATCACTCGAGCTTTCCGCGCAGCACCCTAAGCGAGCACCTAAACGCCCGAAGACCTTGATGGAGAGTAGATCGGCCTCCACCAGCTTGAAGTGAAGAACGTGCCCTTCCGCAAGGTTGTGGGCACGAGCAAAAGTCTTCTAGCCACGACGGAGGAGCATGACATGAGGTGTAGGGTACTCAACGTCCACCCACATACTGCTGTTGTAGCAACCGCTCATGTGCAGCCTCAACCTGAGTAGCTAATCAACCTCCATTACCCTGGCGAAGGGACGAGGAAGCCGCAGGCGGCTGCGTGGGGGCACGCGCAGCCTGATGATGAACTCCAACACCGTGTCCCCCACGTGACCCTCCATCGGAGTCGGAACGGTTGGGGGAGGCGCGATCGGAGCACCACTGCGCCCGCCTCTGCTTCGAGCACCCCGTCGTCCCTGCCCACGCCCTGCGACTTCACCTTGGGCACTGAAACCTGCCCCCATAGCCACAATGGGGGCAGAAGCATGGTGCCTAGAAGAAGCCCTCGTCACTACCGTCGAAGCCCGAGCTTGACCCCTTCCTCTCATCATTGTGGAAGGAAAACCAGAAGGAAGGAGGAGAAGATGTGGATGAGCATCGCCATCCCCCTCGCGCTTCCTTTTATAGCGCAGCAATGGGAGAGGCTGGCTCTCCACTCCTCTGAGGGTGGCTGCCCCACTCCTCCAATCTAGCCTCTCTGCACCCCTGACGGCGTCCAGATTCGTCCGCCACCCCATTACGCCAATCCAGGGCGCTGCATTTTCTGCCAAAGTGCACGATTCCGTGCCCTACGCGTCCACCACCAACCCCGCGCAATGCATGCGGCGCACGTGGCGAAAACGGCAGGCGTAGTGGGTAAAGTAAAATGGCAGTTACCCCCAGTTCATGCGCAGGCACACTCGTTGAGCCCCTGTAAACGTAGGCGCCCTCTGGCATATAGCATTGTCGAACTCACATCGTTTGGATGCTGAAGGTCTCAAGGGAGGCCCGGGGGACTAACTCAATTTCAGGTTAATGAAGAAGCAAAGAAGATCTAAAAAACGCGGGTACCCACCGCGGCATGATCAATATGTGCGCATGTGCATTAATTGGGCCTGCCCCAACGATGACCGGCGGCACGTATGGACCAAGCCCGGGGGCTCCTGTCGGTGCAACAAACATTCAGATTTGCTGCCCGGACTCATGCACAGGCGTGATGTCGATCATACATCTAGTACCTGTGCATAACACAAAGATAAGCCAGAGAAGCCGCTCTTCGTGAGATCAAGGAGAGCATTAAGAAGATCAAGCTGACAAGAGAGCATAGTGAGGAGGCCTCCCCTGCCGGGTAGGAGAGCCCGGTCGGGTCGAGACCGCCTCTGAAGACCAAGTCTAGTTTGCCCCGGCAAGGCCTCCTGGGCCGCCAAGCTCAGAACCCGCCAGGCTCCTCGCTGATAGGCCCCCGCCAAGACGCCACCGCTCCACCTCATCATACGCAAGTCACTAATCAGCATGGTGTCAAGCTCTCAAGTAACTAGGTGGATCCTATCAGGCACGTGGCAGCGTGGTGAAGAGGCGATTAGCTTTATTGACACCCGTCCAGAAGGCGTGTCACGTTAATAAGGAGAAGATGGATAAGCGGCATGGCAGGCTTGCCGGGCTTCAACCTCAGCATGACACCTAGCAGGTGCATTTAATGCACTTTGTCCTAACCACCAGAGTTAGGTATGATAGCACTGTTAGCTATCTAATCATACTCAAATGACTGTTTTGCCACTTTGGTAACCCCTTAAGCTATAAAAGGAGGCCCGAGGCAACCTAGCAAGGGGTTCAAACTTTAGATCCCATAACACTTGTACGTGCGCATTGCTCTCTCCGAGGCATCCTTGCCAGGTTTGAGCACTCTGCACCTTTGTGTTCCTCCAAGTCAATCCACCATAGCAGGAGTAGGGTTTTACGCTGCAAAGCGGCCCGAACCTGGGTAAAAGAGAGTTGTCATCGTCGTGCTGCCCCTGTCATTTCTGCTCTTTGTACAATGTGACCATCCCCTTTTCGAACCATAAAGGGGCACCCATGCCCCATAGGTGATCGTGCTTCCACGCCGACAAATATTCTTACACCACATTCATGCATTGCATCATATGCAGATTGATTCATCGGATAGACATGGATAGAAAGATAGATTTAAGAGCACAAAAACATAATAGCAACTTCATGGGTAGAGAATCCTAGTCCACCTCTGCTTAGTGACCTAAAAAGGATGGAAATTTACCCTCCTCCTTACCCAGTAGATGATATCATCCTCACTAGGGTTCGAGCCAAGGGGGAATGCCTCCAGGAACTGCTCCATGTCCTTGCGGTTGCGTGCTGCAAGGATCCTCTCAGCCATTTGCCTTCTCCCCCTCCTTTGGGTTGTTGCTCTTCTTGCCTCTCTTCGCCTGGCTCCCCTGGGCACCTCTTCTTCTTCATCTATGACCTCTCTAGGATCCATGCCTCCCTGGGATTCTAGGGTTTTCTTTGGTGGCTGGGGGGAGGAGAAGGGAGGGGTTTGGGTTTGACTGCGGTTTTTGCCAAGGGGGTGGGCTTTATAGAGTAGTAATGGTTGCTGGTAGGTAGGCAGAAGAGAAATAAAACAGCCCATTAGTAGGCCCACATTGCATACATAAGGGATTTAGGCCCAAATTAAAGTAATATAGCACAACATTGCTACATACAGGAAAAAAACCTAAAGAAGTAAAACAGTTCTTCACTGCATTACTTAAGGTAGATAGGTTTTGAACAGTACAATTTAGTGCAACAATTAACATAAGCCACACTTAGCATATGTTCTCAAAGTCTACCATCACTCCAGTTACCATATCCATTACCATAACTTAAACAGTTCAAATAGGACTCCACAAAATATACTCCTACCATCATCTTGCAAGGCCTGTTATATGTGTAGGCCAATTACTTACTTAACCCCCATTGTGCAAATATTCAAGCCTCTAGTATGGCCTTGATTTGCTCAAGCTTTTCTTTGCTCCCATGGCCAGCATTCAGCAGATCAGCAACAACTTTCTCAAGCTCTTTCTTCTCTTGTGCAAGAAGATCCCTGTCCACCTTGATCTCTTTCATAGCCTTCCCGGTGTTGTGAATTATGTCTGCCTGGGCTTGAAAGATACACTTATGTTCTTTTGCTAGCCTAATGGTACGTCTCCAATGTATCTATAATTTTTGCTTGTTCCATGCTGTTATATTATCATTCTTGGATGTTTTACAATCATTTTATAGCAACTTTATATTATTTTTTGGGACTAACCTATTGACATAGTGCCCAGTGCCAGTTGTTGTTTTTTGCTTCTTTTTTACATCACAGAATATTAGTACCAAACGGAGTCCAAATGCAGCGAAACTTTTTGGAGAATTTTTATGGACCAGAAGGAACAACTTGGGCCAAAGAAGTACCAGAGGGGTGCCTCAAAGGGGGCATAACCCACCTGGGCGCGCCTGGTGGCCCAGGTGCGCCCTTGTGGGTTGTGCCCACCTCGGTGGCCTCCCGCACTGCCTCTTCGCCCTATAAATACCCAAATATTCCAAAAACCCTAGGGGAGGCGACGAAACACAATTCCAGCCGCCTCAAGTTCCAGAACCACAAGATCTAATCTAGACACCATCACAGAGGGGTTCATCATCCTCATTTGTGCCTCTCCGATGATGCGTGAGGAGTTCATTATAGACCTATGGGTCCATAGGCAGTAGCTAGATGGCTTCTTCTCTCTTTTTGATTCTCAATACAATGGTCTCTTGGAGATCTATTTGATGTAACTCTTTTTGTGGTGTGTTTGTTGGGATCCGATGAACTTTGAGTTTATGATCAGATCTATATCCACGAAAGTTATTTGAGTTCTTTGATCTCTTTTATGAATGATTACTTATAGCCTCGTATTTCTTCTTCGAATCTTTGGTTTAGTTAGGCCAACTAGATCAATTTTTCTTGCCATGGGAAGAGGTGCTTTGTGATGGGTTCGATCATGCGGTTTTCTTTCCAAGTGACAGAAGGGGCAGCAAGACACGCATGTATTGTTGCTATTAAGGATAACAAGATGGGGGCTATTCCTACATGAATAGATCTTGTCTACATCATGTCATCATTCTTATTGCATTACTCCATTTCTCCATGAACTTAATACACTAGATGCATGCTGGATAGCGGTCGATATGTGGAGTAATAGTAGTAGATGCAGGCATGAGTCGGTCTACTAATCTTGGACGTGATGCCTATATAATGATCATTGCCTGGATATCGTTATAATTATTCGATCTTCTATCAATTTCCCAACAATAATTTGTTTACCCACCGTATGCTATTTTCTTGAGAGAAGCCACTAGTGAAATCTACGCCTCCCGGGTCTATTCTTTATCATATTTGCTTTGACATAGTGGCACTCCAGTGGTGGCGACGAGGGCTTCTGCTCGACAGCGCCTACCTCCCCCTGTTGGGGATGCCGGGGCGGAGCCCGCCGCGAGAGGGGGCGGGAGAGGACGTGGTCGTGGTCGTCGTGGCGCTTGGGGTCGAGGAGGATGGGGCCACATTCTGATCGCACCTCCTCTGGCCAGTCATGACCCGAATGAAGGCCACGTCGGAAACCAGCCGCTGGAGTTTATTGTCAAACTGCGTGGGCCCCCATGCAGCCGTCTTCAGCTTCCCACCCCATTTGCAAGGGTGATGGAGGTCGAGCAGCCGCCGGGGCTGCGGCTGCACATGAGGGGCTGCTGCAATGGCAGCATGCGGGCGGACATGGAGTTCCCCGCTCCTCATGTCATGCTTCTCCGGCGCGGCTGGAAGACCTTCGCTCGTGCCCATAGCTTAGCGGGCCCGCACGTTCTTCATTTCAAGTTAATGGACGCCGCCCTGCTCTCCGTCAAGGTCTTCAGGCATTCAGGTGCTCGCTTAGGGTGCTGTGCGGAGAGCTCGACCGATGACGAAAGCTCCTCCTCGAGCGATAGCGACAAGGAGGACAGTGACGGTGATGACGACGGCGCCGATGGGGAGGACGACGGCTCCGACTCCGGCTGAACGCCGGTCACAGCATCACCGTCAGCGGGAGGCCGGCGGCACCACCATCTGCACCTGCATCTCCACCCGGCAAATCGATTTGTCAGGGTGTTGGGTGTGGATGGTGCCTCCGGCTCCTCCAGCAGCCTTCCAGCTGGACCCCGGCAGGCTTCCCCGTGAGCTCCGGCTTTGTTCGCCCTGCCGCGTCCTGCTGGCCCTGGTGGCGGTGACCAAGGCATCGCCTAGGCGCTCTCCCGACCTATCACCTTCGTCCGCGCCCTCTCGATCTTGTTAGACTGCGTCCTACAGGTCTTGACGGGGTCGGGCTGGGCTTCTGCCCGGGCACTCCTTTTGCCTTCTTTGCCTCTCACTGTAGTTCCTAGGAGGAGAGGGACAAGCAAGGGATTACGGAGCACTTATCTTTTTTCAATCTAAAACATGTAGGCACTTGCCAAACTTTAGTTTCAAATATGTAATCTTTTCTATCCATGTTTGTACTCTGTAAGCTTTGTACTCGTTTATCCGCATATTAATGAAAAAAGACGGTCTTGCCGGGTACTTGTGCATGTACTATATCCATGCAGAGGAAGAATGCCTCTATACTTTTAAGTAAACAAGTTTTCTCTGGCAAGCTATCCTACCGGGCGCCTTCCGTTTGTTGCCGCGAGGCTTTGCTTGCCGGGCTCAAAACTATGGAAGGGGACCGGCCCCTCATCGAAACTTCTCCGCCAAGAGCCAATACAACCATCTTGACCAAAGCAACGTTCGGGTCAAAGGATGGGAGCACAAATGTTTCGAAGGTGACGAGGTTCCACTATGCACAAGTTTTCTTCTTACAGAGACATGTATGGATAAAGAGGAACTTATCTGTTTGGCGTCGGGGATCAATATGTAAACTTGTTTCTGTCTCTTCTTTTTGGGACCGAGTCCGTGGCAAGAGTCCTGCAGTTAGTGCAGAGGAAAAAAAAGCAACATATGATCTTATCTACATGATCATGGTATGCTCATGTTATGCTATGCATGCATGCAAGTTTTTGGGGGCCCCCCAGCGCTTCATTTTATTATCTGTGCTCAGGGTCTGCGCCTGGCTTTGTACAAAGGGTTACATGCGCATCGGCAAGGCTTGTACAAAAGGGTGGCTGCCGGGCAGGGCCCGACAGCCGCGCCTTACGGGTAGAACTTATAAAGATGCTCGATGTTCCATGAGTTTTGCAACTTAATGCCATCTTCGGTCTCCAGACAGACTGCGCCAGGTCTGGTGACTCGTACTACCCGGTAAGGGCCTTCCCACTTTGGCGTCAACTTGTTTGCACCCTTGGCGGACTGAACACGCCTAAGGACAAGGTCGCCTTCCTCAAGGCTCCGGGCATGAACCCTACGGCTATGATAGCGACACAGGGCTTGCTGGTAGCGTGCAGCACGCGCAGCAGCCCGGAGACGGTTCTCCTCAAGGAGCACGACATCGTCATGCCGGTGCTGCTCTTGCTGTACTTCATCGTAGGCAAATACTCGAGGTGACCCGTATATGAGTTCCATGGGGATCACTACATCTTCCCCATAGACTAGGGAGAAGGGAGTCTGGCCGGTAGCTCGATTTGGTGTCGTACGGAGGGACCAAAGAACCACTGGCAGCTCGCTGATCCAGCGTCTGCCGCACTTGCGCAGCTTGTCAAAAGTTCTTGTCTTGAGTCCTCGCAACACTTCAGCGTTCATCCTCTCAGCTTGTCCATTGCTTCTGGGATGAGCAACAGAGGCGAATGAAACCTTGCTTCCGAGGGTTTGAACGTATTGCATGAAGGCGCAGCTTGTGAATTGGGTGCCGTTGTCAGTGATGACTCTGGCGGGTACTCCGAAGCGGCACACAAATCCCTTCAAGAACTTGATAGCTAATTGTGCGGTCACCTTTCTCACAGGCTCCACCTCCGGCCACTTTGTAAACTTGTCGATTGCAACGTACAAGAATTCAAAGCCCCAGGTAGCACGGGGGAAGGGGCCCAAGATGTCGAGCCCCCAGACCGAAAATGGCCGTGACAAAGGGATCGTCTAGAGAGCTTGAGCAGGTTGATGGATATTCTTGGAGTGAAACTGGCAGGCTTCACATCTGGTGACTAGCTCGATCGCATCTTGGAGGGCCGTGGGCCAGTAGAAACCTTGCCGGAAAGCTTTTCCGACCAAGGCTCTTGATCCAATATGGGAGCCGCACATGCCTTTGTGTATCTCTGCCAACAGTTCCTTCCCCTCTTCCCGGCAAATGCACTTCAATTTCACACCGTTGGGCCTCCTTCTGTATAGCGTGTCGTCGACAAACTGATACATACTGGCTCTTCAGGCTACTCTTTCAGCTTCTTCTTGCTCTTCGAGAAGTTCTCCTGTTTGGAGGTAATGGACTATGTGCCGTGCCCAAGTTGGAGCCTGGGGCTCAACAACAAGGATCAACGGCACCTCCTCATTCGTGGGAGCGCATAACTCAACCGCAAGAACTGGTGGTTCGGCGGGAGGGTGCTGCTCACCAGGCGAAGTGGAGTTGTTCCCGCCAACCTCTTTGCCGGGGCTTCGGTAAGCTCTGCCGGGAGAGGCTTGGCGAAGTCCATTTTCCTCCTCTTTCTGGCCATTGTTGTCGGGGATACTGAGGGTTGAGTCAGGTGGAGAACAAAAGTCCCTGGTTCCACAGGAAGCTTTTGCGCAGCGCATTTCGATAGATGATCAGCAATGCTGTTTTCTGCACGTGGCACGTGCTCTGTTTGCAATCTGTCAAAATGCTCCTCCAGCTTTGTCACTTCCTCCACATATGCCTCCATCAATGGACTCTGGTAATCCTTGTTTACTTGCCTCACCACAAGCTGCGAGTCTCCACGAATGATCAACTTCTTAATTCCCAACTCTATTGCGATCCTGAGCCCGCCAAGGAGTCATTCATATTCTGCAGTGTTGTTGGTAGCTTTCTCCCGGGGAAAATGCATTTAGATCACGTACTTGAGGTGCTCTCCAGTGGGTGCGACAAGGAGCACGCCAGCCCCTGCACCTTGAAGCGAGAAGGCACCATAAAGTACATGATCCATTCTTGGGGAGCCTCCTTGCCGGGGATAACTGTTTCCGGTGTTTCTTCATCTAGGGTTGGTGTCCATTTCGCGATGAACTCCGCCAATGCTCTACTCTGAATGGTTGACGTGCTCTCATACTTCAGACCAAAGCTCGACAATTCCAAAGCCCATTCCACTATTCTGCCAGTGGCCTCCAGGTTCCTCAGTATGCGTTGCAAAGGGAAGTGGGTGACAACTATGATCTCGTGGGCTTGGAAGTAGTGGCGCAGTTTCCTTAAGGCCATGATGAGGCCAAAGATCAACTTTTGCACACCAGAGTACCTTGATCTAGCCCCCTGCAATAGGGAGCTGACAAAGTACACTGGCCGCTGCACTACCTTCTTCCTTGCCGTGGTCTTGGAATAGTCTCTGTTATCCTGCTCTTCTTTTTCTTGATCTGCATCGAACCTTGCCGGGATAGGTTCACTTTACTCTCTGGAGGGGGCAGTAGTTGCGGCTGCTTCTTCATCTACTTCCCGTTGCACCACCAACGCTGCACTAACCACTTGATTGGTTGCCGCTAGGTACAGCAGCAACGGCTCTCATGGTTTAGGAGCGACCAAGGTGGGAGCAGAGGAAAGATAGGTCTTCAAGTCTTGCAGCGCTGCTTCTGCCTCCGGGGTCCACTTCTTCGGCCCTGCCTTCTTCAAAATTTTGAAGAACGGCAAGGCGTGCTCGACAGACTTGGAAATGAACCTGCCCAGTGCAGCAAAACATCCGGTTAGGCGCCTCACATCTTTAACTGTCTTGGGCAACCGAATGTTCATCTTGGAACGTATCCTCCTGTTGCGCACGTTGGACTGGAACGCGTCAATCACAGCTGCCGGGTGGATGTCTGGGATGTTTCTGTGTACCCGGCTAAACCTTTGCATGTACTTCCGCAAGCTCTCTCCTTCCTTTTGTGGAAGGAGCTGCAGATCGCTGGGCCGTCCTGGATCTTGATGGCCGCCCATGAAGGTCCAACAAACTCATGGCACAGGTTAGCCCATGAATAGATGGAGTTCTCCGGAAGGTGCATCAGCCATGACCTCACATTTGGCTTGAGTGCTAAAGGGAAGTAATTGGTGAACACCTTCTCATCTCTCCCTCCGGCAGCTTGAACAACGATGGTGTAGATGCTCAAGAACTCTGCCAGGTTCAGCCTCCCATCATACTTTTCTGGTATTTCTGGCTTGAAAACGCGGGCAGATGGCCAACAGACTTGCCGCAGCTCACGAGTGAAGGCAGGACACCCGACCTCGAAAGGTAGGTATCCGCCCTCACTGGGCGCGGGTTTATCGACGTCTGGACCATTGCGCATGTCGGATTGGCGGCGGGTTTCGCGGCGCCGCTCTATGGTGACGCGCGTGTCTTCCCTCCGCCGGTCCTCCATGACCTGCCGCTGATCCCGATGGGCCCGAGGGTCAGACGAGGCCATCGATACCTCGTTGGGCTCCTGGTTGCGTGGTTCTAGTTGTGGTCCTTGCGCTGGTCATCGCGGAGGGGACTGTACCATTGGAGTGGCCCCCTCAACTCGGTCAGCAGCTCGGGCTGTGGCTGTCGCTTGCGGGAGCCGCGGCGGATCCGCCCGCTGCGATCCCCCCGCTTCAGCGAAATCGATCAAGCTCTAGATGGTAGCTCTCCACTCATCCATTTGATTGGCCGCTGGTGGGAACCTCAGCAGGAGTTGGGCTCGCGCCATGGCTTCCGAAGCAGTGCTTGGCATAAACGATGATGCAGACCATGACGTCGCTTGGCTCCTGCCAGTACCAGTGGCGGCGAGACCGTGCTCTCATCGCCGTGAGCCAGCTGCCATGGTGGTAGTGGCGAGAAGGGTGCACCTGGGGGTTAATGGCCCTGTTCGGCGCTTCATCTTGGTTTCCCTGCCCCGGGGGAGGTGCTTGCCCCGCTGTTGCACCCGTTGCAGGGCAACCATGGGCCGCGGTTCACACCGGAGCAAGCGTTGTCATTGTGGTTGCACTCTTCGGCACGGTGGGGGGGCGGAGACTGAGTGTTCTCCCCACCCGTGCATTGTGGAGCACGGCCGTCGGAGTGCTGTTGATGTCACCCTTCTCCGGCGTTTTCTGCTCCCGCTTCGGCCACGGGGGGAACGATGACAGTGCGGCCTATGCCGGTCACGTTCCCCACGGTGTCCGCGTCCCCCGACGCTGCTGCAGCCCCTGCAGCATCGGCGGCTGCATGCGAAGGGGCCTTCGAGGTGGAAAGATGAGCAGTTGCACCAGACTTCTTCTTGGGCGCCATGGACGATGAAGCCAACGCCGAAGAAGGCGATGATGAAGACTGACGTGCTGTTTACAACCTCGGGTTCACACAAGCGCTCCCCCTACCTGACGCGCCAAAGATGTCGTGGTAGAACACGGCCACCTATGAGGCCATCGGCCCGTTTGTGGTTCGGTAGGGGGGAGGACACATTGCACAAAGAGCGGAGGCCGTGGGACAGCACGATAGTGGTGACACTGGTGGTTTTTACCTAGGTTTGGGCCGCTGAGAAGCGTAAAACCCTACTCCTGCTTTGGTTGATTGATGTTGAGACCGTGAAGAATGCGCGGCGCTGGAGCCCGACAAGATCGCCTTGGGGAGAGCAGCTACGCGCGTATGAGTACACGAGGGTCCGAATCCTTTCTAAGGTTGCCACGGTCCTCCTTTTATAGGCCAAGGGGTTACCACAATAGCAAAATGGTCTTTATCTAGCAATTAGATAGCTAACAGTGCTATCATACCTAACTCTGGCAGTTAGGACAAAGCGCATTAAATGTGCTGCCATGTGTCATGCTGTCGATGCGGCCCGGCAGGCCTTCCGCGCCGTGTTAGTCATCATCCACCTGTGTGCTTGACACGCCTCTGGACGGGTTCATATGGAGGTGATCTTCCTCCTAAATGGCCGCCACGTGCCAAATGATAGCCACATAGTTATCTGGGGGCTCGACACCGCACCGATGGGTGACTTGCATTGCGATGCGGTGGAGCGGTGGAGTGGTGGAGTCTTGGCGGGGATGTAGGCCGCCAGAGCCCCCGGCAATCCTTGCCGGGGAAGTCTTGGGACTTGTCTTCGGGGTGGCCTCGACCTGACCAAGCTCGCCTGCCCGGCAAGGGAGGTTTTTCCTTAGTGATATCTTGCTGTCTTGGCTTGTCTTGGTCTTCTTGATCCGCCCTTTGATTCGTCAAAGAGCTCTCTCTCTCTCTCTCTAGCTGGTTCTGTCTTGAACGGTTGGTGTTGCTTGTATTCCTGCCACTTGAGCCTGCGTACAGTCTGGGCAACATACGTAAAGGTTTGTTGCACCGACACCTTCAGAAGGTGGTGGTTCCACCATTTGTTCCATAGGTTGCTGAAAAGTTGAGTTTGTACATTAGTAGTACCAGAACAGAAGATATTAAGGAGGCAGCAAAACCAAACAGAATAGCTTTGGTCTATATACAGAACTTATTCTATTGAACCCGTGTAAAATATTAGTTGTATTTTGCTGCAAAGTACATAATAAAACCAGGTTCCAAACATATGACCATGTACCATGGCTAATGTATTGTCTATTTCTTCACATTGTATTGACAGCTAAGGATAAAGAGACAAAGTTTATAATACGGTAATTATAGTATGACATCATTCATATCATAAAACAACTGAGAACAGACAAACAGGCATTTGTAACGTTGTGTAGACAAGTCCAGCACAGAACTAGATTACAGATCAAGATTAAAGGAACATCACTCCTCTCTTTTAAACCTTGTAAGGTGCATTGATACGCTAAGACAATTGTGTATAAAATTGAAAAGAGTAATAGACATTGGCTGCAAACCGTGCAGTTCAATGCACAAGTTAGAGTAAGTAGTAGTTAAAAGGCATGAGGATTAAGGACTTACAATAGCAGCTTTGACAGGTGTAGTCATACCCTTCGTCTTGCTGGTGTGACAGTCCTTGAAGATTTCCACATAATTTGGTTCAAGTACTTTTTGGTCCTTGCGGGATTTCCTCTGCATTTGGAACAAGTTAATATAGATCTGATAATATGGCACAACAAAAAGAGTGAAATAGCAGCTAGTTACAAGAGCCTCGCAGTGTGCAATATAGCTACGAGATCCTGTCGTCTGTTGGAATTTCACTTTCGTACGGTTGGCCTTGTTCTTTGAACAGTTCACCTACAAGAAGATAGATTTGTGAGGCACATGCATAAATAGGAGTTCAACATGTGATCTGATCACATATATATATATAACGTACTTGATACTTTGGATCAGACCAGTGTTTAACGATGCCTCTCCATTCTTCATCCGATATATTTTCCACTGGCGATGTTTGGGCAAGTTCATTGTTAGCCTTGCCTTCAAAGTGAGTTTTCCTCAAGTTATACCGATACTGTCGTAGAGTAGACTTGAAAACATGGGTGCATGCTTGTCTGGTTGTATCATCTTGGCTATCCAACTTGAACCCCAGCTATTGAAAATTATGGGAGTCTCATTACCAGCAACCTAGAAAGTATGGGACAGAGCAAGACGATATTACTAATGTCCATACATAACCATACTTATAGATAAATGGTCGAGGAAGGTGTTAAACTGGGCTTCGTCTTTGTCATTCCTGTACTGAATCCATGTTGGGAGGATACGTGCATGACACCTGATGGCAACAGCTGCCTCTGATACTAAATTGGTTGACTCTGTAGCATCACGTGGCCTTTTTAAACCTGCCTCAAAACGGATCTCCATTCTTCCTCCTCTAGATTTAGTTAACCTGTCGAGCATTATCCCTGATGTCTATTTCCTCTTGTGCCTAGGTGCTAGTTCAACAATGAACATGGGAAGTGTTAGCGTACATCAAACTGTGAGACTACATATAAAGAAGCATGCAACTGTAACTTGACTCGAGCAACTACCTTCTTGCTGCTGAAGCTCACAAGGTTCATCTGATCTTGCCAACTCGTCTTGTGTCAAGAGTGCTTCAGAAGTAGTGTCAGGTGGCAAGGGAGCTTGGGACCTTGCCACTAGCAGAGTTACTGAACAAGTAACTCGTGCAGATGTTGGTACTGTGGAAGAAGGTGTTGCAACAACTAGGGCTGTCGTTGCTTGTTTGGTGGCAGCTATTCATTTGTGTTTGGATTGTTTTGCAGCTGGTGACCTGGTGTAGCAGGGGATACCATGTTTGTACAATTTTTCGGTGGACATCGACTTTCTATTGCACCATCAGTACTAGCAGAATCTACATAATTCTTTCGCTTCTGTTTCCGTGCGTCCTGAGTACTAACACCATCCCCTACCATTCTGTGTTCCTTCCTCTTGCTCTTTTCCATGTCAAGTCAAGCCGAAAAGAAAAAGGAATAAAAATTAAGTTCTTCAGAACAAATTGATGCGTGATACAGATGAACTGAACTTTGATGTTAGACAACTGCATGATAGGAGGATGTAATATGTACAAAAAACAGGACGGCATGAGATAATCAGAACTATGATGTGTAAACTAAGCAGAAGGCATTTCAATAAATTAGAAGCAATGCAATGGAAGGTAGACACCATATGAAAGATGCTACAAATATCGCTCTGCCAAGTTAACAGTGTCTCGTCATAACTGGCATTTAAACAAATGTGAAGCAGTAGAAGAAATAAATCATATGCAAGATGCAAATAACATCACACTACCAAGTTAAAGGTCTCTCTTCATTAGTGCCATTGCATATTCACAGCATTGCATATTCACAGCTATGATGTGTAAACTAAGCAGAATGCATTTTAAAAATTAGAAGCAATGAAAGCTAGACACCATATGTAAGATGCAATGAATATCACTCTACCAAGTTAAAACTATCTCGTCATTAGTGCCATTTCAACAAATTAGTAGTACAAGCTAGAAAATAATGCGAGATGTAACCTATATCAGACTCCCAAGTTAAACATGTCTTATGATAAGTGATTGTTGCAGGTTACACAACAGTAGTACTTTGATGTAAGAACATGGTGTGATAGACAAATATTGTATGTTCTAGAAACAGGAACACGTGTCTTATTTACAAGTATAATGTGTAAAGTAAGCAGATGGAATTCAACAAAATTAGAAGCAATACAAGCTAGACATCATACATAACATGCAACCGCATATAATAATGCCAAGTTAGAGGGAGCACCTGTAATGGTGGACTAGGGGAGACGTGCTCATCATCAGCACAGCTACGTTGAGTGTCTATATGTGTTGTCTTGCAAATTTTGTTGGGGGGATGGCGGAGTAGAATCTGTAGAGGCCCTCCGTTTTAGTTGGTTGGAGGGAGCACCTTTATCCACTGCCTTGCTAATTTCCTTCTGCTTTATTGATTTTGCATTGTCAAGTAAAACCGAGAAGAAAAAGCAATATAATTCACTCTTCAGAACTCATTCATGCATGATACTGACAATCACTACTTTGATGTAAGGAAAACACATGATACGAAGATGGAATATGTACGAAAAATAGGACAGCATAGCATGTTCACAACTATTTGTGTAAACTAAGCAGAAGTAATTTAATCAAATTACAAGCAATACAAGCTAGACACCGTATGCAACATGCAAGACAATATCACATTGCCAAGCTAGAGAAAGCACCTGGGATGCCGGTTTCGCCGGAAGACCGCCATCAGTCCCTGCCTTAATTTTTTCCTTCCTCTTACTTAATTTTATTGCCTTGTCAAGTCAAACCTACAAGAAAAATGAATAAAAATTCGCTTTTCAGAACTCATTGATGCAGGATGCTGACGAGCACTACTTTAATGTAAGGCGACTGCATGATAGGACGATTGAATGTGTAAGGAAAAAGGACAGCATTGCATATTCACAGCTATGATGTGTAAACTAAGCAGAAGGCACTTCAACAAATAAGAAGCAATGAAAGCTAGACACCATATGAAAGATGCAACGAATATCACTCTACCAAGTTAAAACTATCTCGTCATAAGTGCCATTTCAACAAATTAGAAGTAGTACAAGCTAGAAAAGAATGCGAGATGTATTGTATATCACACTCCCAAGTTAAATGTGTCTTATGATAAGTGATTGTTGCAGGTTACACAACAGTAGTACTTTGATGTAAGAACATGGTGTGATTGATAGATATTGTCTATTCTAGAAATAGGAACACATGTCTTATTCACAAGTATAATGTGTAATGTAAGCAGATGGAATTCAACAAAATTAGAAGCAATACAAGCTAGACATCATACATAACATGCAACCACATATAACAATGCCAAGTTAGAGGGAGCACCTGTGATGGTGGACTAGGGGAGACGTGCTCATCATCAACACAACTACGTTGAGTGTTTATGCATGTGTTGTCTACCAAATCTGGTTGGGGGGATGGCGGAGTAGAATCTGTAGAGGCCCTCCATTTCAGTTGGTTGGAAGGAGCACCTTTATCCACTGCCTTGCTAATTTCCTTCCGCTTTATTGATTTTGGATTGTCAAGTAAACCGACAAGAAAAAGCAATAAAATTCACTCTTCAGAACTCATTCATGCATGATACTGACAATCACTACTTTGATGTAAGGCAAACACATGATACGAGGATGGAATATGTACGAAAAACAGGACGGCATGGCATATTCACAACTATTTGTGTAAACTAAGCAGATGTAATTTAATCAAATTACAAGCAATACAAGCTAGAAACCATATGCAACATGCAAGACAATATCACACTGCCAAGCTAGAGAAAGAACCTGGGATGCCGGTTTCGCCGGAAGACCGCCATCAATCCCTGCCTTAATTTTTTCCTTCCTCCTAATTAATTTTATTGCCTTGTCAAGTCAAACCCACAAGAAAAATGAATAAAAAATTACTTTTCAAAACTCATTGATGCAGGATGCTGACGAGCACTACTTTAATGTAAGGCGACCGCATGATAGGACGATTGAATGTGTAAGAAAAAAGGACAGCATTGCATATCCACAGCTATGATGTGTAAACTAAGTAGAAGTTATTTCAACAAATTTGAAGCAATGAAAGCTAGACACCATATGAAAGATGCAACGAATATCACTCTACCAAGTTAAAACTATCTCGTCATAAGTGCCATTTCAACAAATTAGAAGTAGTACAAGCTAGAAAAGAATGCGAGATGTAACCTATATGACACTTGCAAGTTAAATGTGTCTTATGATAAGTGATTGTTGTAGGTTACACAACAGTAGTACTTTGATGTAAGAAGATGGTGTGATTGACAGATATTGTATGTTCTAGAAATAGGAACACGTGTCTTATTTACAAGTATAATGTGTAAAGTAAGCAGATGGAATTCAACAAAATTAGAAGCAATACAAGCTAGACATCATACATAACATGCAACCGCATATAACAATGCCAAGTTAGAGGGAGCACCTGTGATGGTGGACTAGGGGAGACGTGCTCATCATCAGCACAGCTACGTTGAGTGTCTATGCATGTGTTGTCTTGCAAATTTTGTTGGGGGGATGGCGAAGTAGAATCTGTAGAGGCCCTCCATTTCAGTTGGTCGGAAGGAGCACCTTTATCCACTGCCTTGCTAATTTCCTTCCTCATTATTGATTTTGCATTGTCAAGTAAAACCGACAAGAAAAAGCAATAAAATTCACTCTTCAGAACTCATTCATGCATGATACTGACAATCACTACTTTGATGTAAGGCAAACACATGATACGAGGATGGAATGTGTGTATGAAAAACAGGATGGCATGGCATATTCACAACTATTTGTGTAAACTAAGCAAAAGCCATTTCAACAAATTGGAAGCAATGCAAGCTAGACACCACATGAAAGATGCAACCAATATGACTCTGCCAAGTTAAAAGCATCCCATCATAAATGGTGTTTCAACAAATTAGAAGCAGTGCATGCTATAAATCATATGAAAGATGCAACCAATATCACACTGCATATACTAAAGGTGTCTCGTCATAATTGATTGATGCGGGATACAAAAAACAGTAGTTTTATGTAAGGACATGCTTAATAGACAGATGTACTATGTACCAAAAACAGGAAGGTATGTCACATTAACAGGTATAATGTATAAACTAAGCAGAATAGCACATGCAATTTAACCAGATTGGAAGATTTACAATCTAGACACCATATGCAACATGCAACCACATATCACGCTACCAAGTTAGAGCAAGCACTTGCGATGGTGGTGTAGGGGAAATGCGGTGATCAACTACAGAGCTACATTGACTATCTTTATCTAGCCTTGCTGTTTCTTGAGAATCATGTTTGGAGGCTGACACTGCTTTCTTTAAAAGAGGATCTTTCTCAC
Organism: Thinopyrum elongatum; assembly: GCA_011799875.1. Classification (NCBI taxonomy): domain Eukaryota; kingdom Viridiplantae; phylum Streptophyta; class Magnoliopsida; order Poales; family Poaceae; genus Thinopyrum; species Thinopyrum elongatum. Next base: position 165,848,189 of record CM022300.1, on the reverse strand, counting down.
AGTAATCCACGGGCCTGACTGTCTCATCATACGTGATTGATGAGGGATACACAAGAACATTAGTTTGATGTCAGAACATGGTTAATAGACAGATGTAGTAGTATGTATCAAAAACAGGAAGGCATGTCATATTCAAAGGTATAATGTGTAAGCTAAGCATATGCAATTTAACCAAATTGGAAGCAATACAAGCTAGACACCCGGTTGGAGTGGTGAGCATGATCATCGAGGACCTGAGAGCCTGGTGGGAGGCGGGCTGCTTCGCCACCACTGTGGCTTTTTAGTTGGCTTGCAGGTGATGCCTGTCTATGCTGGGCTTGTCACTGGCTCGGCCAGTGCCCTGACTAGCTATTTGGCTTCTGGTGCTCCCGGGATGGTGGTTCATGTAAAAAATATCTTTCCTTATCTTAATAAAGACCGACTTCGGCCTTTTAAATACAATCCAGACACCAGATGCAACATGCAACCACATATGACACCATGAAGTTAAAGCAAGCACCTGGGATGGTGGTTCATGGCGAGCAAGATCATCAACTCCAGAGCTACGTTTACCATCTCCATCTGCTGACGCTGCACCCTTTAAAGTGCTGAAACGCGTCTTGCCTACCTGCGTACAAAGCTGGAGCGACTTCTCTCTTTTCTTTCGTGTTTCTATCAACAGTTTGGCAGAGGCTGAAATACCCATGCATAAAAAACAATAGTGAGAGTATGAGTGAAGTGTGTGCAGAACTAGTGCACTATAAAAGTAGCAGATAGCAGGTGGCTGAAAAATAAATGACAGGAGACATATGATAGCTCATAGCTCTACAACATTGCATGGCAAACGAAATTAGATTCTACTCCATATGATTTTGTAATGTATGAGCACAGGGATGGCTGGGAAATGCAGGTACTCCTCCAGCACACCACCACATGTGGTCCTATCAAAATAATAGTCGACTGAAAATAAATAGGTCAGTCGATTTTTTTCTGAACCGTCTGATCTACATGGAACGGGCAGATGGCCTTCGTCTACCTCCCGCCAGTCACTGTTGATGATCTTTCTCCAACCGCCAGCAACCATCGGCCCAGGCCCTTGCCTCCGCCGCCTCGCCCTCCCCTCGACCTCACACCACCACCGTGCTTGGCAGCACCCCCCGGCCATCCCTTTAAGCTCGGCCGACCTCCAGATCGGGCGGCAGCAGCTCCTAGGCCCCACATACCCCTAAGATAAACACCGAGGCGCTGCTTCCCTAGTGTAATAGGCGGACTAACTCCTGTTACGCCGGGGAATGCTTCCTTTAATTGGGAATCAACTGACCAGGAATTGAAATCCAGGGGGGCGACGGATCTCTAGCTAAGGTGAAATAGTATATGAGGAGAAACCTTGTGCATCGTGAGTTACTAGGAACATCCAGTAACAGGAAGAAGGTGCAGGAAGAAGCGGTCAACTAGTGTCTTTTGTGGGATGAATACCGTGCAAGCAGACACATAAGATTTGCACGAATAAGGGAAGAGGAGTACCAGTTCCGGTTGCCAGTGCCATGTCCTCCTGATTTCGTGGCGATGTTCTTCTTTTTACTGGGGGAACTAATGTTTTGGAGGAGGGTGGAGCCTTGTATGAACCCATGGCCAATTGTTGACTGTGTTGTGGTGGCTGTCTGTCGGCGGAGGGGAAGCAGATCAGAGGCGACGAAGGACGGCGTAGCGGGAACAGCACCGGTGCGATGGACGGTGGCGACGTTGGAGCAGCAGCGGTGAGGCGCAAGACGACATGGTTGAACTGGCTCGGGTACGGCGCACGTTGGCATCCTGGAGGGAGCTTGGCCTCGGTTTCAACTACTAGTCGTGAAGGGCGTTGCGGTCGCGGTTGCGGTGGGCGACGATGTCGAGGTATCGGCTCCGGCCTGATGGAGGAGGGTGCGGTTGATGGGTGGAATGGGGTGGCGGACGGAGGACGCTGGGGTTTCGCGGCTGATAGAGAGGTAGTTTTGGCGCCCACAGAGTACGAATGGGGAATCGGATGGGGGGCGGGGGGGGGGAGCTAAGGGGGAACCATGTTTCGGTCTAGGACGCGCTTGTTTTGTTTTGAATAGATGGGACGCGCTTGTTTGAAATTTGGGGAAAGTACAAATTCTGCCCCCTCTTAAATTTCGGACCTACTGGGGGTCGGGGGTAGGACGGTAATCCCAGGTGTCCCAAATTGTGGGCAGGAGCGATTTTGGCCGAGCGCATGTGTGTTTAGGTGGCCACGGTGTATGAATGTTTTTCGGAGGCGGTTGCGTGCCATCTACATGAAGTTACAAACCTACCCTGGTTTAGACCTTTGGACGTCGGGCCGGTAGGTTTCACGGGTTAGAGTTAGAAAAGTAATTTCCTTTGGTCTCACGCGATTTCGGGCGAGTAGAGGCTCTTTTGGCGCTTCATTCGAAATTTTGAAACGGAAGCATTCATGTTTAGAGTACTCTTGAACTTTGAGGATTAACCTAAATAGACAACATTAAATTTGACCTTGTATGTTTGAAAACCTCATTAAATTATGCACTTCTTTTTGAAATTTTGACTCTTGAAAATCCTATAACTACAATTATTTTTGAATGGAGGAGGTAAATTTGAATCTATTTTGTACACAACTATATATGCTATTATGTACAAAAGCGGAGCAAAGATTGGTGCCCCCTTAATTTTGGTATGATTTACAAATGCCATGATCTTGAATTCAAATAATTGAATGGACTTCATGTTGAATTCAAATTTTTTAAACCACCTTATGTTGAATTCAAATGTATGCTAGTTCCTAGCTAGCTATTTAGAATGTTCATTGTGTAACTTTTGTTTGTATAATGTGCTTTACACACAACATGAACTATACTCACGTTTATATTCGAATTGCTAAAGCGATGCATTGTCTGAACTTCAAAATACTGAATCTATGGATCAATTATGTCGAATAATAACATAGACATGTTCAAATTTGATAGAATATGGATGTCTGATGGATCAATGACCGTTCCTTAGGCGAATTGTAAATATCATGATCCCATCCTAATATTTGGATACAAATTATATTTTTAATCAATGTGTACATCAGTCTTTTACGTGTAGATTCACTCTCCATAAGCCCATCCTCACACGCGCGCTAACTTTCTCTCTTAGACATACGTGCACATGGTGTATATCCATCGAGGGTCTCTCACACATGCTCACACACTCTCTCCCGAGGTATCCTTCTCGCACACATGCTCTCGATATCACCCTCCATCTCTCTCGCAACCATTTACGGCTGTTTTCAATAACCTTTGTCACAAGCACTCTTCCTCTCACACGCATACGCATGCCGATCCCCATCGACCCTTTCTCTATACATAGACCTGCCTACATGTCTCCCGCACACACATTATCTTTAGGCCTATCTCGCACGCATTGTCTCCACCTCTCTTCCTAATTGATGAATATGATTCCAACAGAGCATTCTATAGGATGCACCTTAAAGTTAGGTTGGATGAATGGTAATATCAGAGACAAGGGGTTACCTTAGTTCAGGGACCTAGGGTTACAAATCCTAGCCGGCTTTGTCAATGGACATAGAGTCCTTCACGGCTCTGGTATCTTTGTCTTGTATGACTAGTCCTCCATGGGTCTCACTGAAATGCGTCACGGGCCGATCAATGTGACGCCGGACGAAACCGACCCAAGGGCCTCACCTCGGCCCACCGGACCTCACGTGGTGACACACCCTCTACCTCTAGGTCTCGTTATCTTCTCACACCCACACATACCAATACAAACACCGCACAAACTATTTCTCCTCATGCCTCTATCGCCTCCCCCCTTGCATGGACACACTCAATGGTATCTCTCGCAGAGACATCCTATTCGTCTCTCTCTCTCTCTCTCTCTCTCTGTAGACCTCTCTCATTTCTCGTGCTATCTCCCCCTCGTCGCCCCCCCCCGTCGGCCCCTATATCCATGCCTCTCTCAAATACGTACACATATCGTCTGTAGGCCCTGCCAAATATGTCAACTACACATTCACACATGTTACATCTTATCACATACCCCATTGATCTAAAAAGCCCTCTCTTCACCTTTACTTCGCATACAACATTCCTTTTGAATAAAACCACACAAAGTGTGGCCAAAAATTTATTTTAGAAATTCTACATATATACAACATTACAAAGTTATATGGAGTATGAAAGTTAATTTGCATTGCATGGTGCACTCAATGATATTTATTCCGCACTGTGAATATTTATATTTTTATACTATATATAAAGTTAGTCATAATAAAGAGAAATGAAGAGCATCTCTCTCTCCATCGCACACACCCCCTCTACGCCCCTTTCACGTACGCACACAAACTATCTCTAGTTCCTCTAAAAGTATGCCCCCAACACATTCACGCATGTTTCATCTTTCTCTCGCGATATATACAGCGACGATCACTATATTTGAAGCGAAAGCATGATACGTACATTGGACTTGAGAATCCACTCATTACGGTCACCATTTATGTTTTGTGGTTATTATACAGTCACGGGTTCACCGTACAGCTCTGTATTTGTTGAAGACACGACTAGTTGACCAGTTAAATGCTCCACATGGCACATCTAGTGTTGCATCACATTATCTCACTACCATTGGGCCCACCTGTCGGCGTGTATAAGAATGAAAACAAATGATAAAAAATATTGGACGGTGGGTATTCGAAGTCATGACCGCGGGCACAGCGGACAAGGTGGCCTTGTATTGGTATGATGAGCCATCTGTTTTAATACACATGAGCTAGTGTGGTGATTATACACACACGCACGCATGCACATGAACTGCATGCATGCAACACTCACATGTACACATGTAGCCACGCAACACTCACATGCACACACGCACGCACGCAACACTCACACGCACGCATGCATGCACACACCACACGACCAACACACACGCTCACGCTCAAGTGCTCAACCTACACATGCATGCGCACACATCAGGCCATGTCAGACACATACACAACTAGGTGGTTCCCGCACACGGGTTGGAGTCTTGTCGCGCCTATGTAAATTTGTGCTTATCTTACTTTTTTCCTCTGCGAACTGATAGGTGGGACCCACAAGGTACATGGTCAATTTAACCAGTCAACATAGTGCCACGCACACTATTTGGCCGGTCAACAGACTGCAATTTGATGCTGAACGGTGAGTAAGTGACCGTATAATCACCGCAAAACGTATATAGTGACCATAATGAGCGTGTTCTGAAGTCCGGTGACCGTATTACGCTTTTCGCTTGAAATACACTGACCACCAGTGTATTTGTCTCTTCTCTCCCTCTCTCTGTGGAGCCGAGTAGGCCAACGTGCCAGTACCTAAATTGGCGCACGCCACCCCATTATTGTTGTACTAGTTTCATAAGAGCGAACAAGCATTCACGTCTACCATACAAACTGTAGATATGAGTTACAAATGCTATGAAGACGAATACAAATATTTGAATCCACTTTACGCCCAATTTCTCTTTGTAGGCCCTCCAAAAGTACATCTCTACATGTTCTCGCACGTTACATCTAACAACTATGCAATACAACACTACTACACTCTAACACAATAAATCATATGTTTTTAGTTTTACTAGATCTCATATTGTTACTTAATTATTCAGTTTGCAAACATTAAAATTGCCTTTGAAATGTATGGCTAGTATCATCTAGTGATATGAAAGGTCAGACAACACACACACACACACAAAAGGGTCCATTACACATTCAAGCATTTCACATCTTTCTCTCGCTCTCTGTGTCAAACCGCCTATGCCAAATTACACTGCCTACCGCGCAGGAAAAATCCCTCCCTCGCCTGTTTAATCGGGTTTGTATCGATGGATCGTGTGAAACAACAAAACTATAGTAGTACTACAGTACAAGTAACAGTTCACTGGGCCGCCGTGTCGTGTACTCCTCTGTCGTAAGAGTCGAGCGCTCACTTTCATAAATGTTCTAGTCCCTTTCGCCGACATGTGGGACATCAAGCAACCGGGTCCATGTGCTATACCGAAATAATAGTGCAGAGCAGCAGGGGGACGCACCCCGGTCATGGCGCCGGCGTAGTAATGAGCAATGAGGTGTCAAACCACAAAGCTGCACCTTTCCCGCAGTTAAGTTGGAGGGACGAAGTGATGCTCAAAAAAGGTGGAGGGACGAAGCAACCATCATTTCAGTCTTTGCCGAAGCCACTTCTCCCTCATCTTCTTTAAGTTAACCACGTGTTGCTTCTGCCATTGTTCTGCCTCATGTGGGACGCGGATCGGCTTGGTAAATCACTGACACGTGGGACCGCATGTTAGCAAACCGCCAGGCCAACCTCCTCTAAAAATAACAAACCTCCCCCGCCTTCCGCGCGGCGAGATCACCTCCTTTTTACTAATCTTGATATATCTTTTAGATCAACATAATTGAGATTTGTATAGATAGCACCAAGGAGAAAACCGGGCATCCACAATGTGTAGCCAAATGTGAAAATAGCTTTTGGCATTGATGGGAACCATTGTGGAGGGGGCTGCCAAAGCCAAAAAGAGGGAACCGAAGCTCCCTAATTGATTGATTGAAGGAATAGAAAAATGCAACCTCTCCTCTTTCTCCTGTGCTTGGACGCATGTATAGAGCATAGAGTCTACTCCCCTGTCCCTTCTATCACAAATCACAAAGCAGTGAGGCATCAAATCACAAAGCACGGATGAAGCAACCATCATTTCACTCTTCGTTGACTCCGCTTCTCCATCCACTTCTTCGAGAAACCACCTTTACTGCACTAAGCTGGACGGACAACGCTATTGTGCTAGTAGTAGTACATTTAGGCCTCCTTTGGTTCAATAGACTTCCTGGATGCAAAGAAGGCGGTTGTCTCAGCTTGCAGGTGGCACTTGCGAACGACTTACCGTGGTCTGCCTCAATGGTGTGCCCCGTCGAACGCACTTCGCCAAAGCCACAGCGATCAAGATATCATCGACGTCGCCGCAATGGGGAAGGAAGTCAAATAGTTACTACCTCCATTTTTTTGTATGCAAGGCCGGTATCAAAATTACAATTTGCAGAAGGCCACTAACACTAATCGAGGCAAAATTGATGGGGTTTGTCTCCTACTAGCAACCAAGGACATTAATATACCCTTGCATGCATGCGGAAGTGAGAAGGTTGGTTTGCATGGCGCGGCATTAATTAAGCAATGAGGAGTGAGATGGTTAGCTCTTTGGGCGTTGGAGAAAAAATACGCATTAATTGACACGTCAAACGCGGATTTGTATCGATTGATCCCGCAAAGAAAACCCTGCCTTCTTTTTTAAGACAGTACGTACTTGTATCCTGTTTGGGTCTAGGCCTTGCATTGCCATACTTTGCCACACATTTTTGCCCAGCTTACCTAAAGTTTTTCAAAATGAAAAGGAGGTACACTTGCGCACGCTTGTCTCGGTCGCACCGCACCCTCACACAGTCGCTCATGCACGCCGCAAACCCAACCAAGGGAAAGCACCCTCACTGACACGTGCTACCGCATGTGATCAAACCAAACTCAGCCATCCAACCCCTGACACCTAATTTTCGTTCATACAGTACGTTTATCCAACCACATGTTGGGGAAGATCCGTGTGGCCCGTGCGATGGTCTATTGGGGAAGAAGAAGAGGTGACGAAGAAGAAGGGTTAGGAGACACAGGATATTCATCCAACCGCCTGAAATGGTCGACTGACCCAAATGATGAAAGTCAGGCGACTTGCATAAATATATGTTTTACACAACAAAAGATCCCTAAAAACAACAACATAAATAAAAACTATCATTGCTTGCGGAACGAGCTGGCCTCGTCGTCTTTGGCTGCCGGTGCAAACCAGCCGTAGCTGCCGACGTCTATCTCCGCACCGTGGTTGTCCTCGACCTCCAGCCACTCATTCACACGGAGCATGTGGGCGCTCTGCACGGAATCGAGCACTGCCCGGTTCACATCCACGATGTTCGGTTCTACCTGCAGGAGGGCCTCGATGGCAACGACATCCGAGCGCTCCGCGTCGAGTTGAGCCTCCGCCGCCCGGTTCAAGTCCAGGACGTCCGGTTCCGCCTGCAGGAAGGCCTTGATGGCAGCGGCATCCGCGTGCTCCATGTCAAGTTGAGCCTCCGCCGCCCGGTTCACGTCCATGACATCCGGTTCCGCTTGCAGGAGGGCCTCAATGGCAATGGCATCCGCGCGCTCCGCGTCGAGTTGAGCCTCCGCCTCCCGGTGCTCCTTTAGGATCGCCAGGTTGAACCGCTAGTTGCCTGCACCATGGGGGACCCAGACGCCGGCATGAAGTCGACGTCCATCGTCTCATACACATCGGGGGCCTTCTGCGCCACGACCTCCGCCATGCACATTGGATCGGCTTCCTCCTCCTCGGAGCTTGGCTCCATAGAACTCGGGGATTGGCCCGCCGCAAAGAGAGCTTGGGAACGGAGGTCTGTGGCGCCGACCGCCGCCATGATTTCAGTGCGGCGCTCCGGTGTCAGCATCTTGTAGTACGTGATCTTGCGGCGCACCATGGCTTTTCATCGAACTAGGGGACGACTGATGCGGACTAGGGGATCGAAAGGTGGGAGAATGGGCTAGAGAGGAGGTGTGGTTTTGGGGCAGTGGTGACCGGCCGGCAAGTAGCTAGCGTAGGCCGAGTAGCGAAGGTTCCGGTGGGAATAGTGGTTTCGGTGATGACCTGTCAATCGGTTTTGAGTGTGCGGAGTTTGCAAAGCCGGACGGCTGGAGCCTGGAGAGTTGTGGGGTGGGATGGGACCAAAGTTTCGGAGTTTCACGTGGAAGACATCCGGACCTCCCCGCCGTTCCTGACAACGATGAGGCGGTGACTTCGTAAATCTCAAGATGATATGCCGGCTCAGTCTATCAAAGGTGCTCATAGGGGTAGGGTGTGCGTGTGTGCGTTCATAGGGCTGAGTGTATGCGTGGATGTATGAGCGCTTGCGTCTGTACTATGTTCAAAAAAAGAGGAGTACTCGAAGTATGCAAGTTCATAAGGAATGGACGGTGTACATCCCTCTTGTCGCGTTCGCGTTGCACCCCGGCACGGTGGACCCTGCACGTTGCTCACTGATATGTCTCTATCGTATCTATAATTTTTGATTGTTTCATGCCAATATTCTACAACTTTCATATACTTTTGGCAACATTTTATATTATTTTTGGGACTAACATATTGATCCAGTGCCCAGTGCCAGTTCCTTTTTTTTTGCATATTTTTTGTTTCACAGAATATCCATACCTAACGAAGTCCAAACATGATAAAAATTTACGAAGATTTATTTGGAATATTTGTGATTTTTGGGAAAAAGAATTAATGCGAGACGATGCCCGAGGGGGGCCACAAGCTCGAGGGGCGCGCCCCCCTACCCTGGGCGCGCCTAGAGGACTTGTGGCCACCCTGTAAGGCAGGTGGTGCCCTTCTTTCCCCAAAAGAAAGATAATATCCGGCTAAAAATCGTGTTAAATTTTTAGCCTAATCGGAGTTACGGATCTCCGGTAATTTAAGAAACAGTGAAGGGCCAGAAAACAGGAGCGCAGAAACAGAAGGAAACAGAGAGAGAGATCCAATCTCGGAGAGGCTCCCACTCCGCCGCCACCATGGAAGCCATGGACCAGAGGGGAAACCCTCCTCCCATCTGGGGGGGGGAGGCTAAGGAAGAAGAAGAAGGAGGGGGGCTCTCTCCCCCTCTCTCCCGGTGGCGCCGGAACGTCGCCGGGGCCATCATCGTGACGACGATTTACACCAACAACTTCATCGCCATCATCACCAACTCTCTCCCCCTCTATGCAGTGGTGTAACACCCCTTCTCCCTGCCGTAATCTCTACTTAAACATGGTGCTCAATGCTATATATTATTTCCCAATGATGTATGGCTATCCTATGATGTTTGAGTAGATCCATTTTTTCCTATGGGTTGATTGATGATCATGATTGGTTTGAGTTGTATGTTTTATTATTGGTGCTGTCATATGGTGCTCTCCGTGTCGTGCAAGTGTGAGGGATCCCCGCTGTAGGTTTTGCAATATGTTCATGATTCGCTTATGGTGGGTGGTCTGCGTGACAGAAGCACAGACCCGAGTAAGTAGGTTGTTTGCGTATGGGAGTAAAGAGGACTTGATACCTTATAATGCTATGGTTGGGTTTTACCTTAATGATCTTTAGTAGTTGCGGATGATTGCTAGAGTTCCAATCATAAGTGCATATGATCCAAGTAGAGAAAGTATGTTAGCTTATGACTCTCCCTAATATAAAATTGCAATAGTGATTACCGGTCTAGTTATCGATTGCCTAGGGACAAATAAATTTCTTGTGACAAAAAGCTCTCTACTAAACTAACTTAATTGTTTCTTTATCTAAACAGCCCCCAAATTTTATTTATGTGCTCTTTATTATCTTGCAAACCTATCCTATCACACCTACAAAGTACTTCTAGTTTCATACTTGTTCTAGGTAAAGCGAACGTTAAACGTGCGTAGAGTTGTATCGGTGGTAGATACAACTTGAGGGAATATTTGTTCTACCTTTATCTCCTTGTTGGGTTCGACACTCTTACTTATCGAGAAAGGCTACAAGTGATCCCCTATACTTGTGGGTTATCAAGACCTTTTTCTGGCGCCGTTGCTGGGGCACAATAGCGTGGGGTGAATGTTCTCATGTGTGCTTGTTTGCTTTATCACTAAGTAGATTTTATTTTCTGTTCTAAGTTGTTCTCTATCTTTAGTGGTGGATATGGAACATGAAATACCAAAAAAAATAGGTGTACTTGCTACTCATGGAGATGGGGAACCTCCTAAAACCCCTGATGCTCGCTATGTGAAAATTATTAAACACTACTTTGATAATCCTGAGAAAACCCCATTCGACTTGATAATGGGAGACACGTTGGATCAACATGAATACTTTAGGGATTATCGCTTGACTCAAAAAGGGAAACTCTTATGGGATCAAATTAAAATGTTGCAATGGTATGCTTGGAATTTATGCTTGAGATATGATTATACTTGCTGCTCTAGGATGAAGGCTCGACACCTTCCCTTTTCATGTGAATTTAATGATAATGAAACCTTGGCTTCTTATGCTAATGGTGTATATGATTACTATGATGTGGAACGAATAGAAGAATTCGTTGCTTTTAAGGGTTCTTATGAAATTGAATCTTTGTTTGAAAAGTGTGAAAATTATGATGATGCTGTTTACAGACCTGAAAATTATGCTATACTTAAATATTGCTATGAGAATTATGAATATAATGTCGATATTAATGAGTTTATTGAGAAAGTCTCCGCTGTCCAAGAAGAGACTAATATTTTGCAGGAAACTGTGGAAGAAGAAATTGATGACACTGTGAGCTCATTAGATGAAAAAGATGACGAGGAGAGCCAAGAACAAAAGGAGGAAGAGCGGATTAGCTACCCATGCCCACCTTCTAATGAGAGTAACTCTTCAACTCATACATTGTTTAATTTCCCTTCGTGCTTACCAAAGGATGAATGTTATGATGATTGCTATGATCACCTGGATTCGTTTGAAATATCCCTTTTTGATGAAATTGATGCTTGCTATGCTTATGGCCATGATGCCAATATGAATGATGCTTATGAAGATGAACTTGCTATAGTAACTTATGTTATGAAAGAAATTTTTGCTATTGCACCCACACATGATAGTCCTATTATCTTTTTGAATTCTCCCAACTATACTATATCGGAGAAATTTGCTCTTATTAAGGATTACATTGATAGGTTGCGTTCTACTATTACACATGATGATTTTGATGAATATAATATGCATGTGCTTGCTGCTCCTACTTGCAATTATTATGAGAGAGGAACTACATCTTCGCCTCTCTATGTTTCCAATACGATAAAATTGCAAGAAACTACTTATGCTATGTATTGGCCTTTACTTGATGTGCATGAATTGTTCTTTTATGACATGTCGATGCATAGGAAGAGAGTTAGACTTCATCATTGCATGATATATGTTACTTCGTGCTCACTACTAAAATACAAATCATTGTTAATTAAAATTGTCTTTGATATACCTTGGGATCCGGGAGGATCCATCACTTGAGCACTATATGCCTAGCTTAATGGCTTTAAAGAAAGCGCTGCCAGGGAGACAACCCAGAAGTTTTAGAGAGTCATTTTATTCTGTTGAGTGCTTTTATAAAGTTTAAAAACAAAAAAATATAGAGGGGAACCTAAAACTTTTTTCAAAAAGAAAAGTGAAAGTAAGAAAGACGACCACCCTTGAAGTGGGGGAGCTCCTTGAACTTTGCTCATGCCCATGGAAACTTTGCAAATCTTGAATTACAGAAACTTTTCAACAAAAATAATTATCCCCTTGTACAAATCCATTGTATTATAAAAATAATGTGCCAAGGTTTGCCTTTAGGATGATTAGATTGCTTGTTTGGTTTGTGCAGTGCAAAAACAGAAACTTTGGCTGTAGTGCGTGAATTTACATTTTTTACTAGAACGTCAAAAGTTTCTGATATTTTTACACGGTACTTCTATGAATTTTTTTATTTTTTCCTATTTTTTCAGAATTTTTGGAGTTACAAAAGTATGGTCAATGTTTAGATTGCTATAGACTGTTCTGGTTTTGGCAGATTCTATTTTTTATGCATTGTTTTGCGTGTTTTGATGAATCTATGGATTGTCTTGGTGATATAAGCCATGGTGAAGTTAGAGTATAGTAGTTATAATGCAAAAAAAATATGAATGTGTTTGCAACAGTTCTTAAAGTAGTGATTTGCTTTATTATACTAACGGATCTCACGAGGGTTTTGTTAAGTTTTGTGTGATTGAAGTTTTTAAGTTTTGGGGGAGATCACGATGGATGAAGGAATAAGGAACGGCAAGAGCCTAAGCTTGGGGATGCCCGAGGCACCCCAAGGTATTATTCAAGGACTCTCAAGCAACTAATCTTGGGGATGCCCTGGAAGGCATCCCCTCTTTCTTCTAACGACCACCGGTAATTTTACTTGGAGCTATATTTTTATTCATCACATGATATGTGTAAATTCTTGGAGCGTTGTGTGCCTTTTATTTTTCTTTTTGTAATGCACCATGCTGGTATGAGATAGTCCTTGGTTGATTTATAGAATGCTTCATGCACTTCACTTATATCTTTTGACTATGGCTTTATAGAATGCTTCATGTGCTTCACTTATATCATTCGAAGTTTGGATTGCCTGTTTCTCTATGCATAGAAAACCGCCATTTGTAGAATGCTCTTTTGCTTCAATTATATTTGTTAGAGCGTGGGAAAATCTTTTGTAGAAAGAATTAAACTCTCTTGCTTCCCTTATATATATTTAGAGAGTCAACAGGAATTGGTCATTCACATGGTTAGTCATAAAATCCTACATAAAACTTGTAGATCACTGAATATGATATGTTTGATTCCTTGCAATAGTTTTGCGATATAGAGATGATAATTTTGGGAGGTACTAGTGAATGATTGTGGTTTAGTAAGAATATTGGTGTTAAGGTTTGTCATTCCCGAAGCATGCATGTATAGTCTCTTGTTATGCGATGAAGTTAGAGCATGGTTTATTTTTTATTGTCTTCCTTATGAGTGGCGGTCGAGGATGAGCGATGGTCTTTTCCTACCAATCTATCCCCCTAGGAGCATGCGTATTAGTACTTTTGCAATAATTATGTGAGTTCTTTATGACTAATGTTGAGTCCATGGATTATACACACTCTCACCCTTCCACCTTTGCTACCCTCTCTAGTTCCGCGCAACTTTCGCCGGTGCATTAAACCCACCATATGCCTTCCTCAAAACAGCCACCATACCTACCTATCATGGCATTTCCATAACCATTCTGAGATATATTGCCATGCAACTCCCATCATCATCATATACATGACTTGAGTATTCATTGTCATATTGCTTTGCATGATCGTAAGATAGCTAGCATGATATTTTCATGGCTTGCCCATTTTTTGATATCTTTGCTATGCTAGATCATTGCACATCCTGGTACACTGCGAGAGGCATTCATATAGAGTCATCATGTATTAGTTGTATCGAGTTGTAATATCAAGTTCTAAGTAAATAAAAGTGTGATGATCATCATTATTAGATCATTGCCCCAGTGAGGAAAGGATGATGGAGACTATGATTCCCCCACAAGTCGGGATGAGACTCCGGACTTCAAATATAAAAAAAGAGGCCAAAGAGCCCAAAAAGAAAAAAATGAGAAAATAAAAAAAATAAGAGAAAAAGAGAGAAGGGGCAATGTTACTATCCTTTTACCACACTTGTGCCTCAGAGTAGCACCATGTTCTTCATATACAGAGTCTCTTGAGTTATCACTTTCATATACTAGTGGGAATTTTCATCATAGAACTTGGCTTGTATATTCTGATGATGGGCTTCCTCAAATGCCCGAGGTCTTCATGAGCAAGCAAGTTGGATGCACACCCACTTAGTTTTTAGTTTGAGCTTTCATACACTTATAGCTCTTAGTGCATCCGTTGCATGGCAATCCCTACTCCTCGCATTGATATCAATTGATGGGCATCTCCATAGCCCGTTGATCTGCCTAGTTGATGCGAGACTTTCTTCTCCTATTGATCCCTACCACCGTATTCTATTCCACCCATAGTGCTATATCCATGGCTCATGCTCATGTATTGCATGAGAGTTGAAAAATCTTGAGAACATTAAAAGTATGAAACAATTGCTTGGCTTGTCATCGGGGTTGTGCATGATAAATACTTTGTGTGATGAAGATAGAGCATGAAAAGACTATATGATTTTGCAGGGATAACGTTCTTTAGCATTTATATTTTGAAAGACATAATTGTTTGTTGGGACACCTAAGTATTGATGTCTCTATGTCAAATTATAGACTATTGCTTTGAATCACTCGTGTCTTAATATTCATGCCATGATTAGATTATATGATCAAGATTATGCTAGGTAGCATTCCACATCAAAAATTATCTTTTTTATAATTTACCTACTCGAGGACGAGTAGGAATTAAGCTTGGGGATGCTGATACGTCTCCGTCATATCTATACTTTTTGATTGTTTCATGCCAATATTCTACAACTTTCATATACTTTTGGCAACATTTTATATTATTTTTGGGACTAACATATTGATCCAGTGCCTAGTGCCAGTTCCTATTTTTTGTTTCACAGAATATCCATACCAAAGGAAGTCCAAACGCAATAAAAATTTACGGATATTTATTTTGGAATATTTGTGATTTTTGGGAAAAAGAATCAACGCGAGACGATGGCCGAGGGGGCCACAAGCTCGAGGGGCGCGCCCCCTACCCTGGGCACACCTAGAGGGCTTGTGGCCACCCCATAAGGTGGTTGGTGCCCTTCTTTCGCTGCAAGAAACATAATATCCGGATAAAAATCGTGTTAAAATTTCATATCAATCGGAGTTACGGATCTCCGGGAATTTAAGAAACGGTGAAAGGCCAGAAAACAGGAGCGGAGAAACAGAAGGAAACAGAAAGAGAGATCCAATCTCGGAGGGGCTCCCACCCCTCCGCCGCCATGGAGGCCGTGGACCAGAGGGGAAACCCTCCTCCCATCTAGGGGGGAGGCTAAGGAATAAGAATAAGGAGGGGGGCTCTCTCCCCCTCTCTCCCAGTGGCATCGGAACGCCGCCGGGGCCATCATCGTGACGACGATTTACACCGACAACTTCGCCGCCGTCATCACCAACTCTCTCCCCCTCTATGCAGCAGTGTAACACCCCTTCTCCCTGCTGTAATCTCTACTTAAACATGGTGCTCAACGCTATATATTATTTCCCAATGATGTATGGCTATCCTATGATGTTTGAGTAGATCTGTTTTGTCCTATGGGTTGATTGATGATCATGATTGGTTTGAGTTGTATGTTTTATTATTGGTGCTGTCCTATGGTGCTCTCTGTGTCACGCAAGCTTGAGGGATGCCTGCTGTAAGGTTTGCAATATGTTCATGATTCGCTTATGGTGGGTGGCGTGAATGACAGAAGCACAGACCCGAGTAAGTAGGTTGTTTGCGTATGGGAGTAAGGAGGACTTGATACCTTATAATGCTATGGTTGGGTTTTTCCTTAATGATCTTTAGTAGTTGCAGATGCTTGCTAGAGTTCCCATCATAAGTGCATCTGGTCCAAGTAGAGAAAGTATGTTAGCTTATGCCTCTCCCTCATATAAAATTGCAAAGTGATTACCGGTCTAGTTATCGATTGCCTAGGGACAAATAACTTTCTTGTGACAAAAAGCTCTCTACAAAAACTAACTTAATTGTTTCTTTATATAAACAGCCCCTATCTTTTATTTACGTGCTCTTTATTATCTTGCAAACCTATCCTATCACACCTACAAAGTACTTCTAGTTTCATACTTGTTCTAGGTAAAGCGAACGTTAAGCGTGCGTAGAGTTGTATCGGTGGTTGATAGAACTTGAGGGAATATTTGTTCCACCTTTAGCTCCTCGTTGGGTTCGACACTCTTACTTATCGAGAAAGGCTACAATTGATCCCCTATACTTGTGGGTTATCACTCATTGAATGGAACGCGCTTCGTCTTGCGTTTTCGCTCGCTTGTGCGACTATAGTTGAGAGCAAACCGATGGTAGGCAAACTTTGCCCCTCCCTCCCCCCCGGAGTCGGACATCCCTCCCCAAAGAAGTGGATGGCTGGGTGGGGAGATTGTAGCACGTGGGACCACAGTTGAGAGAATGTACGAGAACAAAGCATTCACGTGTTTGAATACAAATTGGAAACCATTTCTGTTCGAATACAAATCTAGGAGTACGTATGAATCTAACAATAATGATTGGGCGTTGTTGAATGTTGATACTTTTTTCTGTAAGTTTGATCAAAGTAGAGATACTTTGACTACACACAAAACTTATATGTAAACTAAAAAGGATTGGAGGGAGTATATTGTACGTTCAAAAGCAAAACAAACATTGAATACCCTTTATATATGATTTGCTGATGCTATGATTACTGGTTCAAAATTTTGAATCTGCCTTAGGTATCACACATGCACCCACTCGTTCTCTCTCATTTTCATCTCGGAGTCTCTCTCTCTCTCACGCACACATACCACCTCTCTTCCTCTTTGTGCATGTCACACCTAATTGATCTCTCGAGGTATCGGGATTGTATCTCGCTCGTCAGGTCGCTCTTCGACACACGCCTAGGTCACTCTACCATGCATTAATTGTAACCAAGCCTTTCATCTATCTTTTTAAGCATACATTCATCTTTCTCTCCGCCCCTCTCTAGATCAGTCGATCTCCGGACCCACCCTAGTCCTCTTTCAATCGATCCATAGCTAGATGGTACACGACCGACGCGCACACACAGACCCCCCCCCCCTCTCTCCACCCCACATGATCATTTCTATCATAGAAACACACCAAACCTTTGTCTCCTTGCACGACACGCAGTCGATCTCTCGACATCTATCGATATCATCAAGATGTGTCAGGCCATGAACCAAATGGGATGTCAAAACTAAGATGAGAAGCGACACGTAGTGGAGGCAACATGAAACTTTAAATGAACCGTTTGTCTGTATGCATGTGGGACAAATTACAACATTGTAAATAAGGGCATGATCTAGGCCCACATGCGAATGACACTCGGCGGAATGTTCAAATGAGGCATGTGGGAGGATGGACTCGATCGGAGGGTGGCATGATCGATGGAGAAGAGGGCTGGAGAGGAATGAGAAATAAGAAACGCCACATGATTATACTTGGACACCTCAAATGAACATTAAGTTGTCTCGTTTTCCCTTCCGTCTTGGTCACGGAGTAAGATACACACGGACTTGTATAGTTACTACTGCCACTACAGGAATCAGAGAATTTGCCATCAGCCCATTCTTTGCCGTCTGCTAGCGGACGACAAAGATGGTCCTTGCCGTTAGCTTCCCAAAAGTAGACAGCAAAGAATGGACTCATGGCAAAAAAAATTGCAGTCAGTACACTCTTTGCCGTCTACTAGTAGACAACAAAGAGCCCAGCTGGGCCCCACTAGACCATTTAGCTGGTTAGGTCAAATGGTACACTCTTTGCCGTTTGCTAGCAGACGGTAAAGAGCCTAAAGCCCTGACAGAGCTCTTTGCCGTCTGTTAAAAAAAGCGGACGGCAAAGAGAAAGCACAGCCCACGGAGAGATCACGCGGATCGATGATGTGGCAGCATCTCCACCACAGATCACACCCCACCGTTCCTCAAAGAAAATCCCACCCACCCCACCACTCTCTCTCTCTCCCTTATCCTCCCGCAGCCCACCCCACCTTATCCTCCCGCAGCGCCCAACCCCACGACCCCTCTCTCTCTCGCACCTTTCTCTCTCTCTTGTATCGGACCTCGCCGGCCACCCGAGCATCGACCTCGCCAACCATCAGCTCTCCCGCGTCCCTGCCCTCACGCCAACGGCTGCCACCGCCGGTCGCGCCACCTCCCACCGCAGCAGCCGTCCGCGCCCACCGCCCGCCGACACCGACCTCTTGCTACCGGCCGCGGCCTCCCACCGCCACCTCCCTGTCGGGGCGTCCGTCCGTGCCCGCCGCCTGCCGGCCCCGGCCCCAGCCTCCCGCCGCCCGCCGCCTGCCGGCGCCTGCCCTGGCCTCCCGCCGCCTACTGCCCGACGGCCCCGTCGTTCCTCCTGCCATCATGCGCGACCTGTGGATCCGGGCAAGGTCGAGCAGGCACTGCCGGATCTGGTGCCCATGACACCGCCGGACCACCCTGCAAGCTCCACCGCCGCAAATTCCCAGAGCCGGCATCGACCATCGAGCACTGTTTTTTTACAAGCACTGCTTTATTTTTTGCGGGCCAATGTGTACAACAGCGTGCTAGGATGGGTTGTAAAACTA
Source organism: Thinopyrum elongatum (assembly GCA_011799875.1). Lineage (NCBI taxonomy): Eukaryota > Viridiplantae > Streptophyta > Magnoliopsida > Poales > Poaceae > Thinopyrum > Thinopyrum elongatum. The sequence goes on along the minus strand of CM022300.1, from coordinate 165,829,283 downwards.
TCTTTGTGTAAGCCTAACAATTGTTCATGGGTCTTCTTTAACCCTTTTGTTTGTTCTAATTTAAAGTAGGGATGTGTGTTTGCCAAAAAAAGAAATGCCACTTTCCAAAAAAAGAATCTACTGTGGCGCGCGAGCAGCTCTGCTCGAGCAACCTCCACCTCGAGTCGATTTGGATCGATCTCTGTTGTAGTTGGGTGCGTGCGGCATCTCCTCCATGCCTGCCCCGCTGACGCTTCATTTATTTTGAAAAGAAAATAATTCTTTGCCGTCTGTTAATTTTTGGCTGACGGCAAAATATGAGATTAGCAGACGGCAAAAGATGAGATTAGCTGATGGGGCTAACAACTATACGTTGCCGTCCACCTTCTTTGCTGTCTGCCACAGACGGCAAAGGGGTCTTTGCCGTCCGCTGGCAAATAGCAGACGGCAAATCAGCTGTTTACCATTACTTACTGTGCCGGGCATGTTTGCCGTCCATGGCTGACGACAAAGACCTTTGCCGTCAGCTTTCTGGTCCAAATCAGCTGATTCCTGTAGTGTGTCGGAACATGGTAAGTTGGACCCCTAAATGCGGGCACGGACTGGGCACACCTCAATTATTCCTTTGAACAGTCGGACACCTAAATTAGCACACCATCCGGCTACTTAATCAAGTGTTATGCTTCACGAGTTGAAAAGGAAAAGGGTGGTACTGTACCCAAAACCACCACACTTGGGGCTAGGGTAACAACTTGGTACTGTACCACATTTGAACCAGGGCACAAAAACCACCTGTTCTGCACCTAATGCGTAACACGGAGCACTGACGCTCGAATTTGGCCCGGAAAGTAGGGAAACCAACATGTGGGGCCCACCTATGGGGATGACGTGGTGCAGAATAGTCCAATGGAGGAACTGGCCCATGACCTCCTCCCCACCGGCAACCATTCATGTGGGTCATGGGGGCCAGCAGCACGGCGCAGCTGCCGCACCGCCTCCGGACACATCGACTACGGTGAGCGAAACACTCATCGTTGATGGACACGCTCATCTTCAGGGTGCCGAGGGTGGCCCTACCGCTATCGCATGACTAGCAGATCAACACCAGGCTCGTCGAGGATGCACGGGGCGCCGAAGTGCGCGCGCGCCGCGATGTGTCCGGGGAGTGTTCTAGCACGGCCAACTGCATCCCCAGGACCTGAGACCATGCCAGGTTTTATTGCTTTTTCAATGACATGTGGGATCGCATGTGAGCAAAGGGCATCTACAAACGTTGCCACGCCCGTAGCTAACTACCCTGGCACGCAAATTACCCTCGTCCCTTGCACCGTCACGCGCGTGCGTTCCCAGCTAGCGCCAGCTGCCTGGATTCACGCCGTCCATCTGTATGCCGTCATTAAGCAGGCTCGCTGCCCGAGGAACCAACTCCGGCGACTTATTGACGGACCCGGAGCTTGGCCTCACCAGAATGCGCTACTTAAAGTGGCAACGCCCAGCTAAACTCCACACCATGGCGCATCCTCCTACCTGGCACCACATCCACCATGACCGCGAGCGGGAACGCTCTTCGGGAGAGCTTGTCTTTGGGGATGAAGCTCGAGGTCGCCGCCCTCGCTCAACTCGTCGCTCGCAACGCAATACCAGTGTAGCCGGACGCGAACGCGACCGCACAAGCGGTGGCCATGCTGGCGGCCGATGACGGGAGCACCGCCAGCCACGCGTCCTACTTTCCACCGTCCAATGTTCGGTGGCACATGTGGCAGGTGAAGCGATGGACCGTCCACGTCCATCATCATCAACCTCATGTCCACTGGCACCACCGAGGTCGGGGACTCCACCGAGGATGAGTAGGGCATGGGACGCTGCAGGGCATGGTGTGACAACTGGCCAGTCCGTCTATCATGTTCTACTTTTCCTCACCAAAGACTGCACCTTCACTTCACGGGTCTTGAACCCCGCCGCCGTTCATGGAGACGGCAGATGAAGGACGTCGTTGCCGATGCGGAAGTACAAAGGGAAGTGGACGTCGGTCACCGCCATAGAATAGGTTTAGGGTTGGGTTTCTTTTCTTTTTCTGTCCTATAAAAGTTTGAAATGTAATGAAAATCTGCCGTGTTTGCATGAATCTCGTCCGGTGTATATGAACTTTCACAATAATAGTAAGATATATTGTATGAAAATATATGGAATGATGATTCGTTTTTGTGTGTATAAACTTGGTCTAAGTTTAGAAGGTTTGACCCGAGACAAAGCTAACATGCGAAGTAAATAAACACACAGGGTCTACATACACAATTTAACTTATGCACTCCAATAGTACGTCCACTACACATTCGCGCATTTCACATCTTTCTCTCGCTCTGTCTGTCAAACCAACTAAGCCTTGTCCTAAAAAATAAAGTCCTAAAAAAAACCAACTAAGCCAACCTCCCAGCATATCGCGCGGGAAAATACCCGGCCGCGCCGTTTTAGTCGGGATTACCGGATTACTAGTAGTATCGATGGATCACGCGAAGCACCAAGTTTAAAAGGGAAAAGGCAGTACACTCACAGCATGCCTGTCGCGGTCGCATTGCACCCCTCACACAGTCGGTCTTGCACACGGCTCACCCAAACGGAACGCGCTTCGGCTTGCCTCTTCACTGACACGTGGGACCGCATTTGGAGAAACCGACCATGCGCCAAACTCCCCCACCCACCGCGCAAAAATTCCCCCCAAATCCCAAATTCAACTTCCGATCGGCCAACTAGCAAATAATATTCCCCAAACCCCCTCCCCTCGGCCCCCTCCACTCCATTCGCTCTGCCAAAGCTGCCCTCCCTGCCACAACGATACGTCGGTGCCGCGGTTCGTCGAGGGGACGCACGGCGGTCCTCTTGCTCCCACAGTACACTCTCGTAGACTGCCATCCTCCAGCCACGCCGCCACCGCTGGCGACATTCTTGTGGAGACGCACGGCGGTCAGCTTCTCCCATGGTACGTGCATTCTAGACTGAGGCCCCGTGCATGTCAGAGTAGCGTTGAATGTTAGCTGATAGACACTGTTAATCTCACTGCTTGCCGAAATAGTTTAAAGTCAATATGCTCTGCTTAAGAAGCTTCCTTGCCCTGTTCTACACTCAATCTGCTTTGCTGAGATGGCATGCCACGCCTGATTAGTTGCTAAAATATCCTGCCATATATTTATTGTGAAGTAGATTGCCATGGTCTAGTAGCCAATCTGTTAGGTGAAATAGCTCGACACCATTTTATACTCGATCTTTGTTGCTGAGTTGGCCTTCGATGGCTGTGTGCTCGGCCTCATTGATTGTTGAAATAGCCTGCCATAATTTAGCACTCAATCTGTTTGTTGAATTAGCTTTACATATATTTCGTGACTTAGATCTGCTTGTGCAAATATCTTGCCATAGCTTTAGACAACGACCTAGGTATTTTTTTTCTGGACTTTATAAAAAAACATATATGTTTTTCCTGTAATATCTAGTAGAAGAACTAATTTGTATGTCTAACAGATGGACAGGACTTGGATAACTTCTGCTCGAAGATTCTCTGCAGCATATGTCGAGGGGGTTGAAAACTTCATGAACTTTATCAAAGCTGAGTACGGTGGTCCGAAATCATATGTGCTCTGCCCGTGTAGCAGTTGTATGAATTCAGTTTCAAGACCCCAGTCAACGGTGCAAAATCATCTACACTTGTATGGGTGTCGGTCACATATACTAGCTGGGTTCATCATGGTGAAGCTGTGAATGTCAATGTTACTGACTATGTGGAAGCAGCAGATCACCATCTTGATTTGCCTGATGCTCCGATGGAAGAGGAGGAGGTGGCGGCGGAGCCAGTGAGTTTGACCAACATTGAAACAGTGCTACGAAATGCTTGCGCATTTCGTGAACTTTCACCTGCACAAGAAAAATGGTGGGCCCGCATGTTGGAACAATGCAACGTGGCAGTCAACCCAGGAAATAAGCTGTCAGTTTTCTCAGCTATGGTCACCTTTCTTCAGGTGAAGACATCTGAGTGGATGACCAACAAATCATTCGATGCCATGTTGGCTGCTTTCCGCAGATCTTACCCAGATGCGTCTGAGCTGCCACACACCTATAGTAAAATGAAGAATTTCCTTCGTGCAGTTGGAATTGGATATGATATGATCCATGTTTGTAAGAATAATTGTGTTCTGTTCCAGAAGGATTATGCCAACTTAAGTGAATGCCCAAAATGCAAATCATCAAGATGGAAAGATGGCGATGCTGTGAAGAGGATTCCTCATAATGTTCTGAGACATTTTCCAATTATACCAAGATTGCAGAGGTTGTTTCATGATGCTGAAACAAGAGAGGATGTACTGTGGCATTCTAGGAACCAGGAGTACAGAGATCAGAATGCAATGAGCCATCCATCTCATGGTAGTGACTGGATAAGCTTCAATCAGAAACACAAAAAGTTTGTTGCTGAGCCGAGAAACATTAGACTTGGCTTAGCTACAAATGGATTCAACCCATTTGGCCACCAGAGCGCCACATATAGCATGTGGCCAGTGCTTGTTATCCCTTACAACATGCCACCAAATGTCTGCACCAAAGAATTAAACTACATGATGGCCTTGCTAATCCAGGTCCAAAAAGTTCTCGAAAGGACTTTGATTTATTCACGGAGCCTCTTGTGGAGGAACTTCAAAAGCTATGGAGGGGTGTTCTCACTCGAGACCTATATAGCAGCCCACCAGCTGATTTCTTTCTGTGTGCTATTATAATTTGGTGCATCCATGATTATCCGACTTTGGGCACTATGTCAGGGCGAATGACACATGGTTACAATGCATGTGTTCGCTATGACAAGAATCCGCTGTCATACGCAATACTTAGCAAGATCTGTTACATTGGACACCGCCGTTTCCTTGCCAAGGACAAGCCGTGTCCTCCAAAATACCGAAGACATGTGTTCAATGCAAAGCATGAAAACCGTGATGCGCCAAAGAGGCTCACCGGCGATGAGTTGCAAGAGGAATTAGAGAAGGTCAGGCATATTACACAAGGAAACCATCCTGATAATGGTAGTGGGAAAAGGAAGCGTGGCAGTGCAAAAGAGAGATTATTATTTACCCGCAGGTCCACTTTGTGGGACTTGGAGTATTGGAAAGATTTGGATCTGCGGCATAATCTTGATGTGATGCACATCGAGAAAAATATATGTGACCGCATTATCGGCACACTTCATAATATTGAAGGCAAGACAAAAGATACCTTAAAATCTAGGATTGATTTGACACACCTGGGTATCAGATCCGATTTGCAGGTGAATGCTGATGGTGCATCACGGGATATGGCACCAGCTGTGTACGTCTTGGACAAGGTAAAAAGAAAAGAATTCTACAAGGTCCTGTCACGTGTGAGATTCCCACATGGATTTTCTTCCAAACCTAAAAGGAGAGTCAGTGCAGATGGAAACAAGGTACAAGGGTTGAAATACTCATGACTACCACGTCCTACTTCAAAGGGGTTTGCCTGTTATCCTTAGAGGATTGGGCCGCCCTGACTTATACAGAACAGTTGCAGAGTTGGGACAATTCTTCAAGGAACTCTGCAGTAGAAATATCAAGATAGATGCTTTGGAACATCTTAGAGACAAGATACCAACTATCCTATGCGACCTTGAGAAGATATATCCTCCAGCCTTCTTTGATGTGATGGTGCATTTGGCTATTCATCTACCTGACGAGGCACTACTTAGAGGTCCAATACAGTATGGATGGATGTACCCTATTGAAAGGCAGCTAGGCACTTTCAAGGGCTATGTTAGGAACAGAGCTAGACCTGAGGGTTCCATTGTAGAGGCCTACATTGCTACAGAAGCGTTGACATTCTGCTCAAAATAGATTGAAACAGTTGATCAGCTTAGCAAAAAGGTGGGTGAAGACAATCCTGAGCTTAATGTTTTTGATTGTTCTGTTTGACTTACAAGGAAGAGTCGCAAGATGACAAACCTAAAGATTTGGACAAAATGATTAGGTTTGTGTTGAATAACTGTCCTGAGGTTCTACCTTATATCGAGTAAGTGCTAAGTACTGCAGCTTATACATCGTAATCTACTAAACTTGCAGCACATTCTTATATATTTAGATGTTTGACGAGATCACTATGTTGTGCAGTATCTACAAAAAGGAGTTACTAACGCAAAATCCAAGAAACATTGACAAACTGGTTATGGCAGGATTTGCGAAATGGTTGAAGAGCCATGTAAGCTTTTGAATTGCACTGTCAGTTTTTTTAATATATTGAGTACATAAGATGACCAGCTTGTTTATTTTCTAAGCATAGGTTAAGAAGATGTGGGAGGATGGGCAGGCAGTTAATGATGCCCTTTACGCACTAGCAATGGGTCCTGATACTAGGGTAAGACATTATGAATCTTGCGTTGTTGGAGATGTGCGCTACAACACCCTTGCACGCGATGAAGGCAGGAAGACACAAAACAGTGCCGTCATGAGCATGAATACGTACGACAATGAGACAACTGAAATGTATGCTAACATAACAGACATTGTTCAGTTGTAGTATATCTCCAGTTTTGAGGTTCATCGATGTGTGGTTTTATTCTGCTGTCGTTGGTACAACCTGTTTTCCAGGATCGCAAAACCCAAAGCTGATAATTATTTCAAATCCATCAATGTCAAGGTGGCGTACCACACCGACGAGACTTTTATTTTGGCAAATCAAGCAACACAGATATTTTTCTTGGAAGATACATATGCATGTAGCGATGACTGGAGAGTATTGCAAAGGTTTGAGCAGAGGAATTCGTTTAATGAAGTTGCACAACAAGATGATGCTTACATTGCTCCTGATGTAGAAGATTCCACAGATGTTCATAGTATCTTTGAGGACCATCATGTCAATAACGCTGGCGAAAAGATTCCCTGTTGGGTTGTGGATGTACGAGAGTTGATCAATAAGACACCAACATTCGAGGACATTGAGGATGAAGAAGAAGAAGACACTGGGGGGAATTATGATTCAGACTGATACACATGGTGAAGATGTTGACACTGCTGCTGCGGATGATGATTAGATAGCTTTTGTCGTATTTGCCTGTGAGAAGACAACTTTTCATCTACTATGTGAAATTGTGTTCCCTATGACAACTGAAACCTGATGAAGTTGTTGTTTAGTATTTTGCTATGAGAACGTCACTTATTATGTATGTTGATTTGTGTTTGGTGATTGTATGACGACTAAAACATGATGACATTGTTGTTTAGTTTTACTCATATTTGGCTGTGAAACTTGTATTTGATGACATAGTTTGCTGTTGGACTGCAATTTGCTCTACGTCTTTGAATGGGAACAAAGCTGACCCGACAGGGCCTCTGCTAATTTATTTACTTATTAGCAAAAGGGCCTCTGCTATTTATTTATTTATGAGAAAAAGGGGATACCCCCCGATTTCTGTTAATAGAAATCATTAGATGTTCACAACACTACGCCCAGCCTGCTAAACAAGTTTCATTCATTACTAGTTTCAGCAAAGTGCTCATGTCATAGCCACTGAATACATCATGAGTGCTACATACACTGCAAATAAAGAGACAATCATCCTACAGAGCACAATGATTTTGCCCATTATCTTCACAAGCTCTTTCATCTCCTCATTGTTGTCAAGGTCGTTCAGCAGCTGTTGCTTGGCCATGATCAGAGGAACTGCATCTTTAACCTTATGCTCTACATCTTCCTCTTCTGCCGTTCCTTTAGTTACTTGTCCAACACCCCAACCTGCTGGTATTGGGATTCCTCGGCTAACCAAATAATCAGCGTAGTTCCATTCCCCCACATCAGCAACTTCCTAGAAATACAAATCACATGAATCTTCCCTTTTATGCACGAATCAAATTGGAAGATCATCAACCAAACTATTAAAAAAATCAGCAACTGAAAGGAGGCGAACAACACTTAAACATATTATTACCCCATGATTCGGGCATTTGTAGAAGACTCGGCCAAGGTTGAGGATTGTAGTTGAGACGCGAAGGATGACTCTGCGTGATTTGCGGTAGTGGCACCACACCAATGGCAGCGGGTTGCGATGAGCAACCGGCTGCGGTGAGTGTGCCACCGGGGGTGTGATGAGACCCACAGGCGATGGTACGGGTGGTGACTTGGCGCATATCTAGTTGTTGCCTGCTGAAGAGCAGGTGGACGAGCCGCCAATGGACATGGTTGTTGCGGCCAGAGCTTCTGATGCTAGGCAGAGTAACTAGAGAAGAGGAGGAGCGAACGTTGGATATGTCAGCTTCATTACTTGCAGAGTAGCATAGCACTATATATAGTCATAGTCTAGGTTTGGATTCGAACCAGCTACAGGAGCATGTCTCTATTTTTTCTAAAACTCAGCAATGTCTCTTTACTGGTACACTAGCTTGTTCTGTACGCCTTCTCAAGTCTTTGATTTTCCTTTTTTTTGCGAGGAAGGAAGGAGGAGAAAATTGAGGGTTCCTGGGACTCGAACCCAAGACCTCTAGGTTGAAAACCAAGTGTGCTAGCCACTTATGTGTCGAACGTTCCCTGGGAGGAGGACGGCAAATGAACGCATTTTCCTGCAGTTTTAGTTATGACGCAAGATCAAACGGTGGTAGTTTCGGGAATGTTATCTGGAGAACGAGCACAGTTCTTCTTTTCTTCCTATAAAAAAGTATGATATGTGGTGTCGGCTTAGTCAACAAACAATTGTGCCAACCTTGACCGTTGGATTGACATTCAACGTCTGTCGTGTTTCTTCAGTCTCTTCTTCCTCCAGCCGCCAAAGCCAAACCAGCGTCGGCGGGACCGCCTGCTCCCGCCTCCCATGGCTGGCTGTGCTGCCCCACATGCATCATGGCCACATCGCACCCTAAAACTTTGCGCATCTTCGCCGGCTCCTATTCATTCCTGTCCAAGGCCTCACCATCATCCTCCGCCTTGGTTCGCTCACCGCAGCACCGCCCTCCAGTGTTGTCAACATGGTCAACAACCGAGAGGAATAAGGAGATGACTGTACATGGTGAGGATGACAGTAGGGACCCACCAGGATCATGGCAGTAGTCAAGCAAGTGCCTCCTTTATTACAAGAAAAAAATGGTTCCTCCTGATGGTTTCCTGACATCTGGGTCGCACACCACTGTCAACATAGTCAATAAGCGAGATAACTGCACAAGGAGCGGCTGACACCCGGGACCCAGCAGCTCGTGCAGTATTTTTATTTTGTTTTCGAGACGGAGCAGGATATCAACTGGGTTGTGCGGGAGCTGTGGCCTGTCTTGCCCAGGCTTTTATTCCATATGTTTACCACATGACCAGCCCAGTTTTTTTTCTTTCTGAAAATGGATAGCCCAGCTATTTTGTTTTTTGCAGGAGAACCAATGGAGGCCTACTTGCTTTTCTATGCTCTGCTGGGCCGGAAATCTTTCAAGACGAGGAGGGATGCATTCGGCTTGCCCAGAAAATGGGCTATAAGTAATAAGAAATGGGATGTAAAATGAAAAAATACAGGAAATAGGCAATTAGTTCCAAATTACTTTTTTCTTTCGGATTTTGATATTTTAAATTTCATTGTTTTTGTGCGGGTAAAATTTCATTGGATTTAAATTAAGGTATGTTTAGTTTTTAAATTAATTTGAATCTGGCTAGAAAGTTCAGGTTGTATGCTATTTGGGACAGATTTGGAGGCTGACTTGTGGGTCTACTAGGTTGACGTGTACGAAAGGCTTTGTCAACTTAGTCCACAAACGATTTTAGCAGCAGTGACCGTTGGATGTTAATCCAACGGCCGTGCTGCTTCTTCAATATCTGATCTTCTTGCTCCAGCTGCCCAAACTAGCACCGTTGGGACCGCCTGCTCCCGCCTCCCGTGGCTGGCTGTGCTGCGGCACAGGCCGCACCGCCCCACCCTACTACATCACTGGCCAGGCCATTCCTCTACTCACCCACACCTCCTGTTATTTTTCGGTGATGGTAGCCGAACCACTAAACCCTCGTACTCCCCATCGCGTGGGAAACCACTGCCGAGTCTTCCCCGGCTCCAGGTCATTCCCTTCCTAGGCCTCGTCGTCGTCCACCGCCCTGGTGCTATCGGCGCGGCGTGGTCAACGTGGTCAACGAATGACATCCATCGGAAGAGGACTGTACGTGGAGAGGCTGACAGCTGGGTCCACAGCCGTACTCAAAGAAGTGCCTCCTTATTACACGCAAAATAAGGATTCCTCCACCTGACAGCGGGGACCCACCGGAAGGGCCTCTGTATTTCACGAAAAAATGTTCCTCCCGCTAACAGCTCGGATCCACCAGCTATATCTTCGCATGCAAGGAAGTGCCTCCTTATTACGCACAAAAAAATGAATACTCCCCCTGCTAGCTGGGACCCACCATATTTGGAGGCTGACTTGTGGGCCTACTATGTTCACGGGGACACAGGATTTGTCAACTTAGTCAATATAAACGATTCTAGCTGCAGTGACTGTACGATGTCCATCCAACGGCCGTCGTGCTTCTTCAACCTCTGGTCTTGTTGCTCCAGCCGCCCAAACCATCGCCGGCTGTGCTGCCTGCTCCTGTGTCCCGTGGCTGGCTGTGCTGCCGCGCAGGCCTCACCACCCCACCCTACTCCCATCGCTGGCCTGGCCATCCCTGTACTCACCCAAACCTCCTGTTATTCTCTGGCGACGGTAGCCTCACACTGTAGCCGAACCAGAAAACCCTCGTACTCCCCTCTGCGTGGGAAACAACTGCCTAGTCTTCCCCGGCTGCTGGTCATTCCCTTCCTAGGCCTCGCCGTTGTCCCCGCCTTGGTGCTCTCGACGCGGCGTGGTCAATGTGGTCAAGGAACGACTTCCATTGGAAGATGACTATACGTGGAGAGGCTAACAGCTGGGTCCACGGCCGTATTAAGGAAGTGCCTCCTTATTACGCGCAAAATAATTATTCCTACACCTGACAGTGGGGACCCACCAGAAGGGCCACCTTATTTTGCAAAAAAAAGCGTTTCCCCTGACAGCTGGAACCCACCAGCTACATCTTCGCACGCAGGGAAGTGCGTCCATATTACAGGCAAAAAAAGATTCTTCCTCATGATAGCTAGGACCCACCAGCTATATCTTCACACGCAAGGAAGTGCCTCCTTATCCTCCCTGACAACTAGGATCTAACGGGTCGAACCGTACATAGGGTTGTCTCTCTGGTCGCGAACATGTACGTACATACTGGTCGATTGGTCTCTCTGCAGCGATGAACCGTGGCCGAGTAAGGAGCGGCACGTGTCGTAGTAGAGGCGCGGACGTAGCATGTCACACAGTCCCATCTATATATATCATGTATACGTATGTACATCCACGCTGCAAGAAAGTAAATATGGCTACGTACGTACATACGGGCGGTGTCTCGAACGCGTACTCGCGCATACGTATGGCCAGGGCTCATGTACATGGAGAGGCACCAGACGGTAGCAACGGCGTCCTGTTCATCGGAAGCCAACCGACTGGCTCGGAACGGAGAAACTGCGTTGTGTTCATCGAGAGACAGCGGAATGCGTCGTCTTCATCGGGAGCCAACCGGCTTGGACGGAACAACCAAAACGGGGTTTGGCGTACTGCAGTATGGAGGAAACGGCCTTTTGTTCCACCAGCTATGGTCAAAATGGCATCCTGTTGATCGGGAGGGGTCTGGCGTAATGCAAAACGGAGGAAACGGAGTTGTGTTGGAGCGCCTACGGTCGAAACAGGGTCCTGTTCATCGGGAGGGGTGTGGTGTACCGCAAAACAGGACTCCACGGGATACTGTTCATCCACCGTCTACTGCCTCGCCCCAGCCTCCACGGGCTACTATTCATCCATCATCGACTTCCTCCAGCCTCCACCTGCTACTGTTCATCCACCGTTGACTTCCTCCAGCCTCCACCAGCCACTGTTCATCCACGGGCTACTGTTCATCCAGCCTCCACCGGCTACTGTTCAACCAGCCTTCCACGGGGTCCTGTTCATCCACCCCCAACCAGCTCGGGTGTGGCAGCCTCCTCGATCGGGGTCATGTTCATCCAGCGGCAACGGCCTCTACTACCACGGGGTCCTGTTCATCCAACCTCCACCAAGAACTGTTCATCCAACCCCCAACAATGATCACTGTTCATCAAGAGGCAGGTTCGATCTGCTTCAGTTAGCAACAGTAGCGAAGGAATCGCTCGGGTTCAGTTAACAGCCAAGGGATCGATCGCTCGGGTTTAGTAATGTAGCTAGTGCAATCGCTCGGGTTCAGTAAGCGAATGCCTCGCTCGGGTTCAGTTAGATCCCAACGCCTCGCACACACACGTGTACGTGTATGAGAGAAACGCGCAAACATCCGTGCATCGCTCGGCCCCGACCACCCACTGTAACCAGGAACTCCCTGAAATTTTCCTCGCCCTCGCTTCTACCATGATTTTTCCATCATGGACGGCCCAAAGAATGTCATGCAGGTGCGTCCCCCGCCCGCCCAGGATGAAAAGCCCATTTTCTGTCATGATTTTTTGTCATAGAAGTAGGAGCCCACCACATCTATGATGATACGTGGTTTTGTCACAATTATCGTCATAAGCATGACAGAAAAAAAATTCGTTCGGGCCAAAATGTCACGGATGTGTCTTTTTTTGTAGTGTCTTCATGAACATAAGAGCATGGGAAATTTCTATAAAGAAAAAAGAGCACCAATAAACTACAATTAGGAAAAATTTGAGAACCATCTTAGGCTCATACCTGAAACCTTCGGTAATATGTAGCTCCTCACGAGCAGAAAGTATATTGTCTAGCTGCTTATCCTTAATATGACGTGGGCACAGATTATAGTGGATCTTCTCTAGTTCCTGCAACGATCCCATGTTACAGTTAAGACTTCAAAACCATCTCTTCAAAGAAGTGGAGGATGAGATCTATGGGAGACCTACCTTAGCTTTGGGGAGCACTACGTACGGTGTGTTGCTGCTGCCAATCGAGAACTAGCCACTCGCCGCCTTTGAGGAGCCTCCAGCAACACGTCAACAACTGAAGGACCGAGTGTGGAGGAGTGGAATCAAGCGGGGAGATGAGTGCCTTGGTGCAGGCCGGATGACTTGAAAGCATCGAGGGAGAGCATGACGTCACAACTTCTTGCCTCCTCCACCTCCTCCTTCCCTCCCCATCCTCTCCATTGTCATAGAGCGGGCACACGTCTTTGTCAGGGCTCGGGGTTGCTCACCATGGTGGAATAAGGGTGACAGCCATAGGTAGGTGTGCAGCTTGGTGTAGGCAGTTCAATAAACAAACCCTAGTCAACCTCATTCTGAATTGACTGCTGAAGAGAGATTGAGGGAGGGAGGGAGAGAGAGAGAGAGGCTCGTCTAGTGCGAGGCTGAATCGGGAATATAAAAAAACAGTAAAACCGGTAGGAAGGACAAAAAAATCGATGGGGTATCCCTTCGATCGATGGGAGCAGTGGGCACCAACCAACATGCTAAGTTTACCAAAACAACATGCAAATGAAACAATAGGAAACACCACGAGACAATTTTTACCTTGATGATTAGTGTGGCCGCTCATGGCTAATAATTAGGTGCCCACCCATGAGTAGAAATCAAACCAGATCCTAGTTGATTCCAAAGTCTTTGGTGGCAGTTCTTCAAACATCTCACACTCCAGTTGTTTATCTTGTCATCACTTATAAAAAATAAAACTTATGCATCATCCCAGAACATATTTCAAGTGAGGATACCAATCCATGTTAAACAAAACAAGTCACTAAGAACATGTATGCGGCAACACGCAAATGAACACCTGCTTAACTGAAGATAAGATAAGTTCTATATAGAGTTTCTTGAAAAAAAGGAACACATCAATTGAGTTCTCGACAACAACTTTCCCGAGAAGGACATGTTGTAGAAAAGAAATCTTGATCCTAGCATTTGGCAATTTGTTCCAGACCAAGCTTCTTTTTCTTTGTGCCACCATGGTCCTAAATGTGCAATCTCAGATAGTGGTGCTGACTATTGACTACTGAATAATCCTACTTGCCATCATTCATCCTTCTATAAGCTAGTGTTACAGAAAAGGACAAATTGGAGCTAACAAAGGGCAAATAGAAGAGTAGAAGAAAAAGTGCAGATCTGTACTATTTTGAATATTATGACCGAGGCTCTCAATGACAAATATTTGGGGTTACCTGCCAACATGGGGATGGACAAAAGCGAATTTTTTTAGTTTCTAATTGATCGAATTATTATGAAGATTAGTGGATGGAAGGAAAAGTTGTTATCTACTGGAGGAAAGGAAATTTTGCTTAAATCTGTTGTTCAAGCTAACCCAACATATCCATGTTCGTCTTTAAAATTCCTAAAAAAAATTGCAAATGAATCATTAACGCGATGTCGCAATTCTGGTGGGGTGACGAGGATAATCAGAAAAGGATGCACTGGATGGCATGGTGGAAGATGCGTGTTCCAAAAGGCCAAGGAGGAATGGGATTCCAGGATATTCACTATTTTAATCTGGCATTATTAGCTAAACAAGCTTGGCGTCTACTGGATAATCATGAATCGTTATGTGCCACAATCTTAAGAGCCAAATATTTCCTGGAGGCGGATTTGATGAACACAAGTTTGAAGAAGGGTTCCTCCTTTACTTGGCAAAGCATTATGGCTAGAGTGGACTCTCTCAGTAATGGTTATATATGGAGGGTTGGTAATGGAGAAAATATTGATACATGGAGAGATGCATGGATCCCGAATTGTGCAAATAGGAGAATTATTACACCTAGAGGAGGGAATCTACTAACGAAAGTTTATGCTCTTATTGATCTAGTTATAAGTAGTTGGGATGAAGATCTGGTGAGACAAACTTTGTGGCCAGTTGATGATCAAAGAGTCCTGGCAATTCCTCTCCCTATGCACAATACGACAGATTTCATTGCTTGGAGCTACACTAAAAATGGTCTATTCACTGTACGATCAGCTTATTTAGAGGAGTGGAATAAGCAGCATGGGAGGAAATTGGAATACACAAATAGCATGGGGAGAAGTCAGACTAACCCTATTTGGGGCAAGATCGGGAAATTAGCTTGTCCGGCGAAGGTCAAAATTTTTATCTGGCGTACGCTTCATGGGACTCTACTGTGTCGTGTTACGCTGGTGAATAGACACATTAAAACATCGCCCGTTTACCAAACATGTCCAAATGGGCCAGAGGATACTAAACATGTGTTGTTTCTGTTCCGAAAGGCTAAAGAAATGTGGAAAAAATTGGGGCTATACAAAGTGGTTAAAAAAACTTGTGCCACAGACCGAGCGGGAGAGACAGTCCTAGAAGCATTACTCCTTATGCCTGGTCAACAACTACCTACTTTGGGTTCACAAAATGCACAGGAGCTGATTGTTATAACCGGGTGGTATTTATGGTGGAATAGACGGAAGCTCGTTCATGAGCGAAAATTGCAAGAGGCATTCCAAACCTTGATTGGGATTCGGGCTATAACAGCAAATTATGTAAATGCCTACTCACCGAAGGCGAAGAGGAAGGATGAAGGATCGACCAGGCCCCCAGGGGATTCGTTAAATTGAATGTGGACGCCTCTTTTGATCATGATCAACTAAGGGGCACAACAGGTGCTGTTATCAGGGATGAAAAAGGAACTTTCATTGTCGGTGGAAACTGCAAGATTGAGTGTTGTGTGTATGCTCTAACAGCGGAGGCGTTAGCACTTAGGTTTGGATTATTGCTGGCCCAAAAGGCGGGTTGTAATCATCTCATAATAAATTCTGACAACATGGAATTCATTGACACAATGAAGAACGGAGGTCATTCTGCAGGAGCGGCGGTTGTAATCTTCGAGGATTGCTTTCTTATGGCTTGTGATTTTTCCTCTTACTAGTTTTGAGCATTGTGATAGAGAAGCGAATAAAGTTGCCCATGAGCTTGCTAGAATGGCAAAATGTTCCATGACTAGGGATTGGTTTGAGGAGCCCATGGAAAATATTGTATCTTTACTTATAGACAATGTAACCATTATCTCTAATTCATAAAGTTGATGTTTTTTTATTAAAAAAAGGGCATACTCATACTGCAGTGCTCCTTTCTACAACAAAGTTTGTACTAAGATCATCCAGGGACACATAAAAGCAAGCTATAGGGTTTCAGCAACATAAAAAGGATCTAAACCATTTCTTCCTTTAGCATAATAATTTCCCAAAATGAAAACAACACTGGAACACATCGGGTCAGCCAGAAAAATGTATCAACAAACATGATTTTTTTTCTTTGACAAAAAAAACAACATCCAAACTTGCTACATGCCGAGTAAAATCCTCTAGATAAATACATCATCTACAAGATGCATGTAAGGATTAGGGATCACCCACACGTCCAGTGATGACAGTCGGAGTGCTTGGAAATCCATGCTCAAAAGAAACGTCTGCCATGGTAGTGCACGATGTCAACAGCAAGGTGGATGTAAGGATTAGTGATCGCCCATGGAGTGATAACAAACAAACAGGTGAATTGACTTTGATAGCTTTGTAATTAGATGAGATCACATACCCAGCTTCAGGGTAGATAACAATTTGAATACTTTGTAGTAACAAATCCGAACTAAAATATATATGCACCAGAACCCAATGCATGTACTATAAATTCAAATGGCTAATGCAATCAATGTAAGAGAGAACCCGTTAATAGCAACAGTTATGATCACCCGCATCGTCCCTGCTATATAAACTATTTTTGTATGCCGTCATTTGCAAAAAACATAAGAAAATAAAACTAATAACTAATTAACACTAATGCTCAAATTGTGTGCACAAAAAACCATTAAAAATGAACTTCCATTGAGCAAACAAAAAGGGAACCGTTCGTGACCCGTGCACCACACTTTGCTATGGGCCCACATGCCTTATCCCTCTCCTCCAGCATTCCTCTCTTTTCTCACTGATACAGCACCTCCCATCTCCTTTTCCAGAAAGCCGCCGTCCATTTCGGTTATATGTGTTGCTCCTCCAGCGAGCCATGTCGTCTGCATAACCAAAAGGTGAGTTTGCCAACGCCCGTACACTCCCTCCCCCGCAACCACCACTGATTTTTTGAGTACCCACCCTGGACCCCCCCCTTTTTTATCCCTGCCTCTCCCTCTTACCACATCCATCCATTGCCGAGATTGGTGCTGCAAGCCAAGATGCCTCTGCCTAGCACCAAAAACCGTCCAGTTAGACCGACACCCAAAGTTGGCCAAAGAAAAACATATGGTCAAATTGAGGAAATACTTTTGAGGTGAAATTCATAAAAAAAACTTGCAAACGTCTAGGAAATTACCCCTCTATATATAAAACAAGATCATACAACAACTAATCCGGATTGCTGCTTATGACCATATGATGCGGCTTGAAACTGCGTCGGTATTTCCCCAAAGAGGAAGGGATGATGCAGTACAGTTATGGTAGGTATTTCCCTTAGTTATGAAACCAAGGTATCAATCTAGTTGGAGAACCAAGCAACACTATGTAAATGGTACCTGCACACAAAGAACAAATCGTCGCAACCCAACGCGTAAGAGCGGTTGTCAATCCCTCCTCGGTAAAAAGATAGATTGGTTTGTATGTAGTTGGGTAAATAGATCTGAATAAGACATGAAATAAAATATGCAAATAAAAAGTGTAGCAATGTATTTTGGGTTTTTTGGAATAATAGATCTAAAAACAAATGTGGTTAAAAATAGATCTGAATGCAATATGATAAAAGATAGACCCGGGGGCCATAGATTTCACTAGTGGCTTCTCTCGAGAAAATAGCATACGGTGGGTAAACAAATTACTGTTTGGCAATTAATAGAAGATCGAATAACTATGACGATATCCAAGTCAATGATCAATATATAGGCATCACGTCCAAGATTAGTAGACCGACTCCTGCCTGCATCTACTACTATTACTCCACACATCGACTGCTATCCAGCATGCATCTAGTGTATTAAGTTCATGAAGAAATGGAGTAATGCAATAAGAACGATGACATGATGTAGACAAGATCTATTCATGTAGGAATAGACCCCATCTTGTTATCCTTAATAGCAATGATACATACGTGCCTCGCTACCCCTTCAGTCATTGGGTGAGGACATCGTAAGATCGAACCCATCACAAAGCACCTCTTCCCATGGCAAGAAAAATCGATCTAGTTGGACTAACTAAACCAAAGATTCGACGAAGAAATACGAGGCTATAAATAATCATGCATATAAGAGATCAAAGAAACTCAAATAATATTCATGGATATAGATCTGATCATAAACTCAAAGTTCATCGGATCCCAACAAACACACCGCAAAAAAGGTTTACATCAAATAGATCTCCAAGAGACCATTGTATTGAGAAGCAAAAGGAGAGAAGCAGCCATCTAGCTACTACCTACGGACCCGTAGGTCTATGGTGGACTACTCACGCATCATCGGAGAGGCACCAATGAGGATGATGAACCCCTCCATGATTGTGTTAGATTGGATCTCGTGGTTCTGGGACTGGCGTCGGCTGGAATTGTGTTTCGTCTGCTCCCCTAGGGTTTCTGGAATATTTGGGAATTTATAGGGCGAAGAGGTGGTGCAGATGACCACCATGGGCCCCACAACCCACCAGGGCGCGCCTGGGCTCCCGGGCGCGCCCTGGTGTCTTATGGTCCCCACGGGCCTCCCCTCTGGTCCTTCCTTGGCCCCCAACTTGTCTTCTGGTCCAGCAAAATCTCCAAAAAGTTTCGCTGTGTTTGGACTCCGTTTGATAGGGATATTCTGCGAAGTAAAAAGCAAGCAAAAAACAGCTGGCACTTGGCATTATGTCAATAGTTTAGTCCCAAAAAATTATATAAAATTGCTATAAAATGATTGTAAAACATCCAAGAATGATAATATAACAGCATGGAACTATCAAAAATTATAGATACGTTGGAGACGTATCAGCACCCCCAAGCTTAATCCCTGCTCATCCTCGAGTAGGTAAATGATAAAAACAGAATTTTTGATGTGGAATGCTGCCTAACATGTTCATCACATATTCTTTTCTTTTATAGCATGGACATTTGGACTTTTAGATGGTTCAAAGCAATAGTCTATATTTGACATGATAACTTCAATACTCAAGCATATCAACAAGAAACCATGTCTTTCAAATTATCAACACTAAAGAAGTTATCCCTAGCCCATCATGCTCAATCATTAATCCATTCATGAAACACACTCGAATATTAGCTACATCCAATGCTCAAGTACACTCATAGTGCTCCCTAGTTGGTGCTTTATAAGAGAAGACGGAGACTCAAATAAAAATAAAAATTGCATAAAGTAAATAGATAGGCCCTTCACAGAGGAAAGTAGGGATTTGTAGAGGTGCCAGAGCTCAAAGCTTAAATTGTGAGATAAAATATTTTGAGAGGCATGCTTTTCCCATCAACGAAAACGACCGAGTAATTCCCAACACTTTCCATGCTAGATATATCATAGGCGGTTCCCAAACATAAAATAAAGTTTATTCCTTTTTCCACCATACTTTCACACTCCACGACTAGCCGTATCCACGGGTACCGTCCATACCAACACTTTCCAAGGAATTTATTATTTGACAACAAAAAGTAAATTTCTTTTTCATTTCGGGACTAGGCATCCCTATTACTGCCATACTCTCATGCAATGACAAGTGAATAAACACCCATCTTGAGAATAACACATCTAGCATGGAAAATATTTCGGTACGGGCACACAAAAAGGAAATTCATTTTGAAAATTAGAGTTGGCATATGCAAATTTACTTAGAACGGCACGGAAATACCGCATATAGGTAGGTATGGTGGACTCATATGGCAAAACTGGGTTTAAGTATTTTGGATGCACAAGTAGTATTTCTACTTAGTACTAGTGGAGGCTAGCAAAAAGATTGAGAAGCAACCAACCAAGAAACAAAGATTCACATAAGCGAGCATTGAGCATAACTAACACCGAATAATGCACCATAATTAGGATGTAATTTCATTGCATAACTATTGACTTTCGTGCTTGCATAGGGAATCACAAACCTTAACACCAATATTCTTACTAGAGCATAATTACTCACCAACATGACTCATATATTACTATCATCATATCTCAAAACTACAACAATGAATCAAGTTTATTTTTCCAATGATCTTCATGAATTTTTTTTATTATATCCCTCTTGAATATCTATCACTTTGGGACTAATTTCGTATGTGGCAATTTCTTTTGATAAGCTCAAATAAATTTAAGTGAAGAACATGAGCATAAAATTTTTATCTCTCAAAATAATATAAGTGAAGCATGAGAGAATTTCTTCAAAAATTTACTAACTCTCAAATTAATCTAAGTGAAGCATAAGAGTATTTCTTCAAAAATATTAAAGCATACCGTGTTCATAAAGTTATAAGTGAAGCACTAGAGCAATTCCATAGCTCAAAAAATTTAAGTGAAGCATAAAGAGCAATTCTGACAAATCAAAGCATAATTTTGGCTGTCTCAAATAGGTGTGTCAAACAAGGATACTTGTGACAAATTAAAAAGCAAAAGAATCAAAGACTCATATAATACAAGACGCTCCAAGCAAAACTCATGATATATGACGAATAAAAATATAGCTCCAAGTAAAATACGGATGGTCGTTAGAAGAAAGAGGGGATGCCTTCCGGGCATCCCCAAGCTTAGTTGCTTGGTTCTCCTTGAATATTCACTTGGGTTGCCATGGGTCATCCCCAATCTTAGGCTCTTGACACTCCTTATTCTTCATCCATCATGATCTCACCCAAAACTTGAAAACTTCAATCACACAAAACTTAACAAAACCTTCGTGAGATCCGTTAGTATAAGAAAACCAATCTTTACTTTAAGTACTGTTGTAAACCCATTCAAATTTTGTTATTGCATTATATCTACTGTATTCTAACTTTACCATGGCTTATACCCTCCAATACAATCCATAGATTCATCAAAATAAGCACACAATGCAAAGAAAACAGAATCTGACAAAAAACAGAACAGTCTATAAAGATGCGAATTGTTCTCATACTTCTGTAACTTCAAAAATTCTGAAAATTTATGAAAACATAGGAAATTTTTATATCAATATTGTGTAAAACATTAAGAATTTTTGATCGCTTCTGTAAATTTAAACAATTCTGTTACTGGACGCAAAAGTTTCTGTTTTTCAACAAGATCAAATCAACTATCACCCAAAGCTATCCCAAAGGCTTTACTTGGCACAAATACTAACTAAAACATAAAAAACACAATCATAACAGAGGCATAATTGTGCAAACACTCAAGAACATAAAGAAAAAGGCAAAAATAAATTTTATTCATTGGGTTGCCTCCCAACAAGCGCTATCGTTTCACGCCCCTAGCTAGGCATAAAATTTTATTGATGCTCACATAAAAGATAATAATTGAAACACAAAGAAAGCATCATGAAACATGTCACAAACACATTTAAGTCTAACTCTCTTCCTATGCATAGGAATTTTATAAGAACAAATTATCAAGACAAGAAATATCTAGCATATGCAAGGAAGGAGGAAGAAACAATAGCAATCTTAACATGAAGCGAGGTAATTTAGTAACATGAAAATGTCTAAAACCATATTTTCCTCTCTCATAATAATTACATGTAGGATCATATTCAAATTCAACAATATAACTATCACACAAAATATTCTCTTCATGATCCACATCCATGCAAAGTTGACACTCTTCCAAAATAGTGGGATTATCATCAAATAAAGTCATGACCTCTCCAAGCCCACTTTTATCAAAAAATTCATAAGATTGAACACTCTCCAAATATGTGGGATTATTTTTACCTAGAGTTGACACTCTTCCAATCCCACTTTCAATATTATTGCAAACATATTCATCATGAGGCTTAAATAAATTTTCAATATCATAAGAAACATTATCACCCCAATCATTATCATTGCAATAAGTTGTGGACGTAGCAAAACAAGCATCCCAAGCTTGGGGTTTTGTAACATCCCAAAATTCTAGATTTTGGAATGTTATATTAAATACATAATTATGACTGTTTGTTTGATTGTGGTGTGATTGATTGTACGAAATTGAGTGGAATTTGAAATTTTTGAAAGTTGAATGAGAGGGAATGAAATGACTTACCCAGACTTTCACTTTGCATTTTGATCTCCAAGAATTCAAATTAATTTCAAATACACAACCCTAGAGTGAAGACAACATGACTTCTTCCATTTGAAATGAAAAGTGGTTTTGGAAAGATTTTTTTTTTTAAAACACTTCAAATTTGGAAACTTTGTGCAAATCAATGATTTTCATGAGAGAAGATAGAATGACTTCTTCAAATTATATGAAATATGGGTTGGAAGTTTAAAAGATTCAAATTGAAGTCCCTTTGAAGGTATTTTGAAATCCACTTTCAATTTAGAGTTATTTGGTTTGTATTCATATTATTTTTCTCCAAAAATAAAATATATGTAAAATAGGGTAAAATGATTCTCTATAGTAGAAAAATGGAGAAAAATGAGTTTGAAATCATTTTGGTAGTTTAAAATATTTTTATTTGGTATTTAAATGAACCAGTAGCACTGTTTGCCTTATTTGAATTTTTGTAGATTTTATTTGCGTCTGAAAATATGTTCATGTTTTAGGATTTCTTTTTCTGAAAATTATGATATATAATATGTCTATATTATATTTTTGTTTTATTTTCTTTCCTTTCTTTTGTTCTGTGTGACTTTTAAAAAAAAACTTTTCCTGGACCTTAGCAGTGCACGGCCCAGGAGCACCCATTCGGCCCAGCAGTTTTTTTTCACCCGCGCGCGAGCCAACTGCAGCAACAGGCTTAGCAGGCCGAAGGCCACCTCTCAGGCATCATTTTTATTTTCTTTTCTTCGTTCTTCTTTAGTCACTGACGAGGCTGGCCCACATGTCATCCCCGTCCTCTGTCTCTTCCGTGTTCTTCACGACCACCGAATCCCGATCCAAATCCTCTCGATTTGATCCGTGTTTTGCCCCTCCCACACAACAAGCGCCCTATATATATTCACCTCCCTCGTCTCATCCGATTTTTGCAAAAATCAGAAGCTCTCGTGCTCGTTTCACCTCTAATCCGATCTCACCGGAGTTCACCGCCGCCTGAACTTTTTGCTAGATGATTCCGCCGCCACCGAAGGTTCCCCAAGAACCTCCTCTCCTCTGTTCGCTCCATCTCGATGCGCTGCATCTCCCTGACTTTTTCTCTCTCACAGAACCGCAAGAGATCGAGTTCCCCGACCTCTTCTGAAGCTCGACGGCGCCGCCCGCTGCTCCAGCTGTCCTCTGTCGTCTCCACAGACAGTTCCTGAAGCTGTGAAGGCTGCCCTCGTGATCGCCTCATAGCGCTGGATCCCGTCATGTTCTTCCCCGATGCAGAGGAACACCCGAGCCGTCACCCACTTCGACCCCGAGCCACCTCGCCGTCGTCTTCCTCACCTCCGGCGCCGTGCCCGTTCTCCGTAAGCACCAGCGAGCACCCAATTGTCTGATCTACTTCCTATGCTCTAGATTAGATTGAATTTTTTTTATTCTGAAACAGTTTCAATTATATACAGGCCGTCCGCCCGTAGCTCTCGCGCACTCGCCTCGCCGGCCCAACCAGAGCATGAAACGTGGCCACAACCGATCTGTAGCATTTTCGTTTTTGTTTAGTTTCTGTTTCAAAAACAGAATAGTTCTATTTTTAGATTGCTTATAACTTTTATGTTTTAGATCCAAATTGAGTGATTCTTTTTTTTTAGTTTCAAAATTTTATAAAGTTTCTGTTGGTGTACTTGTATTTTTAATTTGAGTAGTTTAAATTGGAATTATTTCAAATGTGCTTCAAACACTGTTTTGGCTCTAGTTTGAATTCTACAATAGATCTTTGATCGATTATTTTACTACTATTTTGTTACTGTTTTGTCTATCCAGTAGAATATAGTGATTTATTTTTAGTTTAATTTAAATTAGGGTTTTAGGCAAAACAGTACTGTTTTACATAGTTTAGTGTTATTTTCTTTTTTCCCTTAGTATTTAGTTTTAATTAAAACATTTTGTCACTTTTGACAAATTTAGTTTTGTTCTATTATTAACAGTACAAAATTTGTTCTTATTTAAAAAAATTATTTTCCTTAGTTTTGTATGAAAACTTGTATAGGTCATAGTTAGAGTTTTATAAAAGCTTTTTATTTGTTTCTTTTTGCTACTAAAGTTTATGAAAAATATTTTATGTTAAATTAGTTGTTTTACATTTATTTTCTATTAATTATTAGTTGTGTTTTAAATGCGTGAGTTTTTACTTAGGGCAAAACTATATTAGATGTTTGTAGTAGAGTCTTAGACTTTCCTTAGTAGTTTTCCTTTGTAGTTTTATTTGAAGATTCTTTGAATATCATTTGAGTTTTGTTATTGAGTTTTCTTTGTTGTTTCGATTGATAGAATTGATTGCTAGAATTGTTGCTTATGTGAATACAATGTTTGACTATATAGATTTTCAACGGAGTGACGAATAGTTCTACTTATTCTGAGAGCGTTATAATCTTCATCAAGTAATACCAGGCAAGTTCACTTTGACCATGTTATTCATACCTATGTTTTTACTTGCATGTAGTGCCACCTTTTTATCATTCCCTCCAGTAGTAGTGTGTTGAATCCTTGTAGTTGAGTAGCATGCATGAGGTAGGAACCCATCACCCTGCTACCAAGCCCGGGACGTTGTTTAGTTTTAAATGCTACGCTATAGTAGACGGGGTTGGTATGAGTGTTCGGGAGTGGTGTGAGTATGAAGAACTCTACGTCAACGACGATAACTTCATGATGGCATCTGCAAGGACTGCATCTTCAAGGCCGACTTCAAGACTCAAGACAAGAATTCAATATACCTCTGGGTGGAGAATGGTTAAGAAGGGTACATGGTGCGCCCAGTACTCAGTGATTCTGGAGAAGCACCGTGATATCATGCGGAAAGCTCCACCCAGGCTCGAAGAGACGGAAGAATACTTCATGCCCGGAAGCTTACCTGTGCAACCACAAGTCACTATGGGCTCTGGCTTGGTTGACCTTAGCTGTGACTCTGGCTAGGACAGTGCCAGCAGATGTAGAACTATGGTAGGATTGGATGGGCACTGGACAGTGGCCAGAGGAACTCTTCGGAAGACCATGGTTCGGTCGTCTTGTTCTCAAACATCATGAAGTGCGAGAACGTGAAAAGAGGGATCGAATCTTGCGGGTAAAGTGTACAAACCTCTGCAGAGGGTTAAAACCTAATCGATTAGCCGTGTCCCCGGTTACGGACAATTTGAGCCTCTAGACTTGGATCTATCTCGGAACTCTCAACACCGGACTGATAACTTAATTGTGGGCAACTTATGATGATTTGGGCTATGAGACATCGGTTGGCGGAACCATGTCATAGTAGATAACTCTATAGTGAAGACTCCTGATATTCCTTTGTTGTAGGGAAAATAAAATTCAGCTTTTACGCAAACAAAACTCAGACACAAAGCCACAAAGCCATATTGCATATAGTATAGTTTTATCATCTATTTTTCTTACAGTGATCTTGCCGGTACATTCAATGTACTGACCTACATGGCTGCAACGTCTCATGTTGCAGATTTTTTTTTTTTGATGAGTAAGAGTATGGTACAGGGTTACGGTCTACACTCAACTTGCCAATGGCATTGATGGGACTCCACACCCGATTGTTTGTTTCCGCTGAGACTTATGAGGTATATATCAGTTTTATATTATTTATACATGTGATTGCACTTTGATATATACATTGATGTGCTGTGTGTGCCAGCATACTGATCCAAGGATGGCACAGAGGCTTGACTGTTTGAGTTCGGGTCGCTCCAGATATGGTATCAGAGCACATGTTGACTGTAGGATGTGACCCTAGAAACTGGAAAGCCCTTAGGACATGATATCTCTAAAACTTTATTTTCAAAAAGATCCTTACCTCTTATCTTTTCTGATTTTATCAAATTGTCCCTCTTACCTCAAATAGTTAGAATATACCCCTTTCCCTTTTGACCACATGGAGGATCAACTGAAGCCACTCCAAGGACAAGATATCGGACAACTGATGACCTCTTCAGAGTAAAGAGGATTTCACCATGCATTAGAAGAGTTGAAGCTACAACAGTTGAAGACTCCGAAGACTTGAAGAATTTGAAGAATCTGAAGAATTATTTGACTTTAGAAGACCAAACCCCTGTTATATACTTACGTTAGATGTGATGATTTGTGAGCTGTCATTTGTTTGATGTTTTTCCGACAGCCACAAAATAAAACCCGTTTCTTTAAAACTATTGTTTGTATTGTGTGTATATTCTTCCATTCTTCTCCCGTATCTCATCCCAAAACCTTTGGACCCCAATAGATGATGAATAAAGTTGAACTGGTATTCTCTAGACTGATGACTCAATTGAAGGCAGAGTTATGGATTCAAAACATGGAGAATAACTTCGGGAAAAAAATTGATTGCAAGGAAGTATGAGGTTCAATATGCTCTTCAGTATTTTACCGAGAGTGCTACAACCTAGTGGAAAATGCATCAAGCCATACAAGGATGCAACGAAGCAAAAACCTGGGAGGAATTCAAGAAGACTCTGTTGAGATCCCGTCTTATCCGAAAGCACTATGATAACCGGAAGAAGAAACCTTGTGCCTGCAAGATTTGCGGAGAAATAGGACACACCAATGAAGAACACAAGGATGGATGCCCTCATTGTGAAGGAAATCACCCAACTGAAGAATGCCTGACTGGGCAGGTTACTTGTTTCCTGTGTGAAGGAGCTACTCATTTCCCGGTTCAATGCCAAATCTACCCCAAAGTACAAGAAGTTACCAAGCAGCAGAAAGAAGCCCTCAGGGAAAGTTTAGAAGAACTCGTGATGGAGGAAGTTATTGAAGACCCTGATGGAGAAGGCCTAAACAGATTTTATGCTCATGCTTGCTATTCATGGGGAGAGGAAGGACATTTTTCACGGTATTACACAAAGGAAAGAGAAGAGTATCTGCGAGATTTCCCGACAGCAGAAGTGAAGTTTGACCCTCCGGAAATAGAAGCTTGGATCATTATGGAGAAACCCAGGAAGAGAAAATGAAGGCATCCCCAGAACAACCCAATTTCTGCAGAGAAGGACCTAAGTCATATAACTTGTTACAGGTGCAAGGATTTAGGTCATTATGCTGATAAATGTCCAAAGAAGAAGCCAATAACCCAAAGAGCAGACACCATCCCCAAGAAGCCTAAAGACCTATCAGAAGTTATTTGTTTTCATTGCAGGGAAGCAGGACATTATGGTACTAAAGGTCCCGACAAGGTGAAAGCTGGAGCTGAGTAGTTGGAATTTTGATATGGTAATAAGTGTAGTAGGAAGCAAATTTATTTTTCATGAGTTCAATGAGTTGAGTTATGTAATGGGTGCTTAGAGATTGTAATGAATTCATGAAATCAATAAAGTTAAAGTGTCCTAATTTCATATTTTGAATTGTATGAGTTGTTACGCTATGAACACAGATCTGGACCAGTTTCGAGGATATGAGAGATATGGTCCATGGAAGAATTTGTGCATTTCAAGGGTGGTAGTACCCTGTGAGGACACTTGACCCATGGAAAGGATAATGATATTCCATAGAGTGGAGTTTGGACAAAATGAGTTGGAGTTTTGTTTTTGATATGATGGATATGAAAGAAGGAAGTACTGATGGAACTATAGTAGGTGTAATGTTGGAATATGGAACAATTGTAACTCCCAGGATGAGTTAAAGCTATACAGGTGTTGAAGTGGGTCCATAACCCACAGGCCCAGGAAATTAATAAGGATCAAGAACTCCCTAGAAGAAGAAATATTGGAAGAAGCTATGATTTGATCAGCAGACGTTTCTTAGGAGAATACGAAAACCCGAGTGTTGGGAAGAAACGATAGATGTTTGGTTCAGCTTGCAGAACCCATGGATTTACTCAAACCCAGTTCAAGGAAAAGAGAAATTCTGCAATGCTTGTGAGACTGTGTCGGATTCAGGGCTCCGCAGACCCAAAGGAGGTTCGAACTCTGGGGCGTGTGCGAAGAACTCAACCTAACCAGCCAATCGAACGTGCCACCCTACATACTAGCTCGAAGAATAGGGAAGAAGAAGGACACGGCAGTTTACCCAGGTTCGGGCCACCTTGCGGTGTAATACCCTACTCCTACTTTGGGGTGGATTTACCTCACGAGGGGCTGAGGATGAACTAGTACAGTGGATGAACAAAGCTCGCGAGGCTTGCTCTGGTGAGGATGAGTGGTCCTGGGTCCGATCTAATCCCCTCCCTTCTATGGTGGTGGCTAACCTATTTATAGTGGCCTTGGTCCTCTTCCCCGAAAATGAAGGCAGGAAGGGATTCCACAACGGCCAAATTTGAAGGGGCACAAGTAGTACATCTTATCCTGACGAAAGGTAGTCTTCGCCTACAAAGCTTCTGGTCGTGACGTCACAGTGGGCTCGGTGATGACATCTGTCGTGCCACCCTGGCAGTCCTGGTCTCGTTGCACGGGAATGGAAACCTTTGGGTGATTCCTCGGGACCCCGTGCTACGCTTGCCTCCTTAGCACCAATGAGGAAACCTGCCGCTCTGCGCCCGCTGGCGCCTGCCTGGCCTTGGTTGTCATGGCTTGCGTCACCTTCACCTCATGAGATGGGTACCTGCATAGAAATCTCCACTCCTTGGGAGCCAGCCTAGGGAGGCCGCTCCCTCCGGAGGTCTTGACGCCGTCCGCCTCGCGAGGGTCTTGTCTTGAAGGTGCTGTAGATGGGCCATACCAGGCCGTCGATGGAGCCACCCTGTGGGCCGCAGGCAGGCAAGTCTGGGTACCCTGGTTCCCAGAACGCCGACAGTAGCCCCCGGGCCCAAGGCGCGCTCAGACTTGGCTTCGAGGCGAAGCCGAAGGGAAAGGGCGAAGCACCGTGGGCCCCAATCACCTACAGACCAGGCTGACGCGTGGTGCTTGATGGGACGTGGGTGTCTTCACTCCCCACGCTGCTTTGGCAACTACACGACTTGACAACTGCCTGAAGCATGCAGAAGAACCATCATTGCTCGGAACGCGAGAGGCCGGCGGTTGGCCTCCCTCTGCCTATAAATGGGGCGGGGGCGGAGCCCCCAGTCCATCTTCATCTCCTCGCCGCCTGCTCCTCCTTCTCCTTATTCTTCAACCTGTCGTCTTGCCAGAGCGTCCATGGCGCCGGTGAGGAGGTTCTCTGCTGTGGAGAAGGGAAAAGCTCCTCAGTTGGACCCCGAGCTGCTTCTGCCAAAGAAGAGGCACGGTTGCCCTTGCGACGCCGCCGGGGCGCCCATGACAACGCGGCCCTGGCATGAACGCGCTCCGCCGGGCTTCCCGGTCTGCGCGTATGCTCACACGCAGAGCCCTGTCCATGAGAGCGGCCGCGAACGCTGCGAGGAGCAAAACTATAGAGGAGAGCAAGCGGTGACTGCACGGCCACCCCGCCCGCGGACCCATGCCAAAGGCATGTCCCGCGAGTTCGTGGTGTGGGCGGCGATGCCACCGCGTACATGGATCCAGCTCCCGCGGTCTTTGGCAAGACAGATTCCACCACGGGGGCCCATCGAGCTGTGGCTACAACACGACGGTTGCTGCAACCAAGCGTCAGAGGCGGAAGTCGAGGCCGTCGAGTCTGACATCTTCATGACCCGCGGATGGGGCGCGATCGCTCTCGCCTACCGCTCGGAGGGTGGTCACGCCATCCACTTCGAGTACGACGGGGCTTCGAAGCTCCTCTTCAAGGTCTTCGGAGAGGATGGCCGACGCATGGAGTGCTGCCCCAAGGGAGGAGATCGAGGCAGCGGCTCCCCCGCGGGCCAGCGAAACGGCGAGGCCACCGGGAATGAACTTGCCCTTGTCCTTGTTCGCAGCTCCTCCGGAAGCAGCAGCGCCTCGTCCGGACCAAGCTCGAGCGATGACGATAGCTACGAGCCGCCGCGTCACCGCGTCCGGGCCTAGGAGGTGAAGGGGCGTCGTCCTGACGTCGTTGGCGACGCTGCCGAGGCCATAGCCCTTAGGTGTTTCTCCTTTGCTTCATTCCTGCGCGAAAATCATGACGGGCCGCGTGGGGGTATGTAAATAACTGTGACGCCCGCCCTTAATGTTATCATTCTCCGTTAGTGTCGTGTTTGTGCCTCTCACTTTGGCATGGTTCCCCCTTTCATTCCCGCGGTAGCTTGGTGCTCTACGCCGGTAGGACCCAGTTCCCAGGCAAGCTTCGGCCGTCGCTGGTATGCTAGGTCACGATGCCGTGGTCAAGCCCAGGAGGTGAGCGGCCCAAGGTCCGGTAAGAGCCCCTGAGGCGTGATGCTCAGGGGGTCCCCTTTGGCGCACAAGCGGCTCCCAAAAAACTGACAAGGAAGAGCTCTTGCCCAAGCGAGATTGCTAGAGATGAAGCGATGATCAAGAGGTTCACGCCCATGCGCGTAAGGTGACTTATCTTAGTGAGCCTGCAGTGATCCTTTTGTCGTGCGGACGGACCTCTCATGGAACGTTGGGCCATGCCATCCCCCAGGCGACGCCCCCTCCATAGGGCTCCTGCCGCCTCTGCTTCTCCCGCTTGCCTGGGCGCTTTGTGTCCTCGGGTCCCGGCCCTCGAGCGACACTCAGCCGCCGCTGGTATGCCAGGTCACGATGCCGTGGTCAAGGCCAGGGGGTGAGGGCTTGAGAGCCAGTAGGAGCCACTGAGGCACGATGCTCAGGCCCCCCCCTTTAACGCGGGAGCGATTTGCGCGAGGAGAAACAACCGGCTTTGAGGAGATGCCTAGGAAGGGCTGCGCTCCAAGGTGCTGGCGAGGCCGCTCATGTCCCGGCTCCGGAGACTCATGCGGGTTAGCCAAAAAAGGGAACAGGGCATGCATCCGCGTCTGCTATTCCGCTGGTGATCTTTCCGCAAGAAGACGAAGGCACTAAGGACCCGGTGAGGTGACGTGCGCGTGGCCGGCCGTGAGCCAGAGCTCGGTCTCTTAGGTTTATCAGCGCTATAGGGACGGACCCGAGCACAGGCGCCATGCCAGTAGCCCCCGTTGCGGGATGAGCAAGAGGTGGGTTAGCAATGCGCGGAAGCCGCGAGGGGCAACTCCATACATAACGAGACGTCAGGAGTAATGCCAACAACTATGATAACTCGGAAACGCATAGCAGGTTCAGAGTACATGAATCAAAAATGGTGGGGCTGCAGGGGCAGGCCCTAGCAGCTCAAGGATAATGCAGCCCGAGGGGCACCCTCAATTGAACAAACCAAGAAGTCACCTGGCACTGTCATTGTAGAAGCGTTGGAGTAGCTGAAGACGCATGCAGCAGAGGCCAATCCTCATGAGCCGGCTGACTCCTGAGGCTCGGGAAGCTCTGGAGGCCCGGGGAGCTCGTAGGGGTCCGGCACCTCCTCTGCCAGGATCGCCTGATGCCGGGCCTCGCGAGCCGCCAGGGCGCCCTGCATGTAGCGCTGGTGCGAAGCAGCCATGTTCAGCAGGCCAAACGGCATGCGGATGTAGTTGCGGGGGCAGCCCCCACTCCATTCAACGCGGGACGGCCAGCAGAGTTCCTGAGAAGCGGCCCTGTTGAGACCTGGGATGTTGACGCAGATGCGCAGCTCGCCACCATCGTTAGGGGCGGTAGTTGCACCAGGTGGTGCGGGGAGACGCTCGCCACGGATGGCTCGCGCCTCCTGGAGCTCCTTGATTTCCCTTGTGATGAACTCCTGAGCGCTTGGCGCCTCGCGCCTTGCGCCCTGCTCACTGAGGTGCGCGTCGAAGCACGCCTCCACATGGTGCCCGAACGCCTCCCTCGTGACGCTGGTCAGGTCAGAGGCCCTCCAGAGGAGAGGCCCCGAGCCCGTCCAGAGAGGGGCACCGGGTGCGCCTTCCTATGCGAGAGGGAAAGGCGCCCCAGCAGCGGGCGCGGGGCTTGAGGTACGATCATCGGACGCACCAGCCTCCTGGTGGCCCTTGGGGAGGAGCTGCTTCTTCTTCTTGGGGATGGCCTCAGGAGGCCGAGCTGCACACTCGTCATTAGAATTCTCGACTGCCGCAGCCTGGTAGGCGCGCTCGAGGGAGCACACCGCTGCCTTCTCATCGCAGGCGACCGTGATGATACCGCCGCTTCCTGGCATCTTGAGGATGTTGTAGCCATGGTGAGTCGCCGCCATGAACTTGGCGAGGGCTGGATACCCGAGGATGGCATTGTATGGGAGGCGAATGTGGGCAACATCGAAGTCGATGAGCTCGGTGTGGTAGTTGTCTCGCTGACCAAAGGTGACAGGGAGGCAAATCTGTCCTATGGGGGTGGTGGAGCCATCGGTCACTCCTGAGAAAGGCTTGGTGGGGAGGAGCTGGTCATACGGCACTTGGAGCGTCTTAAACATCTCGACGGAGAGAACGTTGAGCCCCGCGCCGCCATCGATGAGTGTCTTGGTGACGAGGACGTTGCTAATGGTTGGTGAGCAGAGCATTGGGAGCGCGCCAGCGGCGGCTAAGCACTTGAGCTGGTCTGAAGAGTAGAAGGTGATGGCGTACTTGGACCACCTGAGGGGGCGTGACGCCTCGAGCTTGGGGAGGGCCGCGTTCACCTCACGAGCGAACTGCTTGAAGATGCGATGAGAAGCGGGGGCCTGAGCACCACCTAGGATGCAGGCAATGGCACGAGGCTCTTGGAAGCCCCCGGCCCCATCGTCTTGGCGGTGGTCGTTGTTCCTCCTTGGCGGCGGCGGCGGCGGAGGGAGACCGGTGTTGCCCTGAGGACGGTCCTCACGAGGCTGGTCCCTCCAGGGGTCATCGTGAGGCTGGCGCTGCTAGCGGTCCTCACGAGGCTGATCGCGCCAGTCCTGGCGGGGGTCGCGGTTGTCCCAGCGGCCACTCCCGCGGCCATAGCCACGGTCGCTGCGCTCGGGACGGCAGCTGAAGCACCCGTCGCGGATCGCCCTGAGCTCTTGGCAGTTGTTGGTGTTGTGGCTGTGGATGTTATGGAAGATGCAGAACGGGCGACTGCCTTTGGATGACTCGGGGTGGTCGCAGCCGCGCTTCATCTCAGGTCCAGCCGCGAGCACAGCAGGACCCTTGCGCTTCACATCCTTAGCCTTGGCCTTCTTGTCTTCAAGATCGACCTCCGAAAGCTCAAGGAGAGAGAGGCGACCTTATTCCGCCCTCGCGCACTTGGTGGCCATGTTAAACATCTCCAGAGCCGAGCATAGATCTTCATGCATGGCGAGCTCTTCCTTCATCTTGACATCCCGGACGCCCTCATAGAACGCCGTGATGATGGCTTCGTCCGACACCTTTGGGATCTTGAGGCGAACATTGGTGAAGCGCTGTATGTACTTGTGCAGGGTTTCGCCTGGCTGCTGCTTGATGCATCGGAGGTCGCCTGCCCCAGGAGCACGGTCACGAGTGCCCTGGAAGTTGGCCATGAAGCGCTCGCGGAGCTCGTCCCAGGAGGAGATCGAGCCCACCGGAAGGTTCAGGAGCCAGGAGCGCGCACCGTCCTTGAGGGCCATGGGGAACCAGTTCACCATGACCTTCTCATTGTCGTTCGCTGCCTCGATGCTCAGCTCATAGAGCTGGAGGAATTCAGCAGGGTCGGGGGTGCCGTCATAGCGCGGAGGCAGATCCGGCTTGAACTTGTCGGGCCAGACAACGCGGCGCAGCTTCGGAGTGAAAGCACGGCACCCTGCCGCATTCACCGGGGCCACCCGCCGAGGAGGAGCCTGATCTTGATGCCCATGCGCGGCCGCCTCTGGCGGTATGCGGTCTTGACGTGGCGGTGCTGGGCGTGCACGCACCTCTCCTTGGGGCCGTTGCACCACCTGGCAGCTTTCTCATCGCGCGCTAACGCCCTGCGCGGCGGGTCGTGACGGGGAGCCTCACGCCTTGGCTCGGGGCCCTCACCGTGCAGCGGAGGGGGAGGAGGTGCACCGTGGGCCACATCGCCCACGTGGGATGGCGGAGGGCGAAGCGAACGAGACGGTGCAGGGGCCTCGCCTGCGGCGTTGATGAGGTCGGTGATGCGGGCCAGCCAATTGTCGTAGAGGTTGTTGGCCGGACGATAGCATAGAAGCTCGCGCGCCATGAGCAGCGTAGGCTGTGTGTTCGCCGGCTCACGGTGACCATGGGAGGATGACACCGTGGCTGGAGTGGGTGACGGAGTGGTGGTGCGGCCGTCGCGCTGCATCGACGGAGGCAGCAACGAGTCCTGCTGCTCGCGGGCAGTAGGGTCGGTGGCGGCGTTAGCCACCGGGGAGGTGGAGCGGCGAGGGACACCGTTGCCCGCGGGTGCCATCTGGGCGACACGAGCAGCCCGGCACTCGGCGCGAACACGGCGAGCGTCAGCCATCGAAACAGCAGAACGTCAGTGGAACAAGCGGTAGGAGAGAGACTTCGACACGCCCCTACCTGGCGCGCCAAATGTCGATTCAGGGCTCCGTAGACCCAAAGGAGGTTCAAACTCTGGGGCATGTGCGAAGAACTCAACCTAACCAGCCAACCGAATGCGCCGCCCTACAGCCTAGCTCGAAGAATAGGGAAGAAGAAGGACACGACAGTTTACCCAGGTTCGGGCCACCTTGCGGTGTAATACCCTACTCCTGCTTTGGGGTGGATTTGCCTCACGAGGGCTGAGGATGAACTAGTACAGTGGATGAACAAGCTCGCGAGGCTTGCTCTAGTGAGGATGAGTGGTCCTGGGTCCGATCTGATCCCCTTCCTTCTATGGTGGTGGCTAACCTATTTATAGTGGCCTTGGTCCTCTTCCCCGAAAACAAAGGCGGGAAGGGATTCCACAATGGCCAAATTTGAAGGGGGACAAGTAGTACATCTTATCCTGACGAAAGGTGGTCTTCGCCTGCAAAGCTTCTGGTCGTGACGTCGTGGTGGGCTCGGTGATGACATCCGTCCTGCCGCCCTGGTGGTCCTGGTCTCGTTGCACGGGAATGGAAACCTTTGGGTGATTCCTCGGGACCCCGCGCCTGCGCTTGCCTCCTTAGCACCAAAGAGGAAACCTGCTGCTCTGCGCCTGCTGGCACCCGCCTGGCCTTGGTCGTCATGGCTTGCATCACCTTCACCTCATGAGATGGGTACCTGCATAGAAATCTCCTCTCTTCGGGAGCCAGCCAAGGGAGGCCGCTCCCTCCGGAGGTCTTGACACCGTCCGCTTCACGAGGCTTGGCCCCTCGTGAGGGTCTTGTCTTAAAGGTGCTGTAGATGGGCCGTACCAGGCTGTCGATGGAGCCACGCCATGGGCCGCAGGCAGGCAAGTCTGGGTACCCTGGTTCCCAAAATGCCGACAGACTTCCCGAGTGTTAGAACTGCGATATTCGCTAAACCTTATACAGGGTAATGATCTGAGTGCGGAATGCATTGATCACCATACTGACTTACTCTTATCATTCACTCTTGCTATTCGGGATGGTACATCTAGAGAGACCTAACCATAGTAGAGTGACGACGATGTCAAACCTTGTTTAAACCATAGAATGGTAGAACGATGGATCCCTGTACAGGCAACCATTGCCAATCGTAGGTTATACGACAAGATTCAACCCAGACTCATTCTCTGTAGGAGCAACCATAAATTGTTGACCACCATGAGATTTTCGATAGTTGTTTAGTATTGGCGACAAACCCGTCAGATAAGAAGATCCAGTCTCAGAAGAGTCTTACCATGAAGAAAGGACACAAGATTTTGAGGAAAAGATTATGCTCCTATCGGAAGAGCCTTAGTGAAAGAGTTATCCCGAAGATATGATAAGACTGACACCGTCAACTCTAAGGATGGAGTACATCGGTTTTGATGGAACCGTAACCATGCTTCTAAGGGTGGTAGCACCCCAGACCTCTATGATGATCAATGGATTTTTCAAGAAGACCCCCCAAACCTAACCTTCTTTCTAGCCTCTTCGAATCTCGAGGACGAGATTCATTTTAAGGGTGGTAGTTTGTAACATCCTAAAATTCTAAATTTTGGAATGTTATATTAAATACATAATTATGACTGTTTGTTTGATTGTGGTGTGATTGATTGTGTGAAATTGAGTGGAATTTGAAACTTTTTGAAATTTGAACAAGAGGGAATGAAATGACTTACCCAGACTTTCACTTTGCATTTTGAACTCCAAGAATTCAACTTCATTTCAAATACACAACCCTAGAGTGAAGACAACATGACTTCTTCCATTTGAAATGAAAAGTGGTTTTGGAAATATTTGAATTCTTTTTTTTAAAACACTTCAAATTGAGAAACTTTATGCAACTCAATGATTTTCATGAGAGAAGATAGAATGACTTCTTCAAATTGTATGAAATATGGGTTGGAAGTTTAAAAGAATCAAATTGAAGTCCCTTTGAAGGTATTTTGAAATCCACTTTCAATTTAGAGTTATTTGGTTTTTATTCAAATTATTTTTCTCTGAAAATAAAATATATGGAAAATAGGGTAAAATGATTCTCTATAGTAGAAAAATGAGTTTGAAATCATTTTGGTAGTTTAAAATATTTTTATTTGGTTTTTAAATGAACCTGTAGCACTGTTTGCCTTATTTGAATTTTTGTAGATTTTAGTTGCCTCTGAAAATATGTTCATGTTTTAGGATTTCTTTTTCTGAAAATTGTGATATATAATATGTCTATATTATATTTTTGTTTTATTTTGTTTCCTTTCTTTTGTTCTCTGTGACTTAAAAAAAATCTTTTCCTGGACCTTAGAAGTGCACGGCCCAGGAGCACCCGTTCAGCCTAGCAGTTTTTTTTCACCCGCGCGCGAGCCAACTGCAGCAGCAGGCCTAGCAGGCCGAAGGCCACCTCGCAGGCATCATTTTTCTTTTCTTTTCTTCATTCTTCTTTAGTCACTGACGAGGCTGGCCCACATGTCATCCCCGTCCTCTGTCTCTTCCGTGTTCTTCACGACCACCGAATCCCGATCCAAATCCTCTCGATTCGATCCGTGTTTTGCCCCTCCCACACAACAAGCGCCCTATATATATTCACCTCCCTCGTCTCATCCGATTTTGCAAAAATCAGAAGCTCTCGTGCTCGTTTCACCTCTGATCCGATCTCACCGGAGTTCACCGCCGCCTGAACTTTTTGCTAGATGATTCCGCTGCCACCGAAGGTTCCCCAAGAACCTCCTCTCCTCTGTTCGCTCCATCTCGATGCGCTGCATCTCCCTAACTTTTTCTCTCTCACAGAACCGCAAGAGATTGAGTTCCCCGACCTCTTCTGAAGCTCGACGGCGCCACCCGCTGCTCCAGCCGTCCTCTGTCATCTCCACAGACAGTTCCTGAAACCGTGAAGGCTGCCCTCGTGATCGCCTCATAGCGCTGGATCCCGTCATGTTCTTCCCCGATGCAGAGGAACACCCGAGCCGTCGCCCGCTTCGACCCCGAGCCACCTCGCCGTCGTCTTCCTCACCTCCGGCGCCGCGCCCGTTCTCCATAAGCACCAGTGAGCACCCAACCGTCTGATCTATTTCCTATGCTCTAGATTAGATTGGCTAGTTTTTTTATTCTGAAACAGTTTCAATTATATAGCGAACTTCGTTAGGTTACTTTAGAAGTGGACGCCCGCCGTCCAATCACAGAGAGCCATGAGGGCACAAGATTTTTTTTGACGCAGCTACCGAATTACTTAAGTACAGGCCGTTCGCCTGTAGCTCTCGCGCACTCGCCTCGTCGGCCCAACCACAGCATGACATGTGGCCACAGCCGATCTATAGCGTTTTCGTTTTTCTTTAGTTTCTGTTTCAAGATTGCTTCTAACTTTTGTGTTTTAGATCCAAATTGAGTGATTCTTTTTTTTTGTAGTTTCAAAATTTTATAAAGTTTCTGTTGGTGTACTTGTATTTTGAATTTGAGTAGTTTGCATTCTATAATAGATTTTTGATCGATTCTTTTTGCTACTGTTTTGTTACTGTTTTGTCTATCTTGTAGAATATAGTGATTTCTTTGTATTTAATTTAAATTAGGGTTTTAGGCAAAACAGTACTGTTTTACATAGTTTAGTGTTATTTTCTTTTTTCCTTAGTATTTAAATGTTTTTAATTAAAAAGTTTTGTCACTTTTGACAAATTTAGTTTTGTTTCTGTTATTTAACAGTAGACAATTTTGTTTTTATTTTAAAAATATATTTTCTTTGGTTTTGTATGAAAACTTGTATAGGTCATAGTTAGAGTTTTATAAAAGCTTTTTATTTGTTTCTTTTTGCTACTAAAAGTTTAGGGAAAATATTTTATGTTAAATTAGTTGTTTTATTTTTTTATTTTCTGTTAATTTATTAGTTTAGAGTTTTAAATGCTGTTGAGTTTTTACTTAGGGCAAAACTATATTAGATGTTTGTAGTAGAGTCACTAGCAATTGGTTCATCAAAATTGGATCTTTTGAAAAGATTAGCAAGTGGATGAGGATCCATATCAATATATTTTTAGCAAGCGAAGATGCAAGCAAATAGAAGACACATGGCAACACAAGCAAACAAAAGATCAAACGAGAAAAAGGCAAACGAAAAAGAAGGCAAATAAAACGGCAAATATTTTTGTGATTTTCGCAAAAATGTTTTAGAATTGGGGGAGATGAAAATGAGAGGAAATGGCAAATAATGTAAATTGCAAGGAGATGAGATTTGTGATTAGGAACCTGATAGATGTTGATGATGTCTCCCCGGCAACGGCGCCCGAAATTCCTTTTGATGCGGCTTGAAACTGCGTCGGTATTTCCCCAAAGACGAAGGGATGATGCAGTACAGCTACGGTAGGTATTTCCCTCAGTTATGAAACCAAGGAATCAATCCAGTAGGAGAACCAAGAAACACTATGTAAATGGTACCTGCACACAAAGAACAAATCCTTGCAACCCAACGCGTAAGAGGGGTTGTCAATCCCTCCTCGGTAAAAAGATAGATTAGTTTCTATGTAGTTGGGTAAATAGATCTGAATAAAACATGAAATAAAAGATGCAAATAAAAAGTGCAGTAAAGTATTTTGGAGTTTTTGGAATAATAGATCTGAAAACAAATGCGGTGAAAAATAGATCTGAAAGCAATATGATAAAAGATAGACCCGGGGGCCGTATATTTCACTAGTGGCTTCTCTCGAGAAAATAACATATGGTGGGTAAGCAAATTACTGTTGGGTAATTGATAGAAGATTGAATAATTATGACGATATCCAAGGCAATGATCAATATATAGGCATCATGTCCAAGATTAGTAGACCGACTCCTGCCTGCATCTACTACTATTACTCCACACATCGACTACTATCCAACATGCATCTAGTGTGTTAAGTTCATGAAGAAATGGAGTAATTCAATAAGAACGATGACATGATGTACACAAGAACTATTCATGTAGGAATAAACCCTGTCTTGAACCCATCACAAAGCACCTCTTCCCATGGCAAGAAAAATCGATCTAGTTGGCTTAACTAAACCAAAGATTCGAAGAAGAAATACGAGGCTATAAATAATCATGCATATAAGAGATCAAAGAAACTCAAATAATATTCATGGATATAGATCTGATCATAAACTCAAATTTCATCGGATCCCAACAAACACACCGCAAAAAAGGTTTACATCAAATAGATCTCCAAGAGACCATTGTATTGAGAAGCAAAAAGAGAGAAGGAGCCATCTAGCTACTGCCTACGGACCCGTAGGTCTATGGTGGACTACTCACGCATCATCGGAGAGGCACCAATGAGGATGATGAACCCCTCCGTGATGGTGTTAGATTGGATCTCATGGTTCTGGGACTTGCGGCGGCTGGAATTGTGTTTCGTCTACTGCCCTAGGGTTTCTGGAATATTTGGGAGTTTATAGGGCGAAGAGGCGATGCAGATGACCCCCGTGGGCCCCACAACCCACCAGGGCACGCCTGGGCTCCTGGGCGCGCTCTGGTGTCTTGTGGTGCCCACGGGCCTCCCCTCTGGTCTTTCCTTGGCCCCCAAGTTGTCTTCTGGTCCAAAAAAAAATCTCCAAAAAGTTTCGCTGCGTTTGGACTCCGTTTGATAGGGATATTCTGCGAAGTAAAAAACAAGCAAAAAACAGCAACTGGCACTAGACACTATGTCAATAGTTTAGTCCCAAAAAATGATATAAAATTGCTATAAAATGATTGTAAAACATCCAAGAATGATAATATAACAGCATGGAACAATAAAAAATTATAGATACATTGGAGACGTATCACCATATCAACCATGAGAGACGATTACATAATTTAGCCCAAACCGAGGAATCATTTCCACTGTTTTTGCCACTTTGCCGAATAAACATTGGTCATATATAAATGTTTATGGTTGACACCTCACAAGCAGCAATCTTCAATTTAGCACTCACCTATACACTATTTAGGAGTTCATGCAAGCAATTCCTGTACATAGCAACACACTCCATGTTTCAGGACAAGTGTGTACTATATTTCAGAGATTAACAATTGAGATTTCAGTATGGGATCAATTAGATATATCCTAGTAGCTAGCACTCTCATTGAAATAATTTCTCACAGGAATGTGCTTGTGTACTAACTACTAAATTATTAGATGGGTTATTTGGGTTTCTAGCTGCCATGATTAAGGCTCTGAACCTGATACTATTTTCATGATTAGGGGTGCTTTTACACATATATAAACACATGAACCAAACATTAATGGTGCTACTATAACCCAGGTTACTACCACCTTAAATTGAGTGATTCCTTATTCCTTATCTATTTATGGTAGG